>CM036251.1:3423787-4123787 GCA_020698575.1 Bostrychus sinensis
CTGTCCATGAGCAGCTCCAACGTCAACAAGACCAGGTTCGGGCCCCCTCCCGGTCCGGGTCCCGGTTCTAACGGGACCAACGGGACCGGGAGGAGGCCGGTCCGAGCCGTGAGACCGGTCAGCGCCACGGGTCCGACCGGGGGGTCCTTCCTCCAGATCAACCACCTGCAGGGGGAGCTGGTGCGCAAGAGGAAGGTGAGACTGACCACAGGCTTAGAAAATCTGTTTAGTCCTGGTTCAGCCTTGGTTTAGTCCAGATTTAGATCTAATTTAGTCCTGATTTAGACCTACTTTAGTCCTAGTTTAGACCTAGTTTAGTCCTAATTTAGACAGTTTAGTCCTGATTTAGACCTACTTTAGTCCTAGTTTAGACCTTGTTTAGTGCTAATATAGACCTTCTTTAGCCCTGATTTAGACCTAGTTTAGTCCTAGTTTAGACCTAGTTTAGTGCTAATATAGACCTAGTTTAGTGCTAGTATAGACCTAGTTTAGTGCTAATATAGACCTAGTTTAGTGCTAGTATAGACCTAGTTTAGTACTAATATAGACCTTGTTTAGTGCTGATATAGACCTAGTTTAGTCCTAATTTAGACATAGTTTAGTCCTAATTTAGACATAGTTTAGTCCTGATTTAGACCTAGTTTAGTCCTAGTTTAGACCTAGTTTAGTGCTAATATAGACCTAGTTTAGTGCTAGTATAGACCTAGTTTAGTACTAATATAGACCTTGTTTAGTGCTGATATAGACCTAGTTTAGTCCTAATTTAGACATAGTTTAGTCTTAATTTAGACCTTGTTTAGTCCTGATTTAGACCTAGTTTAGTCCTAATTTAGACCTAGTTTAGTCCTAATTTAGACCTTGTTTATTGCTGATTTAGACCTAGTTTAGTCCTAATTTAGACCTAGTTTAGTTCTAATTTAGACCTTGTTTATTGCTGATTTAGACCTAGTTTAGTCCTAATTTAGACCTAGTTTAGTCCTAATTTAGACCTTGTTTAGCCCTGATTTAGACCTAGTTTAGTCCTGATTTAGACCTTGTTTAGTGCTGATTTAAACCTAGTTTAGTCCTAATTTAGACCTTGTTTAGTCCTGCCTCTTGTTTAATCAAAGTCCTTGGTATAATCCCAGTCTTGTTCCATATTTTACCCCAGTTTATACCTAATTTTGTTAGAGTTTAGTTCCCATTAAACCAAATGGTCATGATGCATGAGGTTCCACAGGGCTCCATCTTGGGACCCCTTTAGTTTAACCGTTATGTTTCCTTTAGACCAGTAGTTTTCAAACTGTGGGTCAGGTACCTCTGATGGTCCATTGATTTCTTCCAGTGGTACTCAGAGTCTTTTACTATGACTGCTTAGACCATGTTTAGACCTGTTTTAGTCCGTTTGTAGTCTGGCTTAGTTGAGATTCTGTCCTGGTTTAGGCATAGTCTAGTCCTTTGTTTGAGGTTCATTACATTGGGGTTATTTAACTCATTGGTTTAGACCTGGTTTAGTCCAGATTCAGGCTCATTTCAGTCCGTTAAAGATGGGAACTGTGGAGCCATAAAGTTTCTGGTTCTCAAACTGTGGTACAGGTTCCACTGGTGGTACGCTGACTCTTCTGGTGGTACTCAGGAGTCTTTTGCATTTAGTCCTGATTTAGTTTTAGTTTAGTAATTTAGAGCCAGTTTTATTGCTGTTATAGTCCTGCGTTAGTTGGGAATGGCCCTGGTTTAGTCCTTTGTTAGTCCAGGTTTAGATCTGGTTTAGACCTGGCTTTGTCCAGTTTAAGTCTTGGTTTAGTCCTGGATTTGTCAAGTTAAAATCTTGGTTTAGTCTTAGTTCTGGTTTAGTTCTGGTTTATTTCTGGTCTATACCTGGTTTAGTTCTGGTTTAGACCTGGTTTAGACCTGGTTTAGTCCAGGTTTAGACCTGGTTTAGTCCTGGTTTAGACCTGGTTTAGTCCTGGTTTAGACCTGGTTTAGTCCAGGTTTAGTCCAGGTTTAGTCCAGGTTTAGACCTGGTTTAGTCCTGGTTTAGTCCAGGTTTAGTCCTGGTTTAGTCCTGGTTTAGTCCTGGTTTAGTCCTGGTTTAGTCCTGGTTTAGACCTGGTTTAGTCCTGGTTTAGACCTGGTTTAGTCCAGGTTTAGTCCAGGTTTAGTCCAGGTTTAGACCTGGTTTAGTCCTGGTTTAGTCCAGGTTTAGACCTGGTTCAGTCCTGGTTTAGTCCTGGTTTAGTCCTGGTTTAGTCCTGGTTTAGTCCTGGTTTAGACCTGGTTTAGTCCAGGTTTAATCCTGGTTTAGTCCAGGTTTAGTCCTGGCTTAGTCCTGGTTTAGACCTGGTTTAGTCCAGGTTTAGTCCAGTTTAAGTCTCGGTTTAGTTGATATCTTGTGCTGTGTTATTTTTCAGGAGTGTGAGGACCTGAAGCGTGAGAACAAATATCTGTCCAACGAGATCCACATGGAGAGGATCATGATGAGGAACGAGAACGAGCTGACCATGAGGAACCTGAGGAACCTCAACCAGGATCTACAGAGCCAGCTCAAGGAGGTACAGCATACTCAGCTCACCCCAAGCCCGGATAAACGGAGAAGGCTGCATCTTCCTGGTTCAGCAGGACTTTAGTGTAGGGTCACCAGATGTCTAGACCCAAAAACTAAGACACATTTGTTTCATTAATCACGGTGCATTTGAGCTCAAAAACATCTGAAATCCAATCAGTTTTGTGTCATGTTATTACAGCACAGCACATGATGCTAGGTTTGGAATTTAATGGTAATTTATTCATGAAAATAATGACATTGCAAAAAATTTTAATGACAAAAGTCTTTAGACAAATGTGTTTTTCTGTTGGTTAAAATGGGGATAATGCCACTTTTTGTTCAAATGTAAAGAAAAAAAACAGAGAAATATTTTTTTTCCACAGTGATACCTCTTGTACATCGTCTTATTATCTTTTGGGAGAAGCCTGCATCATTTCTTGTCAAAAAACAAAAAAAACAAAACCTAATTATTACTAACTAATTTCATGCTTCACTGTATATTTTTTGTTTTACATCAAATTTAAAGTATGTACTATTAATGAAAATAATTTATAACATATTTAATTTGTAAAAAAGATTTATATTCTGGTGTTTATTGGGATATTTTGGACACCAATATTATTCTTATTCTTATAAAATAAAATGAATAAAAAGTTTGAAAATGATTGATTAAAAAAATAAAATATAAAATGAAAAAAAAAAAGAAACAAACAAATGGTATGGATCTAAAATGGCATTAAATAGCTGTTAGCTGTTTACCTGGGGCCCATGTTAGTTTACAAGTCAAAAATTAAACTATTTATAAACTAGTGATGGGTCGGTACAAAAACAGAACAGATAAAAACTTCCTCCGCACCAATCTGCCCTGAAAAACAAAAGTTAAACATTACAGTTACATACTTATTTATTTGTTATTAGTTTGTATATTTATGATAAAGTTTTTTGAGTTTTGAGGTCAGCCGCTGCTTTTGTTTTTACTTTTTACTGCTGAATAAAGCCCTTTTTTTTGTTTTAGGTGTGTGTTTAAATTAAAAAAGTCAACATCTGTCCTTTTTATTTTTATATTTAAATATAGTTGTGTTTATGTGCTGTGTGTAGCAGAGTGGTTCTGTGAGTGACTCAGTTCATTGGGGAGTTTCAAAGCATCAGAAATGTTTAATTCTTCATTACAATCCATGTATTTAGCACAACGCATTTGTCAAAACTGTGCTAAATTTGGCTGAAATATAAAAGATACAGTTGGTAAAATAAAGAGCCATTAGGAGCCAAACCAAATGATCCAGTTCCCATCACTATCATCATTATAAACCCTGTGCTAGAAAATATGGCAGTGTTTAAAAGAAATACCGTATTTTCCAGACTATAGAGCGCACCTGAATATAAGCCACACCCACTAAGTTTAAAAAAATAATTAAATTTACATATATAAGCCGCCGATATCCAGGTTGAGAAATGACTCCGTTCAGATCGACCTCCGCAGCTCAGATCGTACCAAACAGGAAACAAAAAGTTTTTGATTAGAATATTTACATTTGATCAATATTTATCATATTATCTTTGATATAGTTTGTCTTAGAAGGCCGTTTACGTACTACAGAATTTATGTCAGATATGATTAAAGTTACACTGTGTAAGATTCCCGGTCTTGCGCCTCTAGAGGCCACAGGTGCCACTGCACTGTCGCAAAACGTAAACACTAGGGCCCCTCCTCCTTCTGAAACTGTGCGAGCGTGCGTCTATTTCCATCATTGTTTCAACTTTAGTCGACCTGCTGCTACCTTTGGAAGTTTGGACTGGATCTTCTATAGAGTTAGCGCTAGCGTTAGCTTATCAACAAATATCGCGCAATGGTCGCAGTAAAAACAACTAATAACTGTATGAAAAAGCACGTTCTAAAGAAAAAATAAAGAGGCTAATTTACCTGCCCAACAATAAAGAAGCAAAAACGTGATCTGATTTGCAGCCTTCTCTGTCTCTCATCTGACGCCAGCGAGCAAAAGTCTGTCCGATGTTGACTCTTGTCTGTGATCTGGTGCGGTCCCTTTCACATTTTCTTTTTCTTGCCTCGTCCGACATTGTCTTCATCTTCTTGTGTCCTTCGGCCCTGACGAACTGGCGAAAATAACAACGCTAAAAGTAGCTTCATGGTTATACTGCACCTCAGGTATAAGAGCAGAAGGGAATGCCGTAAAGCAAGTCGTTCCCTGTCACGTGACTCTTCCTCAACAGCGGAGCGCTCCCGGCCAAGTTGCGAGGGTGGTTTCTCAGTATAGAAGCCCCGCTCGGAGCAACAGATCACGCCTCAGGCCTTATAATCGCTCAAAAAATCACAAAAACAAGTCAGTATGCCCCACATATTTAGGAGAAAAGTTACACAGTGTAACTTTAAACATTTATTACCCTCGTATTGCTTTTTCGTGCCCCGTTAGAGAGGAAACCCCCGTGAAATGAAAATGAAGTGAACTCCGAAGCAATCTCATATTAAACTGTTGTTTTCTGTCCTTCAGCTTCTAAATAAATAATTGTTTTGGACTTTTTTAATGGCTTTTATGGCACAAACTCATTATTCTCGCGCATGCTCTTCCCGAGCTGCTCAGGGCTCCGCAGCCCGGCGCAGCGGGGACAGATCCATAGAAAAGCCACATCTTTGTATAAGCCGCATGGTTCAAAGCGTGGGAAAAAAGTAGCGGCTTATAGTCCGGAAAATACGGTAAAAGGTATTCTGTGTTCATTTTTACTTAGCCTAAACCTGTGTTGCTTAGGGCCCCATATGCATAGAACCGGTGTAGGAACCAAATCTACTCGGGTGGCGCCGCTCAGTGATGACGTTACGCGTTCTGATTGGACAAGACCTCGAGCGAACGGCGTGATTGGCTCTTCGTCCCTCGCTAACCCGGAAATGTCAACTCGAGCCAATTTGACACCGAAGCCGAGCAGATTTTGCAGCTTTGATGAGACACAGATCATTATAATTATTTAATAGAAAAATACATAGTTATAGCTATTTATTGCTCGTATAAATATTTATTAAAATAGAATATTTATATTCATGACTGGGAGATCGTCAGTTCATGTTTTAGCTGCTGCTACCGTTGATGCTGTAACAACTTCTGTGCAATAAAGGTTGAAAAAAGAAGTACATTACTGTGCTTTTCTCTTATTTATTGATGTTTTTGTAAGATACCTCGCTCGCTTTATTAAAGTACAAACTGAGTGTATACAAATGTGTACAGCTGTCTATTAAATAATAAAAAATAAGCAAAACACGTGAAATGCCCCCCCAAAACCCTTCGTAATAACCACAGACGCTCATTGGCAGTGTTTTTTAACCAAATTAGTGTATTCCGTAAGAATTATTTAGTGGCCATAATCATCAATATCTTGTATTTATTTCAGTTCCTTATTACTTCGTTAATGCAAACACAGCACTTCTGACGTAAAGAGCTGCTGTAGAGTCAGCTATAGCTCCACACCGTTTGCAAAAACACCCAGCTACTGTAGCTCTGTGCGCTGTGGGAGGCAGCGAGGATTCGGCAGCACCCGAGTAGATTTGGTACCTACACCGGCGTCTGGGCTTTATCCCTGCACTCATCGTTATCTCACATATCTCCATTACATCCTCCTCCAAACACAAAAGCCTCACCTCTCGTGTCTGAGCCTCTTCAAACTCATTCTCATCCCTGGATCCAGTTTCATGTCCAACAATAACCCTCCTCCTCCTCCTCCTCCTCCTCCTCCTCCTCAGCTGAAGCAGAAGCTGCAGCAGAGCCAGCAGAGGGCAGCGCTGTGCACGCGCGCGGCCGACGAGGCGGAGGCGTCTCGGGGAGAGGCGGAGAAGAGCCGCGCCCTGGCCGAGGCCCGAGCGCTGGGGTCCGAGCGGGACAAGCATGTGTCTGAGGCCGACCGGAAACACATGAGCGAGGAGTTACAGCAGCTCAAGAGAGAGGTATAGGACAGCACTGAAAAATCACTGAAACATCACTGAAACATCACTGAAAAATCACTGAAACATCACTGAAACATCACTGAAAAATCACTGAAAAATCACTGAAAGTCCATTATAACAGACAGATTCTTAGAGGTTTTCTCAGGTTTTATTTCACCCACAAACTGGAACTAAATACTAATCCAGTGGTTCTCAAACTTTTCAAAATAAGGACCACCTCAGAAAATATTTGGCTTTACAAGTGTCATCTTTAATGGGACTAAACCAAGACTAAACCAAGACTAAACCAAGGCTAAATAACAGCTAAAACATGACTAAACCAAGACTAAACCAAGGCTAAATAACAGCTAAAACATGACTAAACCAAGACTAAACCAAGGCTAAATAACAGCTAAAACATGACTAAACCAAGACTAAACCAAGGCTAAATAACAGCTAAAACATGACTAAACCAAGACTAAACCAAGGCTAAATAACAGCTAAAACAGGACTAAGCCAAGACTAAACCAAGGCTAAATAACAGCTAAAACATGACTGAACTAAGACTAAACCAAGGCTAAATAACAGCTAAAACATGACTAAACCAAGACTAAACCAAGACTAAACCAAGGCTAAATAACAGCTAAAACATGACTGAACTAAGACTAAACCAAGGCTAAATAACAGCTAAAACATGACTAAACTAAGACTAAACCAAGGCTAAATAACAGCTAAAACATGACTGAACTAAGACTAAACCAAGGCTAAATAACAGCTAAAACATGACTAAACCAAGACTAAACCAAGGCTAAATAACAGCTAAAACATGACTGAACTAAGACTAAACCAAGGCTAAATAACAGCTAAAACATGACTGAACTAAGACTAAACCAAGGCTAAATAACAGCTAAAACATGACTAAACCAAGACTAAACCAAGGCTAAATAACAGCTAAAACATGACTGAACTAAGACTAAACCAAGGCTAAATAACAGCTAAAACATGACTAAACTAAGACTAAACCAAGGCTAAATAACAGCTAAAACATGACTGAACTAAGACTAAACCAAGGCTAAATAACAGCTAAAACATGACTAAACTAAGACTAAACCAAGGCTAAATAACAGCTAAAACATGACTGAACTAAGACTAAACCAAGGCTAAATAACAGCTAAAACATGACTAAACCAAGACTAAACCAAGGCTAAATAACAGCTAAAACATGACTGAACTAAGACTAAACCAAGGCTAAATAACAGCTAAAACATGACTGAACTAAGACTAAACCAAGGCTAAATAACAGCTAAAACATGACTAAACTAAGACTAAACCAAGGCTAAATAACAGCTAAAACATGACTGAACTAAGACTAAACCAAGGCTAAATAACAGCTAAAACATGACTAAACTAAGACTAAACCAAGGCTAAATAACAACTAAAACATGACTAAACTAAGACTAAACCAAGGCTAAATAACAGCTAAAACATGACTAAACTAAGACTAAACCAAGTCTAAACTAAGACTTAACCAGGTCTAACCTAGGACTAAACCAGGATTCAGCTCTTGAGAAGGGCAGCGCCTCAGCGTGCAGGATTACTAAAATGTGTGAATGAAAAACAATACCACTGCAGGTCTGTTTATGAGGAGGAGACAACATTATAACATGGATTAAAGAGAGGAAAAGTGGATTTAGCAGACTATGGGACCTTTAAAATGAGAGTTACGTATGTAACTAAGGTTCTATGAATTCTGGATGACCACCAGAGGGCGATGTGTAGCACCTGGATGTCCCACAGCGCAGAGGTCACATCTTATACCAACAAAGTCACGTCAGTGGGCGTCAGCCGCTGTGTATAACCCTGAGTCACCCAGGGACTCGCCACGACTCTGAAGGACAAACAACTCTGGCACTCAGCTGGAATTCATAGAACCTTAGTTACATTCGCAGCTCTTGTTCTATTTCATTCCCACTGACCGCCAGACTCCTCAACAACGTCACGAGGAGCATTCACCGAATCTCAGCTGCAGATCAGAGAAGAAGACAGCAGCGCAGACGTCAGCGGGAGCAGCCACATTAACTCTGCAGAAGGAGCACAGGCGCAGGAGGAAGCCCACGCAGCACAGACGTCACTCAGTGGAACACCCTCACTGAGGTAGACACGCCCCCTGGTGGACCGGCAGTGGAATGGCAGGTAACTGTGGAAGACTGATAAACCTGCAACATAGAACCAACAACCCAATGCAAGAGCACAGCCCTCTCTGTGACCTCCATAACAAAGAGAGCGTCTGTTTGGAAGAACTCAGCCGTCAGTTTGTGTATGGGATTGAACCCACAACCTCCTCCATCTGTGCAGGCCTGGCCCAAGCCTTCATGGGGCCCTAAGCAGAATTTGACTTAAAAAAAAAGAATATGACAGACAATATTTCCTGTGTTCTGGTGCATTTTAACAGCTGGTGAGTAAGAAAATGGATTGTATTTGTAATTTTATAAAAAGATATATTTATGATTTCCACTTGTCTTTAAAAGCAGCTGGGTTTGAACTTGTGTCAGATCAGACACAGTTTACTCTCTCTCTTGTTCCTGACTTAAGGATTTCTTTGTTTTCACTGTTTACATCCACACAGAACGTAAATGTTTTTCATGTGCACAATCAGAGTTGTCTCAAGACACTACACTGTAAAAAAAATGCTGCGAAAACTCAAAAACTCAAGGCAACAGGATCTTTAAGATTTTTGAGTTTTGGGGCCAACTCAAAATCTCAAGTTTTCAACAACTAATATTTTTTTGTTTACTTAATTTGACATTCATGCGTCTAAAAACTTTACTCACTCGTTTTACTCACTATTATTATTTTTAACTCATTTTACAGCCAACGTACTATCCATTGTTCAGAAAAAGTTATTGTTAAAATTAAAAGTGTTTTTTAAAATTTATATGTTAAGTTTTTATTATCGATAATACTTTTTGTTAACAATTGAAAGTGAGCTGGCTGTAAGATGAGTAACAGATGTAATAGGGAGTAAAACTTGAAAAATTTAAAGTTTTTAGACATATAAATATTAAATTGAACAAAATATGTAGCCTATACCGTATTTTCCACACTATAAGGCGCACCTTCAATGAATGGCCTATTTTAAAACTGTTTTCATATATTGGGCGCACCGCATTATAAGGCGCATCCACTAGATGGCGCTGCGCTAAAGGGAATGTCAATAAAACAGTCAGATAAGTCAGTCAGTCAAACTTTATTAATAGAATACAAACCAGCGTTCTTACAACTCCCTCGCTGAAAACTAGGGATGCACCGATACCACTTTTTTTCAAACCGATACGAGTACGAGTACTTCCATTTGAGTACGTACCGATACGAGTACTTATATAGGGGTAACTTTATAGTTTATACAGTCACACTGCTGTATCTCATTCATCCCATACCGTGTCGTCTTTTTGCCGTCTGTCCCCGCTCTGCGATGCTAAGTTATTTTTACAACAGAGTGGTTTGAACACAGCTAACCATGGCTAAAATTTGCTGAATATGGACATGTTATACCTCATTTTAAAGCTTAGATTCTCCTCTATTCAGTCGCTAAAATCATTTTAAAAACAGATTGAGCATCTGCGCATCACCTGCAGAGATTCGCCATTACATACAGGAGCTAACACAATTAGCAACGGTACTTCTTATGTTTTATCAGACAACAACTGCTTCAGACTCCGCGCTTATATCATTTTCGGGACAACTAGGACAACAAAAGGACAACTGCTTAAGTTTTAGGACTCACATATGATTTGGGATAAGTCTGGTTGAGCAGAATGTAGAGCCAGCTTTGCTTTTAAAACCTGTCACTTCGGCGACGCCCCCTGAATACAGTAGCCATAATTAACCAACATTGATCCATATATAAGGCGCATCGGATTATAAGGCGCACTGTTGGTTTTTGAGAAAATTAAAGGCTTTTAGGTGCGCCTTATAGTGCGGAGAATATATATTTGTTGAAAACTTGAGATTACTCTTAAATCTCTTACTCTAAAATCTTGAGGGATCCTGTTGTCTTGAGTTTTTGAGCTTTTTTTTACAATGCTGTGACGGCTTTGTGCACAATATACATTTGTACTACAATTTATTATTACAATATTACAATTATAGAGTATTTTTCATGAACTTGTGTGAGATTACTGACAGCACAGTGACAGAGGAAGCCGACTCTGATCTGGACAGAACTGAGACACTGAAGACTTAATTACACTGTAACACAAGACCCTCGGGTAAACAATACTCTGAGTTATTACCACAGCGTTACAACACAGAGGCTGCAGGATCTGAAATACTCCACTGACACTGTCTGTACTTACACAAATATTTACATAATACACATGAATACATTTTATTATACCTTTAAGTGGGCCATGGCTGAAAAATAACTTCATAATCTGTCACCATTATTCCTCTAAAGCAGTGATTCCCAACCTGGGGGTCGCCAAAGCTTCACATGGGTCGCGAGGGTCTCCCGAAAATACACTGTAAAAAAAAATCTGTAAATTTTACGGTAAAAAATTGGCAGCTGTGGTTGCCAGAATTCTACCGTAAAAACTACAAGAGGCCTGTATTTCATTTTACAGTATAATATTATCACAAATGTTGTTTTTACAGTTTTTAACTTGATTTTTTATTATTTACTGCAAAATAAAAATAGGTTAATGTATATTTTAGTTTGTGACTTAACTTTTAATCAACATTTACTGTAAAATTTAAAGTTATTATCTTTCAAAAAATAGATTAATGTATATTTTAGTTTGTGACTTATGTTTTATTCAACATTTACTGTAAAATGTAAAGTTATTATCTTTCAAAAAATAGATTAATGTATATTTTAGTTTGTGACTTATGTTTTAATTCAACATTTACTGTAAAATGTAAAGTTATTATCTTTCAAAAAAAATAGATTAATGTATAATTTAGTTTGTGACTTTTTTGTAAAATTTAGTTAAAATTTAGTTTTAGTTAAAAGTTATTATCTTTTGAAAAGGTGTTAAACTGTAATAAACACAGGACTCAATTTTTTTAACAGTGCTATACTGTATACATTACAAAAAATAAAACTAAAAAATACAATTTTGCCTTATTTTTAATATTACAGTTAATTACCGTAACCAAAACAGCATTTTACCGATATATCAACTACGGTCTTTTACTGTTGAGATTTTACAGATTTTTACCATGAAATCTACAGATATTTTTTACAGTGTAATAATGCAGGGAAGACTGGTGATGCATCGCACTGTTTACAGAAAATATGTTAAGGAATAGTTGAAAAGAGATTAATAATACTTCTGTGATGCAGTGAAATAAATAATTTTTCCTAATTCTTAAGGTCAGGGAGATGAAGGGCGTCAACATCAGCTGAGGGTCACATGGAAATAAGGTTGGGAACCACTGCTCTAAGCTGTCCTCCTGTCCCTCTATAGCAGGGGTCACCAATTAAAATTTAGCCCTTTAAATTAATTAAAGGGCTAAATTGTGAACATTTTCTCGAGTGAAGGTCCAGAACATCACAAAGTCATTTTGTGAATGAAAAAGCATTGCAGTTCCATCAACTTCTGTGTCTGTTGTGCTACACAGAGCAGGGGGGACTAACAGACTGTCGTCCCATCCTGACCCAAACCCATGCACCGCTCCATAAACCTGGGTGACCACCTGTCCCACATTTGGTTGGACTGCACAGTTATTTAGGCATCTGTCCCTCCGTCCCACTTATTAAGATAATGTCCCTCTTTTTTGGTGCTCAGTGGGAGCAATTCAAGTTAAGAACAACAAGGTAAGGTCAGTATTCCTTGTGTAAAATGTAGAATAAATATTTGTGGGCCTCTCTTGGAGCTGGGAGCTGTGTTGGTGCTGGATTGTTTTCAGAAAATGCAGATTTGAGACCTTTGAATTTTTTCTGTCCACCTTTTTTTCTTCAATGAATAAAGTTTCTGTAAAGACATTAGTCTGCAAAATATGTGTTTTTGGAATGAAAACAGCACAACAAATAAGTTATAGGCTCTAAACTGTAGTAAGTTGGTAAAGCTTTGTATAGGAAAAGATTTATTTCTCGGGTCTGTCCCACCAAATTGCACCACTTGTCCCACTTTTATTACTTTTTGAGGTGGTCACCCTGCCATAAACAGGAACCTGTCAGCCCCACATTCACCGGGAGCACAGCGACATTTTAAAGCTCTAACATGAACAGTGCAGGGTTTAAATCAGCTGTGTTTTTGGTTATTGTCCAACAAAATGACAGACCTAGGTCCAGACTCTGCGGAGCGTCCGGACTGCTCGATTTACAACAGAGAGAAGTTTTCTTTTCACGGATCAGTGGAAGACGACACACACTGTGGCTGTGAGCGGTTCTGTCCCACAGCTAGTGCCCTCAGTGAATTTTAATTGATGACTCCTGGTCTAAAGTGTCCTTCTGTCCCTCATTAGATTGTCTTTGACAGAGCCTTTTGCAAATGTTTTACACTGAGTGCATTTCCATCGCTCAGTTGGTGGTAGACGTATTGACAGAAACACACGCCTCCCTCCAGATGACCTGGGTGAGTGGGAGGTGGAAAGGGGAAGTGCTTTTTAGCAAGGCAGCAGGTGTAATGACTGGAGTATTGTAACAGGGCTCTGGTGAATCCGCTGTCATCTTCCTGCTCAGAAAGTCGTGTGAGCTCCCTCCTGCAGCCGTGCAGAGACACATAGACCAGGTAGATGTTTGGGTTGGTCAGGCAGCCCATCAGGACGCTCTCCTCACACAGGACAGCGTTGGCCCGGCCCACAGCCTTCTGCAGCTCATGGATGATCAGACGCAGTTGGTCGGGCAGCTCCATGTCGCTCCACACCCCACAGTCGAACCTGGTGAGCTGCTCTTCGTTGGCGGCGATGAGCGGCTGCAGGGTCTTGCCGTTGTAGATGGAGGGCGGCTGGTAGGGCACCACGGTGTGTCCCTGCAGCTGCTGGTTGGGCAGTACACAGCACTCTGAGCAGCTGCAGGGTGAAGTGTGGCTGCTGGGCCTCCAGGTAGGTCAGGTGGGACAGGTGCAGAGGGACGCAGACGTCGGTCCGCAGCAGCACCGGGATTATGGGCTTCCTCTGCAGACAGTCTCTGAACAGAGATATGTTGGCCTCCAGCAGACATCAGCGGCTCCTCACGAAGTCCGGACTCAGGACCAGCAGCACCTTCTGGCTCTGCTGGATGCACTCGGACATGTTCTCCAGAATGGTGCGGCCCGGAGTGAAGTCCCTCTGGTGGGAGCACACCCTCAGGCCCCTGGCCTCCAGCTGCTCCATCAGAGAGTCTGTCCACTGGGAGTCAGTGCTGCTGTAGCTCAGGAAGACGTGGAAGAGCTCTCCATCTGTGAGCTCTGGTGGAACCAGGATCTCCGGGGCCTGAAGGTCCTCCAGAAAAGCTGTCTCCTCCATTTGTTGCAAAAAAACAAAAACAAAACAAAACCAAACAAAAAAAAAAAAAACGTTAAAAATGCTGTTTAAAATGAAAATACTCTTGAATGACTTACTGAAACATATCCAAAACTGCGAGAGTCTAAGTCACCTTCTGTTAAAACACAACAAAGAAAACTGATGTGAATTATTTTAAGTTACATGACAAACCAGAAGAGCCTGCTCTCATGGTCGGGCAAGACAAGACAAGACAAACCATTTGTGATAAAAAAAAAAATTAAAAAAAATCAGGCTGTACTAAAGGGACTGGTGAGAGGTTCAATTCCTCCGCAGGGTGCCCAGCTCCAGTTACAGCCTGTGGTTCATTGCACCAGGAAGTGCATCTGACATAAAAACCAGCTCTAAGTTCCCATGTGCTGTGGTGACTCCTGACAAGAAAGGAGCAGCCGAAAAGGACTTTCTATCCAAGTGACACTTACAAAAACAATAATAATAATAATAACTGAGAAACTATGCCATCTCTGGGGGCTTCAGCCTAATAATAAAAAGACAGAAAGCGTTGCCACAACAGCTGTGAAACTGAACAGAGGCCATGATTACAGAGTAGGGCTGTGCGATATGGAGCAAACATGCGATATTTGATAACTATGTTGAAAATTGCAATAACGATATTATTGCAATATTTGAAAATAGAGCCTACTTTTCGAACATAGTAAGTTAAATTCACTACATTTCACAAAAATGTAAGTTCCTGTATTTACAAGTCAAAATAGCAACAAAATCAAAACTTAACACAGACTAAACCAGGAATAAAACAAGGTTAAGCTGTGACTAAATTAATTAAATTACCACTAAAACTGGACTTTTTAAACATTTTTATTTAGTCACAACACATGTTCTTTTAAGGCTCTGGTGGAAAATGATTCTTCAGTGTAAATCTCTGTCAGATGGAAGACCACAGCGTTATTGCGATATATTTAGATTCTTGCGATGCTGATATTGCGATAACGATAATTTTGCGATGTATTGTGCAGTCCTATTAGAGTGCATTCTAAAAGAGAGAAAAATAATGTCCTACCTGTTTCTCGACAAAGGAGTCTCCTCGCATGAAAAATGTGAAAGCTTCTTGCTGAATTAAAGTCTTAAAGGGACAGTGTACCATTTAATTTGTATCTGTATCAGAGCGGAGCTGATCCCATAAAACATTTAAAGGGGATATATTCTGCTTTTATTTATATCTTTAGCCGCTCTTTGTCTCCTTTGCTTTGTTAACGCTGTGACTTTTGCTGTGTGATTTCAGCACAAAGACCTGCAGCTGCTCCAGGCCCAGACGGAGAAGAACTACTTTGAGACGAAGCTGAAGTTGGACCGGGTTTTGGGAGAGAAACAGATTCTGATGCAGGAGAACAAGAGTCTGGAGCAGGAGAGAGAGACTCTGAGGCAGAGGCTGAGGCAGACGACGGAGGACAACGCACAGCTCAAGGAGAGGTACGAGAGGGCAAGAAACTGTTCACTGAGTATAATTTAGGCTTGTATCTGTGTAATCGGCTTTAACACTTTAATATATTTGCCATTACTGAGTAGTTTTCTGACTTTCTGAAGGGCATTTGGTCCAGAGCCGAGGTCTGGATTTGAAAAGATAAAAAGCACTCCTCTCATTCTTTAACCTTTAGGACCATAGACCCTTTTCTTAGACCCTTGCTCGAAGATGATAAACCCTAAAATAAACCGAGTTTACCTCTGCAGCTCCTTGGTCTACATCAGGGGTGTCCAAACTTTTTCCAATGAGGGCCAGATCTTCAAGGGCCAACAGTCTCTCCTGATGTTTTCAAAAAATTTAACACATGTACAGAATTAAAAAAAAAGTGCATTGTTTTATAAGCATTTTGTTTTCAAAAGCCAAATTATTATAAATTATTAAGAAGTCACTTTTGTCACTTTTTTGTCTGTGATGCATGCTCACTTTATTTTCTTGCTTTCTGCACTTTAGTCTGTATAAGAGTGTGGTGATATGCCCGCTGGTTAACCAATCATGTTAGGGTGGTGGTCTATAAGAGGGGGGTCTCATGCCCCGCTCTGTCCCCTTTTCACCTCTGATGTCACGCGTTGTTGCTCAGTGCTGGAGCCGCGGCTGTTGAGCTGCATTGGGCTAAATGGGTGTCCAAGTTGCCCATTAATAAGGCGTAAAGCCAAAGCAAGTGCCATATACAGCCACCGCGTGCACCTTTGGAGGCCGGGGACTCTACTGAAATAACGCCATTGGCGTCACCTGTGTGCGTGCTCGGCATGCACCTTTGCATGCCGACACTCATATTGAAGTCACGCCTCCAGCGTTACCTGTGTGTGCTCTACCTGTCGTGCCTGTGGGTTGTTGGCGCGGGGGAGTCGCGTCTGGCGTAAAGCACTGCAAAGGGCATCTTGGAAGTGAGGGCCTGGCGAGCGGGCGTGCGAGCGTGGCGTCCTTTTGGTCCGCGGCTCCTGTATCCAGCCCCTCCTTCTTTCTGTCTTCGGGTTATTACAGCTATAAACTAATTTGTGTGGGGCGTTGCTCCCAATTAACGTTGACGGCGCTTCTCTAAGGACAAAGACTGGTTTACGGCTCTTGATACAGAGCGCCCTCTAGCGACCGAACTTCCCATCAATTGTGGAGGTAAATCATAAACTAATCAACCAATCAGTGAGCGGCTGTAGGGTGTTCACAAGAAACTGAGTTTCTGAATATTGTGTTTGGACATACTGAAATGTTTTAATGATGTGTGGGTGTTGGTGTGAATGGGAGTGAGTGAGTTTTAGTTTTTTACAAAATTAGAATTAATAAAGAATTGTGTGCCTTAAACTAAACTAACCTAAAGGATTATTAAAATGAATGTAAATTAATTTGTGTTTCTGATCCATTCAGTTACTCACCTGTGTCCTTTTGACTCGTGTTGGGTTAAATTTAGGTGGTCCCTGGAACTATAGCCCAGGGTGGCGTTGCTACTACAAACTGGCTGACATAAATGTGTACATATATATTGGGCTTAACCCCTAATCGTGCCACAAGAGGAAAGTGAATTTCTCAGATTTTTCTCTGAGATTAATGAAGTTCAATCTAATCAATCTAATCTTTTACCAACAAAATATCATCTTTGAACATAAAAACTGCAACTGCAATTATTTTTCAACAAACTAATTTTAAAATACAAGGCAGAGAGGAGTAGATGAGATGCATAAATGTACAGACAAAGCTACAGAAACATTGTATGAAAGTGCTGGAGGGCCATAAGTAATGCATTTTGTCACAGAAGCTGAGGGCCATATAAAATCTCAGACCGTGCCACAAATGGCCCCCGGGCCGCACTTTGGACACGTCTGGTCTACATGAATAATCTTGATCTATAAAAAGGTAACACTTGTGAGATTTCTGCTGAGGAGTAGTCGCCAGTATAGATGTTACTGGGTCAGAGAAAATAAAGACAGAACACAGATAAAAAAAACAACAACATTCATTTCTGCCAAATAAAATGTCATAGAGTGTGTATCCTCCTTTAAACATGCAGCTGAAGCCTAAAACCTCCAGAAACCCACAGCAGATAAAGTGAAGCAAGGCAAAAACAGAGATTTTAATGCAGATATGTTTATGTTTGTTGTTGAAACACCGTTCAGTTTGGGAGGAAAATGGTTTGTTCTTCCTCAGCTTCCTCTGGTTATGTTCATAAGCTGCCAGTGTTAGTCTAGAACCCTGGTGGACCCATTTTTTTTGTCTGTTGGGGGTTTTAAGAGAGTAATTTTTGCTTTACAAGAGCCTGTATTATGCTTTTTAAAATTCTTTCAAAGCAACCTTGGTCACGTCCAGAGAGGCACGACCTCAGGAGGGGGGCGAGGAGCAGGAGGAACGAGCCGCTGGGACAGGGAGACCGCATTCCTAGACCCAAAACCTGGGACACATATTTTTTTCACTTATTTTGGTGCATTTGAACTCAGCAAGTAACAAAAAAGCTTCCAAAATCCATACAATTTTCTATCATTTAATTCAAAGAACGTGGCACTGGGACTTAAGTTTGGAATATGATGGCAACTAATGTATTTTCCAGACTATAAGTGGCTCCGGAGTATAAGTGGCACTGGCCAAAAAATGCATAATGAAGAAGAAAAAAATGTATATAAGTCACACTGGACTATAAGTTGCATTTTTGGGGGGAAATTTATTTTACAAAATCCGACACCAAGAACAGACATTTCATGTTGAAAGGCAAGTTATAGTAATAATAGAATAGAGAACAACAGCTGAATAGGTGTGCGGTTTGCTAACGTAACACATTGATGGTTATTCAGCTACATGAAGCATAAACAACGAACTGAATAGGTGTCTCGTATGTTAACGTAATATATTAACAGTTATTCACATAACTATAGCATAAAGAACATAATATAACAAGTTCACCAAACTCACCATCTCACTCCTAATCACTAAATCCTTTAAATTCTTCATCCTCGGTGTCGCTTCTGAACAACTCCACCAACTCCGGAGGTAGACGAAGCGCCGCTTCCTCCTCTGCGTGGCTGTCGTCAGACTCAGCATCAGTTCCATTTCCAATTATTCCGCTCTTTCTCAGTTGTCTTTATAGCCTAAGTTGTTAGTGGTAATGTTTACATTTTAAATTGTCAGTGGTACAGGTGCAGCAGATGCTGGTACACAAGCCTAGAGCGCCCTCTAACCAACACCTGAAATATTTTAATATATAAGTCACACCTGAGTATAGACCGTTCTCAGTCACGTGACTTGGTTTGTTGACGCCGCCATTTTGGATGCAAAAAGCCGGTGTAGCTGGCTAGCGATAATGATCATGTATAGAAATTGAGTCCATATTTACCACTTTCTACACAGTTTCAATACTTAACGTTAAGTGGTCAGGTCAGACAGCGATATTTAGAGAAATGTCCACTTGTCGATGCTTAAGACCCATATGATGTCAAAATTACGGGTTACCAGCCTTCAACACACAATCCGCTTTGGAATACCACAGCATTTACAATTGTTTAGTCAATCAATCGACAATCTCCCTTTAGAGTGGCACAATTAAAAGCTTACAAGAGGCAGAGAGCTCCTTAGAGGCATAAAAATATTTAGTGGCAGGACGGTGACAGACCTTTAGTATGGGAAGTGCCCTAAACAACTCTTGTCCATGTGAGTAGGCAGAAAAGAGACGCAGATTA
The DNA here is from genome assembly GCA_020698575.1 of Bostrychus sinensis. Lineage (NCBI taxonomy): Eukaryota > Metazoa > Chordata > Actinopteri > Gobiiformes > Eleotridae > Bostrychus > Bostrychus sinensis. The sequence continues at coordinate 3,442,861 of CM036251.1, forward strand.
GTGAAAAGGCAATATAAATACTTCAATAAAGTAGACTTTCCGCGGAGGTTTACAAGTCTAAAATTATACATCAAAATGTAAGGCCTTAAAAAGTGGCAAATTTGCTGAGATATGGAGAATTAGGATTTATATGTTTAACCTCATTTAATCTGGCGGCGACCAGATTCAGAAAGAAACGCCGCGAAAACATAATTTGCACTGTTATTATTTTGTCAATACAGGCATGATATACATCGTTAGAAAGCTTATGTTCTGTACAAAATGGGAATTAAGTTAACTTTATGCTTAAAATAGGACATGTGTGTAATTAATGAGTGCCCAAACCGAAAAAACAGACTTTTTACCTTTGAACACTGGTTCTGTCCAAAACCAGTCCAATCCAGGATTAGTAACCCTCAATCAGTAAATATCGAGGTATATTTCCATCAAAGTATTCCATGTTGTGAAAATAATCCTGTAATCTCCATATCCTCAAGCAGAAATGAACAAATACCAAGCTGTCCTGAACATTGTATTTTCTTTTTCTCTCCAGTTTGCTAAATGTCTGTGAAAACGTGTTTACCCTGCTAATAAACCTGAGCAGACAGTAAGAACTGACCTCAGATCGGTTTTTACTTTATTTGATGATTACATCAGGAACGATCTTTTATGTGACTTTTTTAAAGAATAAACTTTCTCAAACAGTGCAGCATTAACTTTTTTTACTTCAAAAGACAGCAGGTAGATGCTATCACAGATATAGGACACATTAAACTATTTTTGATGAGTAAAACAAATTTAATTTGTTAGGCTACAGACAGCAGGACTGATCCAAATCGGGCCGTGACAACCGGCTTTTGCCATCCAACATGGCGGCTCCGTGGAAATCACGTGATCAGATGACGCTGTGTGAGAAGGGTCTATACGTCACACCCCTAGCCAGACTATGAAAAAGGTGTGACTTATAGTCCGGAAAATATGGTAATTAATGAAAATAATGACATTGGAAATACATTTTTGTGACAAAAGTATAAACAAATATGTTTTTTAGTTTCCTATGCTTTTCTGTTTAAATGGGCATAACTGGGACATATGAGTGTTTTTACAGATATGTGTTGGGACATGGGACAAACTGGGACTGTCCCAGTTAAACAGGGACATCTACGTTTGGAGCTGTTGTAGTACTTGAATAAAGTATGGATACTAATGAATACATGCTGAAATAAAAGCACATGCATCACTTGGGGGCAACTTACTCCAGTGTTTTGTGGCAAAACTCCCCCACACAGCAGCATTTTGGTCTGGTCCATCCACGTCATGTGACAAGAAGTTAGCAGTTTTCACTACTGTGCACACTTAAGTTATTTATTTCATGCTGTGTACATTAAAATGATTAAACGGCCAGTATTAGTCATGGGATTTGTCTTGGGTTAGGGTAACAATCTTGACTAAACAACCCCCAAAAGTAATCTGTATCATATCGAATCTTAAAAGTGTGGTATCAGTTCCAGAGAACACAGGATTTCTCAAACATTCTGTCTTTGTCTGTGCACCTTTCCTTTTCATTCTGATGTATGCGTGTGTGTTTTTTCGCAGCGAGCTGAACTCTCGGCGTCGCGCTGCGGCCTCAGAGGAGGAGAGTAAAAAGGCCAATCAGGCGCAGCGCGAGGCCGAGGCTGAGCGGCGTCTGTCCGAGAAGGAGCGGCAGGAGCGCGTGTCCGAGTGTCTGCAGTGGAGGCAGAGGCACCAGGAGCTGGACCTGAGGATCAGAGCGGAGGAGGAGCTGCGGGCGCTCCGGCAGAACAAGGCCGTAAGATCCACTTCAGGCCGGAAGAATTCATCTGTGTTAGGTTCAACGATCAGAGCAGAGAGAAGCACTTTAGTAGCAGGAAATGAGCTATGTTTTAGTGGAAAAGAGGCCTCGATAGACAAGTGTTGTCACTAAAATTTCAACTTGATATCGATATTACAAAAAACCTTGATATTCGATATTGATTTCGATACCGTAGTGACAAAAATGACCACTTTTCCTTGAATGTTTGGGGTATCATACAGCGGTAACCGCCCCCTTTACCCTCACCATATTATTCAAACAATATTTCAAATCAAAGTTTATTTCTATAGCACTTTCCAACAACACAAGGACGACCAAAGTGCTTTACATAAAAAACATAATAAAATAAAATTGCAACCGTTTAATCAAAACTATAAAACGCATAAAACAATAAGACACAGCACACAGTAACAGAGTGAACCAAAGACTTGAAGCCTAAGTGTTAGAAACAAGTGAGTTTTTAACCTGGACTTAAACAGAGACAACTCAGTGATCACTCACATTTTGTATACAATAATATTATTAGGTTATTACTATATATGTAGCATACCCCTAAATTCTTTCAAACTTATATTTTCTTTGCAAGCAGTGGTTAAAAGTTTATCCTCCAACAGAACTCTGATGCCTCTGTAGTCCACAGCTGTGTAGCTTCATGATGATCTTTTATTCAACACAGTGCTAAATAATACAGTCATTAGTTTGTATGTGATCCAAAATTACCTCAGATTATGATAAATGATTCCTCAAAGCTAAAGTTTAATTACAGTTTACTTGTTTCCATTTTCTATAACTGGCAGTAGGTTATAAGTCCTGCAGCAGCCATGGTGATTGATTTTACTGCACTGAATTTGGCCCTGGACCTCAGGTTTAAAACGTGACCCAGTGTCTGTGACAGTGATGGCTCAGTCAGAGTCAGGGCCACAGCAGGGCTCCTTTAAGGCCTAGATTACACCAAGGCGACTCCCAGACTGCCACCGATAAGACGGAGCGACAGCTCGTCTCTTCCCGTCTCCTCTCGTTCCCTCCCGTTTCCTCACGTCGCATGACCTTTTTCCCTCTTCATTCACCGAAGCGACAACCGACCTAAAGACCGTGTCTTGCGCATGCGCGTGATGTAATTACCCCCCCAAAGTGGCAGATGGCGCTAGCCAGTGAACAAAGATAAACAGAAGTGACAGTGTTTGTGGAGTACATCTGCATGTAGCGCGCCTTGGTCTGCCACTGTTCTCAGTTTGTTTGAACATTTGAGAAGCGTGATCATGGCCGGTTTGGACATTGTTTTGTGTGGATTAGGTGCCGCTGCTCTGTTACTTGAAGAAGATAACTTTCCGCACGGAATTGCGAAGAATGCAAAAATGGTGACAGTACGCTGCCACAGCGTTTGTCACCTCTTGTCCCTCCGTCACTTCCGCTAAAATTCCCGTGAGCTGATTGGCGCGGCAGCTGTAGTGCTAGGCCTATCAGAGCGCTTCGTGCCAAAGACCAAAGACGCCGATTCAACAACAACGAGGCCAATCGGCAGAAAACTGGTCAGACGGCCTCCGTCCTGGAGCGATGGGGGGCAGACGGCGCATACAGATCAAAAGGACGGAAATGAGCGACGTGGAAGAACCGTAAAGACGACTTCAGACGGGCGATCGTCGCCTTGGTGTATACCCCCCTTAAAACATGGCCGCTTTGCTAACACTGACAGCTCACTCTGTCCTTGCTCCGCTGGTAACCAGACATTTGCAGTTACATTTAGGCTGTTTTATGTCTTCCACGGAAGCCGGCTCCGCTTTTTTTTTTAATTATTATTTTTTTTATATTTATTTATTTAAATGCAGGGACAGTGTACAATAAACATGAACCTTTACAGGAGAGATGCATTGTACCAGGTTATAGCTTCCACCTGTAGTCTCTGGGCAGGTTGATGGTAAAAACATAAAAAGACAAAGTACATATATACACATACACAACCATTCTCACAGTATAAGATTCATCTATTAAAAAATATAAGATTTAAGATTAGTCCATATTATGTGAGCAGGTTTGGTTTGTGAGAAGCCATTTTTTTGTCATGCGTGAAAATGTGCTATAGTTTGTTGATGCGATCGACTCAGTTGGCAACATGTTCCACTGACGAGTTGCCACACAAGAAAAAGCAGAATTCCCAAATGTTGTCCTGCGGTTATGGATCCTACACTCACCGTGCACTGTGGATCGTGAAACCCGAGATGTGCTTTCAGAACTCAAAGATATAAGATTTTTGAGTGGTGGAGCAGCAGCACCTTGGATAAGTTTATACAGCAGAGAAACATTAGAAAGCATGATCATAGTGTCAAAGCTCAAGATGTTATGCTTAGCAAGAATGCTACAGTGATGATATCGGCGGCTTTTCTTGTCATGTATCTTAAGAGCACCTTTATATAAAGATTCAAGTGGTCGAAGGGAGGATTTATAAGCCTGTGCCCAACTTGTAATACAGTAAAGAAAATGGGGAACTATCATTGCATTTAGATATATACTAGATGCCTCAACTGTTAGTGAATCCCTGATATATCTAAAATTTTTCAATTGTGCAGCAGCACTCAAGGTCTTTGCACAGTGAGTGAAGACCTTTTAGTAAATTGTATTTAAAGTTACACTGTGTAAGATTCCCGGTCTTGCGCCTCTAGAGGCCACAGGTGCCACTGCACCATCGCAAAACGTAAACACTAGGGCCCCTCCTCCTTCTGAAACTGTGCGAGCGTGCGTCTATTTCCATCATTGTTTCAACTTTAGTTGACCTGCTGCTACCTTTGGAAGTTTGGACTGGATCTTCTATAGAGTTAGCGCTAGCGTTAGCTTATCAACAAATATCGCGCAATGGTCGCAGTAAAAACAACTAATAACTGTATGAAAAAGCAGGTTCTAAAGAAAAAATAAAGAGGCTAATTTACCTGCCCAACAATAAAGAAGCAAAAACGTGATCCGATTTGCAGCCTTCTCTGTCTCTCATCTGACGCCAGCGAGCAAAAGTCTGTCCGATGTTGACTCTTGTCTGCGATCTGGTGCGGTCCCTTTCACATTTTCTTTTTCTTGCCTCGTCCGACATTGTCTTCATCTTCTTGTGTCCTTCGGCCCTGACGAACTGGCGAAAATAACAACGCTAAAAGTAGCTTCATGGTTATACTGCGCCTCAAGTCGTTCCCTGTCACGTGACTCTTCCTCAACAGCGGAGCGCTCCCGGCCAAGTTGCGAGGGCTGGTTTCTCAGTACAGAAGCCCCGCTCGGAGCAACAGATCGCGCCTCAGGCCTTATAATCGCTCAAAAAAATCACAAAAACAAGTCAGTATGCCCCACATATTTAGGAGAAAAGTTACACAGTGTAACTTTAAAGATCTGTTTTGATGGAGGAAAGTTTTGTGCTGCGCTGACTGAGCCTGTCCTCCTCCTGTATTCCTTCACTGGAGGGGAGGCGTCACATTATCGATACTTTTCCAAATGAATATCTAAATTAGATACTTGTTTTAGTATCAGTTAATATCTTGGTATTGATTTTTTTGACAGCCCTACTATAGACCTGACTTAGGCTTGGTTTTTAATACAGTCCCCAGTATTTATCATGGTTTGGGCCAAGCTTTTTTTCTAGTCTTAGAAGCCAGCCTCTCCTACTTTGTTTTCAAAAGCGGGACAGTCTGGTTCCACAGTAAAAGTGAATCGTTCCTCTCCAGATGATTTGGAACTGGCCTACATTCATTTATCTGCAGCGTGAATATGAAACTAGACTAACTTCTTTGTACAGAACAGGAAAAGTATTTGTCTGGACGTCCTAATTTGCTCCTCTCTTCTCCTCCCCAGTGCCAGGCGAGCATTAAGAGTTTCTTCCTGTGTATGACGGAGAGCGACCAGAGAGTGAAGATCCTGAAGAACCAGGATGGGACGCCGCGAAACTTCACTGTGAGAATAAAACTGCAACGACACGCGACTATGTGACGTTAGACAACAGAGTCCTGGAGTTTGTTTTCATTTTCAGGAGGGAGACCCGGTGTACATCTCGAGTCCCGAGCCCAGTCCTGATGATCCAGAGAGGAGCTCGTCCAGGTAACGCTCTGTCCACCAGGGGGAGCTAAGGTCTGCCAACTAACTTCATCTCCTCTTTCACTGCATCCATAAACCTCCTCTCTGGTCTTCCTCCAGGTTTTTTGGTTTTGTGTACTCTCAGGACTGAATTTAGTCCTGGTTTGGACCCGGCTTATTCCTGGGTTAGTCTAAGCTTAGCACTGGTTTGACTTGGTTTAGACTTAGTTTAGTTCTGGTTTAGACCTGGTTTGTTCCTGGTTTTGTGCTGGTTTATTTCTGGATTAGCACTGGGTTTAGACCTGGTTTAGTTCTGGTTTTAGGCATGTTTTTTCCTGGATGAGTTCTGGTTTAAGACCTGGTGTAGATCTGGTTTTGTCCTGGTGGAGTCTTGGTTTTAAACCTGTTTTTTTCCTGGTTTAGTCTTGGTTGAGCTCTGGTTTTAGACCTGGTTTAGACCTGATTTAGTGTTTGTTTTCCTTTTTTAGTGTCCCATCCCTCGGTTTATCCCTGGTTTATGTTTATTTTAGTCTTTGAAAGCCAAATATATAAAGGTACTATAAATAATCAAATAACTCGACGTACCCCCTGCAATGTGCTCGCGTACCCCTAGGGGTCCCCGTACCCATGATTGGGAAACACTGCTCTAGGCCTTCAGCTTTAACCTCAACCTTCCTCTGCTCGTAGCTCCACTGCTCCTCCTCTGAACATCTCCAAACCACAGCAGACATTTTCATTCTTCTCTCTGCAGGTCCCTGTTGAGAGTGGTGGCCCCTGGCTCCGGAGGCAGAGACCAGGGCCCCTCTCACTTCGACGACCTGCCGCCGTTCGGTGGCGAGAGACCGGACTCGGCTCCGGCCTCCAGGAGGAGCAGGAAGACGGTGGACTACTTCTGGATCCCCACCGACCAGGAATAGACTTCACTGAGAATATTTTACAGGAGAAAAAGCTGCCCATCAACTTTACAGAGACATTTACGATGAGTAGAAGTGTTACAGAAACTATTTGTGATGTTTGTAAAATGACGATGTTAAATAAAATTGTGTACGTCTGTGTAAAGTATGAGGTATATGCAAATAGAAAAATACTGGACAACCTTACTCCTTGTAGCATTCACTTTTAGATCCACACTTACTGTATTAATATTTGCAAAAAAACTACCAGCAAAGATGGAAACAAGTACCCAATATTTATTTATTTATACCAAGTAGTAACAACTGGTGGGTCAAGACCCCAAAGTGGGATGTAGGCATGTTCTTAGATTAATAAAAGAAAGTAGTTTATGGTGAGATTATGACGTTAAGTTCAGATAAGAAAAGTAAAACAGGCCCAAGATGACAAGATGATGATGGGGGGGGGGGGTCATTACATGCAAACGATTATTGCGTTCGTCCCTTGGCCCACGAACACGCCTCTGTCTGCCCTAGGGTGACCACCTGTCCCACTTTTGGTTAGTCCTCTGTCCCTCCGTCCCACTGATTAAGACAATGTCCCACTTTTTCATAGTTGCTCAGGGGATCTTGTAAAAAAAAAAAAAAAAAGAGAGAGAGAGAGAGATTTGAGTAGCCTATAGAACAAGATCAGGTCAGTGCTTCCCTGTGTAAAATGTAGAATAAATAAACCCTTGATAGGTTGAATATATGGCTGTTGTGTTGCTGCCCCTCCGTTTCAGGACAGGCCTCTCCTTAGGGTGACCACCTCAAAAAGTATAAAAAGTGGGACAAGTTGTGCAATTTGGTGGGACAAAGTGGGACGGACTCGAGAAATAAATCTTTTGATAAACAAATCTAACTTACTTAGTTACAAGCTGCTTCAGTGTAGGCCCCATAAAACATATGATGTGCTATTTTCATCCCAAAAAACACAGATTTTCCAAAGTATTCATTGGAATAAAATGGATGGAACAGAAAAAAAAATCAAAGCTCTCAGTCTGCATATTCTCAAAACAAACCAGCAGCAGCAGCTCCAGGAGAGGCCTGTCCTGAAACAGAGGGGCAGCAACACAACAGCCATATATTCAACCTATCAAGGGTTTATTTATTCTACATTTTACACAGGGAGCACTGACCTGATCTTGTTCTATAGGCTACTCAAATCTCTCTCTCTTTTTTTTTTTTTTTTTTTACAAGATCCCCTGAGCAACTATGAAAGAGTGGGACATTGTCTTAATCAGTGGGACGGAGGGACAGAGGACTAAATGGCTGTGCAGTACAACCAAAAGTGGGACAGGTGGTCGCCCCACATCTCCTGGAGCTGCTGCTGCTGGTTTGTTTTGAGAATATGCAGACTGAGAGCTTTGATTTTTTTTCTGTTCCATCCATTTTATTCCAATGAATACTTTGCAAAATCTGTGTTTTTTGGGATGAAAATAGCACATCATATGTTTTATGGGGCCTACACTGAAGCAGCTTGTAACTAAGTAAGTTAGATTTGTTTATCAAAAGATTTATTTCTCGAGTCCGTCCCACTTTTTATACTTTTTGAGGTGGTCGCCCTATTCAATTCAATTCAATTCAGATTTATTTGTACAGCCCAATATCACAACAAAAGTCGCCTCAAAGGGCTTCACAAACAGTTGATCAAACATAAACACACAATCAGACTTAACACACAATCAGCACAAACAATAACTACACTAAACTAAACAGACCCAGGACACTCCTGTCCTTAGACCCTCCTTCTCGGTAAGGAAAAACTCCTAAAAAACCCAGCTACGGGAAAAAAGAAGAAACCTTATGGAGCCCCTATTGAAGGAGAGATCCTCTCCCAGGACGGACAGGCAATGCATCTAGGAGTTAGTCCCTTAGTTCATCTATAGGATCATAGATCAGCTCTGTAAGGATTCATCCAAACGAGAGTGGGTGAGATAGGTTGAGGAAGTCCATAGGATGACCCTAGTCTGCCCCTGTGCTCTGGAGCCAATCTCAGCTCATCTGGGCCTAAAGCAGGGATCCATTCTGGACAATGACCCACTCCCACATTGGGACATTTAGAGACGTTCACCTGTACAGATGTGTTTTTGTACCAAATAAATGCTTAGCCCATTTGTGGTGCTCATGTAATGGACTTTATTGACATTAAAGCAACAGGTGTACAGTAATCATGAATACGTTACATTATATTTCAGATATCTCCTCAAACAAACATGGCTTCTTCAGCCCGATTCAAAACGCTTCACCTTCTCAGGACAACATTTTAGATTTCATTCTGACATTAAAATTTAACTTCAAGTTTCTCTTTTCCATAATGGCCCCCGATTACACATCAAATTTCAACATATTTATTTGGACACAAAGCCGTTCACTTATTAAAATCTCTTTATCTTGATATTGGGATCTTTCAATTAATTTAATTCATTTATATTTTTCATTATCCCAGCACAAAAAAACAACAAAAGCCCATCTAACTAAGAGGTAGAAACACAGGCATCTCCAGAAAAATCATTAGCGGCGGCGGCAAAAACACCGATGATTAAAGTTGTTTTTAAAATAATGTAACATCTGAAAGAGTAGCCACTCGAAAACGACACGAAATGAATGTGAATGAAGAAAATGCTCCTTAATTATGGCCACGAAGAGCACTTTTAATTCAAGAATAAAATTAGGGCAGGGGGGAAAAAAGCAAAGAAGGTTTTTTTAATTTGTGAAAAGGCAGATCTGGTTGTAGACTGAATAAAATGTGGACCAAGGGACAGTGAAGACTTTTATTGGAGCCAAAAGTCATAACCATATAAGGAAATGGTTTTGTAAGCATGCATACAGCAATGGAGAAGCAGACAGGAGCAATACCTTCAGCTTCTACAACTTTCAAAACTTCACTCAGTGCAAAGAATTTACTGTTATTTGTTTTGACACGACTGCTTTTTTATTTTGTTCCTCATTTGTATAACCCCAGAACTCAGCACTCCCCGGTACGAGCTCCATAATGTGACTCTGAACCAAAATATGGGACATTTCTCAGCAGCAGAAACTGTGGAAATATCCTCAGTGGATAGTTTTGATAAGAGACAATCCAGAACCCAAAAAATATCATAATGGGTCATCTCACTTCACAAAAGACCCACATTCATTCCTTACAATTTTATTTCATTTTAATTCTGTGGTTCCCAGCCTTTTTGGTTTTGAACTGGATTTAGTCCTGGTTTAGTCCTGGTTTAGTCTTAGTTTAGTCCTGGTTTAAACCTAACTTAGTCCTGGTTTAGTCTGAGTTTAGTCCTGGTTTAAACCTAACTTAGTCCTGGTTTAGTCTGAGTTTAGTCCTGGTTTAGTCCTGGTTTAGTCTGAGTTTAGTCCTGGTTTAAACCTAACTTAGTCCTGGTTTAGTCTGAGTTTAGTCCTGGTTTAAACCTAACTTAGTCCTGGTTTAGTCTGAGTTTAGTCCTGGTTTAGTCTGAGTTTAGTCCTGGTTTAGTCTGAGTTTAGTCCTGGTTTAAACCTAACTTAGTCCTGGTTTAGTCTGAGTTTAGTCCTGGTTTAGTCTTAGTTTAGTCCTGGTTTAAACCTAACATAGTCCTGGTTTAGTCTGAGTTTAGTCCTGGTTTAAACCTAACTTAGTCCTGGTTTAGTCTTAGTTTAGTCCTGGTTTAAACCTAACTTAGTCCTGGTTTAGTCTGATTTTAGTCCTGGTTTAAACCTAACTTAGTCCTGGTTTAGTCTGAGTTTAGTCCTGGTTTAGTCTGAGTTTAGTCCTGGTTTAGTCTGAGTTTAGTCCTGGTTTAAACCTAACTTAGTCCTGGTTTAGTCTGAGTTTAGTCCTGGTTTAGTCTGAGTTTAGTCCTGGTTTAAACCTAACTTAGTCCTGGTTTAGTCTTAGTTTAAACCTAACTTAGTCCTGGTTTAGTCTGAGTTTAGTCCTGGTTTAAACCTAACTTAGTCCTGGTTTAGTCTGAGTTTAGTCCTGGTTTAAACCTAACTTAGTCCTGGTTTAGTCTGAGTTTAGTCCTGGTTTAGTCTGAGTTTAGTCCTGGTTTAGTCTGAGTTTAGTCCTGGTTTAAACCTAACTTAGTCCTGGTTTAGTCTGAGTTTAGTCCTGGTTTAGTCTGAGTTTAGTCCTGGTTTAGTCTGAGTTTAGTCCTGGTTTAAACCTAACTTAGTCCTGGTTTAGTCTGAGTTTAGTCCTGGTTTAAACCTAACTTAGTCCTGGTTTAGTCTGAGTTTAGTCCTGGTTTAGTCTGAGTTTAGTCCTGGTTTAAACCTAACTTAGTCCTGGTTTAGTCTTAGTTTAGTCCTGGTTTAAACCTAACTTAGTCCTGGTTTAGTCTGAGTTTAGTCCTGGTTTAGTCTTAGTTTAGTTCTGGTTTCAGGGTCGGTTTAGACTCGGTTCAGTCCTGGTTAAGTCCCATCCCTCTGTATAGTCCTGGGTTCGTCCAGATTTAGGTTTATTTTAGTCTTTGAAAGCCAAATATATAAAGGTTCTATAAAAGTTCATTTAACTCCATGTACACCCTGCGATGTGCTGGCGTGCCCCTGGTTAGGAAGGACTGCTTTAATCGGTGCTCCACCTAAACTACCGCAGCCTCAGAGGGTCAAACTTCAAATTTAGCCCAAGTCAGTCAGGATTTAAGCGAATTTATGGACGCCATCTTGGAAGAAAAACATGAATTCAAGACGGGATTCACTGATAAACCATAAAAGAGTCCATCTTAAGAATCCAGCCACAGGGATTCACAAGCCAATGTTGCTCTCTGTGCCTCTTCCAAGCCCGGATAAACGGAAAGGATTGCGTTGGGAATGGAAATCGCCATAAAAACCACTGTATGCTTGTGAGGCAGTTAGAAAAAGCCAAAAGGGAAGAAGAAACCAGCATTATAACAACAGGAGGACTAGCATTTTGTCACATTTTTTCCAATGGAAGTCAACGTAAGCTCGCTTTCCTCATTATCCCGTGGTCCACTTTTTATACAGTCTTCAATCCTAATTCATCAAATCTTCACTTAAAATCGGAAACTTGCATGTATTTTCTGCCAATTTCAATCGACCAACGTATACCCCCCATGCGAGTAATTCTAGATTTAGCACTATAATAAACGGGGAGTTGCCTATGTAGTTTTAAGCCTGCAGGGGGAGCTTTAACCGAGTAGGAAAAAAAAAAGAGAGGGAAAGAGTAATGCATGCTGATACAAAATAAACAAAACAAAAAAATTCACACTTTTTTGAGCCACTTTCGGGCTAAATTCATGAGAAACGCGGCTGAAAACTATCGTAGTTCTATCGAAGCACTATTGGTTTGTACGCAGCAACACACACCGGAGTAGTAGCAGAAGAAGAGGTGAGCGCCGCGCGGTAGTGGTTAAACCAAAGCACAAACAAAGAGTTTAATATAGAAAAAGGAAAAGAGATCAAGGCGTAGAGTGTAATGATGATAATAATAATAATAATATAGTAATAACAAGTGGATCTGCTCCCGATCCGTGTTTGTATAATCGTCATGATGCTTCTTCGTTGTCTTCGTTCAGTCGCCGTCGTCCTCAGACTCCTCCTCCTCTGCTGTCTCCAGCCACGTCAGCCACTGGTTCACCTAAAAAACAACACACAATTGAGATAAGTCCTACTCATAAAAGTGCTATTCTTTAGCCAGTGTACGGTTTGTGCCAGTCCCAAGCTCAGATAACATATGCACAGTAGGAGGCAGATGATTTATTAGGAGTAGAGGTGTTTGAGGTTAAATGGTTCATACACATTATGGCCATAATCAACTGAAAGAAATACTAATATATAATTTATATTAATGGTTCTGCTGTACAGTGGAGAAAAGCTAAAACATCCAAGCCTATATCTTGTCTTTAGTTTAAAAAAAAGCCACTTTTAATTATGATTTATGACTTTGAATTTATTAAAGAGTTGTTTAAAAAATGTAATAATAGGTGAGGTCAAGCCGGTGGTCAATGCTTAATCGTTTGTTAAGACGACCAATTAATGGATTAAAAAAAATGAACCTAATGGGCATCCCTAATGAGGAGATAAGTAAGTAAGTAAGTAAAGTTTATTTATAGAGAGCTTTTCACAGATAAAATCAAAAGTGCTTTACAAAGTGCAATCATAATAATAAACACATACAATCAATAAAAGTAAAAGGTCAAAATAAAGCCCAGTTAACTTGTTTAAATAACAGCGTCTTAAGCTGCCTTTTAAAAGAATCGACAGAGTCGGCCACACGGAGGGACAGGGGCAGGGCGTTCCAGAGTCTGGGGGCCACAGCCTGAAAGGACAGGTCTCCCCGGGTTTTATAGCGAGTCTTTGGGACCTTTAAAAGACTCTGGCCGGAAGATGGGAGGGCCCGGCCTGGAGAGTAGGGGCACAACAAATCAGCAATGAATTGTGGAGCTTGTCCATTTAAAGCTCTAAAAGTTAAAACCAAAATTTTAAAATCAATACGACATTTGATGGGAAGCCAGTGTAGGGAGGATAAAATGGGTGAGATGTGTGTCCTTCTGCCAGATCCTGTTAAAAGCCTTGCCGCAGCATTTTGAACCAACTGGAGACGAGTAAGAGAAGATTTGTTAAAACAATTAAAAAGAGAGTTACAGTAATCTAAACGAGAAGAAATAAAAGCATGAATAACCATCTCAAGATCTGAGTCTGATAAAATTGCCCTCAATTTTGCAATATTTCTTAGATGGTAGAAACTATTTCTGACCAAAAGTCTAGAGTGGTGGTCCAAAGACAGTGACGGTCGAACCAGACACCAAGATTTCTGATGCTCGGCTGGTAGGAGAAGAAATTACCTCAAAATCATGTTTAGGTTTTCTAAGTGAATTACAAAACTCTAAGCAGGTGTTTTATGTCAGTTTTTCTTTAGGGGAAATAAACCTTGTTAATCACTGCAATCAGGTAATAGACTAAACACCAGCGAACACTGCAAGGTATTACACCTAAAAAATAATGAATCGTCTGTGGAGAAAACACAAGCAATCTGTTTTTTATTGTCTGGGGCTCATCTGTTATCGTTAAAAATATATTAATTAATCTATAAATTTATCCTTAGTGCTACTGAGGCTGGACACAAAAACAGATGTCTCATACCTGGAACAGGGCTTTTCCTTTTCCAGGGAATTCTTGAGTTATATCTTCTTTCCAAGCGAGGAAGGCTTCTTCTTCAATAATCTCCATGTCGTAAAAGTTCACAAAGTAGCGCAGCAGCATGCCTAACACAGACACATGACAAAGTATGCATGAATAATACCAATATAGTTACAATTTCTTCACTTTTTCACCATTTATTTTGTTCAGAAGGCATAAAGGAAATCTTGAAGAGACAAAAATGTGTCCATATTTCAAGTTTTAGAGTCTTGCAAGTGAAAAATGTCGTATGTCAATAGTTTGGGATTCCAGACGACCCTGTTTTTACTCTGTACACTTTCTTTCAGCAAGGGACATTACTCCAAATATAACTGAAAGTGGCCTGTTAGTTCAGAAAGTATTAAACGGTGTGTAAATGGTGAGTTTACCTTTGGGGAACCCGGAGGCGTTGCAGTGCACCTGCAGGGCGTAGAGGGCGCTGACCTGCAGCTGGGTGTGGTCGTGGAGAAACTTCTGCATCACAGGCTTGAAGGACAGCAAGAGCTGCTTCTCCTGCTCCAGCTGCTCTTTAGAGGGAGCCAGCTGCTCGTCCCCCTCGGAGACGCACAGCTCCTGAGAGATGTACTGGAGGAAACTGGGGACACAGGGGACAGGGGACAGGGGACAGGGGACAGGTCAGTGTGGAGTGAAAAAGCAATCACCAGACGCAGACAAAACACCGCACCATCTCTGAGAAACATTTTTTTCCAATCAATGCTAGATTAGTGCAACATTTTATGCCAGGAAACTAGGAAGAGAGACGGGGAAAACAAACTGTCCCAAGCCGAGAACTGAATACGGGCCGCTCTGCTTCACGCTCACTAAAACATCCCCTAAAATGTTATTCTTAATGGCATTTCATATTTAAACCAGCCATCCTGTGATAGAGTGATGTTTACATTGTCCATTTAATTGTGATTTTGACTCTGAACGATCTCAAAATGTATATAATTGAGAAAAAACATTTAAATTGGACTCAGAATGACACACATCCTCGCAAAGCAGCTACTTACCCCGCTGTTTAGAGGTAAAAGTGAAAGTTAAAAGTGAATCTGCATCGCATGCTTTCAAAGCTACACGCTCTCGTCTTTGTCCAAAAGGCCATACATGAATAATCCTTTTATATAATCGTGATTTTAATTATCACCCAAATAATCAGGAATATGAATTTTCCCATAACCAAGCAGCCCTAGTCCACTGTAATCTTACCAACAAAAGGACCAGTCTCAGTCCCAGTGCATTAGCAGCAACTGTTCAAAAAAGTACCTTTATAACTAAAACTCTGATAGAAAGATCCTGTAGTGCTCACCAGGTCATGAAAATATCGTTTTAATATTTACAATACTTCTAATTATATTTAAGTGTTTATTCTGGTCATGAGTATGTTGTTCCTCTACACCAGTGGCTCCTAAACTTTTTGGTCTTGTGTACCCCCAGGATCTGCTTTAGTCCTGGTTTGGACTCAACTTATTTCTGGTTTAGACCTGGTTTGTTCCTGATTTAGTTCTAGTTTTAGACCTGTTTTTTTCCTGATTGAGTTCTGGTTTTAGACCTGGTTTAGTACTTCTTTAGTGTTGCATTCCTTTGGTGTAGTCCTGGGTTAGTCCTTGAATATTCCTGGTTGAGTTTTAGTTTTAGACCAGTTTTTTTTTCCTGGTTGAGTTCTGGTTTTAGACGTGGTGTAGTCCTGGGTTAGTCCTGGTTTGGACCTGGCTTAGTCCTCTTTTAGTCCTGGTTTAGACCTTGTTTAGTTCTGGTTTAGACCAGTTTTTTTCCTAGTTTTGTCCTGGTTTATTTTTGGTTTTAGACCTGGTTTATTCCTGGTTTAGTTCTGGGTTCAGTACTAGTTTAGACATTATTTAGTCCTGGTTTAGGCTGATTTAGTCCTGGTTTAGTCTTAAGTGTTACATTTCCTTGATTTAGGGTAACTGAAGTCTTTCAAAGCCAAATATATAATGCACTACAAATGATCATATAACTCCATGTGCCCCCTGCAATGTGCTGGTGTACCCCTAGGGGTCCCCGCGCCCGCAGAGGTCAGTACCTGGTCATGAGAATGTTGACGAAGCCCTTGTCGGTGTGCAGCTTCGGGGAGATGTTGTCCTTGATCCACTTGTAGATGGACTGAGGTGAGGGGTCCGCCTTGATCTGTTTCAGCAGCTCCTTCTCCAGCTTCAGCAGCGGGAACAGGAAGCTCAGGCCCTTGCCCTCCAGGATCTCCAGCATGCGGTCCTTGTTCTGGTCGATTTCTAAACAACAAAACAACAAAACAACACATCTGTCAAATCCATTTCAACTTTATTTATACAGCACTTTCAAAACAACACAGGCGGCCAGAGTTCTGTACACAGCATAAAGGAAATAAAAAAGTAACAAAGAACAATACATGTAAAACAGATAAAAGAACAGGGACATATAAAATATAAAACAAAGGTAAAACCCAATAGAAACAAAATAAGTCAACAACTCAAACTGAGGTCAAAGCCAAAGAGAAAAGGTGTATTTAAAGCGAAGATTTAAAAACAGGGAGTGATTCAGTCTGGGTGCAAACACAGCTCATTCCAGAGTTTTAGAAGTGTGACTGAAAAAGAGCGGTCCCCTCTAAGTTTCCTCTTTGTTTCTGGGACGACTAAAGGGGGGTATACACCAAGGCGACGATCGCCCGTCTGAAGCCGTCTGAACGGTTCTTCCACGTCGCTCATTTCCGTCCTTTTGATCTGTATGCGCCGTCGCCCCCCATCGCTCCAGGACGGAGGCCGTCTGACCAGTTTTCTGCGGATTGGCCTTGTTGTTGTTGAATCGGCGTCTTTGGTCTTTGACACGAAGTGCTCTGATAGGCCGAGCACTACAGCTGCTGCGCCAATCAGCTCACGGGAATTTTAGCGGAAGTGACGGAGTGACGAGAGGTGAAAACCGCTGTGGCAGCGTACCGTCACCATTTTTGCATTTTTTTCAATTCCATGGAAAGTTATCTTCTTCAAGTAACAGAGCAGCGGCACCTAATCCACACAAAACAATGTCCAAACCGGCCATGATCACGCTTCTCAAATGTTCAAACAAGCTGAGAACAGTGGCAGACCAAGGCGCGCTACATGCAGATGTACTCCGCAAACATTGTGTCACTTCCGTTTATCTTTGTTCACTGGCTAGCGCCATCTGCCGCTTTTGGGGGGGGGATTACACGGTCTTTAGGACGGTTGTCGCTTCGGTGAATGAAGAGGGAAAAAGGTCATGCGACGTGAGGAAACGGGAGGGAACGAGAGGAGACGGGAAGATGTCGCTCCGTCTTATCGGCGGCAGTCTGGGAGTCGCCTTGGTGTATCTAGGCCTTAACAGAGACTGATCTGCTGACCTGAGAGAGCGCAGGGGTGTACAGCTGGAGCAGGGCGGACCAATGTTGCCAACTATATTTAACTGGAAGTAGCTAGCCCCTGCTCAAAATGTCACCAAATTATGAAATTTGCATAATAAGGATGTTATCAAGCCGAATTTGCATAATACCACATATTATTATTAAATTAATTTCTGTTTTCTCCATTAACCCGTCTCTGCAAACTCCTGTGAAGCTTTGTTAAAAAATGTTTTTAACCTAACTTACCTAAGCAGGACTGATGCAGCACTGGAGAAATAACATTGATCAAAATAATACTAAGCTATGAAAAGTAATTAGGTACAAAGTTTTATGGGAATAAAATCCTGCTTAAATTATTTAGCATAAGTGCGTTTGTTGTTCAAACCGAGCGGCTGACAGCACAGCGACTCTCAGAAGGGGAAAGAGTCGGAGTTATGGGCTCTGTCTCACTACGGGGCAGAACCAGAGCGGAAACAACACCTCACGCTCTCCCAGGACGCTTCTGTCTACTTTTTAAAGACGTTAAGGGTTGTCCAAAATGTTAACACTACATTCGTCGCTAGCTGCTTTTAAAAAAAAAGAAAAAAACTGTCGCTAATGGGGTCTGAAAAGTCGCTAAATCTAGCAGCAAAATCGCTAAGTTGGGTGGAACAGATACTGTGTCTGGAGGGATTTAAAAATGATGCTGAGAGCGCACTGGCTTTGGATTTTTTGTCGCAGTGGAAAAAAGCTCGACTTCACAACTGAGCTGACCTGAGCATCATGTCTATGCCCTACGTCCCAGTCCCGGTGCGTACCTGGGAGCATCTTCTGCATGTTGACCTTGCTCTGCGTGAACAGGTCGGTGAGCCACTCCTTGTCCTTGAGCTTGGCCGTTTGCTGGAGGCAGAGCAGGAACAGCGGGAAGTGCGTGCCGTTCTCCAGGGGGTGAGCCAGCTCCGCCACGCTGACCAGCTCCGCGATCACGGCGCGGGCCGCGAACTGGGCCAGGTACGACTTCACCAGCGGGACGTCCTGCTCGATCTTTGGGCACTGGTCCAGCACGTTCAGGAACGCCTAGAGTTGGAGACAGACGGGATGTTAGCGGTGGAAATGTTAGGATGGAATCACGCGTGCTTGGTTTGAGTGGAGCAGAGTTTGTGCTCCCCGTTTTTGTGCGGGTGTGAAAACATGCAAACCAAAAAAATTCTGAAATAGACTCTGCTTCGGTCTGAATATAAACTGGCCTTGATCCAGCCCAGCTCCAAATATCATCAGCCTTTTATGGGCAAACGAGCAACTGTAGCCGGGAAATAAACAGCAGTGCAACCCACATTAATAGCAACAGCAATGACTCATGGACAAACGCAGCAGTGAGAAACAAAATGTAGAGGTATTCACTAGGGCTGCACAATATGGGTATAACATGCAATATTTGATAATTATGTTGAATATTGCGATAACGATATTATGGCAATATTTTAAAATAGGGACTACTATTCTGACATAGTTAAATTCACATAAAACATATCTAGACCTAGTTTAGTCCTAGTTTAAACCTAGTTTAGTTAATTCACTGTAAAGCCCTGTATTCACAAGTCAAAACAGCGTCAAAATCTCAACTTAACACAGACTAAATCAGGACTAAAACAAGGCTAAATTGTGACTAAATTAAGGAAATTACCTCTAAAACTGGACTTTCTAAACAGTCACAACACATTTTCTTTTAGGGCTCTGGTGGAAAATGATTCTTCAGCATAAATCTCTGTCAGATGGAAGACAATAGCGTTACTGCAATATATTTAGAATCTTGCGATACGGATATTGCGTTTGCTGATATTGCGATAATTTTGCGATATATTGTGCAGCTCTAGTATTCACTGTATTCAGCGAGAAGAGCTGATGTTAGCTGCTCTGGACACTCAAAATGATTTTCACAGATCTGTCGCTGTAACAACAGATCGTTTTCCTCAAAATCCGCGACTTTGCTTTGCCCCGCCCCTGTCATTTGTGTCTAATGTGTGCAACAATCGTCACACCTGTGGGTCTGCCTACAAGCTGCTGTCCACTTGCAAAAAGTGGAGAGCGAACTGAACCAAACAAACAAAAATTAGGTCTGAATTTGGCCCAGTCCAAAGCAAGTGGACCAAACTTTCCTGCTGTGAATACACATTTACTTTGAAGGCTAGTGGGTCATGACTTAACAGTGTGTCAAAGGGAAACCACAGCAGTTTCAAAGTTAGGCTTTTCTGATACCAAAATATTGTTTTAAGTTAGGGCTGCACGATATAAAGAAAACATGCAATATTCAATAACTATGCTGAAAATTGCGATATTTGAAAATAGAGCCTACTTTTGAACATAGTAAGTTAAATTCACTACATTTCACAAAAATGTAAGTTCCTGTATTTACAAGTCAAAACAGCGACAAAATCAAAACTTAACACAGACTAAACCAGGAATAAAACAAGGCTAAGCTGTGACTAAATTAATTAAATCACCACTAAAACTGGACTTTTTTATTTACATTAACATTTTTATTTAGTCACAACACATGTTCTTTTAAGGCTCTGGTGGAAAATGATTCTTCAGTGTAAATCTCTGTCAGATGGAAGACCACAGCGTTATTGCGATATATTTAGATTCTTGCGATACACATATCGCATTTGCTGATATTGCGATAACGATAAATTTGCGATACATTGCGCAGCCCTATTTTAAGCACAAGAAAAGGTAGGACAGATTTGAAAATACAGTACATTTGCCATAAAGGAGGTAACTTTGATTTTTATAAAAATTGGGTCACAATAAAATTATAAGGCATAAAAAAACCATCAGGTCAGATTATTATTCAGATTAGTCAGATTATTTACTCAACGCTCATTTAAGGAAGAGGTTTCTCTTCTTGAAATGCTTGACTTTTATTGTCTGTCTAAATTAATATTGTTTTTGATATCGTGTATCAAAGTTTATTTATTTCTATTGTCCAAGCATGTGACCAGCACACCCTGCTAAATGTCACTTGTTTTTTCCTATAACTAGACACAAAAGTAGCATCAGTTTTGTTTTCTTACAAGCAGAGAAAACTTTGGGTCCCAGGATGACGCCAGGTTCAGAATCACTGGGCTCTAGGTCGCTATAAGCGCCGCCAATCAGCTCTTGAGCACAGATATACGTTAAATTCCTAGTGTTGTGGTCGTACCTGCATGAAGTTCTCCCCGCTGATGAGCCCCTCCGTCCTGAGGCTGTGGATCAAGGTGCTGGCGTGCTCCTTGTCCTCGTCGGGACGGTCCAGAGAGCACACGATGATCTTGCAGAGCATCTCCGGGAGAAAGTGTTTGGGCGCCTTCATGTCCCGTATGCCGGTCACAGCCTCCGGGAGGTTCTTACTGTTCAGGTACTCCGTCACGATCACCTCCTGGCGACGAGAAACAATAAAACATGAGACAAGAAGGTTCACCAAAAAGCCTTTAAACCGTCTTTAGTCTGAACTATAAGATGATCACTGAGGAAAAGCTTATCACAATTTAGTTCTGCTGCCAAAGGTTGACAGGGATGTACTTTTGTTGCCTTATATTTTAGGATAATCTAGGAAAGTGGTTCTCAAACTTTCAACAAGTACTATCTGCGACAAACTATAAAGAGCATTACTAAGGCTGGATCCCATTTCTACCCCTTAGCCGTTTGCCTTAGCCCTAGCCCTTCATTTTGCGCGTTCACGAGAGACGAAGGGCTATCCCAATTCTCTTTTGCAGTAAGGGCAAGGGCTAAGGCGAAGGGCTGTACCCCCTCCAAACGCAGCGTTTCCAGATGCACACTTAAAACCAAGGGGTAGGAGGAGTTTACCATGATACGTCGTGTTTATGGGTAACATGGCAGCAACAAAGACATATATTCTGCATTTATGACCATTTTAAGAGTTACGACAGAGTTCTTTTGTGTTTCGTTCACCTTGTGCTTGTGCTTTAAAATAATGTAGGCTACATACAATTTGCTCACCTAATGGCAGTGCCTTACGCCTTGTTATTTTGTTGCTATTTCTTTTGTATTTATGTTGTAACTAAATAGTTTCACCATTTTGCGCTGACAGAGAGGACCCTAAACTTTATGCCAGTGTTTGTTTTATGTCGATAGCTCCAGTAATGACGGAGATATCCACCGCTAAAGTTTGTGGAAAACATCGCTTTGAAATACAGGCTTTAGACGAGGATTTAGCGCTTTATCAGCGGGACCCGCGGTGTTTTTAAATAATATAACTGATGTTTCAGTCAAAAAACAAAAACAAAAAACTATATATGTCCCATAACCTCATTTTAATGCCACTAATTTGATGCAGAGAGAAGTAGCAGCGACGCACATGCGGCTGTATTTACAGAGACAGGTGATCTTTACCTGAGCACAGTGAGCTCCTCCTGCCCCACGCGGTGTATGGTGAAGATTAATCCCAGGACAGTTTTAGTTTTCAGCAGTTTGTTGCTTTCTCTGGTGTTACAGTTGTGTTTGAGCTGAAGCTCATTCACCTACAGTTCTCCTGTTGTTCACATGCGCCCCCTTCAGGTTGATGTTGGCTTGTTTTAAAAAAAGTAAAGTATAAACTGAGCAAATGGTTTGTACAATGATGTATAGCCTAATATAACAGTGTAGGGGTGTCCCATTTCTTAGGGGTGTATTGTCAGCCCTACCTCTTACCCCTCTGTTTTAAGGTCTAAGGGGAAGGCGACGGGTGAGGGCGAGGGGAAGGGGTAGGGGTAAAAATGAGAAATGGGATTGGGCCTAAATAAGGACAAAACAGGAAATAAACCGGGATTAAACAAAGACTAAAACTGGACTAAACTATGTAAAAACCAAGCCCATACCAGCACTAAACTGTGCCCATACCAGGACTAAGTGGTGGCCTACACTCCCAACCCCAGCAGAAATAAAACTGGCACTAAATTAAACTAGGTTCAACTGCAAAAGACTCCTCAGTGCCACCAGAGGGAGCCTGTGTACCACAACCACACCTGGAGGGAGAAGTACTTTTGTGTGAACACCGAGAAAAGTAAAAAACATATAAAATATAAACAAAATAATAAAATATATGATATCAGAGTAAAGTAAATCTAATGTTGGTGTTTGTATGAAATGCTGGACAGTAGAAACCAACTTCACTCACAGTCATCTTAAGCAGCTCCTCTTTGGCCGGAGGAGGTTTCTTGTTTGTTTTCTGAGGTTTCTCCTGAATCGGTGGAGGGTTGGTCTTCAGTCCCAGCTGTGGAGGCTAAGCACAAACAAAAGTAATGTTTTTACTAAAATAATACAACTTTATCTGACGTGTTGTTGTTTTTTTAACTCTGGCTTTCTGGGACAATATTACAAATAAAATATTTGTGTTTGCCTTGCTTAAACTGCTGCCCTGTGAGCCGGCATCAGATAAAGCGGAAGAAGATGGATGGATGTCACTTTTTCCACTATACAGGAAAATTATGAAGAACAGTTATTTATTTTTGGGAAATGCCCTTTTATATCCCAATGTTATTTGCGTTTTATTGTGACCCTATGCCAAAGATACTGTCATTATTTAACCTTCTTTAGACAATAATAATAATTAACAGCACTTTTCTATACATTCAGGGTAAAAAGGAAGAGGCTGTGGTCCGTACCTGCCCCAGTGGGGGTGTCTGGGTGCGCGGCGGCTGTGCGCTGGGGGGCATCATGTTGGGAATCTGAGGCTGGAGCTTCGGCACCTGGTTCTTGTTGAGCAGGAATGACTGAGCAGGTCTCAGGCTGATCTGTGTGTGGGATACAAACAACCACAACAGCTGCATTAGAAGAGCCTTGAGTCCAAATTAACAAGTTATATCTGCACAAAATCATGCCCTCATATCTCATAATCGCAATCAGCGGACCTGCTTCCAGTTTGAACAAGAACAGAGGGTGAAAAAAGGGTGGTAGAGTGGAGAAAAAGACAGAATTATAGACCAAAGACAGAGCAAAAGCTTAGAAACAGACTGGCAGCAGGTTGGACCCTCAGAATAACGCGTCTTTTTATAATCACCAGGCATTATAAATGTATTATTTGCGCATTAGTTAAAAGTGTGTGTTTTTTTTTAACCTCGTCTGCATTGAGCTGTCCCTTCTTGCTGAATCTCGGAGGCATGTCCTTGGACTGGACCTGCTGCTGGGCCATGTGGTTCTGGTTCTGGTTGAGGAAGTGCTGGTTCTGAACCTGGACACCAAGACAACGCAAGAGTTAGAGCATCAGAAAGACAATAAACCAGGGTTTCTGCTCGAGGTGAGAATGTCTGGGCATCTCATGATTTGATTTCGATTTAGTGGTCCACAATTTGATTCAAAAGCGATGCATCGGACACCTTTCTGGTTCATGTCAGCATTCATTTTTCAACATTAATTAATTTAAATTGTATATTTTATATCTGAAACACTTTCTACTCCAAAAACTTAAAATTAGAGAACTAATAATTGAAGTGTTGCAATTGCAAATTCTGTCAGCATTTGCCAGAGCTGACTCATTGCAGCCCAGGAGCATACAATTTGTTTTGGTCATAGCCTACTTTTCTAATTAGTAGTCTTTACAAAATTCAGATTATTAGCTTTTCTGAATCTTTTTGAAGAAACAATCCATGCATAAGAACCATCATATATTATACTAAGATATAATATTTTTCCAACCTCTAGTTTCTGTAGAGTTAAAGTTTCATTTAAGACTTTTTTAGACCTTTTTAAGACCATTGTTGAAACAAATTAAGTCCTATTTCATAAGCAGGCGGTATACAAAAAGCTGAGCTGAAAACGCAGTCGAGACTTTTACATGTAACCATTTGTGACCAGGGGCCCTGCCAGGTTTTCTGTGGCCCCTGAAAAGAAATAACATTGTGCCCCATCATTGCAAACACAGGTAGTTGCATCAAATGTACGTGACATTTTTAAGACCAATTTTTTTGTAGACTAAATATTGATATAATGACTTTAATCGCTTTTTTCTCTTTTGTCCTCACCTGGTTGGACTTAACGAAAGACTTGGGCCCCATGTCGAACTGGGATTGCGGAGGAGGGGTGATGCTGTGGCCGTTGAACAGAGGGTTGGTTCGATGGCGTCCCATTGTAGGCGAGTACCGGTCCTGGATCACGCCGGGCCCGGTCCCTATGCCACTGCCTGGGGACGTCAGCACACAGGGAACAGCAGTTTAGAAAAGTTTGGAGCAGAAATAACTAGGACTTTAATACAGTTACAGTAAAGATTTAAGGGGAAATGGATTATATTGTGATCCTATGTAACAAAACAAGACCTTACTATGTCCTTCAGGCTTTAGGCCACCATTGATTAGTGTAGACCAGCGGTTCTAAAGCTGTGGTACGTGGGTCTTCTGGTGGTAGCCAGGAGTCTTGTGCAGTTCAAGTCCTGATTTAGAGTCAGTTTTGTTGCTAGGTTAAGACTTGGTTCAGACCTGGTTAGGGACTGGTTTAGTTCTGGTCTAGTTCCTATTTTTTCCTTGGTTGATTTTGGTTTAGTCTTGGTTTTGACCTGATTTTGACCCGATTTTGACCTAGCTTAGACCTTGTTTAGTTCTGGTTTTGACCCAGCTTAGACCTGCTTTAGTTCTGGTTTAGTCATTATTTAGTCCTGGTTTAGGCCCAGTGTATTCTGGGGTTTAGACGTTAAGGCCTTGTATGCTTAGTTCTATGTTAGACCTGGTTTAGTTCTAGTTTAGTCCCGGTTTTGACCATGTTTAGGCCAAGTTTAGTCAGTTAAAGATGGTCCTTGGAAAGCCAGATTTTGGCTGCCACTAACAGAAAACGTGGCTAATTCAAAGCTTACTTCCTGTTTCTTAAATGATTTTTTTTTTTAATTTAGGAGTGTGGAGGAGACACTACTGCATAGGTCTAACACAAACACTTCACTCTAAAGTAATGTATTACTATCTGCAGTAGCTGTGGGAGTAACTGGCACTGGGATGCATAAAAAATGAGCTGAGACTTTTTATTTCATGACTAAAGCTAATGTTAGGAGAGACAGAACCTCTAACACTGCCTTTAAACATTTTTGTGCCCTGACAGATTTACCAACGTGAGAGAAAAGGAGAAGTGAAGAAGGAAGAGGAGGAGTAGTAGTAGACGTTAAGTAACTCTTAGGTGGCTTAGGTTTGCGACGTGTGGATGCTGCACCTGGCATCTGTCCGAACATGTCGGCCAGCCCCCCCAGAGTCTCCCGGTCCAGCTTCATTCGGTTGGGCATGAAGGGGCTCTCCAGGAAGAAGTCCATCCTCATCCCCTGAGACATGGGCGCCGGGATGAACACGCCCAAATCCTGGTCAGAAAAAACAAACACAGGATTAGAAAAATACAACAAAACAGAAGATCATGAGTTTTAACAGTAAGCTAAATATAAGCTCTAAACTTAAAATAAGAATAATAAGAGAAGCAACTATTTTAAATGTTATTATGTGTTATATTATTGTATATACATGCTGGCTTAGATTGGCATTTGCCTATGAAGAACTGTGTCACTTCTTTAAACTAACTGAACAGGAACTTACAGAAATGACCTTTACTTACTTCAACATTTCTGCAGATGTTAATAATACAAGCCTTCATTCAACACTAAAACTCTGACATAAAATAGAGAATAGGCATTAAACTTGCTGCACTGCTTTAGAAACTCACACTGGGCAGTACACCGGGTATGGTTATGTCAAATGTTTTTTCTAGTTCTGTATAAACCTGGCACAAAAGACAAGGCCTTTTGTGTTGTGTGAGATACTTGTGAAGCACACGAGTTGACTAATAGTAAAACAAGTAGATTAGAAAGATTACTTGGCAAAAAAAATCATTAATTGCAGCCCTGATCTATTTATATACATATATTATCCAGTGACCATCTCCTCACTTTGACAATATATACTGGCAGTTTTACCTTCTTTGGCTTCAGTGTATTTGTGAGCCCCATTATTAGTAAACTGTATATTGCCGGGTATTAGACTCGTACTTTGACAGCGTCCTGGCGGATCTGGTTGATGGTCTTCGGGCCGTTGTCGATGAAAGCCTTGCGGGGGACCCAGTTGTTGTCGCGCAGCTCCACCGTGTCCTGCAGCAGGAAGCGGATCCTCGCCGGCAACTCCTTGTTGTTCATTAAGGATCGCATACGGCCAAAGTACTGATCCATTAGAGACTGGGGACAGAGGAGAGGCGTAATTAGGAGAAATGGGACTATTATCAAATACAGAGGCTTAATGACTCTGTGCAAAGCCATGTACAGGCCTTATATGAAGATAAATGATCAAACTGAGCAGACCAACTCTGCGTAAATGTAGCAGATGTAAATGTATTATTTTATGTGTAGCTTACGTACTGTTCTGTGGTCAACATCAGTGTTTCCCAAAAGGGGTACGCTGGCACTTTACAGGGGGTACTTGGATTATTTCCTAATTTGATAAGAAAATATTTGCTATCTTTATATATTAAACTATTGAAACTTGTGAAAGACGAGCTTAA
The DNA here is from genome assembly GCA_020698575.1 of Bostrychus sinensis. Classification (NCBI taxonomy): domain Eukaryota; kingdom Metazoa; phylum Chordata; class Actinopteri; order Gobiiformes; family Eleotridae; genus Bostrychus; species Bostrychus sinensis. The sequence continues at coordinate 3,469,595 of CM036251.1, forward strand.
GTGTGTCATTGACAATTGGTTCAAAATTATTGTGTTGGGAAACACTGCTCTAAATATTGGCCTTTATAAACATCAGCTGGAGTTACCTTAGCTTTCTCATGGTCGAGTCTGGGCCCCACAGTTCTCATTATCTGACAGAGGCACTCCAGATCCTCCCCCATGTCTTTGAGCTGGACTCTCTTCTTCTTTTCCAGAAGCTGTGGACAGGGAAGAGAAAAAAAAGCTCAAAAACTACCCACAATACTGGCTGTGAACGAGGTTTTTTTAAATGCAGACGTACTGTTTTGATGCACTTATGAAGGATAGACTCGTGGATGAGGTCGAGTTTGCCAAGTTCCCCGATGAATTTAATGTTGCCAAGCATCTTGATCTTGGCGATGGCACGCTGCTCCTCCTCCTCAGAAGTGAGAGGGTTGTCATGTTTATCATAGACTGGACACAGAATAAAACACAGGATAAAGTCACAAACAAACGATTAGGTTAACCATGTCTACTGGGACAGGAGAGACTCACCTTCAACATTTCTGGTGCGGTTTTCAAATTCATCTTGAAGCTTGGAAATCAGCAGTCTTCTGAAGGTCTGGAAACACAACAGAAAAATACTTTTATAACAGCAGAATCTGTGAAGGGTTTCAGTCACCCAGGTAAACATAGATTAAACAGATTTAAATAGAAAGTATCTGAATAAGGTTTGTTCTTTAGAAGATGTTTTGTCCCTTATCCAAAGGAAGTAACTGGAATGTGAGCTGAGCTTATATCCCTCACAGAGGGTTCAAGGTTCAAGGAGTCTATATTATCCCCAAAGGGCAAATTGTTTTACAGCAGCAGTACGCACACACACACCACACAATGGTAAAAAGCAAACAATGAAATAGACAAAAACAAATACAACATGTAAAAAGTATAAAAAATACTACATTGACTGATTTAAAATACTAATGGCAACAGGGATAAAAGAGTTTTTGTGTCTGTTTGTCCTGCTCTTGGGGACAGTGTATCTGCGGCCAGACGGAAGCAGTTTAAACTCCGCCCACAGAGGATGCCCTGAAGGTGCTTTTTGTTTTTTAAAGAAAGTGCTCCAAACCAACAAATAAAAGCAAAAGTAAAAACGAATTCAATAAAACAAATAAAACATTCTCATAAAAGTGCAACCAACCTTAAAATGTCTGAGTTTACGATAAAAATACATCCGCTGGTTAGCTTTTGTGCAAAGAGCATCCACCTGGTCCTCAAAGGTCAGAGGAAGTGTTAAACCAGACGAGAGCCTGGACTCAGGGCCAGTATCAGCTGAGAGGCCTGGTATCAGTTTTAATCCAGAATTTACAAAGTCTCGAGGATGAGAGACGAAACATCTTCAACTTTACAACACACGTCCAGATGACTTCTTTTTAACCTATTGTTGCAGTGAATCTTAAGAAAGAAACTTGAAAAACTTAAAGCCAAGTTTAACTTTTAAGCAGCTCGAATTTTATATGAATTTAGAGATGTGTTATTTGTTGTAGTTTTACCATCTGCCTCTAAACAGTGGGTCACACATTTAAACATCGGAATTGGATGCTCAGGAATTTTAGTCAACAGCTGACAGTGTCTTGGTGGATCTAGATTTTAGTCTTTAAAATATGGCTGGTTGACAGTGTCTTCTCACTTTGACAGTGTCCTGGCGAGTCTAGCTGTACAGTTTGTTTTTTGATGAGCTCTGTTACTATTGAATTCTTCATCCTCAAATCATATCGCTGGCTAGTGTCACTTTGACAGTGTCCTGGCAAATCTTCCACAGACTGGCACAGCCTCTGTGAGCCTCGTTCTCGGTTTTGAAGCCCACTGCTACACAGGACTATGCCATCACTTTGACGGCTACCTGGAGGACTTGAATAAACTTATACTGGTTTTAGTCTCTGTAAAATCTATTACTCCATATTTCTGGTAAGAAGAGTCTCATTAGATCACACCTTTAAACAGAGGGACTGTAGATCCACTGATGCAACTGTGGGCTCAGTTTAGCACTACTCTAAGTGTAAAGTAAACGCCCACTGACTGTATGAGAATATGAACAAATGTTTAAAACAACCTCTCCTCTCTCTCTTATGTTGTTTTATTTCATTTTTTCTTTGAGATATGTGTTTTGCTTGCTTTTTTCTGCTGTTTTGTGGTATGAGCATTTGGAGCCAGCGCGGGCCTTGGTCTCTTTCCAATCAGACTTGCCGCCTCCATTACTCTAGTGAATAAAGACAAAGTGCACAAGCTCGGACTCGGCCAATGAAAGTTTCCCTGATCCAAATGGATCTACCCCCTTTGCCCTGAGCCTGTGATTGGCCAAAAACGTCAGTCCCTGCTCTACTTCCCCCTCTGTCAGAAACACAGAGGCCCAGATGACGTCTCAGGCTCATTTTTTCAGAGCTGACTTCTATTGTGCTGCTACTGACCTAATAATGACTTTTCCTTGTTGGTGGAAGCAATACATATTCAACTGTGTAACAGAAACGTGACTCACTGTGCTCTGCTTTTGGGATGTTTGGATCTCGGATGAAGGGCCATCAAAGTTTGGTGCGTCCTCTGCCAAGCGCAGACATAGCTGAGCATAGAGTGAGCTATACTTGGGCTCTTCTAGGGCTTTGTCTACAATCTACAAAACACAGAGACAAAAAGAAGACAGAGGCCAGGTCGGTAAAATGTGTCATGAAACATGTGCATCAGACGCAAGACAAAAGGTTGATTATAACTGAATTAAACCACATAAACAGGAGACAGCGCAGTTACCAGCAAGATGATTCCTTTAAGGACGAGTTTTGAGTCTACGCCCACGTTCAGCAGCTCAAGGCATAGCTTGTCAAACTTCTCCGGCGTGAGTTTGTTGAGTATGCTGCGGTGAGCGAACAGGAGAAGAAGACGTGAGTTACTCAGAGAACAACAGCAGCAACATAAAGCAGAGAGCTGTGTTTGTGGCTCAGGTTTTTCCCACGAGCTGCAGAGGAACTGGCCGCGTGCCAATTTCACCGCAGTACAACACACGACTTCAGAGTTTAAAATGGTCTATGGTTTATAAGTGTGGCTGTGAAAATGGGATCTCATTCTCCACGTTTTTTATGTTTTTGATGCACTGAATTTGTTATTTAAAAAGTACTAGACTAGATTTGGGAGTTTTAAATGTAAAATTGTGTTATAAGCACAATAAAACCTTGAGAATCTCTTTCTTAAAGCTTTTGTAATTTTAAACACTCTTCTCAAGAGCCCCATGTAAAGTTGTGTTGTGCGTTTCATTCACATGATTTGAAATCATATAAATAAAGCAGTTTAGATTTCATCATTTTAATGTTACACTGGACAAGTACTTACAGAAATATGTCGGACAATAATAGTTTGTTGGTGTTCAGATTTAATCCTTAACTTACTGCCTTGGTCAAACACTTGAAATTGTCATCATTTCAGAGAACAGTGTAATTATCTAGCTCCTGTAGTGTAAACATCACCTGGTACTAAGCCTTCAGGCAAACATGTGGGTTTTTAATGACCACAATTCAACGCTTCACCTCAACTGTCTCCTTTAGGACCTGTTCCTCTCTACAATCCTAGTTCATGGTCATGTGTTGGTTTAAAAATAAAATGCCCAGCAATGTCTCCTTACCCCCTCACTTTCCTGAAGATTGCATCGTGTCGCTCTTTTTCGTTGCTGGAGTTGACATCTCGTCTAGTGCTTCGTGAAGGAACCCATCTCTGAACGCTTTGCCCTGGGGTTTTCCCCAGGAACTCGCTGCAACGACACAAACAACAACAGTCTGTAAGTCTAGAGCGGGACTCAAGGTCAAAAAGCAACACGTCACAAAGTTTCAAAGAAAACAAAAAACCCTTGTGTTTATGTAACTAACAAACATAATGTTGTCCTGAAAGCCGGTCTATGGCCACCATAAGAGTGTCAAAAAACAAAAATATTAAAAAGAGGACAGACCTGTTGCCGACAGTCTTGGGATAGTGCTGAGGTGCACCCCTACCACCTCCTCCCCCCGAAGAAGCACTGCGACAGAATACGTCAAAGTGAGAAGATGTGCAACTGAATTATTGTACTCCATCATGGGCAAGATCTGTCTTTCAAAATCCTGATGGCTTTTCCCTTCTCGGGTCACCGCAGCAAATCATCTGCCTCCTAACGTACAGCGTTTCACTTATGAATATGGCATAGGTTTTACACTGGATGCCCTTCCCTCTCCATTTATCCCAATGTGGGACCGGCACAAAGAGTACACTGGATTGTGACGCCTTGTAGCTGAATTTGGTTATGATCAGGATGTTTAATATCATTTGTAGGGCTGCAGCAACTAATCAGATTAATTGATTATTGAAACTAATTTAGTAATCATTTAATCATTAACTGGGGCATTCACAGACTCTGAAACATGCCATCTGCTTAGAGAGCAGGGTTTATTTACCAAAACAGAGCAGTAAAGCAACAAAAACAGTTAACAAAAATATACATTTTGTTTTCTTTTATTAAAAATATCTTGTCTATGTGTATGTATGCTTTACCCGAACACACTCAAGTGGTGAACTTGTAGCTTCGGCTGGTTTACATTTTGTAAAAGTTAAGTGATTTTTGGTAGAATTATCAAAATGTTTTAACGAGAACAGCAGCATATAACACCTCAAGTTTTTAACCACTTTACGCTTCACTAACCAGACCAATAAATCAATTATCAAAATAATCGTTAGTTACAGCCATAATAATTTCTAGAGTCTAAAAGTAATTTTTTTAGAATGTGTGCAACTAGTTAAACACATATATTTATACCAATACATTACAGTATTTTTATTGTCCTCAAACCTGCAGAACCCTTCACGGCCGAGTTGAAAAGCCCTGACATATACCAAAAATGTGTTGTATAAACAAAAGCTTTATATCTGCATCCAAAATCTCTAAACATTTAAAACCTCGCTCTATCAGTAAGAGACAGTGTTCTTATGTGACCAGGGCTGCCTGCCACAGAGCGGTACAGTCCTCCCAAGACTGGTTCTGGCTCTGACCCTCCCTGTCTTTTAAAAGCACAGTTACACAAAGAAAGGACAAGAATGTGGCAGCCATTTTGAGCCCAGTAACCACATCCTGCATTGTATAAAAGACCGGACGTTCCCTGGCTCCCAAAGGAAAAAAATAAGAGGCACAAGGCATGGTAGGGCAAGATTATATCAGAATAACATACGATAAGAAATAATTATGTTGAATACTGAGGTGAATTTATGACCTGAAATACTGAGATGTCCATTTTGACAAACAGATTTTTGTTTTACAGTGATTCTGAGCTGGTGTCATCTTGGGACCAAAGGTTTTCTCTTATCTTTGTGGGCCCCAATTTTAAATAATATTAAGTTTAGGTTATGGTAGACTTTATTGTCCCTGTAGAGAGATTTGTTCTCTGCACTCAATGCCGCTGGGGAACAGTGAGACCCTTCTCCAGATCTGAGCTAGGATCTTGGAGTCTGGTCAGGAACCTAGCTTAAGAGGATCCTATTGTTCATGTTTTAGGCTGATGGAGGAAACCAGGGCATCCAGAGGAGACCCACCCAGACGCGGAGAGAACACGCAAACTCCAATCAGAAAGGCCCCACACGGTCCAGAAATCAAACCTGTGACCTTTACGCTATGAGGCAATTAGCCGCCTTGCCGCCGTCTTGTCTATAACTGTCCTGACGCACTAGTTGAGAAGGGAGGGTTTAGAACTCAACATTGAACAAAAACTGAAGCAGAACTAAACCAGGCCTACACTAGGACAAACTTTTGCAGTGAACAAGGTCAAAACCAAGACTTGTTTTTACTTGGATCCACTACAGTTTGCTAGAAGTCTCGGTACAGGCAATTATTTTTACAGTAAATCTCACTGAAGACCATCACCTTACTGCAATACAAGTCTTTCTTTGTTGTGTGGTTATCAAAATCAGAGAAAATGCAAAACCAATTCATAGGCCATATGTTGTGCAGCCCTTTGTGTATTTTACCTGAAACGAGAAGCACCCCCTTCTGCAATCACACTCTCCACTTTGGCGGCTTGACAATGAAGAATCCTTAAAAGAATAAGAGTAATAGGGAGGGATGGGGAAAACGTTTCTGCAACAAGAGAGAAAAGAGAAATATACACAGTATTAGAGAAATTTGCACATAACCAAAAGATCAGGAAATGTGACAGTGGTATTGTAAAAAGGTCTTAGTAATTAATTATTAGAAACACAATATTTGATGTTTATTTTAAGGTTAGGTTTGTCTAAAGGCACAAATTCACTGAGTGTTAAGAGCTAATTTTAAGTAAGTAATTTGTTTAATTAATACAGAAAACAGTAAGAATCAAGGATATTCTGATGTATAGACCCTGACCTAATGCCCTCCTTATGTGCTCAGTCAGTCATGATACAGTGGCAATGTCAAATGGCACTTCACGTTTGTGAACTAAATGATCCAAACCATAATTTCAATGTACAGTTTAATGTTATTTATCTGTTCTACTTTTGCTTTTGAATGTTGCTATATAAGAGAGAAATGTAAGGCTGGGGAAAAAAGGAGAAAAATCCAGTGTATTACGTAACACACTTAGAACTGTGAAAACACATTTAACCCAATGACCTACATATGACATCAGCTGTCAAAACACTGCATTAGTGGCACTGCTTTTGGTCTAATAATGCAAAAAAATGAATAAAATGTTTTAATTCCACTTCAGCGTGGTCATGTATGTCCTATGTATGATGGCTAGATGGTCATTAATAACTCATTGGTCATTTTATTTGCCAAATGTTTACCAGATCATCCATTAAAATATGTTTTTTGTTTATATTAAATTATGTTGCTTAATTATTTTAATGTTTAAAAAATAGGACGAATAGGAATATGTATACGGGTCATTTTATCCATCAAACTGAGTTATTAATTTTAAGTTAATACTGATAAATATCTGAATTCTCAATCATGCACTGTTATACAGTAATGACTGCTGACAGGCCATGGTTGAATAACATCGCCACTTCTTTGTTATAAGCCTGCTTTAAAACACGATTTTATAACTTAAACTTATCCCAGAATAGAGTAAAACGCTTTGTACTGAATAGTGACAACTCCGTGTATGCATATGAACGGTTTATTAAAGATGTCAACAGGTATAAAGCTGTAAAATCGTCGTTTGCGATCGACAACAAAAAAACAAAGCCAAGGTGCGGTGGTTAGCTTCACATGCTAATAATTAGCTGCTAATGGCTAAACACCTTCGCAGCGTCGTTCAGTTTGCGAAGCTTGTTTTCAACAGTAATAACGGTGGTTCACCTAACAATAAATAAATTCATGAGTGATGTTATTGCCAGGCTGAAATAACGAGTGTCTGTTCAGTATTTTTGTGTAAAACGGTGGAGAAAACGGTGCTCGACAATGCAGTGAAATGGGGCTGTGGCGTGGTCTGAGCCTTTGTTACCAGAAGCATAAAGGCGGTTTAAAAGTTCTTGTTTTAACTCTGGGGCTGCCTCTGTGATCAAACTTGTGTTTTCACAACTAACAAGGCCTGTGTCTGTTAAGAAAGCAGTAGAACCGAGATTAATGGGTCTATGACAAATTAAACACCGATGCTGTTTGTCCGAATGCGGTTTCCGTAACAGAAGTGACAGACCGGCTCACGCATGCGCACTGCGCTTTTTGAGACAAATAAGGCAGCAACATGTAATATCTGGCGCTGCAAATCGGGCAGTGGCAGTCTCCCATCCTCACAGATCCCATCACAGCCCTGTCCACTTTTGTAACAGAGAACTTAAAACGACATGAACAACAATGGCAGCTGCTTCTCACGGAGTGTAAAGAATAATGACAGCGGGTTCAGTCTGATTAAAAGTCTGCTTTACAGTAGATATGTAACGACGCCATTTTCTGGATCAATGTAAATCAGCTGAGCTGCCCCTGAGCTAAAGCCGGTGTAGTGCAGACTTCTGCCAACGTTGAGTGCACAAAAGCAGCTACCCAGCCCTGAGTGGAGGCCTGAAGCACAGTGGCTTCGCGTTACATTTTACAAAAATCTTTAGCTTGGCAGAAGCTACCCATCCATCTTAACGAATATAGCATTACCCAGAGAACCCTGGCGTTCTCCATCACAACAGTTTAAAATGTAAAATGGACAAATATTGATAATTGTGCAGGGTCTTTGCAGACAACCCAGAAAAAGTCTAAATGCACAAGTTTGAGTTTTACATATCTTTCATCTAGGACCAATGCAGTTTTTTGACTTTATCATTATATCTTGGCTGTACACCAAAACAAGAATTATTTAAGTCTAAACTGTCAGCATTGTAATGCTTTAATGTAAACGCAAATAAGAAAGGACTATTTTCTGCATCTACAAAAACTCTGGCTTTACACAAGACAAGTTGCATAAAATGGATGTCATTATCTAAGCCTCAAGTGTACCAAGGTCAGCAGTAATGGATGGACTGTCCATTAGGGTAGTAATGTAAGATGAAGACAAGTATGTTTTTACAAATTCTAAACAAATTCAGTACTTAATTTGCAGTCTACTGCTATTATTACACTAAACATAAACAGCAGTCCAAGACCTTATGTGCAATTACCATGAATTCATTTTAGATTTTATTTTAGTTTGTGTATAGCCCAACCAATAAGCTTCATGACCAAACAATAAAAATATTTATACTTTAAATATACATAAGCAACACATTAAACAAACAAAAGGATATTAATGTAATTATTTCGCCCGCCATAAACCGAGCAGATCTGCACCATCTCTCTTTCAAACATAAATAATGGCTGAAATATGATAGATGCAGTAAACAAAGATTTATGAAGACATTCAAACTATGGTTATGCAAATTCTACATTTTAACTCAAATGTAAATAGACATAATAGTTTATGATGGGTATTTTAGCTTGACAATGTATTATAGCCGGGTTTTATGCTTTTATTCCTTTATTTATGAAAATCCAACACACACAGAATAATGTGGGTGTTAACATCTGAGCATAAAACTCAAAGACTGTAGTCAAATAAGGGATTATTATTAGGTACATTCGTATACTGTCCCTGGTATAAACATGGATAAATAATCATAAATCTGTTTTAAGTCAAATTAAATGCTGCCTTTTTGCATCTGACAAAATTCCAGCAACATAACAACCAAAAGCATAACACAGATGTAATAATTTGAGCCTAAAGTGACATTAAGGCCATCGATGTAGAGGCTGCATTATTTGACAAAGCGACCGCCGCAAATCTGAGCACAAACCTAGACAAAACTCGGCCATAAATCCGGCTTTTGAGCTAATATGCTACAGTTAGCTTCGGTGTTAGCATCAAAGCTAAGCAGCGGCCATTTTGGATAAAACCGGTGCGGGTTTGTCACAAGGAAAGTCTGCTTACCTTCACCAAAGCTACTTCAGTTTTATGTTGTTGTTTGACCACCAACGAAGAAATGAGGTAATAGAAAAGGAGTTTATGGTTTTGTTGAGGTTTTCGGGTAAACTATATGTAAGAATCAAAGCAGATTAATTTACAAATTCAATCCCGTTTGCCTTGTTTGCATTAGCTGGCTGCTAGGGACCTCAGAAGCTGCTGCCTTATGGGGGCAGAAATGTCGCTGGTTTGCATTGGTGACGTAGTTTGTTGCTATGACAGTTTGGACCAATCATAAACAAGATACGAAGTTGGAGGCGTTTCCGTGAGACAAAACCGTCCAATCAGATTCAGCGCTGACGGGAAAGAACCCGCCTCCCGCTGATGATTGACAGATCATTTAACATCTGCAGTGCAGGAAGAGAAACGTTATCTGCCTCAAAGTAATGGAGATGAAGTACTAAGAATAAAGATGATAATGGCTTTAAAGGACTGTCAGCTTTTAAGTAATGACTACGGGTATTAAACTTAAACTAAAGCTGTATTTTAAATTGGCCGGGAAAGGCTGTGATACAATAGAGGCTACATTCCTGTCATATTTTTTATAACAAAGCCCACTGCAGCTTTTCTTAAAATCAAGCGTCCCTGTTGGAAATGAAGTTGTAATATTTAGAAAAACCACAGATATCTAGGGACATGTGGAAACGTAAAGAAGTTTCTGGAATACTTTGTAGTGCTGCAGTAGCCATTTTTTTCATTGGCATAAAGCAATTAAAGGTAACTTACTGAAGTCGCCTAATTTACGGTATAACATTTTTGGAAGAAAGTGTACTTTCTGAGTACATTTATTTTTAAACCTGCCTTAATATCTTGTCTTTTTTTTACCTAGGTACCAGTGTTGTAGGGCCTGAGACTTTTTTTTTTTTTTTTTTTTTTTTTTACAGTCTTGGTTTTGTCTCAATCTCAGCTGCAGTTTTACTCTTGGACTTGTCTTGGGCTTGGTCTGGAATCCACTTTTACTCAGTCTTGTCTCAGTCTTGGATGGCGGTCTCTGAGATTTTATTTACCAAACTTTAAAAAACATAAGAAGATACTGTTTTTCATAATTTTAGAGTAATTATTATTATTATTATTAATCCTTTATCAATACAGGTTGGTCTCTTGAGACGCAAGGTCTCATTTGCAACACATTACAACATTACAACACAACACATTACAACATTACAACACTGGCATAGATAAAAACAACAACGTAACAATTTACAGTACAAATGAACATGAGATTAACTGTACAAATTATCATTATTAACAAACAGGTCAAAATGAGCACACGTTTTACTAAAAACAGGAGCAATTGCTTATCGATCTGTTTTCCAATCCTTTTAGCAAAAGTTTAAATTCCCCTGGTGTGCTCAGACTGGACAACTTCAGATCCTGCTGAAGCATGTTCCAGGAGGAGGGGCAAGAGCAGGAAAATGCCTTTTTACCAAGCTCAGTACGCACTGATGGAGCACTGAAAGTGAGCAGATCCAGGGAGCGGAGGCGGTGATGTTGCTGTTTGTGTGTGATATAACATGACAAGTATGATGGTACCAGACAGAATGGATTTGTAAATGAATGTGCACCAGTGTAGGAGTGTGCGCACGTGTAATGAGGGCCAGTTAACCAAAGAGTACAGGGTGCAGTGGTGAGTAAGGACTCTGCTGCCTGTGATGAATCTGAGAGCTCCATGATAGACAGCATCCAACCTGCGTACAGAGCTGGCAGAGGCATTCATATAAACAATATCCCCATAGTCTAGAACAGTGGTTCTCAACTGGTGGGTCGAGACCCAAAAGTGGGTCGCAGAACTGTTTTCAGTGGGTCGCGGGCCTTTGCCAGGGCAAAAATAAAGTTTTTTTTTTTTTTTTAATAAATCATCAATTTACACTCCTTAACAGTAGGAGGCAGTGTGGCACATATAGAATAGACTAATATAAAAGAAAGGCAACCAGAACAAAAAATTCAGTTCTAAAACATTACTGTTATACCTAAGGTTGATGTGAGTACTGCTTAATTTTGCCCAAAATCTTTTAATTTTCTTGAGCTATCTCTAAATTTTCCTCAATATCATTTAATTTTCCTGAACTTTCTTTTAATTTTCCTCAATATCTTTTAATTTTCCTGAAATATCTCTAAATTTTCCTCAAGATCTTTTAATTTTCCTGAATTTTCTCTTAATTTTCCTCAATATCATTTAATTTGCTACTTTTCAGTTTTTAAAATGCTGCTGTCTTGTTTAGGTCAACTTTATCCTCTCCTTATTGACTTCTGAGCTGATTTATCTGTAGCTTTACAGGTAAGAAGATACTTTTACTTATTTTTCGCAATAAAAAAATTATCATTAGCACTATTTTTTACTCTGGTTAGAAATATTAAAGTCACTTTTATATTTGGCTTAAATGACAAATGTGTAATAATTGGTTTTCATACAGGTGCCTTAGTAAAAATGCACTCAATCTGCCATCTGAGCTCCACCGGACTTTTACAAAATGAAGAGTACAAGTAAATACAAACTGTGTATTTAATGTTTTTATAGCCTAGTGAAAAACGTGTCTCTGATAGAGGATGTACATATTTTAGCTGTAAATGTGACTCTTTTTCTCTTTTCCATTTTTCCCCATAGCAGAATATCCAGCAGACTGAAGTGTCCACACCAAAGATCCTGACTGTGGAGAGTTTTCAAAACTGTTATGTTGCTCTCTTAAAAAGAGTAGCTGTAGCGCACAAGCACAAGCAATATTATAACACTTACTACAATAAAAATAGAACCCCCACTCCCCCTAAGTGATTAAATCCATAATTAAACTGAAATAAAAAAAATAAATATATAAAAATTGCAGGTAACCCAGGCTCTTTCTCACTACAGGAGAGACCATAGACCAGGGGCAGTGCCAGGTTTTCTGGGCACCCTGAAAAGTTTTAACACTGGGCCCTATCATCGCAAACTCAGCTAACCTTATATTCTTATTGTAAGATTTTCCTGGACCCCGGTCAGTCTTGGGCCCTCAGAATCCCCCCAACCTTCCCCCTCACAGCAGCCCTGTGAAGCACTTCTTCTTTTTCAGGTTATTAGTGCTAACTGTGATACAATAACTGTTTGTTGACTATAAATACTTGCACCACGGTAACACATTCACTATCTCTTTGCAGTAGTGTTGATGTGTTTTAATAAATGTGTTCCTCCTGCTTCTTATAACTTTCTCACTTTTTGCTCATAGTGTGATTTCCAGTGTTTTCTGAGAAGCTTTGAATGTTTATTATGACAAATACAAAGTGAGCGTCTCTTAAAATCACTTAGTTTATTTGTTCTCTTTGGACACAGTGAGACACAGTACAAATGAATAGGTTCATTCCTCTGTCAGTATCTGTCAAATATAAGGAATACATTTCTTTTTTCTATGAAGCTTCCAACCTTTGGCGACATTTGGTGGCGACAGTGCAGACTTAATTCCACGCTTCACTTGATCAAAGGTGAAACATACCTATGGGCTATTCAACGTCTCTCCTATAGTATAGTAAAAAAAAAAAAAAAAAAGCTCCATGCGTAAAAAGGGTGAGAGTGTTATTTTGACACAAGTTCCAGTAAGTATGAAAAATTTAGAGTCGCAGAGATGTAGCATAAGTGGCACTTGTCATTTTATTCTCTATATTCATAATAATATTATATTTAAAATAAATGAAGCTGCAGAAGGGACTCTAAAGAACAGACTTTTCTTTGCAATTATTTTCCACTGCAAGGATCAGAGAGTGACCATGACATTTTATCAATACTTAGAATACTTTATGTACGAACATATTGTATGTGCTTAAAGCTTCTACATTCTGCTTTTGTAAGGCTTTTGAAATAGTGTTTGCATTAGTATTTCAGGTTTTATAACTTAAAATGTAATGTATTAATTATTAATCAATGTATCTGGGGAAAACCTCTTCTTTTGTAGAGCTGTCACACTTGGATTAGGAGTCTGTCGCCCCCTGCTGGAAACGGCGGGGACTGGACAGAGCATAAAATGGCTAATTAGCACACAGCTGTTAGCAATATGATGCTAACAGATAGATTTCTGAGCTGACTGCTTCGTAGTGACGGAGGTTTAAGGCTGAAATGAGTCCGGTGACGGTGTCTGGGCTTTAGAAATGCACAGGAGCACTTCCTGGTTTCACGTGACTACGTAGAGCTGTGAGACCGAGCGTGTTCAGCTCTGGAGAAGGGCAGCGCCTCAGCATACAGGATTACTCAAACAGAATACTACTGCAGCTCTGTTTTTGAGGAGGAGACAACATTATAACATGGTTAAAAGCTCAAAAACATTGCATTATTGGAATAAGGGACCTTTAATAAAAGTGCTAACTTTAGGAAAATCTTGAAAAAAATCTAGAAAACCTGCACTGAACCACACTATTTCATTGGACTCACAGGTTTAATTTAGCTACAAATTTAACCAGGAGAGGGCCACAGTCAGTATTGTGCCAGTCCCAAGCCTGAATAAATGTAGAGGTTGCATCAGGAAAGGCATCTGGCGTAAAGCTTATGTGAATCACTGCACACAGGAGGCAGATGCTGTGATGACTACAGAATGGAAAACCCAAAAGACAGAAGACATTTCATTTTGTTCAACCGTAGACATTGTTTTACACATTTTAAATCAGTAAATCAGTAACTTTTTCTTGTTTTTTTGCTGTTTTTGCCTCATTGCAATTCAGAGTACAGCACTATCGTAAACACTCACAAGTCCAGTTGACTCCTGTGTGACCCATTTACTTTCTCCTCCTCGTATTCGTACACATTTTTTTCTGCCATTTGGCCGCTCTGATAAAACCTGAGAAATAAAGCCATCTCTAGCTTGTTGTTTGGCTCTAACAGCAACGTGCTGCTTATTTGCAAGACTCAAGACTTCTGTGACTCCGGGTCAGCGGTGCTCAGTCTTGCAGGTGTCGGAGACAGCAGAGGGCGCTACAGGACACCTTATTCACCCTACAACAACTTATTTATCCATCACACAGACTGAGTTCTGCTTTAAAGTTACACTGTGTAACTTTTCTCCTAAATATGTGGGGCATACTGACTTGTTTTTGTGATTTTTTGAGCGATTATAAGGCCTGAGGTGCGATCTGTTGCTCCGAGCGGGGCTTCTGTACTGAGAAACCGCCCTCGCAACTTGGCCGGGAGCGCTCCGCTGTTGAGGAAGAGTCACGTGACAGGGAACGACTTGAGGCGCAGTATAACCATGAAGCTACTTTTAGCGTTGTTATTTTCGCCAGTTCGTCAGGGCCGAAGGACACAAGAAGATGAAGACAATGTCGGACGAGGCAAGAAAAAGAAAATGTGAAAGGCACCGCACCAGATCGCAGACAAGAGTCAACATCGGACAGACTTTTGCTCGCTGGCGTCAGATGAGAGACAGAGAAGGCTGCAAATCAGATCACGTTTTTGCTTCTTTATTGTTGGGCAGGTAAATTAGCCTCTTTATTTTTTCATTAGAACGTGCTTTTTCATACAGTTATTAGTTGTTTTTACTGCAACCATTGCGCGATATTTGTTGATAAGCTAACGCTAGCGCTAACTCTATAGAAGATCCAGTCCAAACTTCCAAAGGTAGCAGCAGGTCAACTAAAGTTGAAACAATGATGGAAATAGACGCACGCTCGCACAGTTTCAGAAGGAGGAGGGGCCCTAGTGTTTACGTTTTGCGACGGTGCAGTGGCACCTGTGGCCTCTAGAGGCGCAAGACCGGGAATCTTACACAGTGTAACTTTAACATAAATTCCTAATGAAGTTTTTAGCTCCCACCTTTGCCCAGTCCCAAGCCTGGATAAATGGAGAGGGTTGTGTCTAAGAGGACACCTGGTGTAAAAACCATGCAGCCAAATACACATTAAAATGATTCGCTGTGGTGACCTCTGAAAGAAAGAGAACAGCTGAAGGGACTTACTAGAACTACTTGGAGTTTTGACTCCTGCACCAAAGAAGACCACATTTTATTTTGATTCCTATGTCTTTTAAAAAGTATATTAGTCTGTGCAAACCCGCAGAGCATGCTAAAAGTAACAGCATTTGTTGTTATTATTGTACTTACACTAACTCCTTATTTCCCCCAAGCCTCAAATTACTTCTCCTTTAAATCAATGCAATGTTGTATTACAAACCCTGAGTGAGTGTTACACAGAGGCAGCAGTTTAAACCCTCGGGCTCCTGATAATGGGTTTGTCAGAATAATAACTCGCTGACAGAGCGAACATGGCATTAGCACGCTGCTGACAAAAGCACTTATTTCTCCCGTTAATGCTTTTCTGCAGGTACCAGCCCGTAAACAACACCGAGCCGGGAAGGACACGGTAATGTGGGGTTTTTATAATATCGCTGACTGTCTTACAAATTTACAATTCACTTTAAATCCATGTAATTGGTAAATACATGAATGCAATCAGGCCTAACAACGCGGCCACCTGCCCAACGTGCAGCCCCATACACAACAAACTGAGACACACTGTGTATTCTGACAAAGTGTAAGGATTTGAGCGAGTTTGTTGTGCAGTGGTCTGGATCTAGAACACCAGAGCAACCACTTCAGAGGCAATTCCGGCGGCCATCTTGGGACTGTAGGATGAGGATGATTCTAATGGTGAGTAATGTAAAAACAGTGATGTAAATTCCAAAAAAATAAATGTTGGAAAGTGAGAAACAGTCTCTATCAATACGCTTTCAATATTTATTAACATTATTAACATTACTTTTTTCCAGGACCACTGTATGTTTGTATTTGTAAAGGTGTTAGAACAGATAACCATTGCAAGTATAAGAGTGTAAGGACAATGAATTAAAATGAGCCATTATACCAAGTTGGAAACTGAGAATTGTCCAATATGTCTGAAGCAAGGACATTAAGCCTAGACATTAGATCAAGCAAAAATATTAAAAAGTTCACCATTAGAGAGTCCACTCTAGTGCTGCGTCTACAGTATATAGACATTAAAGACTGGATGGCTCTAAATTTTCTTCATCTTAATGAGAACAAATCTGAAATTGTGTTGTTTGGTGACTCGGGCATCTTGTACACTCGGAGTTTTATCATCTTTTAGCCAGCCCTTTGTGAAAAATCATGGGGTGCTTTTAGATTCTTCTTTTAAAATGGACAAACAAGACAGCAATGTTGTAAAGACCAGCTTTTTTCAGCTGAGGCTCCTTGCTAAAGTGAAGCCATACCTTCCAATCAAAGATTTAGAAACAGTAATTCACGTTCATAACAACACACTTAGATTACTGTAATTCACTGTACTGTGGTTTAGACCAGGCCTCCTGGCACAGGCTACAGCTGCTCCAAAATGCTGCTGCCCGTCTGCTCACAGGCACAGAGCGGCGGGAACATATTACTCCAGTATAGGGTCAAATGCAAAATGCTGCTTCTTGTTTTTAAGTCCCTTAATGGTCTGGCCCCCACTGTATTTGTCTGAAGTTCTGTGTTGTCCCTGCCAGAACCACAAGGTCCTCCACTCAGCTGCTTCTGGACGGCTCCCGGGGCCCAGTGACCGAGCCTTCTCAGTGGTGGGCCCCAGATTTTGGAATAGTTTGCCTTTGTTTGTCAGATCAACTGAGTCACTAGAGCACTTTATGTCCCTTTTAAAGACACACTTTTTCTCTCTGGCTTTTAACAGAAGCTGAGCAGGACTTTTTAGACTTTACTTATTGATCTGGTTTTAATTTGTTGTCTCTAGTAATTGTGTGAGTTTTTGTTTTTTGTTTTTTTTAACTTTTTATTATTTTTTTATTGTGCTGATGACATGTACAGCTCTTTGGGCCCCAAAGGTTGTTAGATGTGCTATACAAATAAACCTGAACTTGAACTTGAACAGGTGACAGAAAAAATGAACAATTAAACACAGGTTAATTCCAGGTTAACCTCAATACATTCATTCATTTATTTGTTATATATTTAATTTGTTTTAGACAGAAAGAATTCAAGCGTTTGACTCTAATGTAGTTTATGGAAGCTTCCACCAGAGGGCAGTCTAAGCCCTTTGTTTAAAATCATTGGGGTCTTGAACAACAGAGACCTTCCTCCTAACAACAGAAGTTCACCTGGATATTCATATTATTGAAGTTAAATTGAATTTAGAACAGAGCTGTGGATTTATGCCACTGCACAGCAGCATTTATCCTCATGTTTTAATTCACATTTTGAGAGAATTAGCACAACTAAGCCAGGACTAAAGACAAGAAATAAACCAGGTCTACACCAGAACTAAACCAGGTCTAAACCAAATCTGAACCAGAAGTAAACCAGCACAAATAAAGGGCAAAACTAAACCAGGTCTAAACTCAAACTAACCAAGGCAAATCAAAGACTAGACCTAAAACTAAAGCAGGGCTGAAGCCAAAACCAAACCAGGACAAAACCAAAAACCAGGACAAAACCAGGTCTAAACCCAGCAGTGGCCTACGTAACATTACAATACTATCACTCTGAATACTACTACTACTACTTCTACTACTACTATCACTCTGAATACTACTACTACTACTTCTACTACTACTACTATTACTAATAATACTCACTATCTGCTTACTTTTCACCTCTGAGTATGCTCTCTCCTCTTCTCTGTCCCGCTCCTCTGTCCCGCTCCTCTGTCCCTCTCTCCTCTGTCCCTCTCTCCTCTGTCCCTCTCCTCTGTCCCTCTCCTCTGTCCCTCTCTCCTCTGTCCCTCTCCTCTGTCCCTCTCTCCTCTGTCCCTCTCTCCTCTGTCCCTCTCTCCTCTGTCCCTCTCCTCTGTCCCTCTCTCCTCTGTCCCTCTCTCCTCTGTCCCTCTCCTCTGTCCCTCTCTCCTCTGTCCCGCTCCTCTGTCCCTCTCTCCTCTGTCCCTCTCCTCTGTCCCTCTCTCCTCTGTCCCTCTCTCCTCTGTCCCTCTCCTCTGTCCCTCTCTCCTCTGTCCCTCTCCTCTGTCCCTCTCTCCTCTGTCCCTCTCTCCTCTGTCCCTCTCTCCTCTGTCCCTCTCTCCTCTGTCCCTCTCCTCTGTCCCTCTCTCCTCTGTCCCTCTCTCCTCTGTCCCTCTCTCCTCTGTCCCTCTCTCCTCTGTCCCGCTCCTCAGTCCCTCTCTCCTCTGTCCCTCTCTCCTCTGTCCCTCTCCTCTGTCCCTCTCTCCTCTGTCCCTCTCTCCTCTGTCCCTCTCTCCTCTGTCCCTCTCCTCTGTCCCTCTCTCCTCTGTCCCTCTCCTCTGTCCCTCTCTCCTCTGTCCCTCTCCTCTGTCCCTCTCTCCTCTGTCCCTCTCCTCTGTCCCTCTCTCCTCTGTCCCTCTCCTCTGTCCCTCTCTCCTCTGTCCCTCTCTCCTCTGTCCCTCTCTCCTCTGTCCCTCTCTCCTCTGTCCCTCTCTCCGCTGTCCCTCTCTCCTCTGTCCCTCTCTCCTCTGTCCCTCTCCTCTGTCCCTCTCTCCTCTGTCCCTCTCCTCTGTCCCTCTCTCCTCTGTCCCTCTCCTCTGTCCCTCTCTCCTCTGTCCCTCTCTCCTCTGTCCCTCTCCTCTGTCCCTCTCCTCTGTCCCTCTCCTCTGTCCTCTCTCCTCTGTCCCTCTCCTCTGTCCCTCTCTCCTCTGTCCCTCTCCTCTGTCCCTCTCTCCTCTGTCCCTCTCCTCTGTCCCTCTCTCCTCTGTCCCTCTCCTCTGTCCCTCTCTCCTCTGTCCCTCTCCTCTGTCCCTCTCTCCTCTGTCCCTCTCCTCTGTCCTCTCTCCTCTGTCCCTCTCCTCTGTCCCTCTCTCCTCTGTCCCTCTCCTCTGTCCCTCTCTCCTCTGTCCCTCTCCTCTGTCCCTCTCTCCTCTGTCCCTCTCCTCTGTCCCTCTCCTCTGTCCCTCTCCTCTGTCCTCTGTCCTCTGTCCCTGCCCTCCCTCAGAACAAAATGATTACAGATTTATTTCGGTGCGTACGCTGCTCTGCTCCTGAGCTCACAGGAGATGCCGAGAACAGAGAGGAGGCCACAGGAGAAGGTTTCACCCAGACCAAGAGTAGAAGAGAGGAGCGGGGCAAGTGTGTGGTTAGGACACGAGGACGTGTGGTTAGGACACGAGGACGTGTGGTTAGGACACGAGGACGTGTGGTTAGGACACGAGGACGTGTGGTTAGGACATGAGGACGGAGTGTTTTTGTGTCTAATTTCTTATAAACATTTAAAGAAATACACAAAGAATGGAGAAGTACTGAGTATCTCCAGTAAAAGTGCTCTAACTCGACTGGCAGTGTTATGTTTTTTGACTTTGTCCTTTTGTCGCTGCAGAGTTATTTTATTTATTTATTTAGAAAAGGGACAGTGCACATTAATGAACATATATTCCATATGTAAATATGCCAGATTTTAGCCACAGGCTAATTTCCATTTGTTGTCCCTGGACAGGTTGATGGTGCCTTTAAAAAACAAAAACATAGAACAGACAATACAGACAAAATACATTAAGAACAGACTAAAAAAACAGGACAGGAGCGATTCATGATCATAAACTCAGGAGGGTCACACTTAAGATTACAATGCACATTTCATTGGATCATTGAAAAGACTGTTTTTAAAGAATTAATAAAGTGCCACAGCAGTTAATATAAGGTGCTACAGAGAATATATTGCACATACCCTAAAACATTGCACATATATTGCACATAACCCCAAAAGTATATGTATTGCACACCACCCCTAAAGTGCAGTATTGATATTGCACATGTACCAGAAAACTAAGTTCTTATGAATTGTGTTCACAAGTTTGTGTTGATCTGAGCCACTCCTTTAAATAACTTTTGAATGTAGTGAAGGTAGGTGCCTCCCTCACAAACGTGGGCAGATTCTTCCACTGTACACAACCTTTATAAGACCAAACATTTTGACCAAAACTAGTTTTTCTCACCGGGAGCTCACAGTCCCCCTGCTTATGGCTTATGTATTTAATGTAATCCATTAAAGGCGGTGGAGCCAGCCCATGTAAGCTCTCATACACAAGACAGGCATTTTTGAATTTTATAAAGTTTTCAAAGCTCAACAGATTATGCTTTGAAAGAATATTACAATGATGGTAAGCAAAAGGTTATACAACAGCTTACATGGGAAAATATCATACAGTGCAAAAAAATCAATGCAGCTTCATCAGTTAATGCCCTTCTTATATGATTATAATTGG
Organism: Bostrychus sinensis; assembly: GCA_020698575.1. NCBI lineage: Eukaryota > Metazoa > Chordata > Actinopteri > Gobiiformes > Eleotridae > Bostrychus > Bostrychus sinensis. Next base: position 3,490,132 of record CM036251.1, read on the forward strand.
AAATGTTGTATTTGATTCTACGCGATATCATTTTATCATGATTTTTAAAGGAGAGTGTAGAGTCCAACAATACACCTAAGTACTTGAACTCTGTTACTAGTAGAGTTCATGATCTCCTATAAACACATTAGAACGGCTGATATTAGTAGCCTTCTTGGAAACCATCATACAGACAGTTTTCTGTGTTTAGGAGAAGGCAGGACCTTGTGAGCCAACTCTGAATATGTTTTAATGCTGAAGTGAGAGATTTAGCAGTTTTGCACTTGTATAGATCACCGCATCATCAGCGTATAACTTGCAGCGTATTGTATATCCACATCTTTGCAAACGTCTGGTAGATAATTTATAAAAATGGAAAACAAAATGGGCCCCAGAACTGATCCCTGGGGAACCCCTAATGGACACTCTACAAAAGTTGATCTCACTCCATTGACCCCAGTGCACTGTTTTCTGCTCCTACAGATGCCTTTCTATCCAAACTACTTTGGACTTTTTCCAGAAACATAGTAATTGTGTTTTCAGTTGAATGCTGCTCACGGATTGCATGGGATGCATATCATCTGCCTCATACATGCACAGATTTGTATCTTTAACACAGCATGGGTTTTACACAGGATGCCCTTCCTGATGCAACCCTCTCCATTTATCCAGGCTTGGGACTGACATGAAAGCCCTTTACAAACAGCATTTCAAGACCATTTCAGGATGCAACTACTACTACTGCTTTTTCTACTACTAATACTACTACTATTACTACTACTATGACTGCTACTGCTTCTACTACTACTACTACTACTGCTTTTTCTATTGCTTTTACTACTACTACTACTACTACTACTACTACTGCTTCTATTATTGCTTTTACTACTACTACTACTACTACTACTGCTTCTACTACTACTACTACTACTACTGCTTTTTCTATTGCTTTTACTACTACTACTACTACTACTACTACTACTGCTTCTACTACTACTACTACTACTACTGCTTCTATTATTGCTTTTACTACTACTACTACTACTACTGCTTCTACTACTACTACTACTACTTCTACTGCTTTTTCTTTTACTACTACTACTACTACTACTACTACTACTACTACTGCTTCTACTACTACTACTACTACTTCTACTGCTTTTTCTTTTACTACTACTACTACTACTACTACTACTACTACTGCTTCTACTACTACTACTACTACTACTTCTACTGCTTTTTCTTTTACTACTACTACTACTACTACTACTGCTTCTACTACTACTACTACTACTTCTACTGCTTTTTCTTTTACTACTACTACTACTACTACTACTGCTTCTACTACTACTACTACTACTTCTACTGCTTTTTCTTTTACTACTACTACTACTACTACTACTACTTCTACTGCTTTTTCTTTTACTACTACTACTACTACTACTACTACTACTGCTTCTACTACTACTACTACTACTGCTACTACTTCTACTGCTTTTTCTACTACTACTACTATGACTACTACTGCTTCTACTACTACTATTACTTCTACTACTGCTTCTACTACTACTACTACTACTACTACTGGTTCAAACCTAAGACCAAAAAACAGTAAATGTATGCATTTTTCTCTTTTACTTTTAGCTTGTCTCGCTGGATAAAATACTGAGGGAGAACTCAGTATAAAAATCCTTTATACTGCAGATTTGACATTGCGTTTATCAGTAAAAACAGCGAACAGCCAAAAATGAGACCTTCAGAAATGGGATTTGTCAGAGGCAGGCTGATTTGGAGCTGGCTGTATAGTTGTGTATGGTTGTGTGTATGGTTGTGTGTGTGGTTGTGTGTATGGTTGTGTATGGTTGTGTGTGTGGGTCTGTGGCCTATGGAGGGAATGTGGAGGTCCTTGGAGGGTGCGAGGAGGAGGTAGAGGAGGAGGTGAGGGTGTGTGGTTAAAACCAGTCTGACCTTTAAAACTGCACTTATCGCTGATGGACAGGCTGCATCTGTCAGAGCCGGACCTGCAGTAAACAGCTCGGAAACAGGGAAATCTACTGAGACTAAATAAACATTGTTCCAACTGTCAACCAAATTAAGTGACAATATTATTACTAATAATAAAGTACACGCTGCAATTGAGCAATAAAGCATTTTAGAGTTGAAACACAGCTGAGGTAAACACAAAAACAAAAAGCTTTACAACTTCTTAACCCTCATCTTCCCATGGACCAGTGGTGTTGCAGTACTGACGGTTCAGGTTTGAAGTTGTCATGTGTTATACAACCTGACCTCTGACCTTTTTTTATTTTTTATTTTTGAATAAAATGAAAATTAAAACACTCAAATCACATGAGCCAATATTTCCTTACAACAGAACTTATAACAAATGTTTACACTGTTTACACAAAATGAGGTCATTTCATTTGAAAACATTAGATTTTTGGTAACCAAGGACGCTGAGTTCTCAGTTTTGGAAAGAACTATCAATGCTGTAAGGCAGTGGGTCCCAACCTTTTTGGTCTTGCGTACCCCCAGGACCTGCTTTAATCCTGGTTTGGACCTGGCTTAGTCCTGGTTTAGTCCTGGTCTGGTTGTGGCTTAGACCTAGTTTAGTCCTGGTTTTAGACCTAGTTTAGTCCTAGTTTAGTCCTGGTTTTAGACCTGGTTTAGTCCTAGTTTAGTCCTGGTTTTAGACCTAGTTTAGTCCTAGTTTAGTCCTGGTTTTAGACCTAGTTTAGTCCTAGTTTAGTCCTGGTTTTAGACCTGGTTTAGTCCTAGTTTAGTCCTGGTTTTAGACCTAGTTTAGTCCTAGTTTAGTCCTGGTTTTAGACCTAGTTTAGACCTAGTTTAGTCCTAGTTTAGTCCTGGTTTTAGACCTAGTTTAGTCCTAGTTTAGTCCTGGTTTTAGACCTGGTTTAGTACTTCTTTAGTGTTGCATTCCTTTGATGTAGTCTGGGGTTTGTCCTGGTTTTGACCCGGCTTAGTCCTCTTTTAGTCCTGGTTTAGACATTGTTTAGACTGGGTTTAGACCTTGTTTTTTGCTAGTTTTGTCCCGGTTTAGTCCTTCTTTAGTCTTGCATTCCTTTGATGTATGTTAAATTTAGTCTTTCAAAGCCAGATAAATGCACTACAAATGATCATATAACTCCATGTACGCCCTGCAATGTGCTTGCGTACCCCTAGGGGTCCCGGTACCCCTGGTTGGGAAACACCGCTGTAAGGTAAATAAAGTTTTAGATTTAGAGCAACATATGCTCCCCTCCAGACGACAGTGGGACAATGAAAAACCACCGACTGCAGCTACAACAGCATGGCTTCATCGCAGAGGAGTCCGGTGCTAAACTGAGCGTCTCCAGATCTGTCACCTGTGGAGAATGTTTATGGCATCATTAAACAAAAAATATGTCAAAGGCGACCACGAACTCTTCAGCAGCTGGAACCCTATGTCAGGCAAGAATTGGATGAAAGTCCAACACCAAAACTCCAGAAACTCATAACCTCGATGCCCAGACGTAAGGCAAGTTTATTTGTACTGCACAATTCATACACAGAGCAATTCAAAGTGCTTTACAGAAAAAAAGGCAAATTTAAAAGTACAAAACACAATTAAAACAAAATAAAATTTAAAGAGTATAATTAAGAATCAATTTAAATTAAATTAAAAGAGAAGGGTGCAGATAAAACACTTTCAGTTGCCATATGCACAGCTAAAAAGAACAGTTTTAAGTCTGAACAGTTTTAAGAGGAGGCACTGCCCCATGGTAAACCTGCCCCTGTCCCCAACTAAGACCTGTAGGCATCACATCTGAAATGAGTGTGCAGAGAGTTTTACAAGAACATGAACTGGGTTTGTGCATCTCAGAAATCCTCCGTCCTAACCTGGACACGGCTCTTAACCAGGACAGTCATTATCGGCCTCTGTTTGGTCCGGCGCAGGGCAGCACATCCGTCCCATCACTGTTTTAGATGACCTTTCTTCCTTTTACCAAGTGGTCTTCATCTAAAGGCAATCTCTGTGATAAGATCTTGGTCCATTTTGGGAACACGCTGTTGCAATTGCAATAGAGGAGAAAAGGTGGAAAAAGTCTCATTACGAGTATTTATGGTTGGTGTGGTGTCTTCAGAGGAGTCCACAGTGAATCCTCTGTCTCCATCTTACCCCTCTCCTCTGCATCCTCTTCTCTCACACAAACTAACTTCATGTTCTTCGTCCTTGCCTTCTTTGACCAACAGCAGCCCAATTTCCACTGGCGCCCTGCAGCAGCAATGGCAGTCGTTTACCAATCAGATATGAAAGATATCAGTCATTCTCATAGTCATTTGGCCTAGGTTTTATGTTGGATGCCCTTCCTGATTCAGCGCTCTCCAAGTATCCAGGCTTTGGACTGGTACAAAAAAAGCACTGCCTTGTGACTGCCTGTGGTCAGAGAACCTATAATAAAACACTTGTGTATTAGCTTTATTATTAATAGAAATATATGATATAGTCCTAAGCCAGTGTACTCTTTGTACAGGTCCCATGCCCAGATAAATGGAGAGGGAAGTAGTGAAAGAACGGTCTATATTCTGCTTTTATTCATATTTCTAAACCAGTCTGGGTTTCCTCTAGAACAGCAGCAAGTTTTAGAGCCTTTAAAAACATTATGTGACTAAAAGAAAACTTTTTCAATAATTACCTTACCACAGCCATAAAGAAACAGGCAAAAAGACCAGCAGAGGGCAGCAGTGTGCAGCTCTGTTATGCTTTTTTAAAGTTAAACAGCGAATAAAAGCTTTTCACTTCCTTAAACTTTTTGTCATTTGCCATTTTACTGAAAAAATGTCTGTGAGGAATCAGTGGAAACACAGCTGTACACCGTTTTTTTGACAAATAAATGAGAGCAGACTGAATGTGGAGGGCTTGTTGTTGATTGGTCAGTGCTTCCTGGAGTGGGAGAGGCGGAGCGTTCTGAGGCCTCAGAAACTCAGCGCCAGAGAATACAGGATTACTCACACAGGCGTGAGTGAAACGTGAGTGATGAGCAGATGAGCAGAATGTAGCCCCTTTAAAAGAAAATAAATCAGAAAAATGATACTGGACATATTGCCTTAGTGTTCAGCAAACTAATGGTAATCAATGGTACCTTTAATTTTACATAGACTTCTTTGACACACAGAATCCACTTTGTTATATGCCACTTCTCCTGTTTACGCCCCTCTTCACCTCTGACTGTCTCTGCTGCAGTATGACCTTCAGAAAACTCCCTCCTTCTCCTTCCCCCAGAGACTCCCATGACCTTTCTTACACATTTATTTATCCGGGATACCCTTTTCTGCACCAAATCACCATGTTTTTATTTTCTCTCTCTCGCTCTGTCTCTCTGCTTTTTAACACTCCGCTCACACATGCACACACGTCTTCTACCTCCAACTCGACTTTGAATCTCTAAACAAGGAGAAACCGTTGGAAGAGAAAGCTAAAGTAGGGCAGACATGTTTGTGAGCACCATGTTGAGAGTGTAAAAAACCTTCTTCTTGTTTGGTGAAGTTCTGTGGCGTCGGTTTTGGACGGAGGACGGAGGATGAATTAGCGACGCCTACACGGTTTCACACGGCATTTCGGTGAGCTGTTGTTTTCTGAAAAATGTGTGAAGTGTCCACAAACAGGCAGGGAAATAAAAATTTGTGGAGAGGTTGTGGTTAGCAACGAAACGAGAATGATGTTTTAAGCTTTCTGTAGTGATTTTTAACATGTATGGTGCGATCTGTGTGAGCTCATTCACGGCTTTACATAAGGCAGTGGCTGAGAAAAAGGCAGTAAATGTTCACATATTTCTATAGATTTCTACCTTTGCTTTGTGCTCAACACCAAAGACTTCCTTTTTAAACAAATCGGTAATGTGTTATTTGACATGTTTTGGATTCATTCTTCTTGCTGTTATTGCGCCCGAGACCGGCCCTGGCTTGAGACAATTTTTTTACAATCTTGGTCTCGTCTCGGTCTTGGCTGCAGTTTTTCTCGGCCTTGGTCTCAAATGCAATCTATTCTTTTGAAATAAAATTTCTTTTCTCAGTCTCGGATCTCTTTATGAAGAAATTTATGAAGAAATGATATGCTTAAAAAAATTGGAGTAATTAGTTTTCTACTTAAGAAGAACCAGAACAATTATTTATGGAGTCCATTGCATTAAAATAATTGCAAATGTAGTTGAACCACTTTTTTAACTTTTCCCCTTTATTTAGTATTGACTGGTCTCAATTTGCCTTGGTCTTGCTCGTTTAAAACCTGTTAAGCTCTGAGGCCTTTTTCCCGAAAATTCTATATCTACATTTATTAAGGTTTTACTTAGCATTTACTAGGTGTACATAGCTAACCTTGGTAGCAAATTAATTGGTGGACTTTGGGGATTACTGTGGAAGAGAAATAATATTGATAAATTATATTGTTTGACCATAAATTGAGGTTGAAATGGATTATTCTAAATTCCGCCTGAAAAAAAAACACATATTTGCCTCCAAAAAAGCCTTTTTCCTTCCTGTAGTGAAGCAAATAACAACATAAATTGAAAATTTCACATATCTTGGTCTATTGCAGCAAAATTTGTGCCAAATAAACAAAGTAATGGAAAGATATACATGTTTTATTTTAAAAAAATCCAGGCGGAATCCAACTGTTGAATAGAAATTGAAGTAGATAGTTTTGTTGCCATGAATTGTCCGAACATGAGGATGTCAAACATGTGTGTGTCAGCCGCTGTATCTCCCCGCTATGGCTCTATTCAGGTTTAAGAGGTTAAAGTCTTAGCATCAACTCGGCTTCAATCCCTAAAAGTCTTGGCCTTGTCTTGGTCTTGACTACAACATTCTTGCATCCTTCCTCAGAAGAGTCAGCTGATGTTACAGTGACGTGTCTTGCCAGCTGAATTACACAGGTTTTTATTAAACTGGCAGGATTAATGAGGCAACTTAGATCTGGAAATAAACCTTTCTGAAGCATCAGCTGTTGTCCTCTTATAAACAAGATTCATAATGTGTGAGCGGTTTCTTTAGCTATTTTAAAAATCTAAAAGCTGCAGGCTGCTGTAAAAAAACTAGCAGGTGGCAAGATTTGTGAGTTCGCAGACTCAGTAAAATCCATCTTCTCCCCTCTGAGGACCATGTTCATCCAATCACCTCCAGCTTTAATTAAGTACTTTCTTTTAGAAATTCTTTCTATCGATGACTCCATGGTTAGATTCTGTAAAACACATCAGACCAGAGGCAGTTCTAGGGCCCCTGTAACTGTGAGCCTGTGCCCCCTGGTGGCCACCCCTCTGAAGTGTTCTGAATGTCTTGTGAAACTCACATATTATAAATTAGTACAAGGGTTATTCAAGCATTATAAAAGGAAGGAAGATATGTTTATCATGTTCACAAAGATGATATCAAATATGGCTGCACGGTATGGAGAAAACGTGATATTCGATAACTATGTTGAAAATTATGATAACAATATTATTGCAATATTTGAAAATAGAGCCTACTTTTCGAACATAGTAAGTTAAATTCACTACATTTCATAAAAATGTACGTTCCTGTATTTACAAGTCAAAACAGCGACAAAATCAAAACTTAACACAGACTAAACCAGGAATAAAACAAGGCTAAGCTGTGACTAAATTAATTAAATTACCACTAAAACTGGACTTTTTAAACTTTTTTATTTAGTCACAACACATGTTCTTTTAAGGCTCTGGTGGAAAATGATTCTTCAGTGTAAATCTCTGTCAGATGGAAGACCACAGCGTTATTGTGATATATTTAGATTCTTGCGATACGGATATTGCGATAACGATAATTTTGCGATATATTGTGCAGCCCTAATATCAGAGTTAGTCCCAGAGACATGTTTGACGCCTCTAATTTTGAACAAAGTTAATCTTACTGTTTCTGAATAGAAGGTTAGGTAGATTTCATTCTCCCTGTATGGAAATTTCTTCTCTGCATTTGACCCAGGTGCATGTTTTATATTGATGGGGAAAACAGGAGCACACAGAGGAAACCCTCCCAGACACAGGGAAAATTCCACAGCACCCCAATTCTTTCCAACATGCAGCCATCTTAAATTGATAACTTTCTATTCCCCAACACTCTTTTGAAATAAAAACATCAGTACAGTACTGTTGATAAAGCAGAACTACTTGCATCTTGTAAACAATTCCTTGTTTTCCTGTTTAATCCTTCCTCTCCTATGTCTGATAAACACTGCTACACAGGACAATCCTCACATTCAGATCAATAATGCTCCCTGATATCTCCCTTTTTAATCTGCACAGTCTATTAAACTGTAGCTGACAGGCCAATCTCAGCATTACAGCCAGAGAGGGAGAGGCTGCACACATGTTTTTTTATTCTGCTGCTATGAGTTATAAGTGAAAAGCAGTTTAAACGGCGGGGCCCTGGACACTTCTCTGCAGAGCTAATACAGCCCTCATGCTAAAATCGATATGCTTTTATGTTGGCTAACGCACGACTAAATTTCTGCTTCATCAAAAGATATCGGGGAGAGTGATCCGCGGAGTTCACTAAACGGAGGGATTGATCTGTTGTCAACACGGTTATTACACAAAAATGAAAGAAGAAACAAAAGCAGAAGCAGGAGAGAAGTCAATGTCTGGGAGATTATGAGGAAAAAAGAGCAGAGATGAAAGAAGTACTCAAATGCAGTGCTTTCATTTACTTTCTTTTCGAAAGCAGATGGGGCTGGTTCTTCACGTTTCTCTCTGGTCTGGTCTGGAGGTTTGGAACTGACCTATCACAGCCGTTTATCTGCAGCGCGTCTTACAAATGAGGAAGCTACTGAGCTAATCTTATAACTTCTCTGATTAACAGCGTTTAGTTCTTTCCTTCGTCTCCTGTTGGTTCTGCTGAAGTCCTCGCTGTTGTTCAGTCCTCTGTGGGATTTTTGTCTTCGTCCTGTTTCCATTTTAACAACAGTAAAGTCCCTCTTACGTCCCAAGTTACCACCACATTCAAACAAACCCACTTTTTAAATTTTTCAATTTCAAGTTTAATCCAGTCTGTAATGAACTGTTTTGACCCTTGAAGCAAGAGCTAAACTTCACTAAACTGGAAACAGCTATTACTAATATACGCTAGCTTTATTTTTCAAAAAAGTTGCCTCAACATTCATCTTGTTCTGTCTCTGAATACAGCTTTTTATCTCAAGGACAAGACCTGTTTGACTAAAAATAAAATTTCCACCTTTTATTTCTCTTAGCTCTGCCTTTTCCAAAGCAGACTCTCGCTGAGGGTTACCAAAAGTAGCATGGTTTGGTAAGTTTTCTTGGGCTTCTCCAGACCTCTTTGAGAAGTGGAAACAGCCTCAAACCCTGCCTAAGACCCATAGTTGCTGGCATACGCTTCAACAGAAGATGAATAAATGAAGAATTAAGACAGAGAAAACCAGCTGAGTGCAGAGGCTGAAGTTCAGCGGATGACTCGACTTGAGGAATTGTTCTTACATTATGCAGCTCTCATTGATTGTTGCTCTGAACCTCGGCTAAAGTCTGAATAAAAAGTGCTAATATTTTAATGTACTGTTCTGAAAAACACTCTGAAGCACAAACAGAAAACTTTACAGAGAAATAAAAAAGCAGATGGTCCATGTTAAACTCCTCTGGGAAAACTCACCTATACAGCACTGAGGATGTTTGTCTTCTTTATTCCACTTTAATGAACCAATATTTTACTGTGAAGCCAAAAACAAAGCAGTCAGTCAACACATTTGTTTCAAAAGTTCAAAAGTTTTGATTTATTTAGAAGCTCAGACTCAATAGTTTCCTTTTCACTCACTGTTAATGGCCAAGTGCTTTTTTGGGTTCAGGGAGAATAATCTCTTCAGCGTTTTTACCTCTGCTAGCGGCTTGGTGACTGCTGACAGTGCCTCCCCCTGGGGTCAGAGTCTGTCCTGAACCATCTTCCAAACTCTTTGTGAAGTTTTTTGCATAGTCGGCTTGTTTAAAGGGAATATATTCTGCTTTTATTCATATTTTTAAACCAATCTTGGACACCTCTAGAGCAGAGGTTATGTGTTATGTGGGTTATGTGACTTCAAGAGAGCATTTCCAATAAGAGCTCTGCAGGTGCCATAACAGTCTGCCAGTGTTGGATGATGATGTTTCCTCAGGTGAGGCTGGACTTGCTGGTGTCCTTCCACCTCTTTTGTTGTCCACCCCTCGTTCTTTTGCCCTCCTTGAGCTCTGAGTCTGGTCTGGTTTTATCCATTCAAAGACAATGCTCTTCCCATCGGAGTTGATTCATCACAATTTTGGGGGAGGCTTTTAAAGTTTAAAGAGGAAGTCACTGCAGTTCATTTAAATGACTTTTGGAGTAGTAGTTTACAGGGTGCATACAGTTTTTACCAAGAATTTTCCATGACTTTTCCAAAACTTTTGACTAAATTTCCAAGACCCAAATGACTAAAATGACTTATAAATAGTATTAAAAATGTCCAGTGTGGTGCATATTTCCCTGAGAAATACATTATTCCACTAATTTTACTGACTTATAACCAGTGATTAAAAGATAATTAACCTTGGCAAATTGGTTCAGAATGCATTAAAAAAAAAAAATATATATATAGCATAGTAATTTAGGCAGGCTGTTACAGGTTTAACTAGTAGTGGTCGAATGTTACTCAAATTGTTTAAACTTCCAAAACTTCACACCAAAATATAAAATTCCAAAACTTTTTAAGTTTTTTATAAAAAATATATTGACTTTCCAGGTTTTCCATGACTGTATGTCTCACATCCAACAGTGGTTCATCCAAAATCAGTTAGTTCTAAATTTGTCAAAAACTAGTCTTCTATGTGTTTTTCTATTAGGAAACATTTAAAAAATTAATATTAATTTACAAAATGACAACATTCACTATGTTACAGAATTTAAATATCTTGGATTGATCCTAGATCCTCAACTTAAATTTGATAAACACAAAGAAAATCTCAAAAACAATACAAAATAATCTTAATTGTTTTAGACTAATTAGAAACTACATTCCACACCAGGCAGCCCTCCTGTCCATGCAGGCTATGATTTTTTCTCATATATCAATATCACACTGCAGGACAGCACTGGCTCACTTTACAATCCAGCAATAAAAATTATGGACAAAAATCCAGTCCATCATCATCATTGTACCATCCCTTAAGAAACATAATTTATTGAGTTTTGAAGGCTTTATTAATTTCTGTTTTCTTAAATTAATTCACAAATGTATTAATCATGTATCACCTGAGCCGTTAAGGAAATTTATTGTGCGACAAAACAGCAGTAAAGTCACAGGAAGTGCCACAGATCCTGACTGTAACGTCCCACACTGCAGGACGAGCGTTGGACACAGCCTTCTCTGTTAGGAACTCACTACCATCTGACTTTAAAATGTTCACTTCCACACTTAAGACTTGGCTAAAGGCAAACCAGAACTGTACTCACTTTTAAATAATGTAATTGTATTGTGTAAGTTTGGAAGACATATCCTTTTATACTTCGACCATAGTACTATTGTGTGAACTGGTTTCTGGATATGTTTGTTTTTTTCACTGTTCATTTTTCCTGACTGTTAAAAGCCCTTCTAAGGACAGGTTTTGCGAATCAGCCATGGCTCTATCCACTGTGATACAGGCATCAGATTGTTTTGATAGAATGATCTATGTTGGTTGTATCCGTCCCTATCAAATAAACTATAAATAAAATAAAAATAACCTGATTATGGCTCTAAATCGACGCAGGATGTGCTTATTTACGCATCATAAAATACTCACTGGCACCGGTCGCTCTTAAGACGTAAGAACAAACTCTAAGCCACTCCTCCTCAGCCCGCTCCTCTTCTCTGTCATTGTGAAAAGATTAAGTATATTTTTACATCGTTACGTCCACGAACCATCGAAGAGATCTGTGTGTGTTCTCCGACGCCATTCACACTTCACATTTTAATATATTTTTGTGATGAAGCTGTCTCCATTTCACCTCAGCACCGTTCTCTATTTCACCGTGCAATAACTCCGTGACTGACAGAGGCGTATATTGTTCCATTTTATTTTTTAATCTGAAAAACTCTGCCGTTGTCGAGGGCTGGAAACTCCCATATTTCACTTGTTCGAACGCCAACCTGTTTTTCTGTTTGAGTGACAGAAAATAATGACCACTCCAGCTTTATTTAGCCCCTACACAGCACACGCTCTGCCCATGTCATTCACTGCACTCTCCTACTCGCTCCCTCTAGACTTTATTACAAGGCCAGAATACTATTATTTTGGCAGGTTTGTGGGCTATAGATATTTCATAAAGCTCACATAAAAGTCCTATATTATGCTTTGTTTTTGTAAACTAATTTAGGACTCATTTGCATTAGCATTTCAGGTTTTACAACTTAAAATAATGTATCTGTGGAAAACCTGTTACTTTGACAGAAAACGCTTGGATTAGGAGTCTGTCGCCCCCTGCTGGCAACGGTGGGGACTGGACACATCATAAAATGGCTATTTAGCACGGCTGTTAGCAACATGAAGCTAACAGATAGATAAATGAGCTTTGTAGTGACGGCGGTTTAAGGCTGAAACGATCACTCCGGTGACGGTGCTGGGATGAGACAATTCATTGTTTTTGCAAAGACAGCAAAATGCTACTTGAATTTGTGTAATAATAAAATCATGGAAAATGTTGATGTGATGATGGAAACCAAGAAACCTAACTTGTCCAACCAGACTTAGGCTGTGTCCGAACGTCCTCCCTAGCCCCTAACCCCTCAATCACTGTACAGTCCAGCACTATACAGCGGACTATAGTGCACTCATTTTGTGAATGATTCAGACACTATTTTTCTCTCTCCTTGTGATTCTGGCGACTGTGTAAAAAAAGTTCGGCAAAACTCCGCTGATAATGTTCTTCTGTGATAAAGCCCGACCACACTCACTTGATGTTTTAGTATTTATAGATAAATAATAGTCATACGTGTGATATTTAACATGAATTATCGCTATAATGAATAAAACAGATGATTATTGCAGCTCTGTGCCTTACGTGCGGAGGCTGAACGCTGGCTAAGCTAACGTTAGCAATTTTACACTGCAACAGTTTATTTAAGAGCTTTTTATTTCTGATTACGAAGTGACAGAAGTAAAAAAGGTGTTTCTAACTGGTTTCATTCAGATGTGTTGTGTACAGTTTAAAGTCCTGTCGAGGTCACAAAGCATCCTGGTCTATACTGACCTCTAGTGGCCATTGCTGTCCACTACTTTTCAAAATGCATTGTGGGAAATTTTGAGTGCACTATTTTTTATCCATTAGACATTCAGACACCACTACAAAATGGCGTGACCACTGTAGAGGGCGCTATAGAGGGATTAGGGAGGACGTTCAGACGCAGCCTTACTCTTATTCTATACAAAGATGGTGTCCCTTTGCTTGAGTTTCATTTCTATGGGCGGAACAATCACAGGTGAAGTTAAAACAAAACAAAACAAACATGGCACTTATGAAAGAACTGTTGCCGTTTTCCCATAAACCACCAAAATAAAAAAGTATTCTGTCCTTATTTGAGAGCGGGGACAGCAGCAGAAGTGGGTTTGTTTGAATGTGGTGGTTACGTGGGACGTCAGAGGGACTTTACTGTTGTTAAAATGGAAACAGGACGAAGACAAAAATCCCACAGAGGACTGAACAACAACGAGGACTTCAGCAGAACCAACAGGAGACGAAGGAAAGACCTAAACACTGTTAATCAGAGAGAAGAAGTTATTAAATTCACTCTGTATAAGCTGAGCTGTGCTGTTAATAAATATACCAACAATACAATACAGTGCACACAGTTAGTGCTGGAATATACACTTCAGTTTAATAAAGTCCATTTCCATGTCCTCATAAGTCTTTTTCTTTCTTCTCCACTTCCTGTTTGTGCATTTTCCAAACTCACAAATGAGCACCTGGTCCCTTTAAATTTACACATGAAAGACTCTCTGTGTGTGTGTGTGTCGCCTGAAGATTTTCGAGAGCACAAACTTCAAAGTGACTGGAACAAAGAGGAGGATACTTCACTGAGCGGCTCCTCGCTCTGAGAACTGCAGTACATTAGCGGCCATTGAACAGTGAGAGCAAATATATGAAAATGAAGAGCTGTAATTCTAAGACACAAGAGGAAGCACTTAGGGAAGAGAATACTACGTGTGTTAATATTGTTGTTGTTAAAAGCATGTGGGATTTTAAATTTACTTAATTTCAGAATTTATATTTCAATGGTGGGTCTCTCTTTGGCAGGAAGAGTGCATTACCAAAAAGCTGAGTAATGTAATTGCAATTATTTGTTTTATTTAACTTTCCTACAACTTTTTAGTCTCACCTTTCGCCCTAAGCACAAAAAATAGGACCAATAAAGACTGCCATAGAAAAAAATTCAATTTTTTTTTTCATGGTTACAATGATTAACTTCAGTTCTCATCATAAACAGCAAAATTTCATTCTGTTTATGAAATGTAAGCCTTAAATTCCAGTTTGTGTGGTGCAAACCTCTGCCTCTGCTCAGTCTGGGACCTTTTTCTACTTTGCCCTGATGTGCACATCTCTGTAAGAACTACATTTTGGATTTGTGCTCACGCAAACACAAACAAACTCATTTCTCAACAAACACTTTCACACCAATTTATGACAACCCTAAAACACACCCAAATCATTTTAGTTCAAAACATGTTTTTTATTTGCCTTGTAGGCTTGGTCATTTATACAAACACTAATGTGGCCATCTCCACATTTATACCTCTGTCTACCATATATGGGGAAATGGCGCCACCTAGTGAAAAACAATAAAAACTAAAATTCCAATCCCTCACTGTCATGAATCCATGAAATATTTGATAAAAATGTGAAACTATACTTGCAGTGACAGTGTTTAATAAAAATGTTGTTTTAATGGGAGTCAATGGCACAAAAAAAAGTCTTAGGGGTAAAGGTGTGTAAAGGTCTATTTTTTTAGACACCTTTTTAAGAGAATTTAAAGTTACACTGTGTAAGATTCCCGGTCTTGCGCCTCTAGAGGCCACAGGTGCCACTGCACCGTCGCAAAACGTAAACACTAGGGCCCCTCCTCCTTCTGAAACTGTGCGAGCGTGCGTCTATTTCCATCATTGTTTCAACTTTAGTTGACCTGCTGCTACCTTTGGAAGTTTGGACTGGATCTTCTCTAGAGTTAGCGCTAGCGTTAGCTTATCAACAAATATCGCACAATGGTCGCAGTAAAAACAACTAATAACTGTATGAAAAAGCATGTTCTAAAGAAAAAATAAAGAGGCTAATTTACCTGCCCAACAATAAAGAAGCAAAAACGTGATCTGATTTGCAGCCTTCTCTGTCTCTCATCTGACGCCAGCGAGCAAAAGTCTGTCCGATGTTGACTCTTGTCTGCGATCTGGTGCGGTCCCTTTCACATTTTCTTTTTCTTGCCTCGTCCGACATTGTCTTCATCTTCTTGTGTCCTTCGGCCCTGACGAACTGGCGAAAATAACAACGCTAAAAGTAGCTTCCTGGTTATACTGCGCCTCAAGTCGTTCCCTGTCACGTGACTCTTCCTCAACAGTGGAGCGCTCCCGGCCAAGTTGCGAGGGTGGTTTCTCAGTACAGAAGCCCCGCTCGGAGCAACAGATCGCGCCTCAGGCCTTATAATCGCTCAAAAAATCACAAAAACAAGTCAGCATGCCCCACATATTTAGGAGAAAAGTTACACAGTGTAACTTTAAGAGAAATTCATCCAAAAATCCACACCTGAGGGAAAATCTATGCCATTTGAATCAACACAGCAAAAGTTATCCAAAAAAAAACTGCTGCAAAACATCAAAAAATGGTTGCAGTGTTTCTCCCCCTACATTTGCGAGTAAAGCACAAAGGTAAAAACTTCTAAGTTGGTCCTTGTGTGATTTCTGTGTGACCCCTGGCTCGGCTCGACTCTGGTTTTCTCCTTCTCGTATTTGTACAAAGGTCTCCTCTGCCTTTGACCGACATCTAAGAAATAAAACCATGTTGTTACGGCTGAACTGTGATGTATCACTTTTTTACGAGACCAGTGCAAGACTCCGGGTTGGTGATCCCATTTTTGCTGTTTTTTTGCCAACATACACCAGGGGGCGCTGCAGGGGGCTTTCTTTAATCATCACACTGACTCTGACACTGTTTAATTGAGGCAAAAATGTTGCACGGTATCCTTTTAGAATTTAGTTTTTGGCCTTAAAGGTACGGTAAGCAGGCTGTGCTCGTACTGGTTTGAGGACGGTACTGCAGTCTAAATAAAAAATGGTCTGTGGGTTGCCAGTATTTCGACCTTTTGACGATTGGCGATGCAGTTTTAGAACCAAAACAAAATTGTAAACATAAACAAATTGTCCATTATGTAAAAAAAAATGTAAAGAAATCAGCTGAACCATTGTGATCAGTTGATTTAAACACGTTTACATGATATCTTGGGACATGTGTGAGCAACTGAAAAATAAAAATAAAAAATCTAAACTACACTGTAAAAAAAAAATCTGTAAATTTTACGGTCAAAAATTGGCAGCTGTGGTTGCCAGAATTCTACCGTAAAAACTACAAGGCCTTTATTTCATTTTACAGTATAATATTATCACAAATGTTGTTTTTACAGTTTTTGACTTAAGTTTTTATTATTTACTGTAAAATTTAAAGTTAATATCTTTCAAAAAATAGACTGTATATTGTAAACTGTATATTTTACAGTTTATAACATTTTAAACATTTACTGTAAAATTTAGTTATTATCTTTTAAAAAGGTGTTAAACCGTAATAAACACAGGACTCTATTATTTTAACAGTGCTATACTGTATAAATTACAAAAAACAGTTTCAGTTAATTACCTTAAAGTTACACTGTGTAACTTTTCTCCTAAATATGTGGGGCATACTGACTTGTTTTTGTGATTTTTTGAGCGATTATAAGGCCTGAGGCGCGATCTGTTGCTCCGAGCGGGGCTTCTGTACTGAGAAACCGCCCTCGCAACTTGGCCGGGAGCGCTCCGCTGTTGAGGAAGAGTCACGTGACAGGGAACGACTTGAGGCGCAGTATAACCAGGAAGCTACTTTTAGCGTTGTTATTTTCGCCAGTTCGTCAGGGCCGAAGGACACAAGAAGATGAAGACAATGTCGGACGAGGCAAGAAAAAGAAAATGTGAAAGGGACCGCACCAGATCGCAGACAAGAGTCAACATCGGACAGACTTTTGCTCGCTGGCGTCAGATGAGAGACAGAGAAGGCTGCAAATCAGATCACGTTTTTGCTTCTTTATTGTTGGGCAGGTAAATTAGCCTCTTTATTTTTTCTTTAGAACGTGCTTTTTCATACAGTTATTAGTTGTTTTTACTGCGACCATTGCGCGATATTTGTTGATAAGCTAACGCTAGCGCTAACTCTATAGAAGATCCAGTCCAAACTTCCAAAGGTAGCAGCAGGTCAACTAAAGTTGAAACAATGATGGAAATAGACGCACGCTCGCACAGTTTCAGAAGGAGGAAGGGGCCCTAGTGTTTACGTTTTGCGACGGTGCAGTGGCACCTGTGGCCTCTAGAGGCGCAAGACCGGGAATCTTACACAGTGTAACTTTAACCAAAACAGCATTTTACTGATATATCAATTACAGTTTTTTACTGTTGAGATTTTACATTTTTCTACAGTGTACTCATAGTGCCTTTAAATGCCTTTTTTTGGGAACAGAGGCAGGGACAATCTGCTGTTTTGTAAATGTATAGCAGCTTCTATGAAAATGTCTTTCAGCGTTGCCATGTTAACAATTACTGTGGAGAGGCTTGTTGCTGTCGTCAAACCTAAAACCTGACCACCTGCCAGAGTTTACTCTCAAACAAATCAGCTTGAGCCTGTAAAGACAAGACGGATTTTGGGAGTTTGTGAACCAAAAAATCTTACAAAAATGTGGCGTTATCTGAGCTCTAGCAGGTGAGGCAAATGAGGCGCTTCTCTGTACATTTGAAAAAGAAATTTAACGCCAAACCAAAACAAAATGCATTGCTTAGTAGAAGTTAGACTTAAAATATTATCCACACACCTGTCTTTAGAAGTGGGCCGTATGGGACTTGAGCCCAAACACTGATATATTCTGCCTCGGCTGGAAAATACAAATCTGCTCCCATGCTTTGTCCAAGTTTACAAAGCGACGCGATCCTCATGTGTTTAATTTAGTCCCTGCCTTTCACCATTTGCAGCCGTCCTCTGTTACGGTTCAGCGAGAACACACAATAATTCAATGCAAATGAGTCAAAGATAAACAGACAAACAAACTCGAGCGCAGCAGACGGAGCGATAATTCCCATCTTTATTCAGCAGCGCCGTTCCTTTTGTTTGGAGAGTATAAAACTGCATTATCTCGCACATATGGCCACAAAACGACCACGGGCTAAGGCTTTGTACCACGTTTTAATTCATGTATAACGAGAATAATGTGATGTTAACAGCAGGGGATTAAATATTTAGATACAGGCGCTGTGATAGGGGCCAAAATGAACTAGAATAATACAGAGATGACTCAGATCCTGGTGAGAGAGGCCTGATAAGAACTGAGTGAAGAGTGTCAGGTTGATGACTGGGAACATTTTCATTTAGAAGATGGATTAGGAGATTAGCTTTTCTAAAAACAAAGAAACAAAACAAAAGGTGGGAAAGTAATAGAAAAGTTTAAAACAAAAAGCTCCTCCTGTCTCCTCTTCTCTCATTTATATTCAAGGTTATCTTTTTTCTGTCACTGTTTTTCTGTTTTGTGGTGTTGGGAACCAGTGCTGGAATTTGTATTTTTCCAGTTGGACTTGCTGCTCAGACTCAACCAGCCAGCCCCTCCTACTTTCTTTTCAAAAGCAGGACAGTGGTTCCTCAGTAACAGCAAAGCGTTCCTCCTCGGTCAATTTGGACCCAGCAGAATCTAATCTTTATGTAACCAAGGGGAGGGGGCCGAGCAAGAATAGCCAATAATTCACTACATCTTGGGCCTGCAGATAAGCATGCGGATAAAGTGAGGTGGTCAAATAATAACACTTTATACATTTATTAAAGTTACACTGTGTAACTTTTCTCCTAAATATGTGGGGCATACTGACTTGTTTTTGTGATTTTTTGAGCGATTATAAGGCCTGAGGCGCGATCTGTTGCTCCGAGCGGGGCTTCTGTACTGAGAAACCACCCTCGCAACTTGGCCGGGAGCGCTCCGCTGTTGAGGAAGAGTCACGTGACAGGGAACGACTTGAGGCGCAGTATAACCAGGAAGCTACTTTTAGCGTTGTTATTTTCGCCAGTTCGTCAGGGCCGAAGGACACAAGAAGATGAAGACAATGTCGGACGAGGCAAGAAAAAGAAAATGTGAAAGGGACCGCACCAGATCGCAGACAAGAGTCAACATCGGACAGACTTTTGCTCGCTGGCGTCAGATGAGAGACAGAGAAGGCTGCAAATCGGATCACGTTTTTGCTTCTTTATTGTTGGGCAGGTAAATTAGCCTCTTTATTTTTTCTTTAGAACGTGCTTTTTCATACAGTTATTAGTTGTTTTAATGCGACCATTGCACGATAAGCTAACGCTAGCGCTAACTCTATAGAAGATCCAATCTGCGGCCACACAAGTGGTTACAGAAGTTTATACAGTAAATATGAATGAACTCTCTAGTCCCATTGTTAGTTTGACGTAACGCACGCTCGCACAGTTTCAGAAGGAGGAGGGGCCCTAGTGTTTACGTTTTGCGACAGTGCAGTGGCACCTGTGGCCTCTAGAGGCGCAAGACCGGGAATCTTACACAATGTAACTTTAAAAAAATGATAAAAATACAACATTAATGGGGAAACAATCTAAAAATACTAGAAAAACGAGCAGGCACCGTGATGAGGGGCCTTTACTGTCTATGGGACTCACTACGCTCCGTGCTACAGTCACACAAACACAATAAACTGTAAAGGATAACTAAAGCATGCAAAAGTGAGGGATGTGCATAATACCACTACATGCAGGAGTGATGGGGCTGAAGTGACAAACTGGACTGGTCAGTACAGACTAATGCCTCTGATAAGAAAGGTCAGAGCAGGCTTTTCTTTTTGAGGAAGCTGAAATCATTTGATGTCTGTAATGAGATGTCAGTTGTGGCCAGTGCTGTATTTTTTGGAGTTGTCTGTTGGGGGCGCTGCATTACGGTAAGGGACAGTAACAGGTTGGACAGATTGGTTAGGAAATGTGCGTCTGTGTAACCCTAACCCTAACCCTGGGTGGGAGGGTGGACTCTGTAGGAACGCTGGTGGAGAGGGGGATGAGGAACATGTTGCAGGCCATCCTCAACAATAAAAAACACCCTCTACATGAGACGCAGATCGTTTATTCCGGCTGCCATAAGACTTTACAATAGATCTTGTTGAAGGTGCACTCTATTACTATTGCTAGTAACTTTTAATCTATTTATTTATTATGTTTTTTTTAAATTATTGCCTCACTGAGTATGGTTTGATAATGTGTTTGTGTATGTTACTGGACACCTGAATTTCTGCTGATGGGGATGAATAAAGTATCTATCTATCTATCTATCTATCTATCTATCTATCTATCTATCTATCTATCTATCTACACTGTAAAAAATATCTGTAGAGTTCATGGTAAAAATCTGTAAAATCTCAACGGTAAAAGATTGTAATTGATATATCAGTAAAATACTGTTTTGGTTAAGGTAATTAACTGTAATATTAAAAATAAGGCAAAATTTTATTTTTTAGTTTTATTTTTTGTAATTTTTACAGTATAGCACTGTTAAAATAATAGAGCCCTGTGTTTATTACGGTTTAACACCTTTTTAAAAGATAATAACTAAATTTTACAGTAAATGTTTAAAATGTTATAAACTATAAAATATACAGTTAATCTATTTTTTGAAAGATAATAACTTTAAATTTTACAGTAAATAATAAAAACATAAGTCAAAAACTGTAAAAACAACATTTGTGATAATATTATACTGTAAAATGAAATAAAGGCCTTATAGTTTTTACGGTAGAATTCTGGCAACCACAGCTGCCAATTTTTTATTGTAAAATTTACAGATTTTTTTTTGCAGTGTATCTATCTATCTATCTATCTATCTATCTATCTATCTATCTATCTATCTATCTATCTAAGTGAGAGACTCTATCACCAAACCCTCCACGAGACGGGCGACCAGGCCCTACGGCAAAGAAACACAGAGTTAAACACAGTACAACAACACCACTAAAGTAGAAAGAACCTGCAGGCATCGTGGCGGACGATACTCGCTGAAACAGGCGGCACAGGATACACGGCAGTGACAGCAGCTCACCTGTAGCACCTGGCCGCGTCTTTTATATTACAAGCCATTAGAATGCGGAAGCTTCTAAAACTACAGCAGCCCGTAGCGTCACATAAAAAAACAAAAACAAGATGTCTCGGGCTTATGCTTATATAGAGATAATGTAATAACTTCTTTCTGATTAACAGTGTTTAGGTCTTTCCTTCGTCACCTGTTGGTTCTGCTGAAGTCCTCGTTGTTGTTCAGTCCTCTGTGGGATTTTTGTCTTCGTCCTGTTTCCATTTTAACAACAGTAAAGTCCCTCTGACGTCCCACCACATTCAAACAAACCCACTTTTCCCACAAGGCTTTGTACAACTGAGATAAAGACAGTGCTGCATATCAAAACTGGCAACAATCCACGTTTGTTTCTCTGATTGGTTACTCCGCCTATGATTGTTCCGCCCATAGAAATTAACTATAAGGGACCAGACTAACTTCTTTAAATAGAAAGAGTTTGTCTGAGTGGCCAGGCAGGATTCAAATGGGACCCTCCCCTTTTGTTCCGAGTGTGTAATTAGTTAAAAAACTTAATTCCCTGCTCTAGTTCCCCCTCTGTCAGAAACATCTTATACTGAACCCCATTTCTTCTATTATGCTGATGCTGACTGGATAATTTCCCTAAAAAATGACACACTACTGGTTAAAATGGGATGTATCTCTCTCTTTTAAAGACGAAAACAACCACAAGTCACACCAACTGCAATCATTTCTTTACTTTCTGTGGTGAACAGTGGAACAAAACAGAGGTCTAGTCCAGCTCTTGCTCCACTAAGCCATTTACCTGCAGCAGTATCTCCACAAAAGAACTATATTGTCTCTAGATTAATTATTGTGCATTATAAAAGTCTACAGAGGAAGTCTTTCAGTGTCATGTATATTTATTTACTGTTTTAAATCTTCCTGCCTGTATAATTCCCACCAGCCTGTCCCTCTCACTCTCACCTCTCCTTCTCATGTTTGAATAATAATATTTGGTGAAAAGCCTTTGGGAGTTCACACTGAATCCATTCTCACATGCGGCTCATTTAAATTTAAATCAAAGTCTGTCGGCTGTCATCCATTTTACCGAGTGTCCGGCGTAATTCAATAAATCTCTGTATTTCCCTAATGACAGGACAAAACAAGAGCAGGAGCTTGTGTGGAGGTTAGAGTGGGACTGGTGGACCAGGAGATCGCTCAGAGGAAACAATGGACACGCAAACCTAACCTGGAGAGACGCGAAGACATGGATTTGGATTTGTATGAGGTGGTGATGGGGTGGAGGAGGGTTGTTCCACTGTTGAGGTGGTGATGGGGTGGAGGAGGGTTGTGGCATGAGCTGACTGATTGCTGATTGGGTAAAGATGCAAAGAGCTTCGTTAAAAACAGCCTAAATGCTGAGGTGGTGATGGGGTGGAGGAGGGTAGTCTGCTGCTGAGGTGGTGATGGTGAAAGGTTGTTCCATTGCTCAGGTGGTGATGGTGAAAGGTTGTTCCACTGCTGAGGTTGTGATGAGTTCCAGGATTTTTGTTCCACTGCTGAGGTGGTGATGAGTTCCAGGATTTTTGTTCCACTGCTGAGGTGGTGATGAGTTCCAGGATTTTTGTTCCACTGCTGAGGTGGTGATGGAGGAGAGCTGTTCCACTGCTGAGGTGGTGATGGTGGAGAGTTGTTCCACTGCTGAGGTGGTGATGGTGGAGAGTTGTTCCACTGCTGAGGTGGTGATGGTGGAGAGTTGTTCCACTGCTGAGGTGGTGATGGTGGAGAGTTGTTCCACTGCTGAAGTGGTGATGGTGGAGGGTTGTTCCACTGCTGAGGTGGTGATGGTGGAGAGTTGTTCCACTGCTGAGGTGGTGATGGAGGAGAGTTGTTCCACTGCTGAAGTGGTGATGGTGGAGAGTTGTTCCACTGGTGAGGTGGTGATGGTGGAGAGTTGTTCCACTGGTGAGGTGGTGATGGTGGAGAGTTGTTCCACTGGTGAGGTGGTGATGGTGGAGAGTTGTTCCACTGCTGAAGTGGTGATGGTGGAGAGTTGTTCCGCTGCTGAGGTGGTGATGAGTTCCAGGATTGTTGTTTCAATGCTGAGGTGGTGATGGAGGAGGGTTGTTCCACTGCTGAGGTGGTGATGAGTTCCAGGATTGTTGTTCCACTGCTGAGGTGGTGATGGTGGAGAGTTGTTCCACTGGTGAGGTGGTGATGGAGGAGAGTTGTTCCACTGCTGAGGTGGTGATGGAGGAGGGTTGTTCCACTGCTGAGGTGGTGATGGAGGAGGGTTGTTCCGCTGCTGAGGTGGTGATGAGTTCCAGGATTGTTGTTTCAATGCTGAGGTGGTGATGGAGGAGGGTTGTTCCACTGCTGAGGTGGTGATGAGTTCCAGGATTGTTGTTCCACTGCTGAGGTGGTGATGGTGGAGAGTTGTTCCACTGGTGAGGTGGTGATGGAGGAGGGTTGTTCCACTGCTGAGGTGGTGATGGTGGAGGGTTGTTCCACTGCTGAGGTGGTGATGGAGGAGGGTTGTTCCGCTGCTGAGGTGGTGATGAGTTCCAGGATTGTTGTTTCAATGCTGAGGTGGTGATGAGTGTAAATTGATGCTATAACTTTATTTTAAAAAGCCTCCATGACATTTTTGAGTGTTTTTTTCCCTCACAAATTTTCCTCATAAAATTTTACATAAAAAGATTTGATGAAAGAGTTTTCTTTAAATGCAAGTGCTTTCTGTTTACAGAGTTATCCTCTCTGTACCACACGCTGTCAGAGAGGCTGTAGGTAAAGTGGCTGAGTAGACTTCTGTAATTGTGACAATGTCAAATCCCTTCAAACCCGTCTCTGCCTGACTCCTGTCACAGTTTAAGTCCTGGGCTTCTCCTCTGAGCCTCTCTGCCCATTAGCCCTGAGTCCACACAGTCCTCACGTCGACAGCCTGACACAATCTCAGCCCCCAAAACCTGACACGTTCTCACTTCCTGAGCCTAAAAAACCCCAAAAAAACTCAAATTAACTTCATTCAGTTCAGTTCTGTCCTGTGTAAATCCGCGCCGGTTTATCTTTGGCCTATCATCGCCGTCCCACGCGTTTTTAATGAGCAAGTATTGGGCCTGAGGAGCAGCAGAAGAAAAGTGTTTTTTAATTAGCAGCGAGCTCACTTTAGCGCTCGATGGTCTGCTCTGAAATTATTTACGGATGCTTTTCTCTCTTATGTTAAAATGCTCATTAGTTTTTAAATGGTACAAATGACAGGGAGGTAATGGGGGTTTGGAAAATGAGCAGGCGGACCACAGGCCAAGCAATGGATTTTTGTCTTATTAAAATTATGTGAGAATAGCATCCAGGGCTTAGCAATGTTACTGTACAGTCTATTATTTAGCCCTTTATATGCAACAAACTGTGATGGTCTGTGTATTTCTGACTCCTTTCTCTCAGAACCAGCATTGACTCCTTCATCAGTCTGAGCACCAGTTTTTCATCACCTGTCTCCAGTTCACCTCTGCTCCTTCCCTGGACCGTTTTTGACAGATCCTGACCACTGCAGACTGTGAACGCCCCACAGGAGCTTGCAGTTCTGGAGATGCTCTGACCCATTAACGATCTGGCCTTTGTCAAACTCGCCCCGAATCCTTACCCATTTTTCGTGCTTCTGTAAAATGTCAACTTTTACAACAAATATGTGCCGTGTTAGCAGTTCCTGGTCCGCTCTTTGCTTCTGTGCGGGGGACTAACATCAGCCAGGACAAACGTGGGCCCAGGACATGAGGGCGGCCCGTTGGGAGTCCTATTTTGGTGGGTCATTTTCAGTTTTCAGTTAATTTCAATTCAATTCAATTCAGATTTATTTGTACAGCCCAATATCACAACAAAAGTCGCCTCAAAGGGCTTCACAAACAGTTGATCAAACATAAACAGACTTAACGGTCACATTTATATAGCGCTTTTCTACCTTCATGGGTACTCAAAGCGCTTTACATCAAGGAACCGTTCACCCATTCACACTCACATTCATACACCAGTGTGCGCAGACACCGGAGGCAAGGTGGGTTAAGTGTCTTGCCCAAGGACACAATGACAGTATGCAACGGTGGGAGTAGGGTTTGAACCGCCAGCCTTCTGGTTATTGGACAAGCGGCTCTACCAACTAAGCTACTGCCACCCCAATCAACAATCGACACAAACAATAACTACACTAAAGTAAAGAGACCCAGGACACTCCTGTCCTTAGACCCTCCTTCTCTGTAAGGAAAAACTCCTAAAAAAAAAACAGCTACGGGAAAAAAGAAGAAACCTTATGGAGCCCATATTGAAGGAGAGATCCTCTCCCAGGACGGACAGGCAATGCATCTAGGAGTTAGTTCATTAGTTCATCTATAGGATCATAGATCAGCTCTGTAAGGATTCATCCAGACGAGAGTGGGGTGAGGTAGGTTGAGGAAGTCCATAGGATGCAGCAGGTGGCCTCATCCAGACAGGGGAGTGGGCGAGATAGGTCCGGGGGATCCAGGCTGCAGCAGGGACCTCATCCAGACAGCTGGATTTCTTATAATTATAAATATATGATATGGATTAGGGACGCACCGATACCAATACCATGTCCAAGTACTCGTATTCATAAAAGTAGCCCGATACCAACAACGGATACCACGTTATAGCCCTGTCACATGACATTCCTCTCAGCTGAGTAGTGATAAACGTGTTGAAGGATTTCAAAGTGAACTTTATAAAGATACACTCAAGGAAAAAAGAAACGCACCACTGCTTTTTTACCACATTTTTGTTTGGTTACTTATTTTTGATGGAAATATTCCATGTGCACATCAACCATAAACCCGTCCCTGATATTCAGACCCAATTAATCAATGCTTATGACAGTTTCAATAACAATAACATGACCAAACAATAATAATGCAGCAGTTGTGACATGTGGTCGACCAGATCTGGGACGGTCATTGGAGGATCCAGTGGTGTGGAAACGCTCAGCGAGGCGTACAACAGTAGAGTGATGGACTCCAAACTCCTGGCTACAGCCATGTGCTCCTTCAGCTTGAAGCAGGCCAATGGCTGCCAATCTCTCTCTGGTTGCAGGAGTCGTGGCATTGGGAACAAATGTGCTTTTTTTTTCCATTTTGGTGTCTTTTTATAGGGAATGGTTGTGCACAATTGAGGACAGGTCCAATTCATCTCTGAGTTTTACTCATGACCCAGACAAAGGTGATTAATACAAAAATACAGTTGTTATTGCTCATCAAAATCAATCAACCAGAACCAGGAAAACAGTCATTTCATTTTGACTCAGAATAAAACTAAACTCATTGTAGTCTGCCATTTTTCACTGGCTGTAATATTTTTTGACTAATTGAGAAAATGAAAGTGGTGCATTTCTTTTTTCCTTGAGTGTAAATGCAAAGTTGAGTCTACATTCTGCTCAACCAGACTTATCCCAGATCATACGTGAGCCCCAAAACTTAAGCAGTTGTCCTTTTGTTGTCCTGAAAATTATACCAGCGCAGAGTCTACATAAGGAGTACCGTTGCTAATTGTGTTAGCTGCTGTATGTCTTGGTGAATCTCCGCTGGTTATGCTCAGATGCTCAATATGTCTTTAAAATGATTTTAACGACTGAATAGAGGAGAATCTAAGCTTTAAACTGAGGTATGAGCAAAGTTTAGCCGAGGTTATTTGTGTTCAAACCACTCTGTTGTAAAAATAACAAAAAGCGGGGATAGACGGCAAAAAGACAACATGGTATGGGATGAATGAGATTCAGCAGTGTAACCGTATAAACTATAAAGTAACCCCTCTATAAGTACTCGTATCGGTACTCAGTATTGTCAAGTACTCAAATGGAAGTACTCGTACTCGTATCGATTTGAAAAAAGTGGTATCGGTGCATCCCTAATATGGATAATTCATCACAATTTTTACTTAATGCTGACAAAGTTTAGTGGAACAAACATTTTAAATTTTTTGTTGAACTGACAGGTAAGTATTACAGTACAGTACATGTACA
Organism: Bostrychus sinensis; assembly: GCA_020698575.1. NCBI lineage: Eukaryota > Metazoa > Chordata > Actinopteri > Gobiiformes > Eleotridae > Bostrychus > Bostrychus sinensis. Next base: position 3,517,449 of record CM036251.1, read on the forward strand.
GTAAGTATTAGTATTAGTATTAGTATTAGTATTAGTATTAGTATTAGTCAACTTTCAGAAAGTACAGTGCACTTTTTGTAACTTAAAAGCTTATGGATGTATAGAAATCCTGAAAGTGAGTCATAACTTCAGGGCCCATTCTGAAAACCTGCACTGGGGCCCCTCATTACCACCTTACAGCACTGCCTCAGTAGCAGTATTAGCAGTAGTAGTATTCTCTCAGTGGCAATGAAGGATGGGTCAAATGCAGAGAACAAATGTCCCCATGTGGACAATAAAGTTTACCTTACCTTACAAAAATATTGGTTTTAAAAGAACTTTTCTTGCCTTGTTTTTACCTCTACTTCATTGCGCGCTATATTCTGCAAAATGGACTTTCTTCCATGTTCTAATGTTGTTCCGTCATCCCTCAAACTGGAGTTGTGTTTTGTTTTATTCACACCTGGTTCGAGTAATCCTGTATTCTCTGGTTATAAGTTTCTGAGGCCTCAGAACGCTCGGTTCCACCATAAACCTCCGCCCACTCCAGGAAGCACTGACCAATCAACAACAAACCCTCTCCATCCATCTGCTCTCATTCATTTATCACAAACATTTTTACTTTGGGAGTAAAATGGCATCATGCAAAAAGTTAAAGAAAGTAAAAAGCTATTTTTGTTTGGCAGCTCTGCCCTCTGCTGCCCTCTGCTGCCCTCTGCTGCCCTCTGCTGCCCTCTGCTGGTCTCTTCACCTGTTTCTTTATGGCGCCAGTAGAGTAATTATTAAAAATGTTTTCTTTTAGTCACAAAATGTTTTTAAAAGGCTGTAAAACCTTCTGCTGTTCTAAAAATATGAATAAAAGCAGAATATATCTACTTTAACATTTATAACAGTCACATAATATTTTTACATCTTTTCCAAACACAGATTTCCAGGTTTTGTGTGCACTGAGCTTTTAAAATGTTATGAATTTACAACAAGATGCCAACGTTATTTCTATTTAATTTTGTCCTTCCAGTGATCTTGAACCTCCTCATTTACAAACTACCCCAGACTCTTGCTGCTCCCTTTTTATGCTGCTTCTGTGTTTTTAAAATATACATAAGATTTATTACATTCAGAGTTCCTTCATATTTAGAGTCAGCCTTTAGAGCCAGTCGGGAATAAGTCGTGTACAGCCTCGGCCCGAAACACACAAATCTTCATTTTCTTTCACTTAAAGGAAATGCTTTTGTTCTGAGACGCAGCGGTTTTGCCTGGTCCGCTGTTCTGGGACGTCCCAAAGCAAGTCGTTAATAATAAAAGAGATTTGTATGTGTTTTGTCTGCATTATCGAGGGAGACGACTGTGTGAACCTAAAAGATGTGAATGTGCAGAGAGGGGCAGTAAAATATGTGAAAATATGTGAACCGGGACCAATTATAACCATTAGACAGACAAACATATTCAGATACAGCAGCTCCCATTTAGTCACAAACTGTACAAGGGCATCGTATATTTGAATAATAAGTTCTTTTACTTATTCTTTTGAGGTTAACTCACCAGGAAGGGTCTGCTGTGACACACTCAAACTTCAAAAAGTGTTTTTTTTCATTATAGGTGGCACAGTGGCAGAGTTGTTAGCGCTGTCATCAAGTTCTTTCTGTGGAGGTTGAATGTTGTAGAGATTAATGAGGTAAAAAGCTGTAAATGTTGTTACTTTAGGGCAGCCATTCCTAAAGTCAAGACTGTTGTGGCCCCTTAAATTTCTGAAAATCCCTCACGGACCCCCAATGATAAAACTTCCCTCTGTTCAAAAAAAATGTTTTTCTCCATATGCTTTTGTATAAAAATATTACAAAAACAGTGATTACTGACTAAAAGTTGTTTTAAAGTAATATTTTAAAATAAGTATACAACTGTAATTAATTTCAAATGATTTTTATGTACTTAATGTTTTTAGGTACTTAATATTTTCATTGATTTTTTATATATTTTTGTGTGTTTTATTTGTTTTTATAAACCAAAACCATGTGTCTGAAATAATAATAATAATAATAATAATAATAATAATAATAATAATAATAATAAATTGAAATTGAAATATAGACAGCCTCTGGGGGCCCCGCTGTAGTACCTTCGCGGACCTCCAGGGGGCCCCGGACCCCACTTTGGGAACCACTGCTTTAGACCGGTAACACCGAGGGTTGGTTTTCTTATGCTTTTATGCTAAGTATTAAAGGTACACTGAGCTGTATGTTATTCACATTTTACTGGTTATAATCAAGCTTCATATATTCATTAAAGTAAAAACTTCAGTGCTGTGAGTGTTTGCAGTGTCATGATAATGTCATGTGTTCATCTTCATGTGTTCATCTTCATGTGTTCATCTTCATGTGTTCATCTTCATGCATTCTTGGATAAATGTGTGACGTTGTAACTGTGAGGGAAACACTGGGCCTCACTGTAGATAAAACACAGAGGGACAGAGTTTAATTTGGTTCCTGATTGTAGTTTACTGTAACTGCCACTAGGGGGTGCAGTTTAGTGGGTGTGGTTAAAGGTTGATGACAGAATAAAAGAGAACATAACATGATGGGCGAGTCACAGGCTACCTACATTACATAATGCGTTGTAAATTTCCACTACTTAATGATTTATATAACTCCATAATAATGACCTTGGATAAAAATGAGTGTAAAAGTATAAAAGATCATGTTTGGATGAGCTCCGTTTGTTGTGTCATGCAATAAACTTTTCTGCGTTGGACTCTCTCTCATCTGCTCCTTGTTTTTTGATATTATGTATTTTTATTCTACATTTCACAAAAGGCTAATCCTCCAGAAGAGTCTGGCGAGGTATTCCAGACTCAGATCCTGGCTCAGATTTTAAGATTCTTATATTGGTCTTTAAATGACCCTGAGGACCTCTCGGCTGCAGAGAAGAGCAGACTCAATACCTTTTAAATTTAGCTTTTACCTAATATTCATTCATTTTGTTCTTATTTGTTCTATTCTTTTATTCTATTTAAATTATTATTAGGTTATATCTCCAGTGGGGGCTCTCTGCATATTTGTATGAAAAGTGCTTTATAAATAGAGATTGATTGGTGAATAGATTTGGAAAAAGGATCCCCTCCCGGGCACTGGTCCTGGTTCGTCCCAGCAGTAGGGGTCAAATCCACTGCGCAGCACAGTGGCAGGGTGGTTAGCACTCTCGTGTCACAGCATTAAGTTTGTGGGTTAGATTCCCGGACAGTGTGGAGCCTTTCTGTGTGGAGTTTGCATGTTCTTCTCATGTCTGGGTTCCTCCATCACATTAAAACATGGACAGCAGGCTAATCCTCCAGCTGTAGGTGCTCCTGACCAGGATCCTGGCTCAGTTCTGGCTCAGGGTCCTCAGGGTCACCCACTGCTCCTGACAGGTTTAGCCCCAGCAGCACTGAAGGATGGGTCAAATGCTGAGGACAGATTTCTCTACGGGGACAACAAAGTCTACCTTAAGGTCAGGACACACCGGGACGAACATCTGTTTGGTGAGTTCTGCACCATCGGACGTAGTGGGACACAGTTGGACACAGTTCTGAGTGAACAGTGTCAAATCTGCGTCAGGCCTTGTGAGCTTTAACATCAAAATATAAGGAACTTTCTGTTCTACAACTACTTCATTATGTTTCCCACATCTGTGATGCTAATGTTAGCTTGCCTGGAAATTCCAGACTCACTGCTGTACCAGAGGATGAATCTGGTCGCCATTGAATCAATTCGATTTCTAGCGCGGAGCAAACGGGCAGCGGAGTTAGCCAATCAGAAAATGGCGGACGTGACGTTAACAAAGCGACAAGAAAGTAAGCAACGCGAAAACATTTTTTTTAATATATAAAGGCTTCTAGTGCTGCAAGCTGCTGTGGTTTTAATGACTCGATATGTTTGTGGTAATTTAAAATGGAATTTACCGCTGAATGAAACAAACTCGGCTCCTCAGTGCGTCACCTTGATTGTTGTTGTTGCGGACGCTGCTCGCGAAGAACACGTGACTTAAATAAACCAATCAAAATGCACGGTACGGTTGGGATTTGAGTAAACCACTGCGGACGGCGGTGACCAGACTGATATTTCTCTGTAGAATAATACAGAGACATATCAGTCTGGATTTTCCAGGCAAAATGTTAGCAGTTAGCTTACCTTAGCTTTAGCCTCGTGCAGATAAAAATATAATCCTCCCTCAATAATCCAGTCTCTTTTATTCATTACTGTGATCAGAGTTTAATCTAGTGCGTATAATTATTATTGACTGATAAATACTTCAGTTAAACATGTGTATTTACTAGAGTTTAAATAACCGCGGAGTTTAGTGACTAGCGCCGCCTGCTGTTGTAAATAGTTATTACGTTTTGCACGTGCGCACTGCTCGGTCGTGAGGAGACAGCAGTGGCCTCTGCTGACAGTGGTCGGGCGTTGGGTTGGTGTGTCCCAGACTTTACCTGATGTAACACGAACAGCACAATAGCTTTTATTAAGTTAAAAAAAGACAGTTTCACCAATATCTATACCTGCAGTTATTGTCACTAAAACGTTAGCTTGTGAAATAGAAAAGAACAGCAATAATCCACTGAACAGTATGCAACGACTCAGTCCAGCCACAAGGGGTCACAAACCTGAGAGACCTCTGTGCCAGTCCCAAGCCTAGATAATTAGAGAGGTTTGCTTCAGGCGTGAAACATATATTGTATCTTACATGCAGACTTTTAAACGAGTAAAATGTCAAATGTTGTTACTTGAAGACTCCCCTTCGATAAAGCAGACAGGACATAACTGAGGACTGTGGGTAATTTAGCCTCAGCAGCAGTTTTCCCCATAAATCTGCCTAAACCTGGACTGACACAGGTAATTATGCAAAGTACAATCATTAATTATTCACCCTCTTCATGCATTAACCTGGCCACTGGAATTCTAGACTCCAGTCCTCGTTTTTCCCTCGCTCTACAGCCTCCTTTAGTTAACGTGCAGTTTCTGGTTAACCTGACATGCACTGCCAACTTTGGAGTGAATATATTTAAATAGTAGTAGTACTCACCTTTACTGTTTTGATGGGTAACTACTGCCCCTTCACATACGCCAGGTTAATGACCCAAACAATAACTTTTGATGCATTTTTATTCTTGCTTCGCGGCCATATTCATAGTTTTCACAGTGAAGTCGCACCTGGAGGCAAGAACACTGGTTACTCATCAGCTGAAGCCACAGTTTACTCAGGTTACCATCTGTGTTTCTGCAGAATTTTATCAGAAAACACAGACTCAGAAATAAGATGAATGTGGATTTGTGTCGTTAATTGAGTCGTTCTCCCTGGGCCAACAGTGGTAATAGTCAGCTGTTTAAAAACACATAGCGAACATGTTTAAATGACATTGACTTAAGCTAACAACAGTTGGCGTCTGTCAGTCTTCCTCACTTTTTATGATGAAAAACGAATGCCCTTCCCATACACAGGGTTCATGACACACCCTGACTGAAAAAATAACTTTCTTGCTTCGTGGCGGTGTAGGGAGGTTTCTGAAGTCCAGGTCTAGCAGCGACCTTGCCTGGAAAATCTAGGCGTCCACAGTGGTTTACTCAAATCCAAACCGTACCATGCATTTTGATTGGTTTATTTAAGTCACGTGTTCTTCAGCGAGCAGCAGTCACTCGTACGCGTCTCCTCACCGACAACAATCAAGATGGCGCACCGAGGAGCTGAGAGTTTGTTTCATTCAGCGGTATGGTACGGTAATGTTGAAATAACTCCCTCGTTCCTCCCTCGTGGCTTCACTACTCCATTTGTTTACTTTCTCACTTTCTTGTCGCTTTGTTAAATGTCACGTCCGCCATTTTCTGATTGGCTAACTCCGCTGTCCGTTAACTCAGGTTTGCTTCGCCCTAGAAATCGAATTGATTCTAAGGCGACCAGACTCATCACTGGTACAGCGGTGAGTCTGGAATTTCCAGGCAAGCAGCGACCTGGCTGCAGTGTTGCCAGATTGGGCTACTTTTGCTCTCTCTCGGCGGAAAAAAATAGCGTTGGGTGGGTGTATAATATTTGGGCTATTTTTAGTAATTGTATATATTTGCTGGTTATTGATGAATAAAATTAATTTTAAAAAAAGAAGTAGTAATATTAGTGTCATTAGTTGTCAGTCACATGTCTGATCATGGACCTCTGATTGGTTGAAAAGAGTAAAACACTGCAGCCCCTGTGAGTGCAGACTGAGCCAACAGTGTTTCCTCTCAAGCTTGGAGTTTTAGCGTTTAGCAACCTGCAGAAGTGGAGGAAATACAAGAAATCGTACAGGAACGGAGACTGACCCAGAGCTAAAAATGTGGATCGCCCCGTCCTGGAGGAGTGCAAGCACATGAGAGAACTGTTTGTTTTTCTGATTACACTCATTGTGGAGACTGTTTATTACTTTTTCCATTGGCAGTTGTGAAGTTTTATGAGCTCAAAATATGTTCTTTCCTATGTATCACAGTTTTAACATTAAGATTGTAGAATGGGCGGGTTTTTATTGCGTTGGGCAGGTTTTACGTTATATTTGGGCTGGAAACTGTCAGTCAGATCTGGCAACCCTGCCTGGCTGTTGTCAGCAGGGCTTCATACGCACCATAGCTCCTCAGTATTTGTAGTTTCAGTCCATATTTTGGCCTGAGTTGTCAGATCATCTAAATACTTATTTGGCTGCATCTCATTTCTGCTGTGCATTGCTGTGTTTGTTTTACCCTCCATGGAACTCAAAACTCTGACTATGAATATACCGTAATAGAATATTATTTTATATCATTTATATTCAACTGTTTTAACCTGATTTTTCTCTGGTTACTGTTGTTTTTTCTGTGACACGCTGCTGTTACAGACACAGCCAGAATTATATTTTTTGACAGGAACGAACCTGATCTTCCAGCTTTTTTTATTTCAAATTATTTCTTTTATTTCAAAATGTGAACTGAACCAGGGCTGCTCTTTATTCTGGTCTATTGTGTGACTTGACAAAGCCGTAATTAATGAGTGTAATGTTGGTTCGGAGCAGAATCGAACGCTGAGATAAATGACTGTGTCCTAATGAGCTTTTAAAATCTCCCCTGTTCTCCTCGTGTGTGGATTATTTCTGTTAGTGAGTGCTGCTAAATAAGGGTTACAAAATTAAATACAAAAAAATAAATCTCTGAGCTGCTGTCTTTGAAAAGATTTAGTAAACCTTTGTCTCAGAGGCTTTAAAAGTGACACTGGACAGTTTTCCATCAGTTTAGCCGCAGCAGCATGTACTTGTTTGTTAAATTGTGAAGTATTACATTAGGCTACATTGCTATTGTATATTATTTCATTATTAGCTGATTAACTTTTTAAATAACTTTTCACCCCTCATATGCACTTGAACTTAAATTAAGGAATGTCTCTCAAAGGACATCACCAGTCATAGCCAAATATCGTTGGAACGTCATGTTTGATCAGATAAATTGGAAGACATCTTTTATGTTAAATTACAAATATTGCATGGGTAATAAACTGCGGGAAGTTTCATTCAAAATAATGCATAGAATATATCCGTGTAGAGGTTTTTTAAATAAATTCAATAAGAATATTGACTGACTTTTTACTTTTTGCAATTCCACCATCGAAACAATTTGCCATCTGTTTTTTGATTGTGTATCTACCTTTGGTGCGAAATAGAACAAATTTTTAATCATGCTCTATCAAATAAAATTGAAATTGAAAAAAAAGATGTTATGTTTGGATACAGCAAAACTATTCATCAAAATATGAAATATATCCTTAATCAGTTTATTATCCATGCAAAATATTATATTCATAAATGTAAATGGGCAAGGAAAACGCCACGCATACAAGAATTCATAACTGAGATGGACAGATGCATATCACTCATAAACAAAATGGAAAATAAAAAAGCAATAACATTCTCCAAGAGATATATGGACCTTTTTAAAGGGGACCTCTTGTGCTTTTTTAATATTGCTTTTTGATGGGACAAGATGTTCAATCCAACAGAAAAATGTAAAAAAAAAAAAGCATTTAAGTATATGATTTGTATGGTTTACCCCTTTGTCGTTTTTGTTTTGTCTGTCATTATCGCTTTATTGTCATAGCTGCTTGTATTGTTATTTATTTTGGTTATTTATGTGTAAATGTATAAGTTAATAAAATAAATAAGTACAAAAAAAAAATGCACTTGAACTTGAACACAGTTTCCGTCCACTTCCTGCCTTTAGTTCATAGTTTTTGTGTTGTGTTCATGCGAAGCGCTCCAGGGCTCGAAGTGAACCGCACTGAGACCTTTGACTTCAGGCGGACCAGAGTTCACTTGTTCTCCCTTGTTCTTGTTCTTGTTCGCAGTGTGATGGTGCGTTCACGCCTCCACAAACAAACCGGACGCTCACAGGACATGCACCAGAGTTCCATTAATCCCAGATATTCACCAAAAACAGCAGCAGCGCGTAACAACACTGTAAAAAAAATCTGTAAATTTTACGGTAAAAAATTGGCAGCTGTGGTTGCCAGAATTCTACCGTAAAAATTACAAGAGGCCTTTATTTCATTTTACAGTATAATATTATCACAAATGTTGTTTTTACAGTTTTTGACTTGAGTTTTTATTATTATTTACTGTAAAATTAAGTTATTAATCTTTCAAAAAATAGATTAACTGTATATTTTACTGTTTGCGGCTTACATTTTAATCAACATTTACTGTAAAATTTAAAGTTATCTTTTAAAAAGGTGTTAAACTGTAATAAACACTGGACTCAATTTTTTTAACAGTGCTATACTGTATACATTACAAAAAATAAAACTAAAAAATACAATTTTGCCTTATTTTTAATATTACAGTTATTTACCGTAACCAAAACAGTATTTTACCGATATATCAACTACGGTCTTTTACTGTTGAGATTTTACAGATTTTTACCATGAAATCTACAGATATTTTTTACAGTGAACAGTGTCGCATCAGCCGCGTATGAACTGCTTTCTGTTTAATCAGTCTGACAATTCACACTGGCGACAACTCAAGCACATCCCAGGAATGAATCGCTGCGACAGTACGCTCGAGATACATTGGCATTCTATATTTTGAGCATCTACGCACAGATCTGTGGAGTTAGAGCCAGAGAAACTTAAGCTGCACTTTCAAAATAAAGGCTCACTAAAACAGCGGTGTGAGTGTGACTGGTGGACTGCGTTGTGTTTGAGTGGTTGTGAGAAGAATCCACGCGACACCGGGATTGTATTTGGAGGCTTGCTCCATTTAATCAGCCTGACACACAGGGAAACAAATAACAGTTTAGCACGAAGCATGTGCTGCAACGGACCTCCAGCCCTATACAAAACATAATATCATGTTAGCATAGCATCGCCCATCTTTGTCAAACAAAACCATGTAACTAGCACCATCAAATGTCACAATGGTGCTACTACAGTTTAATATAAACACAACGCCATCCATCGGGAAAACAAAATGAAGATATAAACAAAACAAACGAAAGGATTACAATGGATTGACAAACTGACCTCTTCCCAGTGGGACAAATTCAAAAGGGAAGAGGGAACAGGGCAGCTCAATATATACAGGCGACGACATTCCCGGGCACACGAAGAAGGAGCTGAGGGCGGAGCTGGAGGACCAAACCCAATACACACATTGACTTGTCAGGTATGAATGGTTACAAAATCAAACATACATTCTTGTGTAATTATATCAGCAACTATTGGTGCCTGTTACATGTACATTGCACATCGAGAAGTTGATTCTTCAAAGGGAGAAATATAACATCATTTGCGACACCAAACACTAATTTTATTAAGACGACATGGAGAAGTTGAGGACATGGGGCTCAGTGGCCATAACTTTCTGTTTAGACGGTGAGTAGTCTGTAAAATCGAGGGAGGAGATCGACAAAAGCTCTGTCGCTCTCGCTGTGAAATGCCACTTTTAAACTACATGAGTAAAATAATTCTGTGTTACTTTGATAAAAGCGGACTAAACACAGCAAATGTGTGTTGTTTAGACAGTTTGCTTGATGATTCTTGTTCATTTTATTTGATAAGTACAAGATTTGGCACAGTTTCCTGCTATTGCAAGTTGAAAACACCGTATGTGTAAACCTTTGTCTCATTAAATACTGTCCTCATACATATACAATGGGCACTTATGCATTTACAGATTCTTTCTTTCAGTGAGATAGCATTGTTATAACTTAATTTTTAGCCCCAAATGGGTTTTAGTATGGCTTAAGAGAACATTTAATTTCCATGTCTCTCCTTTGTTCTTCATAATCTAGTACCTAACTTATTTTTTTTCTCTTTGTAGTCCAAATATGGCATTGCTTCACTAATGCAACCCTTCCCTTCTCACTCACACGTTCACATCTCCAGCCTCGCAAAAACACATCTCAAACTTCAGTCCTGCAGCGCTGAGCATAACCTCCAACGAAAGCAACATCGGAGAGACGTACGAGACACAAACACACACAGAAAACTCTGCCTCCGGAGGATATTAGCATACAGTTTTGTTCTAATGTCAAGGTCTCGCTGTTGTTGTGCTCCAGCGAGGTCAGAGGTCACGGTGTGGAGAGAACATGGAGATAATATTAGAGCTTTTGTTCACTCAAGGACAATAATATCTGCATTTCAAAGGTTCAGCATTGAAACTATGGCGATAATAATGTACAATACAGCTGCTAAATCAACTTTTTTAAGCTTTAACCATGTTATAATGTTGACCTGCAGTAGTATTTTGTTTCATGCACACACGTTTAAGTATTCCTGTAGCTGCCCTTGGTTAAACTTTCATTAGGCATCCATGACTAAATGTCTGACTAATGGCCCGCCAGCACTTTCATAGAGTTTCTGCAGCTTTGTACAAAAAGCCAGAGCAAGTTTTATATGTTCTGAACGATTAGAAACATTAAATCAGGCTGCGCTTACCTAGAGAATGTTTTTTTATGTTCAAATACATTATTTTGTTGGAAATTGTTTTAGATTTTGTCATCAAATAAGAAAAATCATAATTATTTGGCTCTGGAAAAGAAAATATTTTATGTGTTCAATTTATACTGTACATGTGTTCAGTTTCTAGAAACAATCAGGACGGACTGTCGGCGCTTTACGGTGGCCCTGAGGTGTTGTTGTTGTTGTTTTTGTCCACTTGAAAAATAAAAGCAGAGGAAGATTTTTAAATGTGTTACTCAAAAAAAAAAAAAAAGCCACCTCTAAAAATTGAAAAGAGTCCCTTAAAATAAAGCCAGTTTTCTATTTTTTTCAAAAGCTTATTTAAAATAACTCAAAATCAAAATTAACAAAAGTGTTCCTCAAAATAATAAAAAAAAGTATTCTATTTAAAAAAACAACACATTCCACTTTTAAATAAATTTAACTTAAAGTTACACTGTGTAAGATTCCCGGTCTTGCGCCTCTAGAGGCCACAGGTGCCACTGCACCGTCGCAAAACGTAAACACTAGGGCCCCTCCTCCTTCTGAAACTGTGCGAGCGTGCGTCTATTTCCATCATTGTTTCAACTTTAGTTGACCTGCTGCTACCTTTGGAAGTTTGGACTGGATCTTCTATAGAGTTAGCGCTAGCGTTAGCTTATCAACAAATATCACGCAATGGTCGCAGTAAAAACAACTAATAACTGTATGAAAAAGCAGGTTCTAAAGAAAAAATAAAGAGGCTAATTTACCTGCCCAACAATAAAGAAGCAAAAACGTGATCCGATTTGCAGCCTTCTCTGTCTCTCATCTGACGCCAGCGAGCAAAAGTCTGTCCGATGTTGACTCTTGTCTGCGATCTGGTGCGGTCCCTTTCACATTTTCTTTTTCTTGCCTCGTCCGACATTGTCTTCATCTTCTTGTGTCCTTCGGCCCTGACGAACTGGCGAAAATAACAACGCTAAAAGTAGCTTCCTGGTTATACCTGGGCCTCAAGTCGTTCCCTGTCACGTGACTTTTCCTCAACAGCGGAGCGCTCCCGGCCAAGTTGCGAGGGTGGTTTCTCAGTACAGAAGCCCCGCTCGGAGCAACAGATCGCACCTCAGGCCTTATAATCGCTCAAAAAATCACAAAAACAAGTCAGTATGCCCCACATATTTAGGAGAAAAGTTACACAGTGTAACTTTAACAATAACAACATGACGCCTCAAATTAAAAGAGGGCGCTGTTTCCCCAAAATGGTTCCCCCTTTTAAATTTAGGCTGCCACAAAAAGAAAACCCTGCCTCAACTTTTAGAAGAGTTCACTTTGATGTTGCACCTCTGTAGCTCTTGGACTTTTGAACATCTTCAAAGCTGGTGCTCTTTGGAAAACATTTGGACGTCCTGCCACACACCGTCACCAGACTCGCTCTGATCATTTCAGCACCACCACTGCAAAGCAGCATAGCCATTTTATGCTCTGTCCAGTCCCCACCGTGGCCAGCAGGGGGCGACAGACACCGAATCCCAGTGTTCTCTGCAAAGACAGCTCCCCAAAAGAAGATTTTTTCTGCAGATATACATTATTTTAAGTTATAAAACCTGAAATACTAACGCAAAGGGGTCCAACACTTTTAAAAAAGCCTGAAAAAAGCGGAATATATAATCTATCTTTACTGTGGGGGAAATAAAAGCTGATATAATTTTGTATCTCAGGCTGGTTCAGTGTGACCTGTCCAGAGAAGGGCACAGAGACAGAGAGAGGTGTGAATGGTGAGAGTGTGAAGGTCAGGACCTGGTTTCAGCTTTTCACACCAAAACCATGAGACTGTTACATTAAAAATCTCACTCCAGCCTCTGTCCGACAGCTCCTAACTCTGAAAACTAGGCCAATGGTGGTTAAAGTACAGCATTTACACCGTTATCTGTGTAGAGGACACATTCAAATGCATGTCTGCTCTCGTTGTTGTTAGGTTAACTCTGTGCCAGGTCATATTTTTGGCAGAAGATTATTCATGTGAGAGGATGATTAGGTCCAGGTTTAATGAGTGAGGAGGTTGCCCAGTGTTAAACCTGACGCTGGTCCAGTCACAGTCATGCACCGCTGGCTTCATAAAACACATTTTATGCTTGTTTTAGACAAACACGTCATTCAGTCCAACGAGTTTTCTTGTTGCTGGGAGCAGGGATTCAGAATATTCTCAGTACTGCCTCGAAATACTTGAAACACCTGCGTCCTACAAGAAAAGAACTGGAGCTAAGTCCAACTCAGTTCTCATTTATTCATTTATTTATAAAACAATATTGGTGTAAAGTTTTTAGAGATTTATTGCTCTTTTTTGTATCGTTTTTGAATGTTTTACAATCTTTAAAAAGGTTAGTAAAAAACTTTTTAATAAGTCCTGAAACTGGTGAAGAGACCAGCAGAGGGCAGGAGAGTGCAGCCCTGCTACACTCTTTTAAACATAAATGGAGGAAAAAAAGCTGTTTACTTCCTTAAACATTCTGTATGATGCCATTTTACTACAAAAGTAAAAATGTCTGTGAGGAATCAGTGGAAACAAAGCTGTACATCATTTTTTTGTATAAATGACTGAGAGCAGACTGGATGTAGAGGGCTTGTTGTTGGTTGGTCAGTGCTTCCTGGAGTGGGCGGGGCTTTGTGGGAGAGGCGGAGTTTCTTAGAACTAAATGTCTACTTCTAAGAATACAGGATTACTTAAACAGGCGTGAATGAAACACAACACAACTGTTTTTGATGAGGGAACAAAATATAACATGGCAAAAAAAAAAGAAAAAAAAAGTTGATTTTGCAGAATAAGGGCCCATATTATGCTTTTTTTTTTTTTTTTTGGTGTGTGTGTCTTTTAAATTAATTTAGGACATCTCTAGATCAGCATCTTACATTTTGATGGCCAGAAAACGCAATAATTATTATAAAAAACCTTATTTGACTGTGAGAAATTGAATCTCTGTCACTTTAATGCTGCGTTCATGATACATTTGAATCTCGGAAGTCCCGACTTAAAAAAGCCAACTTCAGCTCAGAAAACACACATGGATCAGCAGAATAACAACAAAACCATTTTTGCATTTTTATGTTTTATAGGAAACAAATAAATCCCTTGATAAAAGTGTTTGGTGTGGCACTGAGTTATATCAGGGGATGTTTCTATTTTTACTTTAGTCATTTACTGATAAATGAACTGTCAAAGATGTTTTTGCAGAGCTGTAGCACTGAGAACTTCATTCTTTGTATAAAGATGAGTACATTTTTGCAGAAGTATGAGACTTATTTCCCCGTTAGTAACCACACTGTTTACCTCTCACAGAGGGAGTCTCTGTGATTGTGACGTCAACTCGAGAACTCAGAGTCCAACACAAGTTTCTGAGCAAAAATTCCAACCCAAGATGGCGTTCAAGGCCGTTTTTCCGGCTCGGAGGTCGGAATTTCAGAGATTCCGGTGTATCATGAACACAGCATAAGAGCCCCTGCCACGCCCCTTCACATGTGCTGCTGCAACGCTGCAGTCCATGGTGGGTTTGTTTGGTTGCTGCGGGGAGGTGTGAGCTGAACGGGACTTGGCCATGAGGGGGAAGGGGCGTGGTCAGGTGAGGGGGGCGTGGCCAGGAGGAAATGACAGCCATCGTTGAAACAAGACGTTTCTGTCCTTTCAGGAAGTTTACGTAAATAAATAGAGGATTACTCAAACAGGCGTGAATGAAACAAAAACACAACTCCATCTGTTTTTGATGCAGGAACAACATTAAATCATGGTAGAAAGCTCAGAAAAGTCCATTTTGCAGAATATAGCCCCTTTAAAGTTTTATACTGTCACCATATTTTAGACTGTAAGATTCTGGCAACCACAGCTGCCAGTATTTTACCATCAATTTTGACAGACAGTGCTGCAGATGGAAACATTTTTGGGGTTGTGATACTGTGATGGAGTTTGCTTTTTAAATTCGTGTCCATTGGAGCAGTGTGTGGTGGCAAAGCGTGACAGAGCTAAAGAGTGAAAAGATAGAGAAGCAGGCAGTGTTGGCTAAGGGCTTTTGTTGGACACATTTGAATAATTCTTGTACATTCAGGCAACCGAGCAGAGTTATGCACTTGACCAACTCAGCACACTGACGCTCGCTGTGAAATACAAATTGCAGCTTGCACGCACTTTACTGTAATTTTCATGTATGCAGTGAAGTTGCGCGGTTTTTTATGTGGACGGCAGAATCTCTGGAGGCAGAGAGGGTCACGCAATAACCAGAAAGTTGTCAGTTTGATGCTTGCTCCCCCGAGTCCATACTGCTGTTGTGTCCTCGGGCAAGTCACTCCTCCCACCTTGCGTCCAGTGTTTGTGGCACTGGTGTATGAACGTGTGAGTGAGAATGGTTCCATGAAATAAAGCTTCCCGAGTGCTCATGGAACTAGAAAAGCACTGGGCCGATGTACAAATGCATTAGTTTAGAAAAGAAAAGCTGTTGAATTCATTGTTGGACAAATAAAGCTGTTTGGTAAATTGTGTTTTGTAAATGTAGCTTAGCACCTATGCTAATCTAGCCACAGGAAATAGAGATGGGATGTAGGGCTCTTGGGGATTCATTCCTTTTAAAGCAGGGGCGTCCAAACTTTTTTCAAAGACAGCCAGCTTTGAAGATCTGCAAAGGTCTAAGGGCCAACAGTCTCTCCTGATTTTTTAAAGGAACTGAATGCACATACATTGAATGCACAGTATTTTCTTTTCAGACGTCAAATAATTATAATTTCTGTTCTTTGACGACAACGGGACAGTGGCATAGTGGTTAGCACTCCAAAATATTTTTGAACATGAAAAACATTCTCTAGGAAATATGTTTTTTAGCTCAGCCTGATTTAATGTTGTTCCTAACATATAAAACCTTTTAAACAAATGCACACACAAAGCTACAGAAACATTGTATGAAAGTGCTGATGGGCCATCAGTCAAACATTTAGTCATAGAAGCGCACTTTGGACACGTCTGATTTAAAGAGACGTTTAAAAGATGTTATTTTTTGAGTGAAATAAGCACACAGTGGAATGATACGGTCAGATTTTTATCATAATTCAAACCAATATCTTTTCTTTTGGTAAGACATCCAAGTTTAAATTATTCTGTTTTCATTCGGCCTGTGTGGACTACATTTTTTCCACAAATGTAAAAAGATGGTGCCATATCCCTCTGCTCTGATTACTATTTTAATTTTTGGGGATTTATTCTTTGTAATAAATTAATAAAGCTAACTTGATGCTTGCAACAATTAAAACAGTCTGTGGCCCAATAAAAAACTAAAGAGGCTACAAATGGTCTTCAAAAATAGCTTCCAGTGCCAAACATTTAACACAAGAACATTGTTAATACAGAAAAAACCTCTTCTCTCTGATTGCAATATTCAAATACGTCACTCATCGTGTGCTCAGTTGCGCTCCTCTCCACAGAATCTTGTACCAAAGACGGTGGAGCTTGTGTGTACATCTGTAAAAAAGAAAAAAAAAAGAGAATAATAATAATAATAAAAAAAGAATGGCTCACAACAGAAAGACTCGACTCCAGTCGTTCGTTTTAAAGAGCTGGTGTGATTTGGTGTGATTTTGAAGGTCGCAACACTTCACAGGAGTGGAGCCAGAGTACTCTTTGTGCCGGTCCCAAGCCTGGATAAATGTGCACTCAAAGCAAATATGTGCACTAGATGTTTACCTTACTCTTGTCATAAAGTGTGGGGCACAGGAGAAGAAAAAAAGACCCAAAAAGCAGAGCTGCAGGTGGGAGAAACTTTAACAAAATGAAGAAAACCAAACAAAGAGAATAATCCAAATCCAAATCCAAATTATGCATCTATTCTCAAAAAGATAATTTATTATTCATGTGATCCATATCTGACCACAGCCTGGACACTTTCAGTCACATTTAAAGCATTTGTCAATATCAAATCTAGAGCTCTAGTTTGTGTGAAGTTAGCAGGGAGGAGGCAGTCACGTTTCTCTTTAAAACACAATTTGGATCCAATCAGCTCTGAGTGTGTGTGTGGACAGGACACCAATTCCCATCATGCATTAAGCGTTTGTAGTCCATGCAGACAACCACAGTCTGTGTCAAGTCTGTGTCCTTGCTTTTTTTTTCTATAAGTTTTGTTTTTTACTCTGCCTTTTAATTTATTTATTTTCACATTTTGACAGCCCTTGTTTTTGGATTTGGACTTTTGGATTTTTGTTTTTTGGACTTGTTACTTTGTTTTTCTCTGGGTTGTTGAACCCATTATTTTTTATTGAACTTCACTTAAGCAGTCCTGCCTTTTTGGGTCCTTTTTCCCACACATTATGCCAGAGGGTAACTAAATGCCAAACGTCTAATCACATATTTGGAGACACTATGTGAGCTAAAGGACCAGAAATCTCCGAAAATAGACCTCTTTTCTAGCTTTAAACAGGACCAGTGAATTTATATTGCATTTCTGAACAACTTAACCTTCTCCTAAACTATAACACTGCTTTTAAAAATGTCTCCAGAGTATAAATAAAGTCAACCGCTGTGTTTTCTGTGACATAAAACTTGAGCAGGATCGATCTGAGCGAGTTTCTCTGTTTCATTCATTCATCCTGAAATCTAATGAGCCTTTAGTTTGTTCTGTTGTTATTGATCTTAATGTAATAAAGATAAAACTGTGCATCGATCCCGGGGTTGAGATACACGTGCGGAGGCTGAGTCGACAAAGGCCCGCACTAAAGCATTATGGGAAATACAATAGGATTAATGGTAAAAGCTGCTGTGTGTTTGAACTATGGTACAGGGAAGTTCTTCAGACTCAGCATTTTTTCTGTTCAGTGCATTTACCTAACCTTAGTGCCTATAAAATAAAGATGCTGATCATGTTATCTTGTGAAAATACAATACCATATTTTGAAGACCAAAATAGCTAGAGTAATAGAAGGTGAGTGTGAGTGTTCCTCAGCCACAGAGAGCTGTTTCCAGTCGACTCTATCATAGCCGTTTATCTACTGCGCGTCTTACAAAAGCAGAAGATAATCTCCTATGAAAAATAACTAAGATGGCACTGGTTTATAGAGAAAAAAATGAATAACTTCTCTGACCTGATTAAGGGCGTTTAGTGCTTTCAACTCAAATGTGAAAGCAGTACTGTATTTTCCGCACTATAAGGCGCACCTTCAATGAATGGCCTATTTTAAAGCTGTTTTCATATATAGGGCGCACCGCATTATAAGGCGCATCCACTAGATGGAGCTGCGCTAAAGGGAATGTCAATAAAACAGTCAGATAAGTCAGTCAGTCAAACTTTATTAATAGAATACAAACCAGCGTTCTTACAACTCCCTCGTTGAAAACAATGTATTTCCAACTCCATTTGTCACAGTTCAAAGCTACATGAACAGCGTTCGAGCGCTCAGTTTTCTGTCCCCTCAATGTCACAACTCTTCTACTGAGATGGAGCAAAGGCCACGCCTCCTTGTTCTTTTGCGGCAGGATCCATAAACACGCCTATGGCACACATGAACAGCTGGGACTGGAATTCCCCTTTACCGTTTTTACCGCTGTCACTTCGGCGACGCCCCCTGAATACGGTAGCCATAATTAACCAACATTGATCCATATATAAGGCACATCGGATTATAAGGCGCACTGTCGGTTTTTGAGAAAATTAAAGGCTTTTAGGTGCGCCTTATAGTGCGGAAAATACGGTACTTCTCTATGGAGCAGAAACATGGAGGATAACAAAGGCCACTGTGAACAGATTATAGACGTTCGTAAACAACTGTCTGAGAAGAATTTAGAAAATTAGATGGACGGACAAAATAAGGAACACAGAGTTCTGGGAAAGGGCAGACCAGAGACTAATTTTAAAACAAGTTAAAGAGGAGGAGATGGCGATGGATCAGCCACACACTTAGGAAAGATGCTGTGAATATTACAGGTGGAACCGGCAAAAGAAAACGCAAACACTTGGAGACGGAAACATGAGGTGGACCTAAGAGAAATGTGAAGAGCCTGGGCTGAGCTAACACAAAACGCCAAAGACGGAGGGCGCAGGAGAGCTGTCGCTGAGCTAGAAGAGAGAGAGAGGTTTCCTTCGTCACCGTTTGGTTCCTCATTGTTGTTCAGTCCTCTGTGGGATTTTTGTCTTCATCCTTTACAACGGTAAAGTCCCGCTGACGTCCACAAACTATTGTCTGATTAGTTAACAGCATAGGAACATGAAGTTGTATAAAACTAAAATAACCAGTGTTACACTGATAAAAATACAGCTTTTACTAATTATAGCAAAAAGATGTGAGCCTGAAACATCTCCCAGTCATCTTGTCCAATCATAACCATTTATCTGAAAGAAAGTGGGCTTCATGCTATGGTTTGTGTCTTTGATTGGTCGTAATGCCTTCTTCCAGATTCTGTTTTCTATCACAAGGCAGCAAAAGTAACCAATAGCTATTAATGATAGCTTTCTTTTCTAAAGCAGGAGTCTGGTTCAGTCGTTTCCAATCAAATCAGTTGAAACTGTCCCATCACAGCCAACAAAAACCAAGATGGCTGTGGCTTATACAGAGTGAATTTAATAACTTCTCTGACCTGATTAACAGCTGTTTAGGTCTTTCCTTCGTCACCTGTTGGTTCTGCTGAAGTCCTCGTTGTTGTTCAGTCCTCTGATGGGATTTTTGTCTTCGTCCTGTTTCCATTTTAACAACAGTAAAGTCCCTCTGACGTCCACCACATTCAAAGAAACACAAATGTACAACTAGCTTTTGCTGAAATAAGACATGCATTTATAGACGATGCATTCAGAAAAGTGGAAAGTATTTTGTTTGGTTGGAGGGGGTCAAGTGTGTTATCATAAATATTAGTGACTGCCTGGAGAATCCCTGGTCTAAACCAACAACAGCTCTAAACTATTATGACTTTACAAATCCCCTTTCTAAAGTTTCTCTGTCCACATTTTCTCCAAACTCCATCTCCTCCTCATTAGGCTTTCTGGTGGTGCTTTTAATTTTCACAGCCTGTAGCGTGAGTCAGAGGTCAGACCGGTCTAAATCTCCTCATTTAGTCCCGCGTTAGTCCTGCTGTTAGTCCTGGAGAAGTGTGTTCTGATGCAGCTGCTGCGTGACTCTCATAAAGTGCTTTAACAAATAGAGGCAGTAAACGAAGTGGACGTTTCCTCTGGACCGAAACCTCAGCAGCTCCTTCAGTCCAACCAGAGTGGATTCAGCTCTGCATGGGAATAATGGGAGGTGAGAAAGTGTCCTGCAGCAGCTCAGGCCAATGTTAATGAGAAAAGTTGTGGTTTTGTGTCTTTGGGATAGAATAGATGTGGAGATATTTGTTAAATCAGGATGACATCTGGTCTAAACAATGTCTAGGTGTACTTAAATTAATCTCTTTACTTAGTAATCTGAGTCTGAACCAGGTCTAAAACTGCATTTAATATAATCTAAAGCCAGACCAAACAAATGGCCTAAAACAGGACGGACTAAGGACTAAACCAGGTTCAAACTGGATCCTAAATGAGGACTCAGCCAAGACTAAAGCAAGACAAAACCATGGAAGTGCGGGGAACCTTTTGCACATGTGTTTCATTTCATAAACCAGTGTATTCCTAAGTCTATTTATACACATTTGTGCAACACAGAATGACCGCTTTCATTTCTTGACATGTGATGGGCACATGGATGTCTCTGCATGACATTAGTTCCTTTTTTGTATTCTGTAAATGTCCTAAATAATCAGGCTTTCATTAGAACTAAATTGTGCCATGTAAAATCTCCATCGGGCCATGGTTTGAACCAAAAAAACGTCTTTTGTCCAACAGACCTGGGCCTAAATTGTACTATGACCTGATTAATTTACAGCATAGGAACATGAAGTTGTATAAAACCAAAATACCCAGTTTTACTCTAATAAAAATGCAGCTTTTACTAATTATAGCAAAAAATGTTAGTCTGAAACTCGACTCAACTCGTCCAATCATAACCATTTACCGTATTTTCCGGACTATTAGTCGCACTTTTTTCCATAGTCTGTCTAAGGTGTGACGTATACTCAGGTGTGACTTATATATTAAAATATTTCAGGTGTTGGTTAGGGGGCGCTCTAGGCTTGTGTACCAGCATCTGCTGCACCTGTACCACTGACAATTTAAAATGTAAACATTACCACTAACAACTTAGGCTATAAAGACAACTGAGAAAGAGCGGAATAATTGGAAATGGAACTGATGCTGAGTCTGACGACAGCCACGCAGAGGAGGAAGCGGCGCTTCGTCTACCTCCGGAGTTGGCGGAGTTGTTCAGAAGCGACACCGAGGATGAAGAATTTAAAGGATTTAGCGATTAGGAGTGAGATGGTGAGTTTGGTGAACTTGTTATATTATGTTCTTTATGCTATAGTTATGTGAATAACTGTTAATATATTACGTTAACATACGAGACACCTATTCAGTTCGTTGTTTATGCTTCATGTAGCTGAATAACCATCAGTGTGTTACGTTAGCATAGCGCACACCTATTCAGCTGTTGTTCTCTATTCTATTATTACTATAACTTGCCTTTCAACATGAAATGTCTGTTCTTGGGGTCAGATTTTGTAAAATAAATTTCCCACCAAAAATGCGTCTTATAGTCCAGTGCCACTTATATACGTTTTTTTCTTCTTCATTATGCATTTTTTGGCTAGTGCCACTTATGCTCCGGAGCGACTTATAGTCCAGAAAATACATTATCTGAAAGAAAATGGGCTTCATGCCATGGTTTGTGTCTTTGATTGGTTCTAATGGATTCTTTCAGATTTGGTTTCTATCACAAGAAAGCTAAAGTATTGTGTGTGAATTTTACTTTGCCCACTTGTAGCCTGTCCAGTCAGTTCCTGCTACTTTCTTTTCTAAAGCAGGAGTCTGGTTCAGTCGTTTCCAATCAAATCGGATGAAACTGTCCCATCACAGCCAACAAAAACAAAGATGGCTGTGGCCTTTACAGAGTGATTGTAGTAACTTCTCTGAGCTGATTAACAACATTTAGTTCTTTCCTTCATCACCTGTTGGTTCTGCTGAAGTCCTCGTTGTTGTCCAGTCCTCTGTGTGTTTTGTGTTTCCAGTTTAACAACAGTAAAGTCCCTCTGACGTCCCACAGTAACCATCGCATTCAAACAAACCCAGTTTTTGTACAACTCGCTTCTGCTGCTGTCCCAGAAACAAGCACAGAGCTGCTCATAAAACGCCATATTCTGCAGTTTTATCATGCCCCAAGTTTGGTTTGGACACAGGTCCGTATGGCGCTGCTTACGTCCCGCCCTTTGTTTCTCTAAACTGGTCACTCCGCCATAGAAATCAAACTCAAACAAAGAAACCAGACTAACTTCTTTGCATAAAAGAGGAAAAGCGTTAGTCAGCCCACTTGCAGCTGTTCTTTAGCTCTCAATTTTAATGATTATCTTTTCAGTTAATCCTGCAATTTCCTATACGTGAATGCTTTAGGCAGCAGCAAATACATTCACCTTTAGAAAGTAATTTAACTTTCCCTTAAAACCACACATTGTCCACCTTTCCCACTGTAATGATTTAACACAATATCATTATTTTGAGCAGATTGTGAGCCCGTCTCTGCCTCGCGTGAACTCTCTCCCACGGACAAAAGGCGGCGTGTTAATTAATCAGAATTTCAATTAAAAGTGAAATGTTTGCTCTATCTCTCTGTGGCAGGAGATAAAGCTGCAGAAAATTAAACAGGATCAGAGCTGGACGTGTTCGAGGGGAATGCTAATGGACAGAACCACACTGGAGAGATTCAAGTTAATGTGAGGACAATAGGATGTTACAGATGGACAGGAGGGGAGTTCGGACTGAGTTTATAAACTTTCAATGGCTTTTAGCTCTAAAATGAGTTGCTCTTTTATAGGTCTGTGTTTGCTCCATTGATCATTTTAACATATTTTAATAGATTTTTGATTGTAAGTGCACAAGTGTAGGTGTGTTTAGGTGCATAGTGTGTGTGTGTGTACTTTGTCAGACCTGGGACTTATGCCTGGTTCACACGGCGAGATAATTTTGCCGATTTTTCTGACCCGATTATCGTAAAGGCACTAAAGATAATCTTACCAGATATTCCTGCTGTGTGTGGTGTGTTAAGAATAGGGCTGCACAATACAGAGAATACATGCGATATTCGATAAGTATGTTGAAAATTGCGATAACGATATTGTTGCGATACTTGAAAATGTTTTTTATTTTATTTAACCATTCTTTAACCAGGAAAGTCCCATTGAGATTCACAGATCTCTTTTTCAAGGGAGTCCTGGCCAACAACACAAACACTGCACACAAAGTACAATAAAAAGAGAAATAAGAGTTAAAAACAATGGGATAAAAAAGACACATTTAGAAGCAGTGGCAGGTTAGTGATTGCATCTCCAGGTCTTTCAAAATAGACTCATAATGATCCAAAATAGAGCCTACTTTTTGAACATAGTAAGTTAAATTCACTACATTTCACAAAAATGTAAGTTCCATGTATTTACAAGTCAAAACAGCCACAAAATCAAAACTAAACCAGGAATAAAACAAGGCTAAGCTGTGACTAAATTAATTAAATTACCACTAAAACTGGACTTTTTAAACATTTTTATTTAGTCACAACACATGTTCTTTTAAGGCTCTGGTGGAAAATGATTCTTCAGTGTAAATCTCTGTCAGATGGAAGACCACAGCGTTATTGCGATATATTTAGATTCTTGCGATACAGATATTGCGTTTGCTGATATTGCGATAACGATAATTTTGCGATATATTGTGCAGCCCTGGTTAAGAGCGCTCTGCTCTGCTCAGAAGGACGTCGGGACCGCTCTGATATTCCACATGTTGGATTGTCTTGGTCTGATATCGCAGCGTGTGGTGCGTCCCGAGGACAAACGAGCACGCGCCCTGTTGAATGTGACGTGCAGCCAATCAGAAAGCGAGTGATGACGAAAGCACGGAGGGGAATCCAAAATCCAAACAGCTGGTTCATGTTCGCGCTGTCTCCACTCCTTTAACCAACGCCTTTTCTTTCTGTATTGTTGTTTCTCTGTTAGAAATAGTCCACAAACTATAGCAGCTGCTTCTTCGTCGTCCGCCATGTTTGTGTTCGCCAAATTCACGTTTAATCTCGTGAGGTTTTGCGAGATTTCCCGTCTGACCTGGGAATGTTGGTGAGTGAAATCTGTTGGTGTGTGGTGTGTTGTCTTTGCCACACACTGTAGGACCAAACCTGGGATAGCTTTGATTTTTTATCTCCATGTGTGGGGTCTCTCAGGTTTTGAAAATCTACCGACAATTTTAAGATCTTGCCGTGTGAACCAGGCATAACTGGCCACATTTCCAAATTGGAGTTTGTCTCAAAATGCTGTATCTTTTGAAAGTTAAACACGGTTATCGTTAATATACTATCAAGAAGCTTTTGTTATGCTCAAACTGTTGAGACAAATGGCTCATGGGTAAATATTTATTAGTCCTGGTAAGTGTTTAGCTGTGGGCTGGAGGTTTTCTGGTGTGAACAGAACGGGGGAAGAAGCTGTCTGAGGCAACACAGGAGTCTCTCCTGGGAGCCGGAGAACACAGGAGAAAAAGATAAACAAAACAGGTAAATAACCAAAAAACTCAGAGACTGAGGCCAACTCACTCACATCTCACTGCAACAACTCAGCATCAACCAAGAGAGAGATCACAGACCTGCTGCAGGTGAGAGGTCTGCTCCCAGGAGGCTCCGCCCATACACACACATACAGACATATACACACACACAGACACACTCACAGACACACAGACATACACACACACACACACACACACACACATACACACAGATGCACACACACACACACACACACACAGACACACTCACAGACACACAGACATACACACACATACACACACACACACACACACATACACACAGATGCACACACACACACACAGACACACAGACACACACACACACACACATACACACACACGCACACACACACACAGACACACACACACAGACACATATACACACACACACATACATACACACACACAGACACACACTCACACACACACACACACGCACAGACACACACACGCACACACACACACACACATGCACAGACACACACACACTCACACACACACACGCACACACACACATACACACACACGCACACACACACACAGACACACACACACAGACACATATACACACACACACATACATACACACACACAGACACACACTCACACACACACACACACGCACAGACACACACACGCACACACACACACACACATGCACAGACACACACACACTCACACACACACACACACACACACACAGACACACACACACACACACACACACACAGACACACACACACACAGACACACACACACACACAGACACACACACTCACACACACACACACACACACACATGCACAGACATACAGACACACACTCATACAGACACACACATACAGACATACACACACACACATACAGACATACACACACACACATACAGACATACACACACACACATACAGACATACACACACACACACACACACACATACACACACTACACACACACACACACACACACACACACACAGGGAAAGGGAGGAGAACATGAGGGAAAAGGAACAGAACCCAGTGCCACAGCTTTACCTGTGTGCAAAACAATTTGTGTGTCACTTTGTGTAATCGCACACACACATTTTCATTCACTTACAGATGATTAAATACACATAACACAGATTGTATTACACACACAAAACTGTTTTTACACCTACAGAGTGTTACATGTGCACAAGTCGCTAGATTCATACAAATCTTTTTGTGATTTCACGCCGCTTTGATCCATGCAGATGGTGCATTCAGGACCAGCATAAAGCCGGGACATCTCTGCGTTTTACCAATACAAGGTTTATGTGACGGTCATCCACACCAGGTTACATTACAGGGCATTGATTTCACCAATAAAAATATACTGTGTGGTCATTTATTAGTAAATTATAGTAAAGAAATTAGTATTTAACAGTAATTATGAGCAACTTTCTCATAGTGCAAAAGGTGGAGGGTTGTCAGTGCCCCAGCTTTCCAGTTTGTGTGCCTTTTACACATTTAGAAAGGAATACAAAAAATAACACTTAAAGACTGAATTTTCTAAGCGGGAACAGACAGAGAAGTAGTGTGGCCGGCCCAGACTAGGATTAAACCAGGACTAAACAAGGTCTAGTACTAAATCATCACAAGAAGAACATGATGGAGGTCTGTGACATCTGCACAGTGTGATTTTTGTCAAATGGAAGACTTTAACTTTACTGCAGTTCAAGCAGTTTCTTTTGACATGGATCTTACATTTGTTCGTATTGGGTTGACAATTAAACAATAAACTTTTAAAATCTATTGGGCCTCCATATTTGTATCTGTTAAACCTTGTAAAGCTGCTGTGTAGTGAACACAAACACTACATGAGCACAACATGTGACCTTTGTAAATAAAATTTAACAACGCTCAGTCAAACCCACAGTGACGCGTCTCGTCTGTGGGCTGAGAGCTCGAGCTTCACATCTGAGAAATCTCATTGATCTGAGTGGAAACAGCGGCGGAGAGACAGTCACGTGGTTTGGATCGATAAAAGGAAGAAGAAAGAAACACATTTAAGACCACAAACAGCTCAGGTCTGGGATAAGGGATGGTTACATTGGCTGTTGGTCTACACAGCTCGTCAACGCTGTCAGGCTGTGGGACAGGTCTAAACCAGGACTGAACCAAGACTGAACCAGGATTAAACCAAGACTGAACCATGTCTAAAGCATGACTAAATCAGGCCTAAACCAGGACTAAATCAGGGCTACACCAAGTCTAAATCGGGACTAAACCAGATCTAAACCAAGACTAAATCAGACCTAAACCAGGTCTAAATCAGGCTAAACCAGGTCTAAATCAGGCCTATACCAGATCTAAATCAGATCTAAACCAAGACTAAATCAGACCTAAAACAGGTCTAAATCAGGCCTAAACCAGATCTAAACCAGGTCTAAATCAGGCCTAAACCAGGTCTAAATCAGATCTAAACCAGGTCTAAATCAGGCCTAAACCAGGTCTAAATCAGGGCTAAACCAGGTCTAAATCAGGCCTATACCAGATCTAAATCAGATCTAAACCAAGACTAAATCAGACCTAAACCAGGTCTAAATCAGACCTAAACCAGGTCTAAATCAGGCCTAAACCAGATCTAATCCAAGACTAAATCAGACCTAAACCAGATCTAAATCAGATCTAAACCAGGTCTAAATCAGGCCTAAACCAGATCTAATCCAAGACTAAATCAGACCTAAACCAGATCTAAATCAGATCTAAACCAGGTCTAAATCAGGCCTAAACCAGGTCTAAATCAGGGCTAAACCAGGTCTAAATCAGGCCTAAACCAGATCTAAACCAAGACTAAATCAGACCTAAACCAGGTCTAAATCAGATCTAAACTATGTCTAAATCAGGCCTAAACCAGAAATAAACTCAGACTAAACCACATCTTAACCAAGTCTAAACCAGATCCAAATCAGGACTAAACTGGAACTAAACCAGGTTTAAATCACACCTAAACCATGTCTAAATCAGGACTAAACCTGGATTAACCCAGGACTAAAACTTGGCCTCAGCCTAACACAGTGGTACACTGTATTTCTGTGTACGGCGCTGATCACAGACACAGTTTTACAACAATTTCATGGACCACTTTTTGAACTCATTTCATTTACAGACTCCTGAAGTGAATGTAATGGAAGCCTCAGCTCTTTGTCGTGGTTTGAAGAAAGTAATCTGTGTTATCGGTCCATCCAGAGCCACTGCGGGGGACCCAGGGATTATGGATCAATACGAGTGACCAGAGATATCAGAGGTTATTCCACTGAGGCTGAGGGCCAGGGGGCTTCTCTGGACCAGGGGTTAAACATCTCTATATACACTTATTTATGATTGTGCTGCATCTGTTCTCACTGCAATGACTACTGTAGAATATCACTGTATGAAAGTTAAAATAATAAACCTTTAGAGTATTTTCACAATAGTTTCCTGGTACTAATCAGAGCCTGAGTACACAGTAAGCTTGCATGGTATGTTATGTCTGTGACAGTGAAAATGCAGGTGGCAGAAAGTAGACTTATGACGCTAGCGGCCATTTTCAGAAGTATTTACAATGCCACCAACATTATGTGGCAGGGTGGAGGGTCAGGGTCAGCCTCCATTCCACTGCGGGGCTTTCCTTGGGTCCACAGATTAAAGCCTGGTTCACGCGGCAAGATAATGATGCTAATTTTTGACCCGATTCTCTCCTTCCAACAATCTTAAGGACGCCCCGATTATCGTAATGGCACTAAGGATAATCTGATTACATATTCCTGCTGTGTGTGGTGAGTTAAGAGCGCTCTGGTCTGCTCGGAACGACGTCGGGACCGCTCCGATCTCAAATCGGGGATATTCAACCTGTTGGATTGTGTTGGATATCACAGGACAAACGCGCCCTGTTGAATGTGACGTGCAGCCAATCAGAAAGCGAGGTGATGGAAGCACGGAGGGGAATCCAAAATCCAAACAGCTGTCATGGCTCATGTTCGCGCTGTCTCCACTCCTTTAACCAACGCCTTTTCTTTTTGTTTTGTTTTTTCTCTGTTAGAAATAGTCCACAAACTATAGCAGCTGCTTCTTCGTTGTCCGCCATGTTTGTGTTCGCCAAAGTCACGTTTAATCTTGTGAGGTTTTGCGAGATTTCCCGTCTGACCTGGGAATGTTGGTGAGTGAAATCTGTTGGTGTGTGGTGTGTTGTCTTTGCCACTCACTGTAGGACCAAACCTAGGGATAGCTTTGATTTTTTATCGTCGTGTGTGGGGTTTCTCAGGTTTTGAAAAACTTCCGACAATTTTAAGATCTTGCCGTGTGAACCAGGCGTTAGCGTTGGTCCTGCGCTCCACCTCCTCCCGCTGCTGCTGTTCTGTGGTTCTTGTTGTACTGCTGCTGATTTACGTGAACTGGTTTTTAATGTAATTATTGTAAATATTTTTTTTAACTTCGCAATTTGAGGATTTTGTTTAATTTTGTATTTCTTTTTTGTTACTAACATTTCAAAGTTAGTTCAAGTGGGGCGGCAGTAGCTCAGTTGGTAGAGGCGCTTGCCCGCTAACCTGCAGTTGGAGGTTCAAGCCCCGCATCTGGCATTGCATACTGTCGTTGTGTCCTTGGGCAAGACACTGCCCTCCTTGCCTGTATGGTTGGAGGGGCCATAGGTACATAATAGCAGCCACACTTGAGACTGAGAAGTGAGTGAATAATGCATCAAAAAGTGACTTTGAGTGTCTAGAAAAGCGCTATATAGGGCTATTACATTATTATTACATTTTTAAAAAGATATTTTAATGAACGTGGTTTAATCTACTGCCTCTGCTCCTATTCTTTGGTGAAGGAACCTGTGTGTGCCTCAGTGCACAGTACTGGGCCTATCCCAGGTGGCGTTGTTGGGTTTATTTAATTTGCCACAGTTATACAGGCTTCATTGATCGGAATCTTGGAATTCTGACCTCCAACTTGGCAAAAACAACCTTGAACACCGTGTCGGGTCAGGATTTTTACTCGGAAACTCATGTGGAAGTGTTAAACTCCAAGTTCCTGAGTTGACGTCACAATGACAGGGACATAGGAGAACAGTGTTGTTACTAACGGGGAGAGAGCTTTTTAAAACATGAGATCCCACACTTTTATAATAAATTGTACCTATCTGTTTATAATTAACAAAGTTTTCAACACTACAGCTCTGCAAAAACATCTTAAATAATACATTTATCACTAAATGACAAAATAATAGTAATAATAAATCTTTATTTGTATAGCACTTTTCAGAAACAAAGTGCTAAAGAGCAAGCAGCAGAAATAAGGCAATAAAATCACCAAAGAAAAGACGCTGGCAAAGACATTTAGACAAACAGTCAGTCAGAGATGGAGCAGTAAATAAAGTCATAAATAAAATAACTAAATTATGAGAAGGCCAGTCAATCAAAGTGTGTTTTAAGAAGTGATTTAAAAGATGTCAGTGATGGTGCCAGCTTTATCTCCTCAGTCAGGCCGTTCCAAAGTCGAGGGGCTTGGACAGAAACAGCTCGGTCACCTTTGGTCTTGAGTCTCAATTTTGGAACAGCAAACAGGGATCTGCTGAGGATCTGAGGCTGGGGGAGGCTTGTCGGGTGTTAGGAACTAAGCTAGCTCTAACTAAACTAGAAATAGAAACACCCCTGCTATAACTCCGTACCACAACAAATAATTCTTATGATTTATTGGTTTGTTTCCAATAAAACTGTTGGTATGATCTTATTCTGGAGTTCCATGTGTGTTTTCCAAGCTGATCTCGTGAACAGACGTTTTTCAGAAGCCAAGTCGGAACTTCCGAAGTCCCAATGTATCTTGAACGCAGCATTAGAGCACACGATTGCCTTTTTATACAAATGCTGCACTCACAATACATTGGAAACTCAAACATTTTGACCTCAACTGTGAAGAAAGTGATGGGATTTTTGGAAACTTGTGCAAAAACGTTGGTCTCTGAGTTACGGATTTGATGCACAAGCAAAGCAACACCTCAGGACAGATTGGTGATTAACGATGAAGGGTTTAGATGAGGTTTAATCCTGGTTTAGTCGCAGTTTAGATCTGGTTTTAGTCACTGATATCATACCTCATGCAGTTTGTGTTGCTTCTGTAATTCAGATGTACCTGACTTTCTCAAATGACTTGAGGTTTTCCTGTCCCTTTTCATGTCAGAAACTTGTAAATAAGATAAACCCCACGCCACACGAAAGCAGCAATTCTAGAAAGAGTAAACAGAGAAGTTTGATTTTTTTCTCTTACAACATTTACTTTAGAAAGAGTATGGAGATTATCTTTGAGTCAGCACTACAATAAGAAAGAGTCTGTGACATTTACCGTGCTCATGTTTGGCATTTCCAGTACAACCCAAAGACAGATTTTTACTCTCAGATAATTAAACGCTATTTCTCTGTCCGTGTTTTGTGGTAAATGAGCTGTTACAGAGGTGAGTTTGTGAAGCGCGTTATCTTCAGGCGTTATTGATCTGAACCAGGCCCCTCACTGCCCTCTGCTCTTATAACGCTGATAACACTGCGGTCCCACCGTCACCACCTTCACTGCAGGATAGGGCCACACAGAACGGCTCTAACGTGGAACTAATGACATGCTATTGGACAAAAGTGAGGAGGGATCACTATTTTTTATGGCTATGACTACAGACAACATAGGGAAATAAGCTTATGGTTAAGGTAGACTATTGTTCCTGCATTTGACCCATCATAGTCTGGTCTCTTTTCACTTGAATTTTGTTTCTATGGGCGGAACAATCGCAGGCAGAGTAACCAATCAGAGAAACAAAAAATGGGAAGTAAGCGGTGCGCTGCTGACCCAAACAAACATGGCGGTTTGCAGTTTTTGCCCTAAAACACCAGAATATTATGAGAAACTCTGTACTTATTCCTGAATGGGGACAGCAGCAGAAGCCAATTATAGAAAAAGTGGGTTTGTTTGAATGTGGTGGTTACGTGGGACGTCAGAGGGACTTTACTGTTGTTAAAATGGAAACAGGACGAAGACAAAAATCCCACAGAGGACTGAACAACAACGAGGACTTCAGCAGAACCAACAGGAGATGAAGGAAAGAACTAAACGCTGTTAATGGGCTCAGAGAAGTTATTAAATTAGTTCAGTTCCAAACCAACCAGAGAGAAATGGTTCACTGCGAGAGAGGAACCAAACTGTCCTGTTCTGAGCCGCCAGGTTAGACCCATCCATCCATGTCTCTGAGGTTAAATCTGAGCCAGAATCCCAGTCAGGAGTAGCTCGCTGGATCTTGTCCTGGTTTTTAAAAACACAGTTCCATCATGGTTTAGTTCTAGGTTTAGGGCTGGTTTAGTTCTAGTGGAAGCCTTGATGCTGTTTAAGTTTAAGGCTATGAGGGACTAAACATATCTGGTATCGTCTTGCATTGTGAATATTTATCCATTACTTTCATTTCCTTCTTCTAACTCAACAGCGCCTCTTACTGGACTGTGCAATTGTTAATAATAAGACTGTAAAACATCATGAGGTCTCATTTTTTCCTACAGACGGTTCTTTTATAGATGGTATAAGATGATTAAACTGCTTTCATCCAAGCAAGAAATGCATGATGAACAGGGTTTGTGCAGGGTTTACAATGGGAGTCACTTTCAGCACAACATTTAAAATAGTTTCTTCTTGGAACATATTTGTTTACCACAAGATGTTGAGAAGATGTTGCTGTTTTGTCTTTTGTCTTTTGCAGTTCACATTTTCACCCATGACTTTCTTTTACTCCTGCCCCGGGAGACAGAAAGTATTACTGTACAACTTCAAAACCATTTGTCCAACTTTTGACCAGCACTTTCTGACCTGAATTGTCCCTCACTTCTTGAATAGAAACGTGTCTGATGTGGTGTAAAAGTGTTTCTTATTGAGCGGCATTACTCAGCCTCCGCCGCGGGCCCCTGCTCTGTTCATTTGAATGCTGCTCGCCGCCGAGGTCCAATCTGCTGCCGAGAAAATTACACACGGCCAATCAATACGACACGTCCCGTAGAGTTAACCACCGCTCGGTGACAAACGGCCTCTCCGTCTCACTCCGCCGGACCACCAACCAACGCCACCTTTCAGACATTTTTCTCCTGTATTTTAGTGAGTTTTTTTTTTGTAAAGGCGTCTTGTGTGATTCATGCTTGACAGATTTGACTATGACGAGGCTCTGAGTCACTTTCTGTGCTGAGCTAAGTGGAGTGAGTAATAGGAACGGGACGACAGGTACAGGAAGGAACAATGAGAGGTGCATAATGAGAATCTATTCCAATTTTCTCAACGTCATTATTTTGTAACGGAAAGTATGGCTCAAATTCTGTTCACACTTAAGAAATAATAACTTTTCAGTGTGGGATGTAGAAGA
The DNA here is from genome assembly GCA_020698575.1 of Bostrychus sinensis. Taxonomy (NCBI): domain Eukaryota; kingdom Metazoa; phylum Chordata; class Actinopteri; order Gobiiformes; family Eleotridae; genus Bostrychus; species Bostrychus sinensis. The sequence continues at coordinate 3,550,407 of CM036251.1, forward strand.
ACTCGTGAGCTGGGTTTCCAACCAAACATGATGTGAGTCTTTCCAGCGTTCGGACAAGAAAAGAACAAGATAAATGTGAATTAGACACGATTCCATCAGAGTGGATCAGCGTGGTACAGGAGCGGTGCATCTGCAACTTCTTTGTGCTTTACTTTTCTCTGTGCAGCTAAAGGTGCTGTGAGCAGTAGATTTCTTAGTACTTCATAAAAATGACCATGACATGTGTCCCCAGATAAATATATGGTCACTTTTACACTGCAAAAAATGAATATCTACATTAGATAAAATTACTAGAATTCAGATTATCAGTCTTGATTTGAGCAAAAATAACTGGGTTAGATTTATTTAGTTATTAGGTAACTTATTACTAGATTATATGCCTTGTTTCAAAGTATTTTTTTCCTGTTTCAAGCTATTTTTACTTATTTCAAAATATCTGTCCATGGGGTAAGATTTTCTTAATTATTTCAAGCAAAATTATCTTACCCCATGGACAGATATTTTGAAATAAGTAAAAATAGCTTGAAACAGGAAAAAAAATACTTTGAAACAAGGCAAATAATCTAGTAATAAGTTACCTAATAACTAAATAAATCTAACCCAGTTATTTTTGCTCAAATCAAGATTGATAAAGTAATTTTATCTAATGTAGATATTGAAAATTTGCAGTGTATAAAATTCAATCAATATAAAAAAATCAATATCTAGTATTAGTTAAAATGACTTGAATTCAGATGATTAACCTTGATTTGAGTTTTTGTTTACTAGATTAGATTTATTTACTTACTAGGCTAGATGATTTGACTTGTTTCAAATTATTTCTGACTTAATTTTAAGCCATTTTTACTTATTTCAAGCCAATTATCTGCCAATGTGATAAAAAAATTCCACTTATCCCATTGGCAGATAATTTTGCTTGAAATAAGTAAAAATGGCTAAAAATTAAGTCAGAAATAATTTGAAACAAGTCAAATCATCTAGACATATTAGTAAATAAATCTAATTTAATAAAACATTACTAAAATCAAGATTAATAATCTGAATTCAAGTAATTTTATGTAATGTAGATATTGAAAAGTTGCAGTGTATACAGCACTTTTCTACCTCCATGGACACTCAAACCACTTTACTTCACCCATTCACACTCACATATTCATACACCTGTGTACACAAACAATGCAGACAAAGTGGGTTAAGTGTCTTGCCCAAGGACACAACAGCAGTGCGCAACAGTAGGAGCGGGATTTGAACTTGCAACCTTCTTGTTAGTGGACAAACAGCTCAACCACCTGAGCTACTGCCGCCAGATATGATTTGTTTTAGTTATAACAATGGTGCAGCTGATTTATTCACAATAAAAGTAAAAAAGAAAAAAACATAATGCCCAAGTTGTTTTTGTTTACATTTTTGTTTCTGTTTTGGTATTTTCCATCAGGACTCCATGTTAGTCCTGATTTTGTCCTAGATTAGGCCTGGTTTAAATACAGCTTAACCTGGTTTTGTCCCATTTTATTCCTTGTTTAGTCCATTTCTTCGGGTTCTTTTCATCCTTTAAAGCTTGTATTTGTTATGCTGAATATTTTCTGAGTTTCTGGTTCTTGTGTGAAAAGCATAAAAATAACCATATCCTTGACAACTGAAACAGACAGTTTCCTTTGGCACTGAGCAGAAGTGATGAACATTCATGATTATAGTTGGTGACACATCAGTTCATCTGCAGTTCACTGTACATGACGTCTCTCTTTATCACACACAGCCAGTGGTTATAAAAGCAGAGAGAGGTCAGAGGTCATCTACAGCTCGGCTCGGTGTCAGTGGACGACTCAGAGGTGAAGATCCAGAGAGAAAAAACAGATAATTCACACTGAACAACGGAAAACAGCTCCATATATCACAGTGCTATAGATATAAACCTGTGATGGTGTAGAAAATAAACCAGGACTAAAACAGGGTTAATCCAGATCTAAACCAGGACTAAAACAGGATTAATCCAGGACTAGACCAGGACTAAAACAGGATTAATCCAGATCTAAACCAGGACTAAAACAGGGTTAATCCAGTTCTAAATCAGGACTAAAACAGGATTAATCCAGATCTAAACCAGGACTAAAACAGGATTAATCCAGGACTAGACCAGGACTAAAACAGGATTAATCCAGATCTAAACCAGGACTAAAACAGGATTAATCCAGATCTAAACCAGGACTAAAACAGGATTAATCCAGGACTAGACTAGGATTAAAACAGGATTAATCCAGATCTAAACCAGGACTAAAACAGGATTAATCCAGATCTAAACCAGGACTAAAACAGGGCTAATCCAGATCTAAACCAGGACTAAAACAGGATTAATCCAGATCTAAACCAGGACTAAAACAGGATTAATCCAGATCTAAACCAGGACTAAAACAGGGCTAATCCAGATCTAAACCAGGACTAAAACAGGATTAATCCAGATCTAAACCAGGACTAAAACAGGATTAATCCAGATCTAAACCAGGACTAAAACAGGGCTAATCCAGATCTAAACCAGGACTAAAACAGGATTAATCCAGATCTAAACCAGGACTAAAACAGGATTAATCCAGATCTAAACCAGGACTAAAACAGGATTAATCCAGATCTAAACCAGGACTAAAACAGGATTAATCCAGGACTAGACCAGGTCTAAGCCAGGTTGAATCAAGGATTAAACTAGGACTAAACCACGTCTAAATAAATGAGGACTAACCCAGTATTAATCTAGAACTAAACCAGGACATAACCAGGACTAAACCTAGATCCTGGATTAAACTACAATGAATCAAAGACTAAACAAGGACTAAACTAGGTCTAAACCAGGTCTAAACCAGGTCTAAACCAGGTCTAAACTGGAATTAAGCAGTGGTCTAAACTCCACAGTTAAGCCTTTAAAAAAGCAGGACTGAAACCATAAAGAAACTGTCTCTAAATTAAATTAAATCAGGACTTGACTCCTGAGTCGAAGTTCACACAGCACCGGTGGTACCTGTACCCAGGCCCGTCGACAGGTTTGTTGGGGCCCGGGGCAAGAAGGCTTCACATGGGCCCCCTTAAAATCAAAAATATAAGAAGAAGGACCATTTCTGTGCCCCTGAAGTTCTGGACTACAGACCTTTTTGCCCCCCTATCGACGGACTCTATGGGTTTATGGGTTGCAGAGGTCTGTCGGTAAAATTGGTGACTATCAAATTGCCCCCAGTGCAGTGATTCCTAACCTTTTTTCCAAGTGACCCCCATTTTATCAGTTTGTTTGTTGACAGCCCCCAGACGTCGCCTCCCTGACCCTAATAATTAAGAAAAATTAAGTAATTTGTTAGGTAAAATTCACAGCCTTACCAAAACATCACAGAAGTATTATTAATCTATTTTCAACTATTTCTAAACACATTTTCTGCCATTAGCCAGTCTTCCTTAGGCCCATAGTTACTGGGACAGGCTCCAGTTCCCATGACACCTAGCAGGAATAAGAAGATGAAGATGAATAAAAAATATTTCTCGACAAATAAAACACCACTTTGAATAAAACTTTGTATTTTAAAGTTCTGCAGCGTTAAATTGGCTCTGAGGACATTATTCATTATTCAGCTGAATTATTTGGTTATGGGACCATTTTATTCAAACGCATTTATTCCACAAAGGTTTATTTGTTATTTGAATGCACTATTTTCCATATAAATCTATTTACCTCCAGTTACTTTGTTCCCAGCTCACTTCAACCTTTTAAACTTCTCTGATTCATATCTGCTCCTGTTTATAATGTTTTGTCCTCGCTTGAATAAGTGATGCTTTTCTGTCATACCACAGTGGGCCGTGTACTGTGGATCATTTTCATTTTATTCACGCAGGAAACTTTCATCGAACCTGAGCGGACTTTATGGGTTGATAATTAGCTTTAGTGACTGCTTCGGTGGTTTAGGTGCATGGGACTTTTTATACCTAGACCAACACAAAAAGCCAGAGGATTTGAAAAACTGGAGGCACTGGTTCTGCCCTGGTTTTCTTCTGGTTTAGTCTTGGTTTTGAACTACTTTTGTACTTGTTTAGTCCTGGTTTAGGCTCAGTGTAGTCCATTAAAGTTACACTGTGTAACTTTTCTCCTAAATATGTGGGGCATACTGACTTGTTTTTGTGATTTTTTTGAGCGATTATAAGGCCTGAGGTGCGATCTGTTGCTCCGAGCGGGGCTTCTGTACTGAGAAACCGCCCTCGCAACTTGGCCGGGAGCGCTCCGCTGTTGAGGAAGAGTCACGTGACAGGGAACGACTTGAGGCGCAGTATAACCAGGAAGCTACTTTTAGCGTTGTTATTTTCGCCAGTTCGTCAGGGCCGAAGGACACAAGAAGATGAAGACAATGTCGGACGAGGCAAGAAAAAGAAAATGTGAAAGGGACCGCACCAGATCACAGACAAGAGTCAACATCGGACAGACTTTTGCTCGCTGGCGTCAGATGAGAGACAGAGAAGGCTGCAAATCGGATCACGTTTTTGCTTCTTTATTGTTGGGCAGGTAAATTAGCCTCTTTATTTTTTCTTTAGAACGTGCTTTTTCATACAGTTATTAGTTGTTTTTACTGCGACCATTGCGCGATATTTGTTTATAAGCTAACGCTAGCGCTAACTCTATAGAAGATCCAGTCCAAACTTCCAAAGGTAGCAGCAGGTCAACTAAAGTTGAAACAATGATGGAAATAGACGCACGCTCGCACAGTTTCAGAAGGAGGAGGGGCCCTAGTGTTTACATTTTGCGACAGTGCAGTGGCACCTGTGGCCTCTAGAGGCGCAAGACCGGGAATCTTACACAGTGTAACTTTAAAGATAGTTTTTTGACAGCCAAATGCTTTCTGAGGTGTTACTTTCTGTCAATAGTTTGAGAATCACTGCTATAGACCTCTTCTTAAAGGGTTTAGATTCTGCAAAATGGACTTTTCCTCTTTCTCCCATGTTATAATGTTAGGGTTAGCTGTGCGTTTGGGCGATGGGAGGAAGAGGAGGGAACCCACAATAACAGAGGGAGAGCCATTCTTGGAATAAAATGTCTCTTTTTGGCAATAACTTTATTTATTTAGCCTGAATAAATAAAGTTAATGCCAAGTTCTGAAATTGAGAATGAGTGATTGGGTCGATTAACAAAACAAGTCACTCACTAAACTCAGTGGCAGCTATGATTTATGGTCTATTATTTTTATTTCTCTATTCGGAAAAACAACAACTCTGAGCCAAGTAGCATTAGTTTTGGAGGCTGCTTGTTTGCTCCACACATTATTCTTGTGAGAAAAGTCGTGTTGAGAGTTTCGGAGCCGGCGTAGAGGTAAGACTTTTGCAATTTACTCTGCCTAATGACCCACACCCAAGTGATTAATGTTCGGTTTTACAATGTGTTTCGCTGCTTGACTTCTGCTCCAACTTTACTAGCTTTTTTTTTCTGTCCTGTTCAAGGTCAACCGCAACCTCGAAAAAAAAAAGCCTTCGAGGAAAGTGTTGCTATTAGTGGAGCTTGTGGTTGTGGCGCACACACCGGTGGGATATAGCAGGGGCTTTTTCCACCTGGGACCACCCCAAGAGCCACACGGGGGCCCCTCGGGACTGAGCTAACCCGATTTGAGGAGCTCGAGTGTGGGGTTGTTAGAGGCGGACGCAGGCAGCATGATGGATCGAGCTGAACTGGAACAAACCTGGGAGACAAAGAGAAGTCACATGACCTACAAAAGAGAGGCTGAGGGATGTTGACATTAAGAAAGTGTGGGTTTAAGGTTTTTGCCAAAGAAAAAGTTAAGATTTACAACTAGTTATTCTAAAACAAGAGAAGCCAGTCTACAAGTCCCCACGTTCTGGACTCCATACAAAAAGGAAACAGAATAAAAAAACTTAAACAGACCTCATGGATTTATAGACTTAAGGGCACAAAACACTGAAGGAAGATTTGGACTTCACTGTGTTTTTATAGACTGTTGGGCTATTCTATGTACTTTATCTGTAGTTTTTCCATTGTATAGTTTGCTTTTATGTACTGTATTTTCCGGACTATAAGTCTAGGGGCTAGGGGTGCGACGTATACTCAGGTGTGACTTATATATTAAAATATTTCAGGTGTTGGTTAGAGGGCGCTCTAGGCTTGTGTACCAGCATCTGCTGCACCTGTACCACTGACAATTTAAAATGTAAACATTACCAACAACAACTTAGGCCAGGGGCGTCCAAACTTTTTCCAAAGAGGGCCGGATTTGAAGATGTGGAACAGTCCAAGGGCCGGCAGTCCCTCCTTATGTTTTTAGGAAACGAAAGCACACAAAGTATACTGTTTTATAAGTATTTTGTTTTCAAAAGCCATGTTCTTTGACAACAAAATCTAAAGCAAGACCTAACATAACATAACATCGTTGAATATAAAAAACATTGTCTGGGTAATATATGTTTAACTCAGGCTGTTTTTGATGCTTACTATGAGTAATGTGTAATAGAGTAATTTGTAATATTTCAAAATGTGCTTAACATAAAAAACAAAAGGCAGGGAGTAGATGAGACGCACAAATGTTCAGATAAAGCCATGGACACTGTACGAAAACGCTGGTGGGCCATAAGTATGGCTGCACAATATATTGGAAAATTATCGTTATCGCAATATCAGCAAACGCAATATCTGTATCGCAAGAATCTAAATATATCGCAATAACGCTGTGGTCTTCCATCTGACAGAGATTTACACTGAAGAATAGTGAATTTAACTTACTATGTTCGAAAAGTAGGCTCTATTTTCAAATATCGCAATATCGTTATCGCAATTTTCAACATAGTTATGGAATATGGCATGTTTTCTCCATATCATGCAGCCCTAGCCATAAGTAATACATTTAGTCATGGAGGCTGAGGGCCGTATGAAACCTCGACCCGTGCCACTAATGGCCCCCGGGCCACACTTTGGACATGTCTACCTTAGGCTATAAAGACAACTGAGAAAGAGCGGAATAATTGGAAATGGAACTGATGCTGAGTCTGACGACAGCCACGCAGAGGAGGAAGCGGCGCTTCGTCTACCTCCGGAGTTGGCGGAGTTGTTCAGAAGCGACACCGAGGATGAAGAATTTTAAGAAAAAAGCAAAAAATACATTCATTTATTTCCGTCCACTGATTCCTGTTAGGACACACACAGACAGACAACCGGAGACACACAAAGAAACAACCATTCACTCTCACTTTAGGAGTAACAACAGTAGTAGTAGTAGTAGTAGTAGTAGTAGTAGTAGTAGTAGTAGTAGAAGCAGATGTAGCAGTAATATTTTTGTTCTGTGACTGAGAAAAAATGCTTTCAAAAGTAGGTAGGTAATGTGATTAAGACTTAGTAACCAGTTCATTAACCATTTACAAAGCATTAGAGGTGTAACAATATGTTTTTGCAATGATACGATACATTTCAATTAGAATCGTTTCGATCTGCTTTAGAACGATACGATACCTAAACATCGATACGGTCAATACAGCAACTTTATGCCAAAAATTCTGAAAGTTTACTTTCAAATCTTTCACTGTGGCCAGGGCTGATTATGTCCAGCACACAGAGAGTGAAACACAGTTGATTATAACATTTTATTTCATGAAAACACAAATATCCAAAATTCGATATGTCGATATTTCCAATATTATAGATTTTTTCCATGTATATTGATATAAACTTCCTTGAAAACAATACGATTTGATATGAGGTGATACATATTGATATAGTTGTATTGTAGGAATAAAAAAATAAATACATACATTGATATAGTTATTGCATTGTTACACCCTAGAAAGCATTGAGTAATCTTGAGTAACTATTTTGCAATACCAGTGTTTTTACTAGAGTACTTTCTCCTTGTTATACTAAATTTATCTTAGTTTTTCTAATATTGTGCAGCCCTATACCGGAGCTTATTGTCCTCCTGTTGTTCAAACCCAGCTCCTTTTCTCTTTTCTGCTTTTCTCTCACAGATGTACGGCAGAGACATCCATCATTTTGGAGGTTAACGATTGCACTTTTGAGTCAGAGACTTATTCTGAAGCCCCCGCAACCTACGTCATCCATCTCCCGGCGTACGGCATTACTGTGTCATAATGAAATATTCAAATGGAGGACGGCGCGGCGCAGGTACGAGAGAAGAAATGGTATTCAGTGGGAATGCATCAGGGGCCAACGGTGAGATCGACGAGGACTGAAGTGGGTCAGAGCCACTGCTGGACGGGTGCACAAGTGGGACAAAATACACACAACGCTGCTGCAGGCAGTAAGGTGAGGGTATGCGCAGGTTTAGGAGAGATATAGCAGTTTGTTTTGTGTAAAAGTCAGTGGTCAAGTTTTATAACACTGTAAGCCGTACATGAAACTTGGATCTAAACTAAATGTGAGGCTAAACATCGAGTTAACTCTGTGACAAAGATAAAATTATGTTAAACCTAGAACCTAGAATGACGACTAAAGATAAAATTTAACCAAACTAGGGCAAAAGGATCAGAGTTTTTGTATCATGTATTGACACGTTTTGACTTCTCACTGATTTAATAATAATAATAATAATAATAATAATAATAATAATAACAATAATAACAACAATAATAATAATAATAACAATAATAATAACAACAACAACAACAACAATAATAATAATAATAATAATAATAATAATAATAATAATAATAACAATAATAATAATAATAATGCACTGGTTTTATACAGCACTTTTCTGTTTTTCATGAGTCCATTCTTCCTTCTCTCCTCAGCCACACTCAGTGGTGGGGAGTTACTTCTGTAGCCACAGCTGCCCCAGGGCAGACTGACGGAGACATGGCTGCCATTCTGCCATCGGTGGGTGAAGTGTCTTGCTCAAGGACACAACAACAGTAGCCAGCTGCGGTGATCAAACCGACAACCTTTGGGTTAATGGGTGAACGGCTTTACCGACTGAGACACTGCCGCCCCTTACGCAGGTTTTAGCGCTGTTTTCCAACTAAACTGAGTCTGTGCCAGAACTACACCAAACCAGGTCTGCCAGGCTCAACTCGGGCTAAGTCCAGGACTAAACTTTCAGTTTCCTCTTCTGGAGCCACTACAGCAAATGTATTTATTTTTATTAATTTTTAATACCTGGCATATAGGTTGTGACATGGTATAGCTCAGTGGGCAGAGCGACTGTAGCTCACTTCAGTGTCGTCTGGACTTTACTGAAGGTCTCTGCCCAGGTTTTCCTGTCACTTCTCCAGGTGATAAAGCCCATCCATCTTCTTCTGTCGCGGGCCCCGGATAAAGCGGATGGTGTGGTAAAGCCTGGAAAGACATTTCTTGAAGAGAAAAATGTTGAAACGTTGTATGCCCTTCCTTGCATAACATTTTTATCTGGGCTTAGGACCAGCACAAAGATGATGCTGGCTGGTGGCTGTTACATATGAAAGTAAAAGTACTATAGGCTTACAGACTGTGCCAAAGTCCATGTTCCTGAACAAGAACAGAAATGAGTCTCTCTCTCAGTAACGCAGCAGGTCTGCAGACAGATCTGAGATCTGTTTTAGTTTCTCTGTGTGGTTTTTCATCTGTTTCTCATCTACAGGTGAGACATCGCTCACATCTGACACCAGCCCTCTCTGAGGGGCTCAGGTTATTTCCTACAGCAGCTCACAGCACACTCGCAGTCTGGAGAAGCAGACAGGAGCAGTGACACACGTGTGTTATTACTGTCTGCTAATGGGGCCAGACTTTTAGAAAAAAGGCTTCAATTTTTAATTTATAATGATTTTAGTTTTTTTTTTTTTTTTAAATCATTTATTTAACATTGTTTGTTGTCTCCTGCCATGTCAATCTTTAATAAATCTAATCTTCAACAACAACTGTCAGTGCAAGTGTGTGTTCCACAGAAGGATTTACAGAGATTCTCTGTTCCTCGGTGAAAGAGGAGCTCATTTGCCTTTTTTTTTTGTCACAGAACCATCAAAATTATTTAATGGCATCCTTAACCACTTTTGGAAGTATTTTGGGAGTTGCACATTCCTCAAAACTAATGCTACTCCTACTGTTACTTCTGAGTGGAATTCTATACAGAGATACAGAGATGTTTTGTTGTTGTTGTTGTTTTTTTGCTTGTTTTGTTAAGTTTTTTCTTCAGGACAAGGAAAAGTAAAGTAAGTTGACAAGGAAAGTACATTTTTCTCAAAAGTTGGTGGTGCTCAGGTTTCCCCCATCCACCTAAAACATGCTCAGGAGGCTAAATCTTCCAGCTGGGTGCTCCTTTTATTGGCAATTTTTAGACTTGATTGTAGTATAAAAAGAAAGCGTGTCTCTTTCCACCTTTGAAATGTATTATTTTTTTTTTAGGAGAGAGCAGACAGGACAATGATCTGAATATCAGAGCTTGGAAAATGAAAATATTATCTTCCAGAAGTTAGTCCAGATTTCACCCGCGTGGCTCGAGCTGCTGCAGAATCACATCAGCTCATTTATTTGATCCAATTTGTCTCTAAAATGAAAATACTTCTTTCTCCGTAAGCTCTGAAGAAATTGGAAACGAGAGCTAATCCACCGTCTTCCCTTCAGCCCACAGTAAACTCCGACTCTTCCTTTAACTCCTGCTGCGAGTCTCTGCTCCAACACCACTCTCACATTTGTTTAATCAAAGAAAATTCACATCATCCTCCTTTTCGCCGCGACTTTTAATCACCTCAACCTTGGAAATTAATCACACTTCCTCCCGGTTTTGATTGCGATGAATATTCAGGAACCTGCGGAGGTCTTCGGCGGCCATTTTCTCTTCTTCCCGCCTTAATTATGTGGAGTTTGGGGCTTTACCTCCCGTCATTAAGACAGATGAGCGGAGCGCCGGAGCAGAGAGGCTGGGCCTGTGCAGAAATGAGTAAAAAGGCATTGGAGTCAGCGGAGAGAAGGGAAAACCTGGCCGAGGTTTATAAGTTCTCACGACTCACAGTCATAAATCACCGTACGCTGCTCCAGAAAGAGAAGAAAGAGAAGAAAATGTGGGAAGGAAGGCAGTATGGATATATCTTTTAAAAATGAGAGTTTGATATTGGCAGGGAGGGAAAATAAAAAAGATGTTTGTGATTTTAAGGTTATGCTGCAAAACACTTTATTGTTAGGCATTTTAGTGAGTAAAGTAAAAACAGAGATTTTTAACCCTGCCACTGGTGAAAAGACAGAGTTGTTTTTATCTAAAGTCCACATAAATAGAGAAGGTTGGATCAGGAAGGACATCTGGTTTACAAAACTATTCCAAATTAATATACAAAGCCCAGAAAGCAGATGATTTTCTGTGATGACCCCAGAAGTTAAAAGGTCTGTTTTGTTAAATCAACATTTTTGAGCTTTTAACCATGTTCTAATGTTGTTTCCTCCTCAAAAACAGACCTGCAGTAAAATTCTGTTTGAGTAATCCTGTATCACTGCAAAAAATCAATATCTAGCATTAGTTAAAATGACTTGAATTCAGATTATTAACCTTGATTTGAGTAATGTTTTATTAAATTAGATTTATTTACTAATATGTCTAGATGATTTGACTTGTTTCAAATTATTTCTGTCTTAATTTTAAACCATTTTTACTTATTTCAAGCAAAATTATCTGCCAATGGGGTAAGTGGAATTTTCTTACCCCATTGGCAGGTAATTTTGCTTGAAATAAGTAAAAATGACTTAAAATTAACACAGAAATGATTTGAAACAAGTCAAATAACCTAGCCTAGTAAATAAATAAATCTAATCTAGTAAAAAAATACTCAAATCAAGGTTAATAATCTGAATTCAAGTCATTTTAACTAATGCTAGATATTGATTTTTTGCAGTGTGCTGAGGCGCTGCCCTTCTCCAGACCTGAAAACACTCGGTCTCACAGCTCTACACATGAAACCAGGAAGTGCTCCTGCTCGTTTCTAAAACCCAGACACATATTGCCATATTTTTTTATGGCAACAGAGACAGTGAATGCATTAACCACAGAGAGAGGACAGCTTCACCTTCACCAAAACAGAACACACAGCTGAAGCTTAAGGACGACCTTTTGTTATAAACATTTAAACAAAGCTTACAGTTTATGTGAAAGTACTGTGATTTACAATTGGACCCATGTATTACCACAACTACTATTATTACAACTGATACTACTATTAGTGTTTTAATAGGACCACAACAAAAGGTTAAAATGATTGTTACTGGGATGTTTTTTATATTTCTAGGAGCATATAACCCAGCTCTTACCAGTTCAATTTCAGAATTGAGAAAGCCTCTTGAAGGCAAGGCAAGTTTATTTGTATAACACAATTCATACACAAAGTAATTCAAAGTGCTTTACAGAAAAAAAGTTTAAAAGTACAAAGAAAAATCAAGTGCTCTTTTCACTTCTCCTGCCTCCCAATCACAGCAATTGCTCACACATCAGTAAGCTCACCTGTGGCTCACCTGTGGCTCAGCTGTGGCTCACCTGTGGCTCACCTGTGACTCACCTGTGGCTCACCTGTGGCTCACCTGCGGCTCACCTGTGGCTCACCTGCGGCTCACCTACGACTCACCTGCGGCTCACCCGCGGCTCACCTGTGGCTCACCTGCGACTCACCTGTGGCTCACCTGTGACTCACCTGTGGCTCACCTGTGGCTCACCTGCGGCTCACCTGTGGCTCACCTGCGGCTCACCTACGACTCACCTGAGGCTCACCTACGACTCACCTGTGGCTCACCTGCGGCTCACCTACGACTCACCTGTGGCTCACCTGCGGCTCACCCGCGGCTCACCTGTGGCTCACCCGCGGCGCGGCTCACCTGCGACTCACCTGCGGCTCACCTGCGGCTCACCTGCGGCTCACCTGTGGCTCACTGCTCAGAACAAAGAGGTTCAGCTTGGCTTAACAAAAGACACAACTGTTAAGCTAAAATGTACATTGAAATTTGTAACTTAATTACTTTGTGTTTTTTTTTTTAGTTATGTTAAGATAATTAGTTTAAGTTGATTTAATTTGGTGTAAAATTATTAATTTGTTAAATTATTTGGGTAAAACCTTATTTCATTATGTAGACCATTGATTAAAAATGTATTTTGTAAGATAAGTTAAAAGCTTTTGTGCAATTTAATCATTGGGTTTATAATTAGAGTTAAAATGCTATTTAAATAATTGAAAGTTTAAAATTGTTTTATAAAATGTGATTTTTAAATTGTAAGAGTTAAAATGAGTTCATTGTGGTGGGTTTTCATGCATATTTTGTGTCTTTGTAGGTTATCAACCTACTCCATTAAATTAATCTACAATGTTTATGTCTACTCAGGTCCACTGTTGAAGAAAATGTCAATGAAACAATGAACTGAAACATTCAACAATTAAAGAAAATAATTAATAAAAGAAATTAAAGGAGTGAGTTGTTCCAGCGTCCTTTTGTGTGAAGCCAGCCTTTTTCAAATTTGGGCAGGAGCTGAATGAACTTTTTAAAAACTTAACAACAATTAAAACAATAAGATCAAATTTAAAAATTATAATTAAGAATCCATTTAAAATTAAATCAAAGGAGAAGAGTGCAGATAAAACACTTTCATTTGTCATATGCACAGCTAAAAAGAAAAGTTTTAAGTGTGGACTTGAACATTGTCAGAGCAGAGGCAATTGAATAAACGTTGAAACTTCTACTTTGAAAAAGTCCAGATGACTTCTTTTAATCCTTTTGTTGTGATTCAATCAGCCTGAGTGAGTCTTCAGACATATTATTAATATGGTAAAAAAAACTGTACTATTTTATAAGACTTAATAAAATTACGTAACATTTTAGCCTGAAAATGCAGTAAGAATAAGTCATAGATGCTCCACACACACAGCTCCAGTTGATATTGAGAGATTAACATGAACTTATGCACCTGCTTATCATTTCCATCCACGTTTGCTAAAAAATAATCAGTAAAGTTCTATCGCTCTGAGCCTCTTTTGTTCCTGTAAACTCTCACAAACATGTCCCCGTCTCTCTCCAGGGACGAGGAACGTCTGTCGCTGCCACTTTCCACGACATTAACAACATTATTAGCACCGTTCTGTCAAAAAGAGGATTATTTATAGCTCTGAATAAAGTCGTGCTTCCTCTCCACTATCTTTCCATCCTTCCCTCCTCTCTCCTAATATTCAAACGCCTCTTAGTTTGAGTGGCAGCGCATTAGCATTTTTATTCGAGTCATTTAGCGGCTGCACACGAGGAACGGGGTCAGAACTGTGGCATTTCTGTGAAAAGCGTAATGTTCGTAAATAATAGCGACGAGGAGGAGAGTGAATGGCTTTATGAAGAGTAAAAAGAAACTGTGGGTTACACATGCAGCCGGCTGTTTAGGAAATTATGCACAAATGAAAAGGAAAAAAAGATGTGCGTGGAGTTGAGTTTTGAGAAGAAAATGACATTGACCAAAATGTAGCTCTGTGAATAGACTAAACCAGTTCTATGGAGAGGAAATGGAGCTGTTTAATGACACAGGAAAATGGCGGATATTTGGAACAATATTGAAAACGTGAGCTGTGACATTTTAACGCAGCCGATCTGGAGAAGGCGAACCAACACATCCAGACGTCAGCGCACAAAATCCACCAAGACTTTGATTTAATTAGAAAGCACTTTGGTCACTTTGTGTTGTAAATTATGTGTAAATAAATGTTTTTATTGTTGCGCTATCCCTGAATCAATTTAATTTTGTGGCCCACTTTTTTGGAGATTTTTAACCCAGTATTGTTTTAGAACATCTGTTTCTCCCTTTCCTGACATTAAAACAATATTAAGGCTTCAAATGATCTGAACAATAGATTATTTTCAACATTTCCAGCAACAGACGAACAAAAAAAATACATATGTAATGCCTTTTTGGCCCTTTTTTGTCCTCCCTTGGTCAGAAACGTGGAGTAGGATCAATGGAAATGCAAATGCCTTGAGAATAGCTCTGCTCTCTGTGGGCAAAATTCCGGCTCCAGCTTGGTTTTCCTGTCTCCAGATCTGAGCCAGGATCCGCGAGTGTCCATCAGTCCTGACCCAGCGGAACCAAAGGATGGGTCAAATGCAGAGAAGAAATTTCCAGGCGCAGACAATTGAGTCTCATAAAAGCCCTCATTCACAAAATTCACTGCACAGAGACATAAAATGCAACAGAAAAAGACTTTATTGTAAACTACCACTGAGTCTGCACCAGTCAACACTAGCTGCACTGGAAAACTGGAAAAATCTATATCTACATTATTTAAAATGACTTGAATTTAGATTATTATTAAGTAATTTTCACTAGTTTGGGTTAATTTACTTATTAGGTTACTCAGTACTAGATTATTTCACTTGTTTCAACTTATTTCTTTCCTGTTTCACGCTTTTTTACTTATTTGAAGCAAAATTTTGTTTGAAAGCTGAAAGAAACAACTTAAAACAAGTCAAATATCTAGTAATAAGTAACCTAATAAGTAAATTGATCAAATATAGTGAAAAAAAATCTGAATTCAAGTCATTTTAACTAATGTAGATATTGATGTTTTTGCAGGGTAAGTGAATGTGGGGAACACTCTGCTGAAAACATGTGCACTGCTGAGGGCAACATCGACCCGGAGTGGAGTAATTATGCTGCTTCTGTAAATAATGTTGAATAGAAATCCTTGGCTGTGTCTGTGAATGCGCTCTGGTGTGGCCACTTCTCCACCAAACGCTCGTATTCCTCTCTCTCTGTGGTCTCTGAAGCTGAAGGGCACACAAACCCTTTTCATTTAGAAGCAATCATTTCGCTCTCATTCTGAAATCTGGTCTGATATCGTACAATGGGAAAGGCATTAGATTACTAGTCATTAGAGAAAGTGACCCAGGACGAGTCTGGTCAGAGGGGTTGGCTCAGGACATGGAATCTGAAAGTATTTAAAAAGGATTTAACAATTCAGATTCTTTCTCACATGCCATTTTATAGAAGATAACCTTGCTGTAACTACAATGCAAAGAAAAAACTGTTTAAATTTACCGTATTTTCCGCACTATAAGGCACACCTAAAAGCCTTTAATTTTCTCAAAAACCGACAGTGCGCCTTATAATCCGATGCGCCTTATATATGGATCAATGTTGGTTAAAGTGACAGGTTTTAAAAGCAAAGCTGGCTCTACATTCTGCTCAACCAGACTTATCCCAAATCATACGTGAGGCCTAAAACTTAAGCAGTTGTCCTTTTGTTGTCCTAGTTGTCCCGAAAATGATATAAGCGTGGAGTCTGAAGCAGTTGTTGTCTGATAAAACATAAGCAGTACCGTTGCTAATTGTGTTAGCTCCTGTATGTAATGGCGAATCTCCGCAGGTGATGCGCAGATGCTCAATCTGTCTTTAAAATGATTTTAGCGACTGAATAGAGGAGAATCTAAGCTTTAAAATGAGGTATAACATGTCCATATTCAGCAAATTTTAGCCATGGTTAGCTGTGTTCAAACCTCTCTGTTGTAAAAATAACTTAGCATCGCAGAGCGGGGACAGACGGCAAAAAGACGACACAGTATGGGATGAATGAGATACAGTTGTGTGACTGTATAAACTATAAAGTTACCCCTATATAAGTACTCGTATCGGTACGTACTCAAATGGAAGTACTCGTACTCGTATCGGTTTGAAAAAAAGTGGTATCTGTGCATCGCTAGTTTTCAACGAGGGAGTTGTAAGAACGCTGGTTTGTATTCTATTAATAAAGTTTGACTGACTGACTTATCTGACTGTTTTATTGACATTCCCTTTAGCGCAGCGCCATCTAGTGGATGCGCCTTATAATGTGGTGCGCCCTATATATGAAAACAGTTTTAAAATAGGCCATTAATTGAAGGTGCGCCTTATAATCCGATGCGCCTTATAGTGCGGAAAATACGGTACAAAGAACACATAGTGCAGTTTTTGGAAGCTAAATAAAATTGTCTTATGTCACGCTCTACACTTTTATCAGCGTTAAAGGGCCCATGTTATGCTTTTTTCACGCTTTTGTCGGACTCCTTTGCATTAGTATTTCAGGTTTTATAACTTTAAAATAATGTATATGTATGGAAAAGCTTTTCTGTCGGGGAGCTGTTATTGTGACTTTGCAGAGAATGCTTGGATTAAGTATTCATTGCCCCCTGGTGGCAACGGTGGGAACTGGACAGGGAAATTAGGCACTGGACGTCTTTTGTAGCCTGTCTTCAGTTGTAAATGATGATAAACTTGCTCTCCATTTACATTTATTAATGGTTTTACATGCTTATGTTTTCTACAGTCTACAGTTCTCACAAACGTCCTTGTTTAGACTTTTGTACCTCCACACAATAACACAGCTGTGGCGTCTCTGTCCACCGTCAACAGAGAAGAAGGCCTTGCTCTTTACAAATAGACACAAATGAGTGTCTTAAGTACAAGTATATATAAAGGAGCAAACATTTACTCAATTTCTACTTAAATAAAGGTATAAAAGTACCTACTTTCAAATGTACTTGTGAGTAAAAAAGTAAAAGTATTTCACACAGACTCAACGACTCATGAATGAGTTAAATGTGAGGGATTTTGCTGAAAAACTGTGCTGAAAACTAAAGATAACAGTGCAACAGATGCGACTGAATCTGTAGGTGAGGTTTTTCAGAAGAGTACTACTTACTTTACTGCATCTTTTATACTGAAGTACTGTGCCTACAACAACAACATGGCAAAACGAATTCAAAAAAGTAGTAAAAAGTACAGATACTTGCTCTAAAATGTAGTGGAGTAAAAGTAAAAGTACCCCTTGTAAAATCTACTCAAGTAAAGTACAGATACATGAAAATTGTACTTAAGGAAAAAGTAACTAACTACTTTTACTATGTTACATTTCACCTCTGAAAATAATATTATACACCTTAGTATACAATATTTTTTGTTTTATTTTATGAGAGCATCTGGCTTTTACAGTGTCTGCCCAGAAAAAACTCTGGCCCTGAGACAAACGCAGCTGACGACCCCTGGTACAGAGGCACAGGAGCACTTCCTGGTTTCACTTAGAGCCGTGAGACCGGGCGTTTTCAGCTCTGGAGAAGGGCAGCGCCTCAGCATACAGGGTTACTTAAACAGAATACTACTCCAGGTCTGTTTTTGAGGACTTTATAATCACGTGGCATTAAAAGCTGTGAAGGGACGGCCTCTGTTCTCTGACTGTGTCCACTCAGGATGAATAACTGTAGAGTTTTTCAGCGACCAGTCCCTCCTCAGGCCGCAGATAAAAAGTCTTCTCTCCACATTTAGACTGAGACAGTGAGCGGTGCAGACAGACCATAATGAGTTTGTCAAATCTGTTCATTTTTCTGAAGTCTAAATAAAACTTGTGTTAATTACTCTGTCCTTTGTGTCTCTCTGAGTTCTGTTATTTTGAGTTTTTCTGTTTTATCGTCCTGTTGTTCGCTGACAGCTGACAGAAACAGTTTTAACTGGGACAAGGACAGTTTTCAGTTCTGTTGTCAGCTGGGCTTATTTCTGTCACAGCATTTTCTAAATATGTAGTATGAGTTTTAAATACTCTATTAGTAGCACTTTTCGTCTCACTAGCAACTTTGGCCGGCTGGATTTTATGCATGCATCTTAACTTTAGAGGTGTTTGAGTGCCCACCTAATTTATGTACTTCATCATGATCCGAGAAAAACGTCTTTGTAGAGAGTAGGAAAAGAGTTTGTCTGACCTTACCTTGCACAGCAGCTGGATTGTCATAAAATTTGTGAATTCACAAATTCACGAAATCCATCTTGTCAGGCTCCTGCTGATCTGTTTGGGTTCGAGGCAGTGGCGGCCGGACCAATGCTGTGGCAGTATTCAATTCAAGTTCAGTTTTATTTGTGTAGCCCAGTATCACAACAAAAGTCGCCTCAAAGGGCTTCACAAACAGTTGATCAAACATAAACACACAATCAGACTCAACACAACACAAACAATAACTACACTAAACTAAACAGATCCTGTCCTTAGACCCTCTTTCTCGGTAAGGAAAAACTCCTAAAAAACCCAGCTGTGGGGAAAAAAGCAGAAACCTTATGGAGCTTGTATTGAAGCAGAGATCCTCTCCCAGGACGGACAGCAACATGTGTCAGGAGTTAGTCATTAGCTCATCTATAGGATCATAGTTCACTCTGTGAGGATGCAGCAGGTGGGCCTCACCCAGGCAGGGGAGTGGGGGTGAGGTATTGCTGTGAGTGGGTGGATTTTAGGTTTGCCGACAACAAGCTCTTTTAGCGATATTTGTTGTAACACAGGCGACGCGGAAAAATGTAAGGTATGCTGCTCTACATTTACACTAACAGCAAAAATCTTCTAACAGCTGTCTTTATTGTGTTTTTTTTACTGTCGTAGCAGTTTGTTGTTTAGCTACGAAGCTGGAGTTTGTCCAGTCATCTCCCTGTACTCGACTGTTCCGCTCCTTCACAAACATTTTCAACAGGAGCCATTCCAGATTGGTATAACATTAGCAACTTTTTGCCAATGTTATATCAATCTTTTGATATAACATTGGCAACTTTTGCCAGGTTATGTCTGGCCTGCCTTGGCCACTGGTTTCCCCATCAACCTAAAGGTTGGTTAATTGGCAAATCCTCCAGTCTCCTGACCAGGATGCTGGCTTCGAGCTGAAGAAGAGTCCCCTCTGCTCCTGACAGGTTGCCCCAGTGGCACTGAAGGATGGGTCAAAAACAGAGAACAAATTTCCCCACAGGCACAAAAAGTCTAACTTACCTTAACTTAACCTTAACGTACACAGAGAAACTTTAATTTGAAAGTAGTAGTATTTTGCAGGTGATGAAAAAGAACATTTTGTTGATAACATGTTGTTCTATGTTGTGAAGTTGACATTTGCAAAGTGACAGAAAAAAATTCAATTAATCTACTCGTACTAGCACACTCTGTGAAAGCAATATTTCCTCTCCTCTTAGTCTCCGTGCTTCTGTCAGGTGCACGGTGAACCTCGTTCGAGGTGAGTTTTCTCAGAGCAGAAGAATGCAAATGTTATGTTTGTTGGACCGTGTGCAGTGAGACCGCATTACTCTTGTTCTGAAGGCGTTGGGGAGGTCCAGCGCTTCGGGACGGAGCAGAGCTGACCTTTGGCCTTTGTGGCTATCCCAACACTACATCACTGTCCTGGGTTTGGTGAAGATAAAGTGGAAATGGCTCTATCCGGCACTGGTCTGACTCTGGGGCTGGATCATTAATCGTGGGGTCAGCAGACGTGGAACCGCTCACCTTTGGGTACAGTAATCTAGATTTTCATGGAAAGAGCTGAGTGAACAGATTCGGAAGGGGCCTGACTTCTCCTGGGTTTTCTCAGGACATGGATCACTGAATTTACCAGACAAGCTGCTGAGAGAAAGAGTTTTGAACACACACATTGTGAAATAACCTCACTGGTTTCTGTGTCAAATGTACAATGAAGTAGTTCAGTGTGTAACGGGTGTGATTTTGCTCATTAAAAGTCTAATGCTGCCTTGTTGCACATCCGTTTACATTAGTCAATCTGCGTTGTGTTCGATGTGTGCTGCGCTGAAGGAAGGACCAAATACACTGCTGACCACTGGATGCACTTTTAATCATGGTTCTGCACAAATAAAAGAACATAGAAATCCTTGTCACATGCAGTCTCTCCCATGTACACAGCTCATCAGTCCCCTCCTCTCAGATAGCATAGCGCAGACTGAGGGACAGCTAACACTGTGCATATATAGGTTAGACCATTTCACATTTTTAGTAATAAAAATAAAAAATACACATTTATGATATTGTAAAATGCCCAGGGTTTAACACGGATTAACTGAACAATATATGAATGCACTGCACATACCTGCACAAATAAAAGAACATAGAAATCCTTGTCACATGCAGTCTCTCCCATGTACACAGCTCATCAGTCCCCTGTTAGCAAGTAAACACATGGAGAAAGCTGTAGCTAGCTCTGAGACATGTGCATACAGTAAACTTGCTAAAGACAGCAAAACACTTTAACATGGGTCACATTTCTACATGTGAACAGTAAAATTATGAACAGTGGTGTTTTAACAATGAATCTTCATGTTTATCAAAGCTTTTACACCAAATAATACAATTATATTTGCGGGAGCACAACAATACATACCTCCTCTCAGATAGCATAGCGCAGACTGAGGGAGGCGCTGTTACAGCAGCACGTAGGCACATCGTGCTCTCTCTTAAAGTGACAGTACAGGCATAAATGTGCAACACTTTTATAACAATGAGAAAAGGCTAGAACTTGTATTTAACCATGTAATAAACATAGAACATTGAATACAGTGAAGGATTTGGTGAAGTTCACATATAAAAATAAAAGCACAATTTTACTCTGGTTACAAGTGCAAAGTATTAAAAAGAGCTTACACACTGTCCGAGCATCATCTTTGTTCCAGGATCATCCTTGCTCAGTCATCTTATTGTGATGCCATAACTCTGGTAAGTGTTTTTCCCAGTTGCCAGGATCTTTGTAGCTGGACCACTTTGGAGTGATCTACGTCATCAGCTTCTCGCCAAGTGCTGTTCCAAATGTTGTTAAATTTAGTGATGGGAATTTCAGCTCATTTCAGAGAGCTGGAATATTTAGCTCGGCTCCCAAATGGCTGTTCATTTTACCACCTATACCATTAATAGTTTCTCTAAATTCAGTTCAGTTTTGATTGAGATGTATTGTGTACTCGTATGTAACTCAAATACATGGATTGTGACAAATCATTGAAAAGTTCTGATGCTTTGAAATTGCCCAGTGAACTGACTTACTTAACTCTCCTACAGCGAAAAACTTTTTAGTCTCACCTTTCGCCCTAAGCACAAAAAAAAAATCCACCAATAAAGACTGCCATTGAAAAATTATCTAATGGTCAATGATTGATTAACTTCAGTCCTACACAGCAAAATTTCATTCTGTTTATGAAATGTAAACCTTAAATTCCAGTTTGTGTGGTGCAGACACATCCAGCACAAACCTCTGCCTCTGCTCAGTCTGGGACCTTTTTCTACTTTGCCCTGATGTGCACATCTCTGTAAGAACTACATTTTGGATTTGTGCTCACACAAACACAAACAAACTCATTTCTCAACAAACACTTTCACACCAATTTATGACAACCCTAAAACACACCCAAATCATTTTAGTTCAAAAAATGTTTTTATTTGCCTTGTAGGCTTGATCATTTATACAAACACTAATGTGGCCATCTCCACATTTATACCTCTGTCTACCATATATGGCGAAATGGCGCCACCTAGTGAGAAACAATAAAAACTAAAATTCCAATCCCTCACTATCATGAATCCATGAAATACTTGATAAAAATGTGAAATTATATTGCAGTGACAGTGTATTATAAAAATGTTATTTTAATGAGAGTCAATGGCACAAAAAATGTCTTAGGAGTAAAGGTGTGACTATTTTTTAGACACCTTTTTAAGAGGATTTAAAAAAAAAAAAAAAATCATGAATTCTGAAAATTCATCCAAAAATACACACCTGAGGCAAAATCTATGCCATTTGAATCAACACAGCAAAGGTTATCCACAAAAAAACAGGTGCAAAACATCAAAAAATGTCTTAGGGCTGTAGGAGGGTTAATCACCTTTAATTAAGCATAAAAATAAAAAAGACTGATTTTTAAAAAAAATTTATTTATACACACACACAGCCCAAACAAAAACAGGATTTTGTTTAGTATTAAAAAGTAAAAACAACAGCAACAGCTGACCTCAAAACTCAAAAAACACTATTATAAATATATAACCAAATAAAACATAAATAACAGAAATATAATGCAATGTGCATCATTCAAAACAGCTCCAAACAGCTTCGGGTGTCTCTCTCTAAACTAACCCCCATCGACTCTCTAACTGTAACTTTTGACTTATTTTTTCAGGGCAGATTAGCATCGAGGAAGACTAAGTGCCTCAGGTTAGAGGGTCTGATCTGATCTGGTTTCTTCTCTCTGTTCGTATTTGCCATTTTTGAAAAGATCCTTTCAGAAAAACAAAACAAAAAACAACCTTGCAGATGGGAGCCAGATCTCACCATTCACTTTAAAAAAACCTGCCGAGCTCTCACCGACTTGTTCGCATTTGACCCATCGCTAGTTAAACGCCTCGTCTCTTCTGAAGTTCGTCTCCTCCGTTTGGATAACTCACACTTCTCTTTACCTGTGCATCCTCTGCGGCCTCTCCTCATAACAAATGCACTGCGGCCACTTTTCCACTCGTGAAAGGTTTGGTTTTGAGTGCACCTGATTCAGTCAAGTGACACGACGCAATGACTCTAAACACAAGCGTTCACAGGATGCTAGCTTCACTTCCACAGGGCTGACTCTGGAGGAAGGATCTTTGCAATTTGGAAACAGGCTTTAAAAGGTTCTGGCTGTGGAAATCCTTATGTCAATTATGAAATTATACAGAGAATCCTTATTTTGGGCGACCTGGGTTAAGTTTAGGCCTTTGTCTGTGTGTCATTGCCCCTGTTTCTTTCTCCAAACTGGAAGTGTGGTAACAATTACCTATTTACTGTAGGAAATAAATCCATTCCAAAGGTATACGATTGAGCCACATTGCCAACAACACTTTACTGAGGTTGGTTCGTGTTGTTCTTTTTCTTTCCCACAGCAGCAGAGGTTGTACTGTACCTGTTCAGCACAGCACAGAGATACAGAGATAACCCAAGAGCTCAGTTAGCTCAGAAACAGGAGAGAGATTAGTCCAGGTGATAACAGAGACATCACAGAATGGGCAGGTTTAGATTTTACAGGATGGGATACATCTGGAGTGTCAGGTGATTTTGAGGCTGTTCCCTCGACTAAGACTAAAGTTAGGATAAAAGCAGGATTACAGATGAATTAAGAGGGAAACGAGACAATACAGGATTAAATCAGGAGTCAGTATGAGAGTAAAATCAGGTTTAAAGCAGAGCTACAGGAGAAAAAGATGAACCATAAAGAAAAACCAAAACAGAGAAGAAATAAAGAAAGTTGCATGGTTCCCCTTTAAAACCTTATCAGAGCTTTTTTCTATTAAGACCAAAGTAATGATAAAATCAGGCCAAACTGTGTTAATTTTAAGTCTAAATGAGAAACAAACCAGTTTTAAAGCAAGATTAAACCCAAAGATAAACCCAGCACCAACAAAACAGGGCTGGACAGTTACTTAAAACTGTACTTCACTTGAAGTACCCAGAGTTCAATCCAAACTAAAAAATAAAAACAAAACTATAATAGGATTAGTTTAGTCATTCATCTTCTTCCACTTGTTCCCACAGTGAGTCACAGTTAGCTGAAGCCGATCAACTTAAGCTGGGGACACGCTACACGATTTTTTTGCCCGATTTTATAACAATTCACAGTTGCGTCGAGTCTGTACCAGTCAACACCAGCTGCAGGGAATCGTAATCAGCAGCCGGCCCTGAAATCCGTTAGTGTGTGATGTTCAAAGACTGGAATTGATGCAAAAACCCGGCCTGACCTCAGTCCAAGCAATCAAACACCGACTCTGGAGCACACTCCTGTAGTGTGGGCTGTTTACATCCAACTGGGAACTCATGGAGTCCAGCGGCCGATGGAAAACAGTTGATGGGACACAGGAAATAGCGTCAGAGAACGAAGACGACGCAACAGGAAGCGGCGGGAAAATATAAGCGGAAATTTGAAGAAGAAGAAAACATAAACAACCATGGCAAACACCGAAGAAAGTTGAGCGCAACCCAAGCAAAACTGGATACATAGACGTTTTTTCTTTTTCCTTTTTTCCAAACAGATAGCTGCGCACACAACGGCAACAGCGACCCAGGTAGCTCCATGTTTGTTTACCATTTAGTTCTGTTATGTTCCTTGTCCATGTCTTGTTTTCTGTGTTTGTTTCCCTTGTGTTTTATTTTGTAGTCTTGGTTTGTCTTCGTGTTTCTCTGATTTCCTGCTTTTTGTGTTTCCCACCCTTGTGATTACCTGCCCCGCCTTAATGTGTGTGTGTATTTAAGCCCTGTGTTTTCCCCTGCTTTTGGTCGTTTCTTTGGTCGTGTCTCGTCGTGTCTCCTGTGTTTGTCTCCTCGTGTCTCTAGTACCAGCTCAATTAAAGTTCATTTTTTGGTCCGCATTTTTGGGTTCGTTTCCCTCTGTGTTCCTCGAAACCGTGACAAATTCTCGCAAGAGTTTGCTGCGTTTCAGTTGCGGCCTCAGCAGATCTTGTAGTGTGTGAGGCGCAGTCTTTCAGTCGTCAGAACTAAATCTGCTGAAACCAGTCGTTAGTGTGTGCTCCTAGTCTTTTCAGAATCTGTAACCACTCAGAAAATCGTGCAGTGTGTCCCCAGCTTTACACAGACAGACAACCATTCACTCTCACCGTCGTTGGCTTTGGGACATTTATTCTCCAGTTCACCTGTGCATGCAAGTGTTTGGACAAAAGGTGGAGGAAGAGGAGAGAACCGCAGTAACACGAGGAGGACATGCAGACTCCACTCAGGACTCAAATCAAAGAGTAAACCCAGCCCTTCTGTTGTTGGAGTCTGGTTGATGCTCCATTGAACATAATGAGCCTCCTCTCCCAGTGTTTTATGTGAATCTCCAGCAGCAGCGGCGGTGGTGGCCTGTGTGCAGATCTCTGTCTCTGTCTGAACTCTCATCTGTCCCGTTGTAACTGTAGTGTGGCCTGGGGCAGAGTCCACAGATGGTCCCACAGCCTGAGACCACAACAACAGGTGCTAGAGCAACATATTCTACTCATTTAGAGGCTAATAACGCTGCTTTATAATAGTGTGTTATGGTTATATCAGAGGTTTATTGGGCTGCGTGTGTGTTTGAGCCCTTCTGCCTAAACCAGATCTGAAACCAGCTGGACTAAAAGGGGAGGAACTAGGTTTAAGCGATATAATAACCTTATGGGAGGTTTTTAAGGGTTATACATTTGGGTTAATAAGTATTGTGTCCTTGATTTGTTTCCCTTTAAAGTAGCTCCTTGTCTTTTTCTGTTTTACTTCCTGCCCTCCTGTGTTTTCCGTTTCTTTGATTGCCTGCCCCGCCCCAGTGTGAGTCACCTGTGCCTTGTTTCTTGTATTAAAACCCCGTGTTCTCCCCAGTTTCTTTGTGCTTTCATTGCCATGTCTTGCCCATGCCCAAGCCTCTTGTGTCTCCAGTGTTAAATGTGAATTTGTATTTTTCATCTGTTGTTCCTTTTTAAGTCTTGGATGTTTACATTTTGTCATTCCTTTTTGATTTTTGTATTGGAAGTTTTTTGGTCTTCGGTTTTCTTTGTTTATTGAAGTCTTTTCATCCCTGCAGTCTTCCTTGTCCTGTGCTCCCTCGGTCTCCTGACAGTATCATTTTTCCTTTTAATGTGGAAGACTAACCTTTGATTCCCAGAGGGGAGAAAAAATCCAGCCACAAAGTTACTGTTGTGCCAGTTCCAAGCCTGAATTAAGGATAAGGTTTATGTCAGGAACGGCAAGCAAGATGAGTTGCTGTGATCTGTTGGTGTTACATTCTGCCCACTGACAGATGAAATGAATAACACAGATTATCTCTTCATCATGGCTCCTGTTAGTAGGGGGGAAATATCAGGAAGTAAATACACATTTTTTCCTCAAAGTTGATGTGTTAGAAGCAAGAAAACTGGGTAAGGATTTGAGTGAGTTTGACAAAATGAGACAAAATTGTGACGACTTTAAGCTGTAAGCAGTGCACCACTGACCCAAACAAACATGGCGGTTTGTCGTTTTTGTTATAAAACACCAGAATACGGCGCATTTTGAGCAGCTCTGGGAACAGGAACAGGAACAAAGACAGCAGCAGAAGCCAGTTGTACAAAGAATTGTGTAGAAAGTGGGTTTGTTTGAATGTGGTTATGTGGGACGTCAGAGGGACTTTACTGTTGTTAAAATGGAAACAGGACAAAGACAAAATCCCACAGAGGACTGAACAACAACGAGGACTTCAGCAGAACCAACAGGTGACGAAGGAAAGATCTAAACGCTGTTAATCAGGTCAGAAAAGTTATTACATTTACTCTGCTTCCAGTCACGCTGCAGATAAACGGCTGTGAAAGGCCAGTTCCAAATTGACCGGAGAGGAACGCTTTGCTCCGACTGAGGAACCAGACTAGAGCTGGAAACGGATCTTAAAAGTCAGGCCCGACATGGCCCGAGCCCAACAAATACATTTTGATCGACAGCTTTGATAAAGCCTGAACCCGTTTGCTGCCCAACCTTATTCAACTCTTCCTTCTTTTGTCAAGACTGAGTCATGTGGGCTGAACATTTGTTGCATTTAACGTAACCCACTAGCTCATTATTTTCATTGGGCACATGGTCAAAATTCTTCCACACCTCAGACCTTGCTTTTGTTGCTGGTGTAGTCACCACAGAGTAGCCTCCGCTTCACCTCCTCAGCATCCATTATAGCATCTTTCTCCCGTTGATCGAAATGCGTCACATGACCGCTCATTTACCACAAAAGTCATAGCGCAAGCCCGGGCCCGAGTAAAATGATAAAAATTATGCCCGAACTCGCCCGAACCCATCGGGTCGGGCAAAGATTTCCAGCTCTAAACCACGCTGTCCTGCTTTCGAAAAGGCTAGGGTGTTCCCAGTCTGCAGTGGTCAGACTCTGTCAAAAGTGGTCCCAGGAAGGATCAGAGGTGAACTGGAGACAGGTGATGTTCGTGGGGGTTGAAGGTTGAGGCCCATGTGTGGTCCAAGATCCAAGAGACGAGCTACTGGAGCTCAAACAGCTGAAAAAATAATGCTGCTTCTGATAGAAAGGTGTCATTTTGTATTTAGACAGGTGGTCATAATGTAATGCCTGATTGTTGTACACCACAGATATGGAACTTTTTTTTAGAGTGCTTTTACTTGAGTACAACATGAGCAACTACATCACCTCCACCCATAACTTTTTACTAATGGAAGCTCTTTCTGTTTAAACCAAGCAGAAACAGAAGGTCTCCAGAAGTCTGACCTTGAGCTTAGATCAAAGTCCGGCTCCAGGATCGACCGGTCTCTCTCTATCTGCGTCTCTGATCTGAACATCGAGCGGGGCGGCTGGTAAATGAGGAGAGCAGCCTTCATTCCACTCTCTTTTATGGGAAATAGATCAGTGGAGGAAGGTCAAATCACATGACCTCAATCCGATCGAGAAGAGAGCTGAAGACCACCGGGAGAGAAGAAGGCTGTTAAAAGGTCTTGGAAAACCTGCTCGCCAGCATTTCCCACGCTGCATTTCACCTCAGACGAGCTGAGGGATTAGTTGTGTCTCCATATAAATTAGAATGAGTTTTGTAAACAGAAATACTGACTAATTTGTAACAGCTAGAGAAAATGTGCTAAAAAGCTATAGGTTTTTGTGACCTAATATCTAAAAAAATATCTGTTTTTTCTGGAGCAAAATCTACTTCCATGTTATAATGTTGCATTCTTGCATTCTCTGAGTTTCTGAGGCCTCAGAACACATTTTTCACTCCAGGAAGCACTGACCAATCAACAAGCCCTCTACATCCAGTCTGCTCCCATTCATTTATCCAAAAAACAGCTCTGTTTGATTCCTCACAGACATTTTTCATTTTGTAGTGAAATGGCATCATACAAAAAGTTTAAGGAAGTGAAGTTTCTTTTATTCCTTGAATTATGTCTAAAATACCGCAACACTCTGCCCTCTGCTGGTCTCTTCACCTGTTTCTTCTTGGCACCAGTAGAGTACTTATTAAAAACGCTTTCTTTTAGTTACAGAATGTTTTTAAAAGTCTAAATGTTTCTAAAGGTGACCAAGATTGTTTTAAAAATATGCATTAAAGCAAAATAAATCTCTTTTTAATAGGAATGTTTATAACTCAGTGTTTTTTGTTAATGTTGCAGTAATTCTTTGTCAAGACAAAATTTTGTATAAGACATAATTATATTGCTGGTAAAAAAAAAAAACATAAAATGGTTTAGGCTTTATTATTAAGGCTTTTAATGAGCTCCTCCTACAGCCCTTTTTTGATGTTTTGCACCTGTTTTTTGTGGATAACCTTTGCTGTGTTGATTCAAATGGCATAGGTTTTGCCTCAGGTGTGTATTTTTGGATGAATTTTCAGATTTCAGGATTTTAAAAAAAATCCTCTTAAAAAGGTGTCTAAAAAAATAGTCCCACCTTTACCCCTAAGACATTTTTTTGTGCCATTGACTCCCATTAAAACAACATTTTTATTATACACTGTCACTGCAATATAATTTCACATTTTTATCAAGTATTTTATGGATTCATGACAGTGAGGGATTGGAATTTTAGTTTTATTGTTTTTTACTAGGTGGCACCATTTCCCCATATATGGTAGACAGAGGTATAAATGTGGAGATGGCCACATTAGTGTTTGTATAAATGACCAAGCCTACAAGGCAAATAAAAAACATTTTTTGAACTAAAATTATTCGGGTGTGTTTTAGGGTTGTCATAAATTGGTGTGAAAGTGTTTGTTGAGAAATGAGTTTGTTTGTGTTTGCGTGAGCACAAATCCAAAATGTAGTTCTTACAGAGATGTGCACATCAGGGCAAAGTAGAAAAAGGTCCCAGACTGAGCAGAGGCAGAGGTTTGTGCTGGATGTGTCTGCACCACACAAACTGGAATTTAAGGCTTACATTTCATAAACAGAATGAATGTTTGCTGTTTATGATGAAGACTGTATATCATTGTAACCATGAAAAAAATAAATTGAATTATTGACCATTAGATAATTTTTCAATGTCTTTATTTGTGCATTTTTTTGTGCTTAGGGCGAAAGGTGAGACTAAAATTTAGGGCTGCAGGAGAGTTAAGCTGAACTCAAACAACACTGTACCTTGCACAGCACATTAGCACTAGACTGTTTGCACTTTTTTATAACTAGCACTTTATATTTCTGCTTTTTAACTTATGTTGTTTATTGTTTTTAGTCATTGTCTTGTCAGTGTTATTGTCTTAATTGTTATATATGAGTTTGTTGCATCAAAGTAGTCAGTTTCTAGTCTAACTCTAGCTTCAGCCGGTGCCTCCTGAAGCCTTTAATGTACAGAACACAAGGCATAAATGCAGGAGTTGATTAAAAAGCAGAGGAAGTGAAGCCTGCGGTTTGATTGACAGCTGTTAATGAGCTGTAATGGCCGCCGCGCTGCTGCTGTGGTGATTGTGAAGAGAAAACACGCCGAGGTGAGACGCTCCTGGAAAACAAGACTAATCCCGACTACGCCTCCTAATTCTGTCGATCATGCGCTTTTAAATGAGCAGCGGACTGTTGATGTTGTTGTGGAAAATATGGGAAATAAAGGATTAGAATAATAAGTGCAAATGAGAAACTGTCAGTAACAGGTAATGGGTTGAAATGAGTGAAGATGCACACTGTGATGTTTCAGGGAGGAGACGGTGGACTGCAGTAATTAGGGCCAGGACAAAATGTGTTGGTAAAGCTTGGTGGATGAAAGGTAACAAAATGTGTTTATCAAATAACAATAATGCTGTTAAATAAAGCAGCCACATTGAGTCAGTTGCTTTCTTGTGGTGGCATTAAACATTTGGTTAAAGGAATTTGGTGTTTTGTTCGAACACAAGGCATAAATGCAGGACTCTGGCAGAGCTTTGTCACCGGTTCTGTTCCCAGGTGAAGCCGGGGGGAGTCTGGTTTGGGGACCACAGGTTTTCATCTCTGCCAGGACCTTCAGTGTGCACTGGGGAGGTTTGCAGCCGAGAGTGAAGAGGCTGGGATGAGATTCAGCTCCTCCAAGACTAAGGCCATGGTTCTCGACTGGAAAAGGGTGGTTTGCACTCAAGCTCCTGCCTCAAGTGGAGGAGTTTAAGTATCTCGGGGTCTTGTTCACACTGAGGGAAGGATGGAGCTGGGACTGACAGGTGGGTCGGTGCAGCGTCTGCAGTAATGCGGTCGTTGTATCGGGCTGTTGTGGTGAAGAAGGAGCTGAGCCGAAAAGCAAAGCTCTCGGTCGATCCCGGATACAAGCGGCTGAAATGAGTTTCCTCTGCAGGGTGGCTGGGCGCACCCTTAGAGATAGGGTGAGGGGTCGGGCGTCTGTTCTGGATGCCCCCAGGACACCTCTCAGGGAGGTGTTCCAGGCCTGTCCCACTGGGCAGAGATCCCAGGGAAGGCCGGAGGAACTGTCTCTCAGCCTGGGAACGCCTCAGGATTCCTCTGATAGAGCTGGAGGAAGTGTCTGTGGAGAGGGAAGTTTGCTTAAACTGCTGTCCCAGCGACCCGGCCCTGGATAAAGTGGAAGATGATGGATGGAATTTGATGTTTGTGCGACCAAATCATTTTTAATGTTATAGTATTTTGTCTAGCATAACTAAAACACCATTGTTCTTTTTCTTTTTCTGAAAACTAAAACTATGAAGGGGAACGCTTCTAGAAGTTGTAGAGAATGAATTTAGGAACATTAAAAATGCTTTGATATTAATAGATTGTCTTTGAATATTCTTAAAACAAAATGTATGATTTTTGGTAATAGAAAATGTAATGATGCCTTATTTTATATTGACTGAATCAAAATGCATTGTATATTTTGTATAATTCACTGATTGTGCCTTACCTACCTGCTGTATTGAAGCAGGGGAAGTGCTTGTAAAACTTATATCAATCCTTTTTTCCTCTTGCAGAAGACAGTGGTAAGGTTTATAAATGGGAGTGGATACAGGAATCCTACAAACCCTATATTTATACAGTTAAACTTACTGAAATTATATGAAAACTATGTATAAAGCACACTAGAAAGCCTTAGCAACCTTCAAAAAAGATTTATAAACAGAGAAAGCACTTAATTTAAAAGGATGTGAGGTTAAAAAAAAACAGATTCAGAACAGTGACAATGGAAAGGTGGATTTCATTTCTTGACAGCCCAATCAAGAAATCTAAATCTATGAATGTATTTAAAAAAAAGTGTCAAATATTGTATGGTAAAACGTATGAGATTGCAGAGTAGTAGCTTCTGTTACACGGCAACAGCTGAAAACGGTTCAAAAGTACGAGATGAAGATATTTTATTAAAGACTGCTCATGAAAATCTAAGTTGAAACCCAGCTGTTTACACGTGAACCTGGTGTGAAATGCGTTTTAAGAGCAGAACACCTGACGTCAGTATCTCCCGTCTGCAGAGGTCTCTGTGTGAAACGGTTTAGTGTTGGTCAAAGCTGAGGCTGCATTGAGCTGATAGTGACTCCGGCTTCAAACCTGCAGCTTCTGAGTCAACTCTGAGTCTGGCTTTAGTGAACTTTTCTCATCACAAACCTTTAACACTTCCTGCAATTTAGACTTTCACTGAGTTTTTCCCTTTGCTCAGCTTTGCCTTTACTTCCCTTTCTGTCCAAATTTAGCGAAAAAAAACGTCCACAAAGTGTTGACAGTTCTTCAGAAGAGGAGAAAATGGAGGCAGGTGCAGTTCTGGTGTGTGTCCAAAATCCTACAGCAGCGGTTTGCCGTTTTAAACAAATAGAAAGTGTCAAAAATATTGGAAACACGTGTTGGAAGCCTAAATATGTATTCCATAACGTTGTCAGGTTTTGTCAGAGAGGACCGGC
This sequence comes from Bostrychus sinensis, assembly GCA_020698575.1. Lineage (NCBI taxonomy): Eukaryota > Metazoa > Chordata > Actinopteri > Gobiiformes > Eleotridae > Bostrychus > Bostrychus sinensis. Next base: position 3,582,948 of record CM036251.1, read on the forward strand.
TGATGTACAGAATGTGCAAAGCTGGAAATAATGTGGAAACAATTCTGGCTATTTTTGTTCTTGTGATAAACAGCCATGTGTCAAAAGGAGAAAGAATGAAACTGACTTTGTTTAAGGGCCGTACTTCATAATACGAAGACATTTAAATGGAAATAGAGATGGATACTAAGTACATTTATCTGAGTTCTAAAGCAGTAGTATTTTGTGACCTGTCTAGTATAATAGTAACAGTAATTAGTAGTAGTAATAATGTTAGTTGTAACTACTTTAGTAAACTTTAAACTCAATACCTTTTGACTATTACCCAAGTAACACTTTTGTAGAGTACTTTTACTTCTTCTTAAAGGATTTAACCCATAGTATATTAATAAAAAGTACTTAATGCTACTACCATTACTACACTGCAAAAAAATCAATATCTAGCATTAGTTAAAATGACTTGAATTCAGATTATTAACCTTGATTTGAGTAATGTTTTATTAAATTAAATTTATTTACTAATATGTCTAGGTTATTTGACTTGTTTCAAATTATTTCTGTCTTAATTTTAAACCATTTTTACTTATTTCAAGCAAAATTATCTGCCAATGAGGTAAGTGGAATTTTCTTACCACATTGGCAGATAATTTTGCTTGAAATAAGTAAAAATGGCTAAAAATTAACACAGAAATGATTTGAAACAAGTCAAATAACCTAGCCTAGTAAGTAAATAAATCTAATCTAGTAAAAAAATACTCAAATCAAGGTTAATAATCTGAATTCAAGTCATTTTAACTAATGCTAGATATTGATTTTTTGCAGTGTACTCCTATTATTTTGGTAATGCCAGTACTAGTGGTGTAGTGCCAGGACTGGTCTTGGTCTCGGTCTCATCTGGAGTTTTGCCCGATCTTGGTCTTGAATCTAATTTTACTCGGCCTTGTCCCGGTCTTAGATGTGGCGGTCTCAGAGATTTTACTTTATACATAATAAGAAAATGCTATTAATGAATTAAAATAATTTTGGAGCAATGCGTTTTCCAAGAACAAGGACAATGTTCTGTCTTTGTTTGTTTGTGGAGTCTTTTTTTTTTTTTTTTACTTTCCCCTTTAGTTCACAGAGTTTGGTCTCGACCTGATCTTGGTTTGCCTTGGTCGTGGTCTCTGTCCTTAAAAGTCTTGGTCCTCAAATGTCTCGGTCTCCAACCCTAAAAGTCTCGGCCTTGTCTTGGTCTTGGTTCACGCTGGACTCGGGCCGGTCTTGGTCTTAGTACGATCTTGAGTACAACACTAGCTACTATTGCTACTACAGCTGCTACGTACAAGATACTACCACTACTATTTCAACCTCTACAAATACTACCACGTACACTACTATTCTTACTAGCACTAAGACTTGTATTGCTACTACTGCAACTACTTTGATTACTACTACTACTATTACTATCCCTACTATTACTATTACAGCCCACTTTGCAGTGAAAAATAGCTTTGTCAGGTTTTGTCAGAGAGGACAGAATGTGCAGAGATGGGAATAAATATGGAAACAAATTTAGCTTGTTTAGTTCTTCTGATACGCAGCCATATGTCAAGAGGAGAAAAGAACAGATAGCAGCTTGTTCTATAAATCTGCTTTATCTATGCGGCCATATTTATGTATAGACTGCATCTGTCAGCATTGTTCAAACTCATTATCTACTATTTAGTATTTAGTTTTAGTCCACATTAGTGATCCAACCTCGACTCCTGCATCAACTGGACACAAACTTTAATCATCAGTCCAGCAACAAGGGACACAAGCCTGATGTTGAACTCTTTGTGCCAGTCACAAGCCTGGATAAACGAAGATTATTACTGACAAATTTTCTGTGACGAATCCAGAAGAGAAAAGCTAAAAGAAAACAACTTTAAAAATGGTCATGCCTAAATAATTACTAAATTGTTTTAATAATCAAGTTGTTGGTTTTACCACAAGAAATAGTGTTTCTCATGTGGACCTCACTTTTATGTCGTTACGTTTACGTACAGAAAATACTCCGATTATGCTCATTGTCCGTCTTCAGCCTGATTTCTCCAGAGAACTGTCTGAGTCTACGCGCAGAGCCGAGAGCTGGACTACTGAGGCCTTAGCACTGTGAGACGTTCAAGTGGTCTGGGGATTTATCAGCAGCTCTAATACTTTGTAGAGCTAAATGCTAATAAATGCGGCTAATTTACACAGTAATCAATATTTTACCAATAAACATAAGCGATATTACTTTTACTGTACTAAATAAAACATAACAAAGCTATAAAATAAATATATGGTAAATATTAGGGGTTTACGTCTTTGCAACAATACAATATGTATTGATTAGAAGTGTTTCGATACGATTCAAGAACGATAATGGCTAATTTGGAAAGATTCAACACCTTCGTATCGATAATCGACAAGCAACATTTTGCCAAAAATCATAAAAGTTTACTCTCAAATGTAGCACCGTGGCCGGGGTTGATTATGTCCAGCAGACAGAGAGTGAAGAAAAGTTGAGTATAACATTTTATTTAATTAAAAACACAAAATGTATCTCCAAAAAGCCATATCTGGTTTTATTTTAACATACAAATTTCTTATTTCGATATTTCTGATATTATCGATCGATACTTCATGTGTATCGATATTCACTTCCTGTCAGGGTATGCGGAACACAGGAAGGACGGACCCAAAATGCGGACAACAATGAACTTTAATGTACTCACAAGAAGACAAGGAGACAAGCCACAGGGGTACCAAAAAACACAACCGAATTAGACAAAACTTCAACGAAACTCAACAAACTCAACGAACCGACAAAAACTAGGGGAGGACACAGGACATAAATACACAAAGGAATGAGGCACAGGTGAAACACATTAAGGCGGGGCAGGCAATCACACACGCGGGAAACACAAGAGGCAGGAAGTAAACCAGAAAAACATGGAAACTAACTGGGAATACAAAATAAAACAAGGGAAACAATCACAGAAAACAAGACAAAGACATGGGACATGACACTTCCTAGAAAATGATACGATTCAATACAAGGTCATGTGTATTGATGTAGTTGTATCATAGGAAAAGAAATAGCTACATCGATATAGTTACTGTATCATTACACCCCTAGTAAATATGTCTCACGCAGCTCCATGACGCATTTACGACAGTCAAACTTTAATTTTTAAACACAATGAGCTGAAACAAGAGGGGCCATAATATGTGTCTTCTTCGCTGGTCTGAAAATGTGTGAGTACATCTCTAAACACTGTCTGTTTAATACTGAGTCCGACAATAAACAACATGACTCAGTTGATCTCTGATTAGGACAAACTGGAATAACTAACCCTCACTCGGACAGGTTTACAGCAGTTTTAAACTCCTGTTGTATTTGGAGTTTAAATGACCTGCATGTAAACGTAAAGAGAGTCTCCAAATGCATCCCTCTAAAAGTACACCTCAGTAGTTGTAATTTTTGCCCTTTTAGGCGTTACTGAACAGGCATCAACAGAAAATCACAGGGACGACAGCAGGAAGAGACATTCAGTAAATGGTCGGAGTCCGGACTTGAGCCCATAACGCCAAGGTGAGCTCTTATATTTTTATTATTTTTATCAAAATAAAGACTGAACCTCTATATCCTGTGTAGATGTAAATCGTGGGACTCTCTGAATGACGCCAGCAATGTGAGCCCGCACAGTAAAGACCTGGCTGTGTCTAGTATTTCAATTTTCTCTGAAGAAAATGTTCAGAGCCTGTTGCCGTTTTCTTTGTTAAACTCATGCTGTGTCACAAATCAGAATAAATATATCTGCCTATATCCTGAACCCAATAGTTCACCAGATCTCCCAGTACTTTGTGTGTGTGTGTGTGTATTTCTCTGCAGTACTCCATCTTGCAGTATTATTTTCACTCCGAGAGCCCAATTACTGTACATTCAACTGAGGCAGTAGTGCAGCGGTACACCAGCCCCACACAGCCATTCAGCTCACAGCTCATTCTTTCTTTTTCTTCCCTTAACGGTCAGGTTCAGGTAGAGACAGGAAGCACGTCTGACCTCGACATGAAGCCGCCTCAATAACAATCCAATTTATTATCGACGTGTGAGTCATCGGCAACAAGACGATCTAAGGAAGAGAGAAGGAAAAGGAAAGGAACTCATGCTAACCCTGTAAATGCACCACGCTTCTGAGCTGAGAAGATGGTTCTTGACTAAATTCTTGAATTTTATAACTCATTATTTTGTTGTGACCATTTATTTTTGCTTTTCTAGGCTTCATTTAACAGGACAGTGGAGATGCGACAGAAAATCGTGAGAAAAACTTGAGTTGAGCTGTAGTCTGTATACACTGCTACCTTTATGTGGTCCTCAGGTGCTCTTCTTTCCGAGATGAGAAGTCATTTTCCCGACTTGTTTATGTTCATGTGCTTTTATCTCAGAAAGTCAGGATACTGGCATCCCCACCTGTAGACCCACAAAGTTTTAATGACGATACAGTAACTGTATCAATGTATCAAATTTGTTTCCTATGATTCAACTACATCGATACACATGACCTTGTATCGAATCGTATCATTTTCTAGGAAGTGAATATCGATACACATGACGTATTGATCAATAATATCGGAAATATCAAAATTAGAAATTTGTATGTTAAAATAAAACCAGATATGGCTTTCTTGAGATAAATTTTGTGTTTTTAATTAAAGATATTAGGGAGGATTTTTTCGACTGCAGAGAAACCAGCGACTGTTTGTCCTTTTTTGAATAATGCGCATGCGTCAGGCCCCGCCCTTCACTGTTCCTTTTCAAGGAACTCCTCCACAGCGACTGCACGAGCGTTGGAACACGAGTGTTTGTTTACAGCCGGCATCAGCGGAGATTCACCTAAACCTAGACCTGCATTGTTTGTTTGCGCGACCTTTGACCTAGTTCCCCACACAGACCCAGTCACATGCACAGTCCCTAAATGTGAGCAAAAATATGTCCTCCTGCTGTTGGTAGCATTAGCAAACTGACGTTGCTGTGCAGTTGAAAAGGTTCAACAGATAAAGAAAAAAGGCATTTTTTTTTCAAACGATAAGATAAACGTTACCTGTCCAGCAGAAACTTGACGACCAATGCATCGTCTGAAGCCCTTTCTGTTCCTACAGCGCACGCCAACGTTGGAAAGAATCGCCAAGAACCACACGGGTTTTCTCCTCCTCCTCTGGTTCACTTCAAAAACAGTTTTCCTTTTGCGACCTCCACAGTTTTCCTCAGCCATTGTGCTCTTCGAAGTCAGGCTGTCCATGCTACGATGAGGCTCGGCTAACGCCCTGCTATATAAACAAACTGCGTACTCATGCGCAGGCACAAGAACGCGCACGTATCGCCGAAACCAGGAAGATGAACGAATGAATGGCAAGTTCGTGGAACAATGGTTAACGTACTCATGACGAAAACGATTGGATGAGGTTTTTTAAGTCCCACAGAGTGCACAGTTTATTAATATTATTATATTTTCTAATACACCAATTTATAAGCCTTATACAGGGCACTGAAGGTAGTTTTAATTAATATTGCAAAAAATTAATTTATAAAGATCTTCCCTAATACCTTTAAATAAAATGTTATATTCAACTTTTCTTCACTCTCTGTCTGCTGGACATAACCAACCCTGGCCGCGGTGCTGCATTTGAGAGTAAACTTTTATGATTTTTGACAAAAAGTTGCTGTATTGATTATCGATACAAAGGCGGTGAATCGTATCGAATTGTATCGTCCCAAATTAGCCATCATTCTTGAATTGTATCAAAACACTTCTAATCATTACATATCGTAATCATATCGTAATCTGATACTGGTAACGGCTGCGTAATGGAAAAGCTGACAAAGCGGGCAGAACAGAATAAAACCAAGCAGTTCTGGTGGAAAAGTGTCCTAAAATGCCATGTTGTCAATTAGCTTTGTTGATTGTTTTGAGTGTTGATTGCCGTCGCGATAAACAAGCTCAGAGCTGGAGTTACTGATGACTTTATCTGAGCTTTATCTGTTACACAAACACAAGCAGGAAGAGGAGACAGTGATTTAGAGCCAGGCTCAGACGAAAGGTCACACAGATTCAGAGATATCCAGGACTTGCACAACACTGGGGAATACAGAATATACAGTGGTTAAAATGGTTCTGTGTTTGTGTTTCCACAGCAGGTAGTAGTCAGCACACTCCCAGTTTGGAGAAGTAGACAGGAGCAAACGCAGAGACTTAACAATACTTCTTTCCTTTTCTGCATTTTCCTTCTGGAGTCACCCACAGCAAAACCTCTACCTCCCAGGGTGCAGTGATTTGCATATTTATTTGGAATATCTTTTATGCCAAATGCCCTTCCTGATGCTATCCTCTCCATTTATCTGGGCTTGGGACTGGTAGACAGAGTACACTGACTTGTGGCTCTCTGTGGCTGGGTTACAGAGACTAAACTAAAAGTAAATCTATAACATCATCAGCATTTTACCTTCTCAGAAACATTGCCAGAATCAAAGGTTTACTGTCTAAACCTGACCTAGAGAGACTTATTCATGTGTTCATCTCCAGCAGGTTAGACTACTGTAACGGTCTGCTCACTGTTTTTTTTTTTTTTTTTAGCTGTGCATATGCCAAAGTGTTTTATCTGCACTCTTCTCTTTTAATTACATTTTTAAATGGATTCTTAATTATAATTTTTAAATTTTATTTTATCGTTTTTGTAATTCTTATCTATGTACTTTTACCTTGTCTTTTATTTTCTTTAAAGCACTTTGAAATATTCTGTGTATGAATTGTGCTGTGTACAAATAAACTTGCCTTGCCTTGCCCAAACCATGTACTGGTGTAAATAATGTTGATATTAAAGTTAAAACAATGAATTGCCTCAATGTCCATCTAAAGAAGAATTTAGTAACTTTTTACCTTAAATAATCTGTTTGGGAGTCTGTGTGATGGTTAAATGAGTTGTTGTGGGGTGAATAAAGTGTCCTGCAGCGCCCCCTGCGGTCTCTGGGACCAAAACAACACTTGCAAGTCTGAGCGCCGCTGACCGAGAGTCACAGAAGACTTGAGTCTCGCAAGAAAGCGACAACAAGCTAGCGATGGCTTTATTTCACGATTATCGTCAATGCAGTGCAACTAAAAGGTAATGACTTGTGTTACTGTGACTTTGCAGAGAACGCTTGGATTAGGTGTCTGTCGCCCCCTGCTGGCAATGGTGAGGCCTGGACAGAATGGCTATTTAGCACGGCTATTAGCAACATGAGGCTAACTGACAGATTTCTGAGCTGATGCTTCGTAGTGACGGAGGTTTAAGGCTGAAATGATCAGAACGAGTCCAGTGACGGTGTAGGTACCAAATCTGCTGCAAAATCTACTCGGGCGGCGCTGCTCAGTGATGACGTTACGCGTTCTGATTGGACGAGACTTCGAAGCGAACGGCGTGATTGGCTCTTCGTCTCTCGCTAACCCGGAAATGTCAACTCGAGCCGATTTGACACCGAAGCCGAGCAGATTTCGCAGCTTTGATGAGACACAGATCATTATAATTATTTAATAGAAAAATACATAGTTATAGCTATTTATTGCTCGTATAAATATTTATTAAAATAGAATATTTATATTCATGACTGGGAGATCGTCAGTTCATGTTTTAGCTGCTGCTACCGTTGATGCTGTAACAACTTATGTGCAATAAAGGTTGAAAAAAGAAGTACATTACTGTGCTTTTCTCTTATTTATTGATGTTTTTGTAAGATACCTCGCTCGCTTTATTAAAGTACAAACTGAGTGTATACAAATGTGTACAGCTGTCTATTAAATAATAAAAAATAAGCAAAACACGTGAAATGCCCCCCAAAAACCCTTCGTAATAACCACAGACGCTCATTGGCACAGTGTTTTTTAACCAAATTAGTGTATTCCGTAAGAATTATTTAGTGGCCATAATCATCAATATCTTGTATTTATTTCAGTTCCTTATTACTTCATTAATGCAAACACACCGCTTCTGACGTAAAGAGCCGCTGTAGAGTCAGCTATAGCTCCACACCGTTTGCAAATACACACAGCGTACTATTATTACTACTAGCATTACGTCATCAGTAAGCGGCGCCACCCCACCCGAGTAGATTTGGTACCTACACCGACGTCTGGGCTTTAGAAACGCGCAGGAGCACTTCCTGGCTTCACTGTGTCTACGTAAAGCCTTGAGACCGAGCGTTTTCAGCTCTGGAGAAGGGCAGCGCCTCAGCATACAGGATTACTCAAACAGAATACTACTGCAGGTCTGTTTTTGAGGAGGAAACACCATTATAACATGGATAAAAGCTCAAAAAAAGTTAACTTAGCAGAATAGGGGACCTTTAGGTAAGTTTTACACTCACCACTTTTCTATGCAAGCAATTATTTTGTGGAGTACTTAAACTTCTACTTGTACACTACTGTGCTTCTGCTAAAACATGTGTCCTCTAAATTGGATCGTCAGTGCCTCCTGAGATCACCATATTTGAAAGAAAACCTGTTCAGAGTTTATTTTTGTCAATGTGAAAACTTTCGGGAAGCTCAGACTTTTGAAATTCAAATGTTTGGTCCTGGCAGCGCAACCAGACGACACCGTGCTTAAAACATTCAGGAGATAATTGAAAAGGTTTCTCTCGGCGGACGCATCGGCAAATGTTTGTTTTCGAGACTTTAAAGTGGCCTCGACTGCAACAGGGAGAATCGGCAGGGCTCGCTCCATCTGTGAAGCAAAAAGAAACAGCTTCAAACGACAATGAAAGCACAGCTAACGGTCCTCGCAGCTCGGATGGCAAAGTGTTGGTGTTTAAAAGCTCCCTGATGAGCAGAACGAGCGAGTTTCTGGATGGATTTCAGGTGGGGAGCGCAGCCAACAGCCCTGACAGTGAGACAGATCCTCCTCTGGTGGAGAGTGTCCTCGTGTGAGCAGCGGTGGCTCTGGATCTGAAGATGGAGGCCGCTTTTGTGAATGGGGTAAACATTAACAGCAGGGATTAATGGGAAGTTAAGCTCTGATGTGAGTGGAGTAAAATTGCAGAGTATTAATTATTTCACTGACTTTCTTCTGTTTTTTTTAGTTCCAAGATGCCCTTATTTTTGGTCTTATCTTTCCATGTTTCCATTATAAGTCTTCTAAGGCAGTTCCAGTCCAGTCGCATCCAGTTGTTTTTTCGTTTTCTTTCCTCAAATGCCAGGTTTCAGAGCCGTCTCGCAGTGCGGCAAGGAATCGATTTGTAAAGTCTCACTTCAGTTCTGAGGGTGATGTTTTTCATTAACCATACTTGTTGTTGTTGTGCATATACAGTGACGCCCGAAATTATTCATACCCCTGGCAAATTCTGACTTAAAGTTACTTTCATTCAACCAGCAAGGTTTTTTTTTTTTGACCAGAAATGACACAGGCTCCTCCCAAAAGATAAAAAGATGATGTACAAGAGGTTTCATTGCGGAAAAAAATATTTCTCAGCTTTTTTTTTTAAAATTTGAACAAAGTTTCATGTTGGTTGAATGAAAGTAAATTTAAGTCAGAATTTGCCAGGGGTATGCATAATTTCGGGCTTCACTGTATGTGGTATATATGTGCACTGTAAAAAAAAATCTGTAAATTTTACTGGTAAAAAATTGGCAGCTGTGGTTGCCAGAATTCTACCGTAAAAACTACAAGGCCTTTATTTCATTTTACAGTATAATATTATCACAAATGTTTTTACAGTTTTTGACTTAAGTTTTTATTATTTACTGTAAAATTTAAAGTTATTATCTTTCAAAAAATAGATTAACTGTATATTTTAGTTTATAACATTTTAAACATTTACTGTAAAATTTAGTTATTATCTTTTAAAAAGGTGTTACACCTGTAATAAACACAGTTTTATTGCTTTTTTGCAGTGTTTGGGCCAGTGCAGCACTTTCCCTCCGTTTGCTTTTTCATGTTCTATACGTTGTCTTATTCATTCTGTAAAGCAGTGGTTCCCAAAGTGAGGTACGGGGCCCCCTGGGGGTCCACGAAGGAGCTACAGGGGGGCCCCCAGAGGCTGTCTATATTTCAATTTCAATTTGAATTTATTTATTTTTTATTATTATTATTTCAGACACATGGTTTTGGTTCATAAAAACAAATAAAACATAAAAAAATATAAAAAGTCAATGAAAATATGAAGTACCTAAAAACAATAAGTACATAAAAAACATTTGAAATGAATTACAGTTGTATACTTAATTTAAAATATTACTTTAAAACAACTTTTAGTCAATAATCAGTGTTTTTTGTAATGTTTTTTATTAAAAAAAACATGGAGAAAAACATGGCAGAGTCTTTTGAACAGAGGGAAGTTTTATCGTTGGGGGTCCACGAGGGATTTTCGGAAATTTAAGGGGCCACAACAGTCTTGACTTTGGGAACGGCTGCTGTAAAGTATTTTGTGTAATTGTTTGTAGATCATATTGTGCTTGTTAGTCTTTGTTCTGTCTCTTGTCTAGTAAGTAAAAAAAAAAGCATACTTTCTTCAGTTTGTTGAAGGTAGTACCGGATTTACCAACCAGATTGCGTCTGAAATCCTCGGCTGATTCTAGTTCCTCACCATCTTTTGAGTCTGTAGCTCTATAGTTTTTCACTTTTTAATATTGAGGCGTAGTCCAGATTTACCCTTAACACTGTTCACTGGTCCGCACACTCCTGCAGGTGATTTAAGATGTGACTTTTGGCCTACCTACCTATCTCTGATCACAGCTGAATGTTTTAGTGTAAAAAAACTAAACAAAGATGCATTATCAATATTCATTAACTTTTTTATATTCTCTCTTTTTTGATTATTTCCACATTGGGCTGTTTCACTTTGATTAGCAACTCTGAACATTCAAATCAAGTAAAATATCTGTGTCTCTGTGTCATCCCTACAACTAACTGTGTGTTAATGTTTTTACTATAGATTTTTGTATAATGAACGTTCTCACTTGCAGTTCTGCATACGATGAGAAATCTCTATTGCTGTTAGGGCGACTGGAGCCACCACAGCCTCTGCAACTAACATCTTAAATGTAAGTTTTATTATTATATATTATGATATAGCCTACTAAATATATACTTATGATATACTAATTATATATTTAGTCAGAATATTGTACAAATAAAGCTATATTTCTATGCTAAATGCCAACATAAACCAAAAAAATGCTGCAGCAGTGTGCATTCCCCTCACAGTATTTTAATTATAACCATCTCAGCTTCTAAAAGTGACATTTATTATCATTTATACGCCATAGAGGCCTGTTATAAGATGCTAAACACCATCAAGCTCACATGGCTAGCATACTACATAAACAAAGTAAGTTACACATCACACTACGCTGTTTATTTTTACCAGTTTGCTGCCACCTACTGAACAGAGGTTTTACAGAGGTAATAAGAATACTTTTTCTGTGATTATTTGTGTTTTTAGAGTCAATATTTAAGCTGGTTTGGAGCTAGCAGTAGCATTAGCCAGAACGCAGGAAACAGTGCGGTACTTAGACGACGTTTTTTCCGCTAATTTCACTTTCATGATGGGGCTGTTTTGTACATAGTTTATTAGGGCTGCACAATATATCGCAAAATTATCGCAAATCAGCAAACGCAATATCAGTATCGCAAAAATCTAAATATATCGCAATAACGCTGTGGTCTTCCATCTGACAGAGATTTACACTGAAGAATCATTTTCCACCAGAGCCTTAGTAGTGAATTTAACTTACTATGTTCAGAAAGTAGCATCGCAATAATATCGTTATCGCAATTTTCAACATAGTTATCGAATATTGCATGTTTTTTCCATATCATGCAGCCCTATAGTTTATATATACATTTTAAAAGCGAAGTGCAACTCACATTTCTTTCTTGTATAGTCCTTGTCTACATTAATTAAACAGCTTCAAGGCAAAGATTTTTAATTGAAGCTTTTTACTAATCGAATTATTCAAATACTTAGATGAATCATTGCAGCCCATAGCTGAAAGAGAAACATCCTGACAGAAAACCATCGGGGATCATTAAATTCTCCAGTTCGTCTAACCCAATTTGAAGCCTCCTTGTACAAAAATCTACAGCAAAAAACACACATTGTGAATTACCAATCTGCCGCGTTACTGTTATTTTTAAGACCTTGTTGAACACTCGCCCTGTTCCCAAATTTATGTTCAAACTGTGCCTCTCTGCGCTGTAACAATGAAGCCATCAAACGAACATTACCCTCCGTAATAAAAGCCTCTCCTCTCACTGTGCTGCGGCTCAGCGGTGGGCAGTAAACCAGCGGCGTTCCCCATTCGCTCGGAGCTGTGCGGATAATAAGCCTCTCACCGCGGGACGTCCCGAGACACAGAAATCACTCAACATTACTGCTATTGGCCCCATGTAAAGATAATGATATGATGTCGACTGCTTACAAAGATGAGAGAGGAGGATGTGCAGACAGAAGAGACGGCAGAGGAACACGGTGGAAATGTCTATAAATGTTTGAAACCCACATTTTTCCCAGATGGATGTGGTTTCTTCGCTGCACTTTTCTTGTACGCTTACAGTGCAGGGTCTGAGAGGCAATAGTACTGAAATTAAATGATTTTACCCTGAAGCCTACAAACAGAAATGGCATGGTTAAATCTCGTGTAAAGCAAAAAATGAGAAACTGTAATTTAATTAGTTGTATGGTCCAAAGCCCTGGGTCACACAGAACTAAACCCAAGAGTTTGACATGCACTCAGTTAAAGAAGCGTTGTTTCTGTGATCTGAATGATATCGAAAATGAAATGCACCTTTTGTTTTGTTGTCCCTTGCTGTTCTGAAAAGTGTCTGGTGTTGACCAAGATTTGTTTTCTATGTCAGAAAAGACAGACTTCACTTTCTGGTTAAGTTTTATTTATTTCATTTAGCTCAGTTTGTGCTAAATGCCTGGCATCTCTATGTTTGACCCAGTGTGATGTCTGTCTGCCTATGGTTTTGACTTTTTGTGTGTTGTAAGCTCATGCACCTGGACACCTTTAACCCTCTGGGCACCTTAAAAATGTACATATACTCATTAACTTAGGGACCCATTTGGGAGCTCTAGCTATAATAATGTCAAATATTATTATTATTATTTTTTTTTACTTTTGAAATCCTTTCTACTACTTCAGCCCTAACCATAGATATGAAGTTTATTTTCATTTATTAATAATTTGTTTTTATGACCATTTTGTCATCAAAATCCTGTTATTTTAGATGACAAAAACACAAAATCTGCCATTTTATCCAAAAATGAGTTGCAGAGTGGATCACTTGGGGTGAAGTTATTAGTTTATTTTTGGAGCAAGGACAGTTAATTGAAAAAACTTACACTACTGGTTGTTTAGGGGGTCAATCTGACCAAAAACCTAATTTCCCTAAGGCTTAGATTTATTAGGTTTTCATGAAAAAAAGTATTATAATATGTGAAGATTGCAGGATGTCAAAAATCTGTGGTAATAATGGAAGTCAATGGGCCCAAACACATCCCTAAGGTAACGAGTTTATGTAAAATGCATATCTCCTGTTCTATACACCTTAGAACAGAGGGGGTCATGGCATTTTAAACACCAACTTAAAAAAAATATTCTGGTCAAGTTTCATACCAACAGCTTTTAAACTGACTGATTTATAGAGGATCAAAAACGTAAAAACAGCAAAAAGTACGCATCTGGACCCTAAGGTGCTGTGAGAGTTAATGGTGTATGACACAAAACAATAATAAATTACTTACTTACTGAACACTAGATATTATTACTAATTAGGGATGTAACGATGCACGATTCAATTTTATGTTCACGATTACGATGTTTTACAACTTTTATTTGCAGATTTAATTGCAGTATAATTATGACCAAAAGGATTTTTTTACCTAACCTATTTGTGTCCTTATCAAACTTAAATTGTTGTACATTTCTTATTAACAGAAATTGAATAAAAAAGTAAATATTAAAACAGTGACATGTAAAAAAAACAAAAATATATAAAATAATTTGTTAGCCACTTTTATTAACACCTTTCTACTATCGTTCAAAAACAAAAACACTTTAGTAGCAAGCACCTCAGTCCACTCCTCAGTAATTTATAATGGGCCTAATATAAGTCTTCAGTCATCCTCAGTAAAGACTCTGATCTCCATGGTAACGCTTCGGGGGAGGGGCCACTGAAACTTCAGATAAACTTTAGCTGTTGTTAGCCACTTAGCTTTCCTTTAGCTCGCTGCTAACAACAAGCTACTTTCTGAATGATGGTAAACGGAGCAAACAGGTGCAGCCTAAATAAAACCTTCAGATGTGTCTTTCTTGCCGTTCGCTTTGGGTTTGTTGTTGTTGCTCCCTGTGCGCTGTGTGTGCGCTCCTCCGTCTGTGCGAGAGGTGAGGGAGCGCTCTTCCGAGTTATGAAGCTCTTGTGCAGCCTTTTCACGTTCCCAGCACGTCGGGCTAATGATTTTACGAATTCTCTAAACTAAAACTTTATATAAATTCAAATATGCGCCAAATATGCGAATCAGATTACGCACCATTATACTTTGGTGGCCTGCATGCTTAAAGGAACATTGCGATTCATTTTTTTCTGCACTGATTCAAAATTTCTCTCTTATGCATTAATTTTTAGCTGATTTACGAGAATCGTCACTTATTTTGTGTCAGTGAGGGACAGGAAGACACTGGACAATCCTGCTCACCCACTTCACCGGACATTAGAGGGGCACGCATAACACAGCTTTTGTTGCTCTTGTGTGACGCCAGTGCCAGAAGCCGATCTTCTGGAGTAAACCCAGCAGGTTTTGGGGTCAGCTTTACCAAACCGTCTCATACTGACACGACCCATGCCGTAACCGTCCAGTGGGAAAGCAACTAACATCCCTCACCATATTTTTATACCAACTTCAAATTCTTCCAACTTTAATTTTCCTCTGTAGCAGCTGGATTGTCAGAGAGTGGTTTGGGCCAATGGCGTGGCAGTGCTGCTGTGAGTGGGCGGGGTTTAGATTTATTCTGCTTTTAGTCATATTTTTAAACCAGTCTTGGTCAAATCTGGAACCACAGCACCTCTTTCAACCTTTAAAACCATTATGTGACTAAAAGAAAACATTTGGTTGCCGTCTTTTTAACATAATCAAAGAAAAAAAGCACTTCACTTCCTTAAACTTTTTGTATGATGCCATTTTAATGAAAGAAACAAAACACAGCTCCAGTTATGTTTTTGATGAGGAAACAACATTAAAGCATGGTCCATGTTCAGCTCCAAAAAGTGGATTATAGCCTGAAAAACATAATGTGTCCTGCTATATATTTACAATTATTTCTGCAAAAATCCACCCACATTTTTTTATATTCGTAGTGGTTTGTTGTTGTAGCTACAGCACGTGTCATTGCTGTGATGGGGCAAAACTAAATAAAAACATCAAATGTATAGCTTTATTGTTGAGGCTGGAAATAAAACTGCGAAAGATAAAAATATGCCCTGTATCTCTGAGCGACTGCATGAAGAGTGAACATTTTTCTTCATCAAAGCCATGTATTACCTTCTATACCTTACTCCTCCAGCTTCTGCTCCAGCTCTTAACCTTGTAATGAAAACCTTACGCTCATTTGCATTTCTTTCCCCAAGTGCCTTTCAAAACCGATTTCTCTAAACACACTCTCCATCTGAGCTAAACGCACAAGACCGGCTTCGAAAGTGGAAAAAAACTCCTGTGTATTTTTTTCTTGTTGTGAACTTAAAGAGCAACTGCGAAAATAGAGGAATATATATATGTACGGCTCGATATATTCTGCAGCCATCAGCCCCTGAGGCGAGCTGACATATGACTTATTTAAACCCAATTAATATTCAGAGAGAGATGCGAGTGTTCCCTGAAGGTGCGGCGGTTTTGTGGAGGCAGTGACTGCGGCTGGTTACATGAGATTTACATTACACAGAGGCACAGCTTTTTATCATTTAATCATGCTTCTATATGGGATATTTATGTAGGGAGGGGCCGGCTGTGGTGCAGGAGGTTAAGAGCCCTCTAAACGGAGGCCTGGCGGTGCGATTCCAGCTCTGACCAGGTGCGTAGTGCCGTCGTGTCCTTGGGCGAGACACTTCAGTCCAATCATAGCACATGGCTAGACCCCCAAACAATAAAACTTCACTCTATGCTTTGTTTTTCTCCAAAGATTTTCATAAAACTGCTACAAAAACACAGACTGATGGCTAAAAGTAGTTTTGAAGTAAAATTTATTTTTTATATTAAAGGTATTAGGGAGCTTGATTGTATATCTTTTTGCAATATTATTTAAAATTGGTTCAAGTCAGCCTACGAAGCATATTTTTGCAGTTTTTTAATGTCTCTGAATCTACCCTCATATATCACCTTTGGAATTGAGAAACATAATTATTATACATCATTTATTCAGGACAACTTTCTCTATTTAAACACATGATTATTACTTTTCTTTGCTGTACTATTTAAACACCCCACAGCCTAGAATACACAAAAAACACAAAATCAGAAATAAAAATGTTAATATTTTTGGACATGAGACAATCAAACATGCTTAACGAAGGTTTCCGAGTGCTTCAAAAGTGAAAACATGTTCTTATAAACAACATATAAAAGAATCAGTGATTTATAATGAAGCTAAATCCGTTAAGGAGCCATTTGAAAACAGGTGATAATGGTAAAACTAGACCTGGACTTTGCCCCAGTTCATTCTGTATCCACTGTATCAAAAAATTGTGAGGTAATGGCTTTTGTCAGATGTTAAAAGGTTTTAAGTAGGAATAATTCTATCATATTTGAACATTTATAAAGTGAAAAGTGCCCTACATACAGCTCACTGAAGGGCAGCACTCCCTCCTCATACTTGTGACATGAAAACAAAGTTCTGGCAAGTAAATATCTCTTTTCTGACTGTTTTTTGAGTAAAATATCAGGGATACAATCAGAAATCACTGCGGGAACTTTCTGCGATAAATGTTAATTAGATGTGCGCCTATTTATTTCTCATATATAATGTCTTTAACGGTTGTAATCGCCATAATTCCTGAGCTTAAAGCCTTCTCTGTCAGTGGTAAGCATCTCTCTAAAACAGGGGCGTCCAAACTTTCTTCAAACAGGGCCAGACTAAAAGAGTGCCGACAGTCACTTCTGATTTTTTCTAGGAGCTCAGTGCACACTTTTCTTTTCAAAAGCCAAATAATTATAATTTATTTTCTATGACAACAAAATCTAAAACCAGTCCCAACAAAACAACACCTAAGAACATCCTCCAGGTATATTTTAGCTCAGCCTGATTTTATCGAATAGTTCAAAACATAGAAGCCCTCACCTTGTATACAGATTGTTGTGTAATCTAGAGACACAAGCACAGTTATTTTCTGACCAACTATTTAGAGGACAGATGGCATAAATGTACAGATAATACAGATAAAGCTACACTGTATGAAAATGCTGGTAGGCCATTACTAACACATTTTGTTATAGAAGCTGAGGGCCAAATGAAATCTTGACCCGGGCCACTTTGGATATGTCTGCTCTAAAAGAAAGTTTTTTTTTTTTTTTGCAAAGACGCGATGTTGTTCAATCACACCGGCATCACCATGGACTTCTCAGAGTTAAATAGGTGTTTCCGCCATGTTTGTTTTAGGGATGCACTGATACCACTTTTTTTCAAACCGATACGAGTACGAGTACTTCCATTTGAGTACTCGCCGATACTGAGTACCGATACGAGTACTTATATAGGGGTTACTTTATAGTTTATGCATTTACACTACTATATCTCATTTATCCCATACCGTGTTTGCCATCTATCCCCACTCTGTGATGCTAAGTTATTTTTTACAACATAGTGGATTGAACACAGCTAACCATTGCTAAAATAGCTCAATATGGACATGTTACACCCCATTTTAAAGCTTAGATTCTCCTCTATTTAGTCGCTAAAATAATTTTAAAGTCAGATTGAGCAGCTACGCGTAACCAGCAGAGATTCGCCAAGACATACAGCAGCTAACACAGTAGCTAACACAATTAGCAACGGTACTTCTTATGTTTTGTCAGACAACAACTGCTTCAAACTCCGCGCTTATATCATTTTCGGGACAACTAGGACAACAAAAGGACAACAAAAGGACAACTGCTTAAGTTTCAGAACTCACATATGATTTGGGATAAGTCTGGTTGAGCAGAATGTAGCGTCAGCTTTGCTTTTATCTTTATACAGTTCACTTTGAAATCCTTCCACTCGGTTCTCACTGCTCAGCTGAGAGGGGAATGTCACGTGACAGCGCTGTAGTGGTATCGGCCCACTTTTATGAATACGCGTACGAGTACTTGGACATGGTATCGTTACCAATACCCGATACTGCATCCTTAGTTTGTTTGGGTCAGAGGTGCGCTGCTTACGTCCCATCCTTCGTTTCTCTGATTGTTTACTCCGCCTGTGATTCTTCCACCCAGAGAAATGAAACTCAAGCGAAAAGGACCAGACTAATTTCTTTGTATAGAATAAGTAAAGAGTTTGTCAGCAGCTGAGTCGACAGTGACAGTGTCAGAGATCGAACCCCAGTCAGTCACTTGTCCTGGTTATGTCTCTTCTGCCTGGTTAAATAAGGTATATACATGAAGTTACACTGCCTGTAGACAAATGTGTTCACTCCATTTAACCCTTTCACATCAGGAGCAGTGCAGGGGAGGGGGGGGCATGTTTAGATCTGAAGTGTCTTGGTCAAACCGACTGGAGGGTTAACTTTCTGAAGAGGAGAGGTTTTTTCAGGGTTGAGAGGAGCAGCCAGAGCAATTTGAGCACTTGGAATCAATCAGTGCTGAAGTGGGTCAAGTGGTTTGTTCAATTATGAGTGTATTCATGGAGCTGTGAGCTTGTTTAAGTGAAAAAGGCCCATGGGGGGAGACAAGAAGGCATTCTGTCACCTATGCTCTTTAACCTACATATGGACAATCTGTCACAAAGGCTTAAACACTGTAAGACTGGCTGCATGGTGGGGGAGAGGATTATTAACCTTCTTTATGCTGATGACTTAGTTTTCATGTCCCCTTATTCTGCCGGCCTGCAACAACTGCTCACAGTTTGTTATGGTCAGCAATTTGACAAAGTTTAACACTAAAAAGTCTGTTGTTATGATTGTGAGGACAAAGGAAGACAGGAGGACAACATTTTCCTCTTTTATCCTGGGAGAAAATGAGTTAAATGTTGTGGTAAAGTGAAATATCTCAGTGATGTCATCAGGGGTGACCTCTGTGATGATGGCGATATTCAGAGACAGCGTTGTAAATTGTATGCACAAGCTAATATGTTGGCATGCAAATTTAGCATGTGTTTTGATAAAGCTGCACACTACTGCACTGCACACTGCTGTATACTGCCCCCCTGTGGTGCAGTTACAGTAAAGCTGAGTTTAATAAGCTTCAAGTTGCATTTACTGATGCACTCTGACTTCTGCTGTGAGTGCCAGTCAGCTGTTTGTGCAGAATGCTGTGCCCACCTTACATGCTGTCATTAGAAATTTTGTATATAAATTTATTATATGATTGGAAGATTCTAAAAATGAAATTATTACGGTTTTAATAATGCCTAAAGCCTGGGACACACCAACCCAACACCCTCCTCTGTCGCCAATGAAAGTCGCTGCAGACACTGAAGCAATTCAGCCCCGTAACGTAATAACTATTTACAACAGCAGGCGGCGCTAGTCACTAAACTCCACGGTTATTTAAACTCTAGTAAATAAAACTCTGCAGCACACACGTGTTTAACTCAAGTATTTATCAGTCAATAACAATTATATGCACTAGATTAAACTGGTCTGATCACAGTAATGAATAAAAGGGACTGGATTATTGAGGGAGGATTATATTTTTATCTGCACGAGGCTAAAGCTAAGGTAAGCTAACTGCTAACATTAGCGTCACAGATGTAGGAAACATAATGAAGTAGTTGTAGAACAGAAAGTTCCTTATATTTTGATGTTAAACTCAAGCTGTTTGAAAAATTGTGAACGGGACACAGCCAATCAGAGCTGAGCACGACGGCCTGATGCAGATTCGACACTGTTCACTCAGAACTATGTCCAACTGTGTCCAACTGTGTCCGATGGAGCAGAACTCATCAAACAGACTCACGTCACCGATCACACCCAACGGCCAATAGACCCTTTTCACGATGACGTCAGACAACTTCCGTTTTGAGACGATGGGATGTATCTTCATTTCCAGTGCTGCTGCTCGCCAGTAAGGAATTTACTCGGAGTCTTAAAAATTGGCCAAATATAAGGCTACATGATGTACAGAAACTCGAAAAGGGATATACATTTTTCATTGAGGGTTACTTATTTGATTATAAAGGTAAGTGTTTTGTCTTGTAGCTAAAGCTAGTAGTTGTTAATGCTGTAGCGTTAGCAATAGGTCTAACGGGGTGTGCGATAAAACAATATTAGATTATGTTACGATCTAAATGAATGACAGAATGCTTGTCTGAAAGGCTCACTGCATAGCACTGCAATGAACTTCTAATTAGACCTGAAAAGTCTATTATTTTGTCACAGACTGATCACTACAGCAGAGTCAGTGTTCGAGCACAGAGCTTTACTAAATGAAAATATACTGTAGTACTATCCAGTGGTATTTCCTGATAAGCAGATTGTCAAATATTCAGATTAACACTGTTTTACAGCGCAGCTCTATCACTTAGCCATGTTGCTAACGCTATCTAGCTACATAACAAAGCACTCACTTCATAATCCAAGTATCCTTGGTTGAAGAATTAATATCCTTTCGCACGTTTTGAACATTTTGTGGGTAAATATTCATTTGAAAATCGCTGTATTTTGTGTAAACTTGTAAACGGCAATTTTAAAAAAGTCTGGGTGAATTTCTTATGGGAGAAGCGCGGCACCGGAACTGGAGATACATCCCATCGTCTCAAAACGGAAGTTGTCTGACGTCACATGAAAAGGGTCTATAATCACCCCGGTGTGTCCTGACCTTAAGGTGAGCAGTGTACGGTACAACTCTGAACTCTGAAGGCACTGGAGAAAGTGTTGTCTGTTTGTTGTTGTTGTTGTCTTTTTTTATATGGACCAATCGTAAGTCTGAAATAAAGTTTTTTCCTCTGGTCACATGAACATAAAGTTGGGAGAATGTCAGCAGGATTTAAGGATTTTAAGGATTTAAGAACCCCTCAGGATCAGATGTGGACATCATTCTGTGGTGGGGGTGATAGCATGGATCTGTGCCTGGAAAAATGTCTGTAAAGTGCTTTATTTGTCATTATACAAAAACAAGGTGTACAACCAAATTGTGTAGATGGACAGATGGAGAGTTAGTCCTGAGCTGCTGCGACTGAGAGAACATGCAGACTCCACACAGAAAGTCTGCTGTGCTATATCAGTTATTATTCTTATTGAACTATCCATAAATAAAATAAATACCATTGTTTTCACAGACTGTGCTAATTACCAATCAGAAAAAAAGGAAACATCTAGCATTTTTAAATGGGTGATATCTGTATTTGTTGTTTCTGTCTCTGATATTGGTTTCCTAAGACAAAAATCAAGAGCACACACTCAGAAAGACTTCTAAAAGGTTGGGGTTAAGGCAGACTTCAATGTCCCAGTAGGAAAATTAGTCCTCTGCACATCATACTCTGATGAAGGTCCATATTCAGATTAAGCTCTGAATAATGTCTTTACATGTGCTACTAGAATTGGAATATTCCCGTTTATATTTGAAGCATAAATATTAAACAGTAATGCATTGTCAGTCAATCAAAAGACGAGAGTAAATCCTGAAATGTAGCCGTGAGAGGCTGGAGCTATGAGCTAACTGTGGTGTAGACTTCCTGTTTAGTCTCAGCTTTCTCTGCAGTAAATTGTGAGACACCAGTGTACCAGTGTCTTGGCAAAGGTCTACGCTCTTTGAACACTTCTAGTATTGTTTTTTCTTCTTTCTTTTGTAGTTTTGTGGATTTTTGTGCATTGATACCCCTTTCCTTGTTCATATCATAGACTTTGGCACATTACTCTACGTCAGACGTGTCCAAAGTGCGGCCCGGGAGCCATTTGTGGCACGGTCTGAGATTTCATATGGCCCTCAGCTTCTATGACAAAATGCATTACTTATGGCCCTCCAGCACTTTCGTAGTGTTTCTGTCGCTTTGTCTGTACATTTATGCATCTCATCCAATACTCTCTGCATTGTATTTTCAAATTAGTGTGTCGAAAAATAATTGCAGTTGCAGTTTTTATGTTCAGAGATGTTATTTTTTTGTGAATTAAATTAGACTGAACTTTATTAATCTCACAGTAGAGAAATTCACTTGTTTAGGTGGCTCTTATACAGAATAAAGCGCAGAAAGCAAGAAAATAAAGTGAGCATGCATAATTATTTGGCTTTTGAAAACAAAATCCTTATCAAACAATGCACATTTTATTTATTCTGTACATGCGTTCAGTTTTTAGAAAGCATCAGGAGAGACTGTTGGCCCTTGAAGATTTGCACATCTCTAGATCTGGCCCTCATTGGAAAAAGTTTGGACGCCCCTGCTCTACGTGGAGAGAGTCTGGGTTTTATTTATAATGCAACACAAGATGAATCAGATCTAAATGAATCAGATCTGAGACATCTTTAGGCATTACTGTATTGCTGTCTCATGATAAACTGACTTAACACTCATTTATAATTGTGTTTTTTGTGCATGTGTAAAGATATATGACACCCCCGCCCCCCATTTTTGTAAGGATTTGTTCATTTTGGGTGAAAGCATCAAAGAGGACGATGATTCAGAAGTGTAATCAAGTCAGAAGGTTTATTCAGTAAAAACACAGGAAAGGTTACAGTCAGCAGAGTGAGCGCGCTCCTAGAGAGAGGAGTGTTCTAAGTTTTTATACTATGTATGACGATGTATGACAATCTCTGCATAGCATTATCTTCTTGGCTTCGAGTAACTTTTTGGTGCATAGGGCAGGGCCACAAAAAGTTCTCAGTTTCTGCAGAGTCTTCCCACCATCGACAGGAGCCCCCCCTGCAACCTTGGGTCCGATAACTTTGTAGCAAGCTCATTATTTGTGCCATATTTGGAATGCACCTAAGAGTAGAGTGACCTTAGAGTGAAAGAAGAAAAACATCACATAAAATCAAAGTATTATTATTACTAATGTTGAAGCGTTATTAACCTTAGCAGTAGGACATCAAAATATAAGTTTAATGGTAATACGCAAAGCTATATGTAGAAATATTCAATACTTTCCTCTGACTAACATTTTCCTTTGAGAAACACCTGTAGCCCAGGCCTGTGCAAATGTACTAACCTTATATTTTAATAATTCACTATAACAACACAGGTTTCACTTGTGTTAATGTAAATGTGAAGAATAATGTTACAAAGCAAGAGCTATCGGTCTAAAACTGGAAACAGCTGTTGCTAGCTTGCGTGTTTTCTCTTGTCACAAAGCCATCGCTAACTTCGGCAAAAAGGTGAGAACAAGTAATAATGTGATTAAAGCTGGGGACATACTACATGATTTTCTCAGTCATTCTGTAAAGACTAGGAGCACACACTAACCGACTGGTTTCAGCAAATTTAGTTCTGACGACTGAAAGACTGGGGCTCACACACTGCAAGATCTGTAACTGCAACTGACGCCAAACAAACGCAGCAAACTCTGGCGGGGAACTCGCGAGAACTAAATGGTAAACAAACATGGAGCTACCTGGGTCGCTGTTGCCGTTGTGTGCGTAGCTATCTGTTTGGAAAAAGGGAAAGAAAAAACGTCTATGTATCTAGTTTCGCTTGGGTAGCGCTCAACTTTCTTCGGTGTTTGCCATGTTTGTTTATGTTTTCTTCTTCTTCAAATTTCCGCTTATATTTTCCCGCCGCTTCCTGTTTCTTCGTCTGCGTTCTGACGCTATTTCCTGTGTCCCATCCACTGTTTTTCATTGGCCGCTGGACTCCATGAATTCCCAGATGGATTTGTAAACAGCCCACACTACAGGAGTGTGCTCCAGAGTCGGCTTTAAAATTCAAACATGTTTGATTGCTTGCGACTGACGTCAGGCTGGGTTTTTGCGCCGACTCGAGTCTTTGAACATCACACACTAACGGATTTCAGGGCCGACTGGTGATTACGATTCCCTTCAACTGTTGTTGACTGGTAAAGACTCACTGCAACTGTGAATCGTTATAAAATCGGGCAAAAAAATCGTGTAGTGTGTCCCCAGCTTAAGGTGTTTACATGATTCCAAATTGTGATTAAAAGTACGCTCATATTCAGATTAAGATTGGAGTATTCTAATGCGAGTATGTCAGGAGCAGTGGGCGGCATTTCTCCAGCTGTAGAGCCAGGATCATGGTCAGGAGAACCTAGCTGGAGGGTTAGCTTAGCTTAGCATATTTTAGGTTGATGAAGAAACTGCAGCACCTGGAAAACACCCACCCAGCCAAGAGTTTGCCGTCGTGCCGCCAGAAGTCAACATTAAACAGTGCAGCATAAATCAGGAGAATATTTTGAAGGACGTGCCCAGAAATGTTGAGATAATCCTGGTCAGACGACGCTTACATAAACATTACGTTTTGCCATAAACATTGCAGAATATGTTCATAATTAGAGAAATGTTTATAAAGAAAGCATTCAGAACACATATAAAGAAAAGTATATCAGTCAAAGGCATAGATCTATGGAACAGCTGCACAGAGGAATTTAAATTATGTATGTCTCTCTTCCACCTTAAAAAGAAAGTTCAAAGGGTGACTTTAAACAGCTATATGAAGTCTGTGTGGAGATAATTATAAAGTATGAAATATGAAGGGCAAAGGCAAAATAAGTCTGAGCTTCTTGAGTTTGCAGAATGATCATTAATTTATATGACATGTGACAATAAACAATTATAAATCTTCAATAATTTTGTTATATCTGTGCCTGAAATAAACTAGGAACCTAGAAACTAGAACTAGACAGTCATATTTGGTATAAAATGTGTTTCTATTTGAACAAATGGGCAACAAAATAACAGAAAGCATCTTGGTGCTGCTGTGAAGGATCCCACTCTGATTAAGTTTAGCAATAAAAAGATCAGAAAACACTGTGTTGCTTTGGAAACCTGTTCTCCAAAAGTCGGGCTGGGAAGTGGTTTTCGTTTGTGAAGCAGAGTCCACCGCAGCCGAGCGTCGGAGGAAAACTCTCCAAGTAACTGTGGTTAGAGCTGGCAGTTTTTCTGAGAGGAGCTCGTAGGCGGACGGTCCTTCGCCCACATCCACAGACGGAGGCCTTTTTCTGGATAAAGAGCTCCATGAATCAGCCTGCGCGTCCCAGCTGGTGGTCGTGGCCCCAGAACTGTCCCTCCACAAAGACCTGGGCCTCTGCCTCCAAGACGGATGAATCTGGGCTAAAAAAAAAAAAGAAAAAAAAAAAAAAAAAAGAAAGGAAAAAACTCTGAACAGGTGAAATATGTAACACCTGCTCCACAGAAGAGAGGCATTCTGGGTAACTCAGCTTTAGGATAAAATGTATTTGGATAAATGAAGAGAGAAAGATGTTTAAGAAGGCTATGAACAAAGAAGGGTGTATCAATGTAAAAAAAATACAGAAAATGACAAAACAAAGAGAGAAAAATCTAAACTAGAAACACTTGGAGAGCATAGACCTCTGCCAAGGCACTGCTCCTACCTCGCAGCTATTTAGTTCAGGGTTAAATGCTCTTTCCATTGAGCCACAAAGCCTTCTTATCTCACCATGGAAAAGAATCTGCTAAAACTAATCATTAGTTCTTTTAGAGTTGGTAACATTGCTCCGTATCTCAAAATGGGACAGAATCCCTTAAAGGTCCTGTTTTATGCTTTTACAGACTTTTTTAAAATCATTTTGAACGCCTTTGCATGGGTATGTAGTTTTATAACTTAAACTAATGTATGTGTATGGAAAATGTCTTTTGTTGAGGAGCTGTTACTAAAATTATTATGTTATTGTTCATTATTACATTATCAGTTGTTACAGTGAACACTTGTAAATAGTTTAAAAGTTGCTTCATGGTTAAAAGTCCTATATTCTGCTTTTTTCAAGCTTTTTGAAACAGCACTGGACTCCTTTGCATTAGTTTTCCAGGTTTTATAACTTAAAATAATGTATCCGTGGAAAACCTCTTCTGTTGGGAGCTGTTACTGTGACTCTGCTGAGAACGCTTGGATCAGTCGTCTGTTGCCCCCTGCTGGCAACGGTGGGGACTGGAAAGAGCATAAAATGGCACAGTTATTAGCAACATGATGCTAACAGATAGATTTAATAATAATAATAATAATAATAATAATAATAATTTTATTTATAGAGCACTTTTCAAAACAAAGTTACAAAGTGCTTTACATTAAAAAATAATAATAATAATAATAATAAAATCAAACACAATAAAACAATAAAAACAAAAAAAAAGTTAAAAATGCAATTCTGTAAAAGTACGTTTTCAATTTAGATTTAAAAGCAGACACAGAATTTGCCGACCTAAGCTTTTCAGGCAAAGAGTTCCATAGTTTTGGGGCTTTAACAGCGAAGGCTTGATCTCCTCTGGTGTGGGGTCAGGAGGGTTTGATCTGAGGGGACAGGGACATATGGGGACAGTAACTCATGGAGGTATGAGGGAGCAAGACCTTTCAGGGCTTTAAAAACAATAAGTAAAATTTTAAAATCAATTCTAAAATGAACAGGTAACCAGTGAAGGGACGCTAAAATAGGAGTTATATACTTTTCTCTCTTGGAGCCGGTTAAGAGCCTTGCAGCAGAGTTTTGATCGAGCTGCAGACGGTTAATACTTTTCTGGCTTAAGCTGGGGACACACTACACGATTTTCGTTACAGATTCTGAAAAGACTAGGAGCACACACTAACGACTGGTTTCAGCAGATTTAGTTCTGATGACTGAAAGACTGGGGCTCACACACTACAAGATCTGTAACTGCAACTGACGCCAAACAAACGCAGCAAACTCTGGCGGGGAACTCGCGAGAACTAAATGGTAAACAAACATGGACGCTCCCTGGGTCGCTGTTGCCGTTGTGTGCGTAGCTATCTGTTTGGAAAAAGGGAAAGAAAAAACATCTATGTATCCAGTTTCGCTTGGGTAGCGCTCAACTTTCTTCGGTGTTTGCCATGGTTGTTTATGTTTTCTTCTTCTTCAAATTTCCGCTTATATTTTCCCACCGCTTCCTGTTTCTTCGTCTGCGTCCTGACGCTATTTCCTGTGTCCCATCAACTGTTTTTCATCGGCCGCTGGACTCCATGAATTCCCAGTTGGATGTAAACAGCCCACACTACAGGAGTGTGCTCCAGAGTCGGCTTTAAAATTCAAACATGTTTGCGACTGACGTCAGGCCAGGTTTTTGCGGCGCACACACTTAACGATTCGAGTCTTTGAACATCACACACTAACAGATTTCAGGGCCGACTGGTGATTACGATTCCCTTCAACTGTTGTTGACTGGTAAAGACTCGCTGCAACTGTGAATCGTTATAAAATCGGGCAAAAAAATCATGTAGTGTGTCCCCAGCTTTAGACCTGAATAAAGTGCATTACAGTCAAGTCGAGAGCATGGACGACTTTCTCAAGGTCAGCATGGGAGCTGATGCTGCGTAGTGATGGAGGTTTAAGGCTGAAATGATCAGAACGAGTCCGGTGACGGTGTCTGGGCTTTAGAAACGCGCAGGAGCACTTCCTGGTTTCACCGTGTCTACGTAGAGCCAGGAGACCGAGCGTTTTCAGCTGTGGAGAAGGGCAACGCCTCAGCATACAGGATTTCTCAAACAGAATATTACACTGTAAACCCAGATATTGAATGGAATAAAATTTTCAAAGCCTGTTGTATGTAAATGTGAAAGTTTTGGTCCAATACTACAATCGTTTTAGTGTATTCTGCTAGTTTGACCATACTGCTGTGTGTGTGAAATATTTTAAGTTGAATGAATTTAAAATATCAAGTTTTAGCCGCTATCATGCCAGGACAGAAGGTGGCAGTGTGAAGCTGGTAGAGACTCACTAATAATTAGACAGAAGAAGAAGAAGCACATGTTGTCTACATTCAAGGACTGCAGTGCAAGGTAAGACATAATCTTTAAACATCACCACAACAGTGACAAAATGAGCAAATATGTGAGTACACTGTTTGTTTAAATGGAAACTAACATTTTGGAGTGGAGTTGGGAAGTTTATCTTTAAGCCTCTGTGTTTGAACGCTTCGAAAACAAGCAAAATACATGTGATTCAGTGGATTTAGGACATACTAATGTTAGAATTTACATCTTGATAAATGAAAAGTTGGTACATTTTAAAATAAAATGTGCTTTGAGGAATATGCGTTAATATCTTTAATTTTTCTTTTCTCCTAGATTTTGACAAGGTTTTGAAGATTAAAAGCACACAGTAAGACTCAACATTACATTCATTTGACACAGTATTGTTAAAAATGGTAGATTTTTAAAAACTGCATGTACTGTATAATCTTTGTTTTTAATATCTTAGGAGTAAAGTGTTACTATCTCCCAGATCACGGAGCCGACAGACAATCGAGGACTAAGAGCTGTACAGTGTAAGCAAATAAATGGTAATGTTTCTGCTGCATGTCTTTTCCTATGCAAATCTGAAGTACAAATGACAGAGTTCTGAAAATGCACAAAATTTAACTATAAAAGCATTTTAATATTTCTGTCTTTGTCTTGTAATTACAACAAATACAGTATTAACGTGTTTTTTTTGTCTTCATCAGATCCAGTCTCCAGATCCAACCCAACTTCTTCAAGTCTGCTGTTACCTTTGGACTGAAATGGCCTGCATCTGGATTATTCCAAGTACATGACTGTGTTCTGATGTGTGCAGCAAGTATTGTAACTGCAACACCTTAATAAAGTGTTTTAATGTAATTTGGAGCATGTTTTTCTTTAGCCTCTTGGGAAAGTGATGACTGAATAAACCTGAAATCTAAAGCAAATATGCAGAACCTTTGATATAACTTAAAATAACTAGTTTAATCTGCTATTAATGGAGTATACTGTGCGTTACGTGTTTAAGTATGTTCTACTTGATATTTAGTATATTACACTTAAGCCTTTTAAGTTTACTGTAATTAATGCTCAAGTTAAATAGACTTTTAGTTTATAGTTTTTCTTTTTCATTACTTAAAATGTTTTTAAAAGTTACACTGTGTAACTTTTCTCCTAAATATGTGGGGCATACTGACTTGTTTTTGTGATTTTTTGAGCGATTATAAGGCCTGAGGCGCGATCTGTTGCTTCGAGCGGGGCTTCTGTACTGAGAAACCGCCCTCGCAACTTGGCCGGGAGCGCTCCGCTGTTGAGGAAGAGTCACGTGACAGGGAACGACTTGAGGAAGCTACGAACCAGGAAGCTAATTTTAGCGTTGTTATTTTCGCCAGTTCGTCAGGGCCGAAGGACACAAGAAGATGAAGACAATGTCGGACGAGGCAAGAAAAAGAAAACGTGAAAGGGACCGCACCAGATCGCAGACAAGAGTCAACATCGGACAGACTTTTGCTGCTGGCGTCAGATGAGAGACAGAGAAGGCTGCAAATTGGATCACGTTTTTGCTTCTTTATTGTTGGGCAGGTAAATTAGCTTCTTTATTTTTTCTTTAGAACATGCTTTTTCATACAGTTATTAGTTGTTTTTACTGCAACCATTGCGCGATATTTGTTGATAAGCTAACGCTAGCGCTAACTCTATAGAAGATCCAGTCCAAACTTCCAAAGGTAGCAGCAGGTCAACTAAAGTTGAAACAATGATGGAAATAGACGCACGCTCGCACAGTTTCAGAAGGAGGAGGGGTCCTAGTGTTTACGTTTTGTGATGGTGCAGTGGCACCTGTGGCCTCTAGAGGCGCAAGACCGGGAATCTTACACAGTGTAACTTTAAGTAAACTCAACTTATCCGGGTTTACAGTGTAGTGAAGGTCTGTTTCTGAGGAGGAAACAACATTATAACATGGTTAAAAGAGAGGAAAAGTCAATTTAGCAGAATAAAAACACTTCTGGATCAACACCAAAATTATTGTTTTTGTCCTTGGCCGATTACTGACCTTTCCTTAAATTTTCATAACGCAGAGAGAAAGATGCAGAGGAGTCACTGTGGACACCTCTGAGGGGAACAGACAAAGGCAAAAGAAATGGTGAGTTATTTTATCACCTGCCTCCTAGTGCGCAGTGATTCTCATATTGATTTGGCACAAGTTTTACACCAGATGCCCTTCCTGACGCAGCCCTCTCTGTTTATCCAGGCTTAAAAGTCCACTGGCTTGCGACTGTGGCTGGATTGAATTGTTTTTTATTGCTCAGGACGAGAAAACTGTCCTCCTCCGTCCCGCCTCGGCTCCGCAGGCGTGGGAACTAAAGCGCTAAATTGCCGTCTTGAAAAACTGGTCGGTGTGCAGCCGGTGTGTCCTGGAGCATATTTAATTCCTGGTTAATCAGCGGGAGCGATAGTGCGTGTAAGCTGATTAGTGCAACCCTTTTTCAGCCAGAACACAGGGAGATCGCTGTCCGGACGCTCTGACCGGCGGCACGTGACGGATATTTAGCTCGTAACTTATTCTCAACAAGAACTCGGGTGGTTTGAAGTTTTTTTCTTGAGTAAAATCTGTCCACAGTAGCCATGTTTGAAGATTCATTAGTTTGTATATTAGATTTGTCTTCAAGCAAACAATTTCATATAATGTTTTAGTAGCATCAGTCAGTGCAGTCGCTCTGAGGAGGTCTGTGAGTCCATCTGTGGGTTTAAAATATCTTAACATAATAAACAAGGACACCACATATTTAAGAACTGACTCTTTTGCCTTTAGGTTATGTTAAACTCAACTAAATCTGTCAATGCACCACAATATGTACAGCCAGGACACATCATTTGTAAATTTGATAGACCACTTTGGCTGAAAATTTATGTTTCTTCTTAACAGTAATGGGGGAAAAAATTGTTTACCTATTTTCGATTATTTATTAAAAATGCAAATAATGAACTTTAAGATAATGAAGCCAATTGAAAGAATAAATACGAGTCTTTTGAATAAACTATTCTTATACCAGACTCTGCAACAAACTCCCACTCACTGCTCACAGGACTCTGTAGATGCTTTTAAAAAGCAACTTAAAACATTATTTTTCAAACAAGCTTTCTCACTGCACTGGGCATAGGGCTGACTGATTGATTGTGTTGTATAAGTGTTTTTGTATTTTGTTATACTTTCTTTATTGTGAAGCACTGCATGACTGAAAGAGAAAAGCGCTATACAAATAAATTTCACTTACTCACTATAACTACGAATACTTTCTACTACTACAGTAATATCTGACCTCATACAGTCTTTACAGTTTTCTACATTTAAAGGTCTCCTATTCTGCAAAATTGACTTTTCTGAGCTTTTACCCATGTTATAATGTTGATTACACATTATAACAAAAACAAAGCTGCAGTAGTATTTTGTTTCATTCACACATTTGAGTAATCCTGTATGCTGAGCAGCTGCCCTTCTCCAGAGCTGAAAACGCTCGGTCTCACAGCTCTATGTAGACACGTGAAACCAGGAAGTGCTCCTGTGCGTTTCTAAAGCCCAGACACCGTCACCGGACTCGTTCTGATCATTTCAGCTTTAAACCTCCGTCACTACGAAGCCGCCAGCTCATTTATCTGTTAGCCTCATGTCGCTAACAGCTGTGCTAAATACTAATTTTATCATGCTCCGTGTATCCCTCTTTGTTCAGTAGAAGCACTCCTCTCATGTCTGTAAAGCAGCAGGCACCTAATCCAAGCATTTTCTGCAAAGTGAAAGTAACAGCTCCCTAACAGAAGACACAGTAGATATAAAATGTTTTCTTATAAAACTTGAAATACTGATGAAATAGCTTGAAAAATATGTTCCCTTTAGGAAATAAGAAGCTTAATGGAAGTGCTGTATGTGCTCTTTACGAAAACCTGCACTGTGGGTCCTTATCACTTATGCCTGGTTCACACGGCAAGATCTGAAAATTGGCGGAAGATTTTCAAAACCTGAGAGACCCCTCGCATGGCGATAAAAAAATCAAAGCTATCACAGGTTTGGTCCTACAGTGTGTGGCAAAGACAACACACCACACACCAACAGAATTCACTCACCAACATTCCCAGGTCAGACGGGAAATCTCAAAATCGCAAAACCTCACGAGATTAAACGCGACTTTGGCGGACGACGAAGAAGCAGCTGCTATAGTTTGTGGACTATTTCTAACAGAGAATAAACAAAACAAAAAGAAAAGGCGTTGGTTAAAGGAGTGGAGACAGCGCGAACATGAGCCATGACAGCTGTTTGGATTTTGGATTCCCCTCCGTGCTTCCGTCACCTCACTTTCTGATTGGCTACACGTCACATTCAACAGGGCGCGTGCTCGTTTGTCCTCGGGACGCACCACACGCTGCGATATCGAGCCAAGACAATCCAACATGTGGACTATCCCTGATTTGAGATGGGAGCGGTCCCGGCGTCATTCCAGACCAGAGCTCTCTGAACTCACCACACACAGCAGGAATATCTGATCAGATTATCTTTAGTGCCATTACGATAATCGGGGCATCCTTAAGATTGTCGGAAGGGGAGAATCGGGTCAAAAATTGGCAGAATTATCTTGCCGTCTGAACCAGGCTTAAGTTCCCAATGCTTAAGTAGAAACAAAAGTACTCAACAAAATTATAACATAGGCAAAGTAAAAGATATTACAAAGTATTTGCAAGCTATGTAAAATCTACTATTACTTCAAATGTCCCCAAATATATCCTGAACCTTCTGAGTGCAGGAGTGGTGAGTGTGCTAACCACTTTGCTATTAGGGTAAAAAAAACACACATTTTTCGGATTTCAAGAATATCCCATACAACATCCCATGCTATTGTATTTTCTGTACTTTCTCAGTTACATAGAAACCCTGACTGTTCCTTTGGGCACATTCCCTCCAGCAGAGCGCAGAGAGGGAGGCGGAGTAAGCAGGATATAATTAAAAGCAGTGTGAGCAGCGGAGAGGTCAGAGGTCGTTAGTGGCGGTAACTGAATATTCATCCGCCTCACCCTCAAACCGCGCGGCGCTTAATTGAAGCTGTGTGTGATTCAAATATGGATGAGGTCGTTTCAGAGCCTAAACTCGGAGGGACAGCTCTCAGAACGCACGGCCATCTTTAATTTATGAGCCTCGCGATGGTTTATCTGCGCTCTTCAGGTCCCACTATCACTCACGCACTCAGACAATGTCAAGGGGAAGGGTCCAGTGACTCATTTTGATTCTCTGTTAAGTAAAAATCACTTCTAGGTGTGTGTGTGAAGCGTATACCCACCAACAAATGTCCGACAAGACGTTTAAAATGTTCTGAAGCCAGTTATTTGGATGGAGTCAGAGCTGTTTTTATGGTTTGAGGAGGTTACAGGAGTAGGTCATGGCTCACAGGGGTTAAGAAATTTACAGGGGGGGTCCTCTCTCCGGGAAAAAAATCAATATAACAGACAATATTTGCTGTATCCTGGTGCATTTTAAAGTGTTTTAGCTGATGATAGAGTGGGTAAAACAATGCAGTTTTCTATAGCCTGTAATGTGTGGGAGAGAGGAACTGTCTGGAAGCATGTTGTTGTTAATTAGTGCGATGTGTTAGATATTTTTGCTTTAACAATCTTACAACTAACAACTTTGTCACATCACAACTTTTCCTGACACAGTCTAAGAGCCTCTCACAGTCTGTACTCTGTCTCCAGGCTGCACATCACAGAACGATCTGCTCACAGCACAGACAGCTGCTCGCTCAGACATGTAGCCAGGCACTTTTTACTGTAACAATTCATCTCAAATAATGATGAAATAAATAATTAGCTAATAATTAGCTCCTGTCAGTTCCTCTGTGCAGCGCTAATGCCTTTCCTTTCAGGCTCTGCCACAATAAAGTTGTTTCTGCTGCTGGAAAAGGATGAAGTTTTAGTTTGGTTCAAGGTCTGACCAACAGGGGCCGTGGCCTGGGGTGCAGAAGCAGAAGCAGGATGGATAATTTAGACTGCATAATATGACATTTACTTCAGATGCATTAAATCATCTTCTTTGTCCAGATAGGATTCAGCATTTATCAGGAAATTTTACTTTATATATTATCAGATAAAAGAAAAGCACTGCTGTGTTCACCGTTTAATACTTCGCATAAGAAGAAAACCCAACAAATCAACTATAAATTTGTTTGAAACTAGACAGCAGAATACAGAAGAAAAAAGAAAAGAGCAAAACAGGAAAACTTGCAAAAGAAACCAAAAATTAGACGTAGTATTCCTTGTAGAAATACTCCGTGGTGGCAGAAGTAAAAGCACACAAAAGGCAGAATGCAACACAAAAACATAATTTTGCAGGTGTCACAATAGATGGCATAAAAAATCACAAGTTAAACAAAAGCAGAATCACCAAAAGTAATAGCAATAATGTTATAGAATTTAAACAATTTTAAAGCTTGAATCACAAAAAATGGTTAAAGGACTGCAAATAAGGCAAAAACTATAAATGTCAGAATTAATAGTCAGAACAAGCAAAGGAAAAGGCCAAAAAACATGATTTGAATTCCCATTAAAAGTCAATGGGAAAATGACAAAAGCACAAAAACCATAAATGCCAGAATTATTAAAAGTAATGCCAAAAATGTCCTAATGACCAGAAACGTTTTAAAGTATAAACAATGAAAGTTGAAACGAGCCAAAAAAAAAAAAAAAAGAGAAAAAGGCAGAATAATAAATGTAATGTAATGTCATAAATAAATGCTATGTACAATTGTGCAAGAAATCCCGCTGTCTTTGCTGCGCTGAGTTAGCAACAAACCAGGATTATTTACCTCAAAGTCCTGCACCATTTTTAGAGCTACATGAACATTAACATACTTAAGGTTTTTGGAGGCACCAGTAAAAATAAGAGCAACCAACATGTGAAAACACAGAAAACAGAGATCAGACTGTGATGAGTGAGGAAGTTATAAAGTTAGCATATGTTGGGCTATAGCCTGCTACAAACAGAAGAAGAAATGCAGAAATGGAACTGGCCTATCACAGCTGTTTATCTGCAGCGCGTCTTGCAAATAAAACAGAAGCTAATCTCCTATCAACAATAACCAAGATCGCACTACAGCAAATGTAAAAACTTCTCTGAGCTGATTAACGGCGTTGAGTGCTTTCCTTCGTCTCCTGTTGGTTCTGCTGAAGTCCTCGTCGTTGTTCAGTCCTCTGTGGGATTTTTGTCTTCGTCCTGTTTCTATTTTAACAACAGTAAAGTCCCTCTGACGTCCCACGTAACCACCACATTCAAACAAACCCAATTTTCTTTGTACAACTGGCTTCTGCTGCTGTCCCCGCTCACAAATAAGGACAGAGCTGCGCAAAATACACAGGATTCTGGTGTTTTATGGCAAAACAATCCACTATGTTTGTTTCGTTTCTCTGATTGGTCACTCCACCTGTGATAGCTCCACCCATCGAAATGAAATTTAAGCTCATGAGCAGTAAGAGCTCTACGATGTCGAGTCCCGTACATGTGGGAAGTAGCATTTTTGGCCACACATTTTTCTCACAACCTGTAGCTTTAATAGGAATATTTTTGGTTTCTTCATCTCATCTGTCCAAATAAGTACTCCACCAACAGTCATTTGGGTTTTGTTTCCATCCTCCGTTATTCGCTTTAACTATTTTTTTGCACAAAGGTGATCGACACGCATCTACTTACACAGGTGACCTTAATTAATCACCTATCTTTTCAGAAGTTAGACCTTGAACAGTGCTATGAACATACGATAGTCATGTGCTTTAATTACGTACTCATTATCAAATCACTGTCAAAAGGAGTTAACTCATTTGTCACAAGCTGTTTTACAAATGGCTGCGCTAATTAGCCGTCATAACCTGCTCTGTCCACCCCCGCTGCATGCTTGCTTGTCTGGAGAGGATGTGCCATAAATCATCCAGAGAACTGTTTTTAGTCTCACCTTTTCGCACCAATAAAGACGGCCATTGAAAAATTATCTAATGGTCAATAACTCCATTTTTTTTTCATGGTTACAATGATTAACTTCAGTTCTCATCATACACAGCAAACATTTCATTCTGTTTATGAAATGTAACTCTTTAAATTCCAGTTTGTGTGGTGCAAACCTCTGCCTCTGCTCAGTCTGGGACCTTTTTCTACTTTGCCCTGATGTGCACATCTCTGTAAGAACTACATTTTGGATTTGTGCTCACGCAAACACAAACAAACTCATTTCTCAACAAACACTTTCACACCAATTTATGACAACCCTAAAACACACCCAAATCATTTTAGTTCAAAAAATGTTTTTTATTTGCCTTGTAGTCTTGATCATTTATACAAACACTAATGTGGCCATCTCCACATTTATACCTCTGTCTACCATATATGGGGAAATGGCGCCACCTAGTGAAAAACAATAAAAACTAAAATTCCAATCCCTCACTATCATGAATCCATGAAATATTTGATAAAAATGTGAAATTATATTGCAGTGACAGTGTTTAATAAAAATGTTGTTTTAATGGGAGTCAATGGCACAAAAAAATGTCTTAGGGGTAAAGGCGTGACTATTTTTTTAGACACCTTTTTAAGAGGATTTTTCAAAAAAAAAAATCTGAAAATTCATCAAAAAATAAACACCTGAGGCAAAATCTATGCCATTTGAATCAACACAGTTAAAGCTATTCTCAAAAAACAGGTGCAAAACATCAAAAAATGTCTTCGGGCTGCAGGTTAAAGTAGGTTATGTACAATACAAATCTCATGCTGCTGGGCTACAGACAGTAAACAGAATTTGCTACTGCAACATATCAATAATTAATTCTAGTTCTAGTTATGGTTTTCACAGTAGATAGAGTTTAAAATGAAGTTTGAGATATGACTCATCCACTTAAAATGATTTATTATTGAAGAATTAATGCTGACATGAATCAGAAATGTGCCTGATGCGTCGCTTTTGGATCAAATCGTCATCGTCTGAATCAAAAAATATCTATTCTTGGCTCAGACTCTAATTTAAATAAATGCATTTTTTTTGTTTCTATAAAGCATAAATCTGCACCTTTACCTCTGGATGCTAATGAAGCAGCTCCAGTCTCTCTCCCTCCTCCTCCTCTCCTCTGTCCCGTGGCTGGCGTGCGAGTATTGGCCCATTTGTGCACCGGACCGTCCCGACTCGACCTGTGGTTCTAACCCACTTTCAGACCCTCATCCATCTCACTCCCTTAGACCCAACAGTCCTCCCTCTCTCTCTCATTTATTCCTCCAGCGTTTCGTCATCATCATCGCAGACTTTACCTGTGCCATCTGAATATTTCATTACCGAGCCATAATACTTTAAATATGCCACGGGACATGATTTATACAGGTCACGGATGGAGCGCTCCCTTCTCTAAACGCCGGAGGTTACACAGCGAGATCTGACATATTAAAAGTATCTGGGTGTGATGAATTATCAACGCCACGGAAAGGGCAAATTCACAGAAGAGATGGAAATGTTCTTCTTGTAAATGTGTGTTAAATATGTAGCACACAGAGCTAACGCAGATGGAGAACGGAGATGTCGTAATTCAAGTCGTCCTAAGGTGAGGCTTCTTGTTACGGAGTGGTTTGTGTTGAAATGTGGCTCACCAAAGCAGCTAACAGAGGCGGAGGTCCTCGAAGTCATATTCAAGTAAAAATACCATTACTTCTAAATATTTTTAAGCAAGTAGAGGTAAAAATACTCAACAAAATTATTTCTGCGATGGTCTTGAGCTAATTTTTTACAGTCTTGGTCTCATCTCGGTTTTACTCGGCCTTGTCTCGGTCTTGTGGTGATTTTATTTACCAAACATTATAAGAAAATGCTATTCTTCATAATTTTGGAGTAATTAGTTTTCCACATCAGAAGAATCAGGAACAAATCTGTTTGTTTGTGGAATCTGTTGCATTAGTTCATTAAAATAATCCTTTATGTATTTGAACAGCTTTTTTTTATTTTATTTTTTTACTTCCCTGTTTATTTAATGTTAGTTTACAGGGTTTGGTCTCAGTTTGCCTTGGTCTCTTGGTACTATTAAGCTGCTAGTTCTGCTACAAATACTACTACAAAAACTACCACTGTAACGGATTACTACTAATGGTAATGGGTTAGATTTATACTGCGCTTTTGCAACCTAAGCTTCTCAAAGCGCTTTACATGAGTCCATTATTCCTTCTCTTCTCAGTCACAGTCTGCGGTGTAAACTTCTGTAGCCACAGCTGCCCTGGGGCACACTGAAGGAGAAGTGGCCCAGAACAGCTTCATACAGAGGGTGCGGTGAGAGGTGACTGCATTGTTCTGCTCAGGAGAAGTGCATTTGGTCAACTGTCATTTTCAGTCAGAGCTGCTCCTGAGTGAACTCTGTCCCTGTGAGCTTTAGGGAAATGGCCACATACAACATGTTCAACATTAATTTAAAAAACTGGTTCATAGACATCAGACCTGCCAACACTAATCTCCACTGTCCAGACTGCACCCTCCACTGCCATCTTGTTCGTTAATATGTCCTTTTCAATGAATTTTATGTATATAGAGAGTTTTATGAAATGTTTATTCTAATGTGATGTATTTGTATCTTGTTTTAAGATGACTTTTTAACAACTGTCCAGGGAGTGCAGATGAAAAATAGCTGGTTGGCTAACTCTGGGGCATTTACAGAAATATTAATGAATGTACATTGTCCCTGTAAAATAAACCAATTTTTTAAAAAAAAAGTGCACCAGCAGCGTCTATGACCCTCACCAAACACAGTCACACTGACACATTCAGACAGGCAAAGTGGGTGAAGTGCCTTGCCCAAGGACCCAAGGGCAGTACACAATGCTGGTAGCAGGGATTGATCCATCAAGCTTCCGGTCAAGCTACTGCTGTCAGATGCTACTTCAAATACTACTGCTAGTTCTAGTACTTGTGCTACCACAACCACTACTGCTCTCACTACTTTTACTACTATTAACTCCTACTTTACCGTCACAATACATTTTCTCACAACATTTTACAGAAATACTTGAGTATCATTTTTCCTTAAGATAGATTTCCTTAAGAGATTATATATTTTACTCTAAAGTACTTTTTTCATATAATGTACTTATGTAATTTTATAGTAAAGGTATTTTACGTTACTTCCCACCTCTGCCAACAACTGACCAGAAACCTAACCCACACCAGTCTGAAGACCAAACATCAGAGCGCTTCTTAAATGTCGATATGATCTTGGTGTTGACAACTAAGGCTCACGATTTTAAACCAACAGACCATAGCTGATTAAAAACAGAAAAAAACAGGTCAGCGTACTCTTGGTGCCAGTCCCAAGCCTGGATAAATTAA
The DNA here is from genome assembly GCA_020698575.1 of Bostrychus sinensis. Lineage (NCBI taxonomy): Eukaryota > Metazoa > Chordata > Actinopteri > Gobiiformes > Eleotridae > Bostrychus > Bostrychus sinensis. The sequence continues at coordinate 3,622,375 of CM036251.1, forward strand.
GAGGGTTACACCAATATGTAAACTAAGCACTGTAATGGTACGCGAATGAGACAACTGGCGTAAGAGATTTCCATGGTAAGGCGCTGTAAAGGCACTGTAAAGGCGCTGTAAAGGCGCTGTAAAGGCGCTGTAAAGGCGCGTATGACGCGAATCGCGCGAATTGAGCGTTTGATGCGCGAGTCCCGCGAGGCTGCGAACATTCGCAGGATGTTACCTGCTGTAGCAATGACGTGGTTACATACGACCTAACAGGAGGAGATCCCTGCCTCAGAGATCCAGCAAAACAATCACCAAGGCTGTCAGAGAGAACCCGGAGCACTCTCCAAAACTACAGAAAACACAGAGCCTGTGACTAGACCAGACCCAAAAACCACTAGAGAGAGCTAATGTACAAGGAATAACCCCAGGTGTCTCAGCTCTGTCTCTGGGGTTAATGCTGCTGTACAGCAGCAGTGTCCTGGGCAGAGGTCCTCGCAGCCTCACAGGACACAGGTGACCAAACTGGGACAGGCTCATTTGGGAGTAGCCCTAGCGGCCATGCCCCTCATTAGATGCGACTGAAGTGAACAATTCACTCTATTTGCGCAAATTTGATGCGTGAATAGGGTGAATTGTTCGCGCAAATGAAGTGAGTGAATTCAAAATGTTCAAGCGTCCAACTAGACATGAATGACGCGAATTTGAAGCCAGATTTGTGTTCGGTGTGAACGTGCCATTAGAGGAGAAGCACATTTACTGTAGTTCGTTTTTGACCATAACCTGTAGAGACAGCTTCTCTGGTATCTCTCTGTAGGCTTTGTTTATAGCCAACAGTATTGTATGTCCCTGCAGGGCTACCATAGCTGCTCACAGGCTGCAAAAGTACACCTCACAACTGAGCAGAAACATTCTAGATTTTGAGTCAGCTGAATTTTTCGTCTCTGAAATTATCAGTGACTTCTCCCCCCTCTCTCTCTCTCTCTCTCTCTCTCTCTCTCTCTGTGTAAAATAATTATTGGATCAGGGGCTAATTTGTGGCTCTGGCCTGAGACAGAACGTCCCAGAGAGGAACAACCCATCCGTGAAGCTCCTCTGGCCCCGCGCTGAGAGCTCTGAGCCGGAGTCCACTGTCAAATACAGGAGTCCTACAGGAGAGGGGGTAATAAGACCCAGGCCCAGAGAGACCTTGGGACAGAGAGCAGAGGAGATTAGTGTGTGTTTAGTTCTGCTGCGAGGGCAACAGGAAACTGGAAAATGGTCTATAATCTTTACAGACCTCAAATGCTAACTTGACTTTTCTAAGCTTTCCAGGTGATAATGTTGTTTCCTCATTAACAACATAGGAGAGAGTAGAGTCTTGTTTCATTCACATCTGTTTGAGTAATCAGCGCTAACCTTCTCAGAGCTGAAAACGCTTGAGTTCACCCCGCCTTCTTCAGGAAGTGCTAATATTCATGTCGCCAACAATGCTAAAGTTCTGAAAGGAACAGCGTCTGAGTTTTTTCAGCCGAGAGAAAGCAGCAGCTCCCAAAACAAAGACATTTTCAACTTTAAGGGAGCTTTTTATGCTCACTTCACTTTTCTGAGCTTTGCATCATGTTATAATATTGTCTCCTCCTCAAAAACAGAGCTGCAGTAGTATTCTGTTGGAGTATGTCCAGTATGCTGAGGCGCTGCCCTTCTCCAGAGCTGAAAATGCTCAGTCTCATGGCTCTATGTAGACACGTGAAACCAGAAGTGCTCCGGCGCGTTTCTAATAATAATGCCTTAGATTTATATAGCACCCAAAGTGCTTTACATTGCATAATTCATTCACTCCTCAGACACACTCAGTGGTGTTAAGCTACCTCTGTAGCCACAGTTGCCCTGGGGCAGACTGACGGAGGCATGGCTACGGCCCCACCGACCACCACCAAACACATTCATGCATAGGCAAGGTAGGTGAAGTGTCTCGCCCAGGAACACAAAGACAGGATGAGATTTGAACCAGCTACCCTCTGGTTACTTGTCGATATGTCGGAATCTCAAAAATTCTGACCTCAGACTTGGAAAAACAGCCTCGAACACCATCTTGGGTCAGGAGTTTTGCTCGGTAACTCGTGCAGAAGTGTTGGACAAGACAAGAGATCTCACACAAGTGGACAAAAATGTACTTATCTTAATTAATGAAGTTATCAGTGCTAAAGCTCTGCAAAAAACATCTTTGACAATTCATTTATCACTGAATTACTTAACTAGAAATAGAACCATCCCCTGATAAAACTCTGTACCACACCAAGCAGTTCTAATGATGTATTTATTTGTTTAAAATGAAACAAGATGGAAATGTTACTATTGCTCTGTTGTTATTGCGGTAAGCCACGTCTGTTTTCCAAGCTGATCTCGTTTTTTGGAAGTCTGCTTTTTTAAATCGGGGTTTCTGAGATTTCAATGTATTGTGAACATGGCATAAAGCTCATACACTGTCACTGGACTCATTCTGATTGAACATTTATATAGTGCTTTTCTACCTCCATGGGTACTCAAAGCGCTTTACATCGAGGAACCATTCATACACCAGTGTACACAGACACTGGAGGCAAGGTGGGTTAAGTGTCTTGCCCAAGGACAGAATGACAGTATGCAATGGTGGGAGTGAGGTTTAAACCACCAACCTTCTGATTATTGGACAAGTGGCTCTACCAACTGAGCTACTGCCGCCCCAAATCATTTCAGCCTTAAACCTTCCTATATTAGTCCTGCTTTAGTCCTGGTTTGGACCTGGTTTAGTCCTAGATTTGTCCAGGTTTTGTCCTCCTGGTTTAGTCCTGGTTTAATCCTAGTTTAGTCCTGTTTTAGTCCTCCTAGTTTAGGTCTAATTTAATCCTATATTAGTGCTGGTTTAGTCCTAGTTTATGCCTGGTTTAGACCTGGTTTAGTCCTGGTTTAGTCCTGGTTTAGTCCTCCTAGTTTAGACTTAATTAAGTCCTAGATTAAACCTGGTTTAGTCCTAGATTTGTCCAGGTTTTGTCCTCCTGGTTTAGTCCTGGTTTAATCCTAGTTTAGTCCTGTTTTAGTCCTCCTAGTTTAGGTCTAATTTAATCCTATATTAGTGCTGGTTTAGTCCTAGTTTATGCCTGGTTTAGACCTGGTTTAGTCCTGGTTTAGTCCTCCTAGTTTAGACTTAATTAAGTCCTAGATTAAACCTGGTTTAGTCCTAGATTTGTCCAGGTTTTGTCCTCCTGGTTTAGTCCTGGTTTAATCCTAGTTTAGTCCTGTTTTAGTCCTCCTAGTTTAGGTCTAATTTAATCCTATATTAGTGCTGGTTTAGTCCTAGTTTATGCCTGGTTTAGACCTGGTTTAGTCCTGGTTTAGTCCTGGTTTAGTCCTCCTAGTTTAGACTTAATTAAGTCCTAGATTAAACCTGGTTTAGTCCTAGTTTACTCCCTGTATGGCTCAGGTGTTAGAGCATGCAGCCCATAAATAAAGCCACTAGCAACTGGGTTCAAGTCTAAAACTTTTTAAAAATGCCAAATATTACCCATTAAATACAGATGATTGTCTGTGGCGCCCCCTGAAGGAGAAAGTGAGTAACACACACTGTAGGAGTCCTGCTGCTGGTCACAGAGCTCTGAGAGTGGCACTGAGTGAGAAAAACATACTGCATTCTGGGTCATAGGTTACACCTACTGTCACTACGAAACACTCAGCTCAGTTATCTATCTGTTAGCATCATGTTGCTAATAGCAGTGCTAAAAAGCCATCTGACTCTGCGAAGTCAAAGTAGCAACTCTCCAACAGAAGACATTATAAGTTATAAAACCTGAAATAAAAGAGTCCAACACTATTTTAAAAAGCCTGTAAAAATCAGAATATAGGACATTTAAATCTCCTCAGAAGATGTTTTGAATACATTTTCCTGAGAGCTGCGATTAAACGTTCTTTCCATTGATGCCGTTTGATTCTTTCTCCAGACAAATGAGCCACTGAAAGAGCTTTGGTTTCAGTTCAGGGCCCTTCATTGAGACGAATGGCCTTTAACACACAGATCATTGGGAGCGAGACGTGTGCGGTGACTGTGTGCGAGTGAAACCAACGTTTTTTCCTCTCCTCTAATCAGAGTATCAGATGATTAAAAGAAGCCGTTCCCCATTGATTTCCTGTTGGCAGTGCCGGCAGACATGTTTTGTTTATTGCTATTCTGCAAATCAGTGGAGCGCGGCGGGGAGAGAGACAGAGAGAGAGAGAGAGACAGCAATTACAAATGCAAATTCCCAATAAGTGCCCTGAAGGTACGCGGTGGAAAGGTCCTCCGAAGGAAATAATTATGGCCTGCTTTGATTACATTTAGAGCAGAATATTACTAAATTATTCAAGCAAACAAAAAACAGCCCCGAGAAAAGTGAGGAGACACGATCTGGAGAAAGGATCTGAGACCACCACACATATTTACATCACACACTGTTTCATAATAATAATAATAATAATAATAATAATAATAATAATAATAATAATGTGCAAAATCAACTTTTCCTTTCTTTCTCCTATGTTATAATGTTGTGCCCTGGAGTTGTGTTTTGTTTTGCTCACGTCTGTTTGCATTAGGGCTGCACGGTATGGAGAAAACATGCGTTAATAAATAACTATGTTGAAAATTGCGATAACGATATTATTGCGATATTTGAAAATAGAGCCTACTTTTGGAACATAGTAAGTTAAATTCACTACATTTCACAAAAATGTAAGTTCCTGTATTTACAAGTCAAAACAGCCACAAAATCAAAACTAAACCAGGAATAAAACAAGGCTAAGCTGTGACTAAATTAATTAAATTACCACTAAAACTGGACTTTTTAAACATTTTTATTTAGTCACAACACATGTTCTTTTAAGGCTCTGGTGGAAAATGATTCTTCAGTGTAAATCTCTGTCAGATGGAAGACCACAGCGTTATTGCGATATATTTAGATTCTTGCGATACTGATATTGCATTTGCTGATAATGCGATAACGATAATTTTGTGATATATTGTGCAGCCCCAGTTTGTGTAATCGTGTATTCTCTGGCGCCTGAGTTTCTGAAGGCTGCAAAATGCTCGGTCCCACTCCAGGAAGCACTGACCAATCAACAAGTCCTCTACATCCAGTCTGCTCTCATTCATTTATCCCAAAAAAATTGTAAAATGGTTATTCCTCACAGACATTTTTTTTTCATTTTGTAGTAAAATGGAATCATACAAAAAGTTTAAGGAAGTTAAAAGCTCTTTTTCTTTGATTATGTTCAAAAGACCACAACACTCTGCTGCCCTCTGCTGGTCTCTTCACCTGTTTTTTTCTTTATGGCACCACAGTACTTAATAAAACATTTTCTTTTAGTCACATAATTTTATTTTTTATTTTTATTTTATTTAACCTTTATTCCTCCTTTTTCAAGAGTGACCTGGCCAAGACAGCAGCTCATTTACAGTTTCAGCAAACAACATTCAACACAAACATTCAGAACCTTGTGTAACAACGCACTTCAACTCCTAAAGTGACAAAGCTACAACGCATTCTAGGGCCGCGGGTGGACCAGATATCAACGGGGAGGAAATAATCAGAACAGAATAAAAGTTGCTTTTGGCCACAATACCGGCCTTTTAACTCCGACAAATGGTAACCCTACTCCATCCCAACGCTTGAGCGCATCCCCTTCTTCTACCCATACCAACCCAAATACAGCTCCCAAAAACAAACACAAGCATCAACCCACACAACACCAAATAGTTCGGGCTCGTGTTCCCCTCCTCGTGTCCCAAAGTCACGCACGCGAGGCACGGCAACGCTGCACAGCACAGTTTGCAACTGAAAGCCGCGGGTTCCACTGCTACAGTCCGGTCGGCATTGATCCCAGCAACCAAGGTACTCCGCAGAAACAATAAATCCATCCAAAAAGGGAAACAGGTAAGTTATAATCCGCAAAGTTAGTTCCGCAGCATCCAGGCCACAGCGAGGGATCCCAGCCGGCGTGTGACGTCATCTCCTCCTTATATAAGGCCCACACATTAATATTTTACACAGTTAAGAAAAAACCCTAAAGGAAATAATATAGTATATTATACAGTGACCATGTTCCTCACAAAGAGACATAAGTTAATCCTCCTCTGCTGAGTATAAACTAGAGACACATAACGATAAAAAATAACATCCCTAGACTCTGTATGGACATATGTGGCCTTTTACACTTGGAACAATACAGTAGAATACTAAAATCATTAACATAAAAAACATAAAAATAAATAAAAACCCACAATAAATAATCTAATATAAAAATTTTGTAAAATCAGTTTGTCAGGTAAAACATCTGCAGCACAAGGATTTTTCTTCTTTTTCTCTGAGACCTGATCTCAGTTGGATGAAGTCTGTGAGATTCTGTGAAAGTAGACCTAAAACTGCCTTGTAAATAAGGAGATGCCAGTGTTTCAGTCTGCGCAAGGACAAAGAGGAGCAGCAACTCTTTCATACAGCAGACAGTGATGTGTGAGGGATTTCAAGTTAGTGATGAACCTCAACGCTCCATGGTAAACAGCATCAAGAGCATGTACAAAACATCACCATAATCTAACACTGGTAGAAAAGTGGCAGAAACTAGCCTCTTTTTCGCTTCAAAAGAAAGGCAAGATTTTATTCTAAAATAAAAACCCAACTTTAATTTCAACCTCTTCAGCAGCTGGTGAATATGTGAGGTGAAAGAGAGGGACTCGTCTATTAAAAATCCAAGATATCTGTAATCAGAGACCCGTTCTATTTGAGATCCCTGTAACGTAGTTATAAGCGGCAGATTGTCAGGCTTTGTTTTTGTGTTTGAGAACAACATGAATTTTGTCTTCTCAGAATTTAACACTAATTTTAGACGATAAAAATTATTCTGAATAAGAGTTAAAGCTTGTTGCATCGGGCCTTGTCATTGCTCTGTTGTAGAACCAGAGCAATATAGGACAGCATCATCAGCATAAAAATGAAGATAATGTTTTTAAAGGCTGTAAAACTTAAATACACAATCTTTAGTTATAAGCACTCGCAGAATGCAGACTGCCAAGGCCCAGACCATGGTTGTTCTAGTTCAGGGGTAAATGCTCTATCTACTGGTAAAGAATCTACTAAGCCATTTGTTGCTTTGCTGGCCCCTTGTGGCTGGTGTTGGTCTCTTTGGCCCTATCTCACAATGTTACCAAATCCCTAACAAAAAAATTCCTGAATGGAGACGGTGTTCCAGATTCATTTTAAAAACAAATAATTTTTTTCCTTGCTGCATTAAGAGGGGTATACACCAAGGCGACGATCGCCCGTCTGAAGCCGTCCACGTCGCTCATTTCCGTCCTTTTGATCTGTATGCGCCGTCAGCTCCCGGAGGCCATCTGACCAGTTTCCTGCCGATTGGCCTTGTTGTTGTTGAATCGGCGTCTTTGGTCTTTGGCACGAAGCGCTCTGATTGGCCTAGCACTACAGCTACCGCGCCAATCAGCTCACGGGAATTTTAGCGGAAGTGACGGAGTGACGAGAGGTGAAAACCGCTGTGGCAGCGTACCGTCACCATTTTTGCATTCTTCGCAATTCCGTGCGGAAAGTTATCTTCTTCAAGTAACAGAGCAGCGGCACCTAATCCACACAAAACAATGTCCAAACCGGCCATGATCACACTTCTCAAATGTTCAAACAAGCTGAGAACAGTGGCAGACCAAGGCGCGCTACATGCAGATGTACTCCGCAAACATTGTGTCACTTCTGTTTATCTTTGTTCACGGGCTAGCGCCATCTGCCGCTTTGGGGGGGTAAGTACACAGTCTTTAGGTCGGTTGTCGCTTCGGTGTATGAAGAGGGAAAAAGGTCATGCGACGTGAGGAAACGGGAGGGAACGAGAGGAGACGGGAAGAGACGAACTGTCGCTCCGTCTTTTCGGTGGCAGTCTGGGAGTCGCCTTGGAGTATCTAGGCCTTTACTCACCTCTCTTGAAACTGTACTGAGAATCTGTAATCGTAACTTTTTGAGTTTTTGATGTTGCTAACAGACAAACAAACTAAACTTGTCCTGGGCCTCAGGGTCAGAGGGGCCCAGAAATGGTCCCTCTTCAAATATTTTTATATTTATTAGATTTTTATTAGTTTTTTTTATTATATTGTACATGTTTTATTCAATATCTTTTCATTTCTTGGTTGGGTTGCATGTCTGTAACAAAAAAGTAATTTCCCCCTGATTTTCAATGGGCTCATGTGACGCATTCCTCTTCAGGCTGCTGACAGGTTACCAGAGCTGATTTCAGGCTAATATACAGGACTAATCCAGGATATTCTCGTCTGTGGGATGGTTCCACACAGGGGCCTCAGCCTTCACTCCCACAGATCCTGACCACTGCAGAGCGGGAACACCCCACAGGAGCTGCAGTTTTGGAGACGCTCTGCCCCAGTCGTCTACAGCCGTCACAATGTGGCCTTTCTGGTCAAACTCAAAGCTCAAATCATTACTAGGGCTGCACGATATCTAGAAAACATGCGATATTCGATAACTATGTTGAAAATTGCAATATTATTAACGATATTATTGCGATATTTGAAAATACAGCCTACTTTTTGAACATAGTAAGTTAAATTCATTACATTTCATAAAAATGTAAGTTCCTGTATTTACAAGTCAAAACAGCGACAAAATCAAAACTTAACACAGACTAAACCAGGAATAAAACAAAGCTAAGCTGTGACTAAATTAATGAAATTACCACTAAAACTGGACTTTTTAAACATTTTTATTTAGTCACAGCACATGTTCTTTTAAGGCTCTGGTGGAAAATGATTCTTCAGTGTAAATCTCTGTCAGATGGAAGACCACAGCGTTATTGCGATATATTTAGATTCTTGCAATACGGATATTGCGATAACGATAATTTTGCGATATAATATCAATATATTATTACGATATTATTGCAATATTTGAAAATACAGCCTACTTTTTGAACATAGTAAGTTAAATTCAATTTCAAATTCAAATTGTATTTACAAGTCAAAACAGCGACAAAATCAAAACTTAACACAGACTAAACCAGGAATAAAACAAGGCTAAGCTGTGACTAAATTAATTAAATTACCACTAAAACTGGACTTTTTACACATTTTTATTTAGTTATCTTGCGATACGGATATTGCGATAACGATAATTTTGCGATATATTGTGCAGCCCTAATCCTTACCCATTTTCCCTCCTTCTAACATATCAACTTCAAAGACAAAATGTTCACTTGCTCCCATATATATCCACTAACAGGAGCCATGATGAAGAAATGTCCTGTTATTCACTTCACCTTTCAGGACTCATAATGTTCTTAGCATGAGTTAAAATAAAAATAGACCTGGGCACATTCAGTCCTAACCCAGGGCTTCCTGCGTACTGTACATTAGTTTATATGACCCTCGAGCGTCCGCAGCGACTCCTCTCCAAACGTTACACGGTGTCTAATCAAAGCCGTGTCTCATTGAAAACACTCTATTTCCCACTTAATTCCTGAGACTGTGGAGGTTTGAGGCCATTAGAGGAGTTTTATGAAGAGGCTCTCTGACATTAGCGCAGTAATAATGGAGCGAGCAGCCACTGATTAAAACACACTCGTAACGGTCAGATGTCAACGCGCACCTCTGCACACAGCCCTTCAATTAAACACACTCCAGTGTCTTTAGAGAGAAAGAAATTTAATTTAGAGGACCAGCCTAATTTTACTATTCAAATGTATTCAAAGGTCATTTTCATATTTTGGTGTTAATCTGTTCTATCTAAATCTTGTTGAAGCGTCTTGTATCTTTTTCCAGCGCTGATATGAACTCGTGTCTGAAATAAAGAATGAACTGGAAAAGTCAGTGCCCCTGTAAAGGCCTCGATTCACCAAGGCGACTCACAGACTGCCACCGAAAAGACGGAGCGACAGTTCGTCTCTTCTCGTCTCCTCTCGTTCCCTCCCGTTTCCTCACGTCGCATGACCTTTTTCCCTCTTCATTCACCGAAGCGACAACCGACCTAAAGACCGTGTCTTGTGCCTGCGCGTGATGTAATTACCCCCCAAAGCGGCAGATGGCGCTAGCCAGTGAACAAAGATAAACGGAAGTGACACAATGTTTGCGGAGTACATCTGCATGTAGCGCGCCTTGGTCTGCCACTGTTCTCAGCTTGTTTGAACATTTGAGAAGTGTGATCATGGCCGGTTTGGACATTGTTTTGTGTGGATTAGGTGCCGCTGCTCTGTTACTTGAAGAAGATAACTTTCCGCACGGAATTGCAAAGAATGCAAAAATGGTGACGTACGCTGCCACAGCGGTTTTCACCTCTCGTCACTTTGTCACTTCCGCTAAAATTCCCGTGAGCTGATTGGCGTGGCAGCTGTAGTGCTCGGCCTATCAGAGCGCTTCATGCCAAAGACCAAAGACGCCGATTCAACAACAACAAGGCCAATCCGCAGAAAACTGGTCAGACGGCCTCCGTCCTGGAGCGATGGCGGCTGACGGCGCATACAGATCAAAAGGACGGAAATGAGCAACGTGGAAGAACCGTTCAGACGGCTTCAGACGGGCGATCGTCGACTTGGTGTATGGAGGCCTTAAGGTTAGGGAACAAAATGTGATCTCAACAAACAACAAAAATGCTGATAAAGTATTTTAATGTACATCTCTATAATGTTTTTGAGAATGGCTGCCGTTCCAGGATCGGAGACTCTTCCTAGTTTGAGTTAATCAAGAACAATTGAAAGTGCTAATATGCTTTTGTTTATATTTTTTAAACCAACCTTGGTCGCACGTTTTACAGCCTTTAAAAACATTGAGACTAAAAATAAAAGTGTTTCCAATTATTACTTTACTACCTGCATAACGAAACAGGTGAAAAGACCAGCAGAGGGCAGCAAAGTGAAAGAGCTTTTTCTTTCCTTAAGCGTTTTTGTACGATGCAATTTTACTGCAAAAGTAAAAATGTCTGTGAGGAAACAGCTGTGCACCGTTTTTTTGGATAAATGAATGAGAGCAGACTGGATGTAGAGGGCTTGTTGTTGATTGGTCAGTGCTTCATGGAGTGGGCGGGGCTTTTTGGTGGACCTGAGCATTCTGAGGCCTCAGAAACTCAGTGCCAGAGAATACAGGTTTACTCAAACAGGCGTGAGTGAAGCAAAACACAACTTCAGGTCTGTTTTTTGATGAGGGAATGACATTATAACAGGAGAAAGCTAAAAACAAAACAAAAAAACTAGCCCAAGTATCTTGAGCCTCAGTACGTTGGAGCCCAAATTTGTAAATAAAAGATCCTGATTTTTTAATTTGAGAGCCACCCACATAGGATGGAAACCAGACATGCACGCTCCACACAGAAAGACCCCACTGCCCAGTCTGGGAAGAGAACCCGGGACCCTCCTGCTGTGACAGTGCTCACCACTCTGCCATTGTGCTGCAACAAACCTTAAAACTAATGTAATTCCACCTTTACCCTTTACAGTAAAAGCTATGCAAAGTAAAGGCCTAGTGCAAATTTGGCAAAACCAAAATAAGAAATATGCATCAGTCAAATTTATTTATTCATTTGTGCTCTGATTTATTTTTGCTTTATTTTATTATCTATATTTCCTCTTATTTATTATTTTCTTGGTTTCTGTCACCGTAATCCAAATGAAGGGATCGTGTTAAACAAAAGCAATCAAACAAACAGATAATCTCAAATTATAAAAGATAATTTCAGTCACAGAAACCAAGAAAGGAATAAATAAAAGAGGAAATTTAAATTAAAAAATTAAGCAAAAATAAATTATAGCAAATGTAGAAATAAATACAGAAACAGAATTATAGGCCTGTATTTATTTATTTTAACCAAAACTTACATCCTAATTTCAGCATTTGTTGCCTTAATAATTATTTGTCAATGAGGGTATTTATTTATGAATTTGATTGATTTGGTAGTTTTGGTCCACCATGCTAGGGGTCGCAGCCCAGTGTACTTTTTGTGCCAGTCTCAAGCCTGGATAAATGGAAAAATGTTAACGTTAAGAATGGCATCTGACATAAAATCAATCACTTCAGAAAGGAAAAGCTAAAAAGGGAAGGCGTTTCTCTGTCTATGTTGTGAAAGTACATTATTATCCTGTGAAAGTACTTGTACTGCAGTAGTCGAGCGTCAGACGGAGGATGAGCACCTGTCCTTACGCCGCAGACCTTCACAGCTCACTGCCTCGTTCCACCTCATTTCCGACCCGGAGGCGTCTTGATTACGCCGCGTTGAAAGCCGCCCTAATTTACTCTGCGCGGAGCTCCCTGCTGAGAATCGTTATCTGCCTCGAACCCCAAAGGTCACCGCTCCAAACAGGTCACACAGGCTTTAATCTGCACCGCGCACGACGAGAGGCGGCGCTCCTCAAACCAAGAGCAGCCAGGACAGAAACACAGATATTTTTGGAAACAAATGGTATTTTTCTTATGTCCCTTCGACCGTCACACTAACGGCTTTTTTCACCTCCATCCTGATAATTTTATCCCACTGTGGTGATGAGGAAACATTGGAGTCCGTGTGATGGTTAAAGGAACAGTCCACCGTTTTTCCAGACTAAACTATGTTCTGCCCTGATCTTAGCTGAGTTGATGCGTACCTCTCTGGTCTTTGTGCCCTGTGTGCCCTTTGCCTGGGGAGCGACGCTAATTTGTTTTACCGATTTAAAGTTACACTGTGTAAGATTCCCGGTCTTGCACCTCTAGAGGCCACAGGTGCCACTGCACCGTCGCAAAACGTAAACACTAGGGCCCCTCCTCCTTCTGAAACTGTGCGAGCGTGCGTCTATTTCCATCATTGTTTCAACTTTAGTTGACCTGCTGCTACCTTTGGAAGTTTGGACTGGATCTTCTATAGAGTTAGCGCTAGCGTTAGCTTATCAACAAATATCGCGCAATGGTCACAGTAAAAACAATTAATAACTGTATGAAAAAGCACGTTCTAAAGAAAAAATAAAGAGGCTAATTTACCTGCCCAACAATAAAGAAGCAAAAATGTGATCCGATTTGCAGCCTTCTCTGTCTCTCATCTGACGCCAGCGAGCAAAAGTCTGTCTGATGTTGACTCTTGTCTGTGATCTGGTGCGGTCCCTTTCACATTTTCGTTTTCTTGCCTCGTCCGACATTGTCTTCATCTTCTTGTGTCCTTCGGCCCTGACGAACTGGCGAAAATAACAACGCTAAAAGTAGCTTCCTGGTTATACTGCGCCTCAAGTCGTTCCCTGTCACGTGACTCTTCCTCAACAGCGGAGCGCTCCCGGCCAAGTTGCGAGGGCGGTTTCTCAGAACAGAAGCCCCGCTCGGAGCAACAGATCGCACCTCAGGCCTTATAATCGCTCAAAAAATCACAAAAACAAGTCAGTATGCCCCACATATTTAGGAGAAAAGTTACACAGAGTAACTTTAAATACGGTTACGTGAGTAGTTCCATGACCCAAGTACAGTTACACAAGAATGAAAAGTGGCAATTTTCTAAGCAGATAAAAATGGGTGCTATAATGTAAGGTGTAATAACGCTTAAGGAGCACTTTGGCGTCAGCGCAGTGATATCTTCATTTCTAAAAAATTCCCATTTTTATCCGCTTAGAAAATCACCACTTTTCATTTTTGTGGAACTGTACTTGGGTCATGTAACCACTCACGTAACCGTATTTAAATCGGGAAAACATGAAAGAGCGTGGTTGCTTCTAACTTGAGCCGCGTTTGGTTCCATAGGGATATGCTTGGCAAAGGTAAATGCTAACAAATTAGCATCGCTCCCAAGTTGCCAGATTGGGCTACTTTTGCTCTCTCTCTCGGCAGAAAAAAAATAGCGTTGGGTGGGTGTATAATATTTGGGCTATTTTTAGACTTATGGGGCGGAATTTTGAAAATGTAAAATAAACTTATTTTAATAATATTTTTAAATTTCCTGATCAATAATTGTATATATTTGCTGGTTATTGATGAATAAAATGAATTTGTAAAATAGAAATAGTAAAATTAGTGTCATTAGTTGTCAGTCACATGTCTAATCACGGACCTCTGATTGGTTGAAAAAAGTAAAAACACTGCAGCCCTGTGAGTGCAGACGAGCCAACAGTGTTTCCTCTCAAACTTGGAGTTTTAACGTTTAGCAACCTGCAGAAGTGGAGGAAATACAAGAAATCGTACAGGAAGGAGACTGACCCAGAGCTAAAAATGTGGATCGCCCCGTCCTGGAGGAGTGCAAGCGTGAGAGAGCTGTTTGTTTTTCTGATTACACTCATTGTGGAGACTGTTTATTACTTTTTCCATCGGCAGTTGTGAAGTTTTGTGAGCTCAAAATATGTTCTTTCATATGCATCACAGTTTTAACATTAAGATTGTAGAATGGTTGTGATTTGGGTGGGTTTTTATTGCGTTTGGCGGGTTTTATGTTATATTTGGGATGGAAACTATCAGTCAGATCTGGCAACCCTGCACAGGGCACGCACAAAGACCAGAGAGGTACGCATCAACTCAGCTACGATCAGGGCAGAACATAGTTGAGTATGGAAAAATGGTGGCCTTTTCCTTTAAATGAGTTGCTGTGGGGTAAATGAAGCGCCCTGCAGTGCCCCCTGCTGTCTCTGGGCCGAAAACAACACTTGCAAATCTCAGCGTTGTCGACCCGGTGTCATGGAAATCCCGAGTCTCACAAGAAAACGGCACATCGCGGTTAGCAAAACAACAAGCTAGAGAAGGCTTTATTTCTTGGTTTTTGATGAGGCAGAGGCCAAATGGCAGAAAAAAACTTTGTACAGATCACGGAGGGGAAAACCAAAGTAAAGACGAGCGAGGGATCACACAGGAGTCAACTGCACATGTGAGTATTTACTGTAGTGCTTTACTCTGAACTGTAGGGGGCGCTCCATACAGGAAAATGATGAGGCTGAGCACCTCTAAAACTGAAACTCTACACTCGCCCCTGTGCTGCAGACTTGTATTGAAGACATATGCTGCATTCCTGTAGTTCTTGGAGATCAGTAAATCCGACCTTAGAGTTACTTTGTTTCTGAGTTACTGTATTCCAGTTGTTCAGTCGGAAACAAACACTGGCGATGAACGCTGTACCCAAAATAAAAATGTCTCATGTGATGGTCTACACAAACAAATATTCTGTTAAAGCTTGGATAAAACTGAGCAAAGCTACTGTGTTAGAATGGTGTGAAAAACAAGACAAAACTGCTGTTAACGCGAGAAAACTAAGTGTTTAATTATGTTTATACAATCGGCAGACATCTTGAATTATTTACTCAAAGTTTCTGGGTTTGACTTTGAGTTGTTTAGCTAATATTTCCAACTCCAATGAAATTTCAGTGACGTTGAGGACAACTCCAGACCCACAGTGAAGATAAATCTCTATAACACTGCTCAACTCAAAAACACTTTAGATTCTCTTCCTTCTCCGCTGTTTCCTGAAGACAAAATGTTTCCGTCGGCGTCCGTCACATTTCCACCTCCCACGTATTTCACTTTGCGCTAACAAAACATTAGCATTTTAATTTAACAAAATAATTACCTACAACATTTACGGAGACGACAGCCGAGTGCGTTTTGATGTTTGACAAGCAGCCACTTAACAGGAACGTCTTTTCAAACTTGTTTTTCTGCTGAATATTTTATGTAAATGAAGTTACATTTTGATTAAGTCTGTCTCATTAAAACTTTGGAATTTTTTTTTGTATTTTAATGTCTAATAAACATGTTGTCCTCACCTGAAGTGGATTTTTATTTTTCTTTCTTATCTAGAATCTATTTTCTATTTTGTATTGGATTGAGGTAAAAGTCAGTGGATGTGTGCTGTTGAGCCAGTTTGGATTTGAGGTTGTAATCTGCTGGATTAGAGTGGATTTTCTCTCAGATTATCACAGAGATTTGGTGCACTTACTGCCCAGCGGGGACAGTTTTTAATCCACCAAGTTGGTGCTGCTTCTGCTGTGGGTTTGTCTGTTGTCTGGAGGAAAATGAGTTGGGTCAAAAATAAACAACAATGCTAATAAAATGTACCACTTCAATTAATGCAAAATCAGTTAGCAATGTGTCAATAATACATAATAATCTTATAAAGTAACCTAACAGTGACATCTCAAATAAAGTATTCAATTTAAAAGACAACTTTATATGAAGTACTTGTATTGTATTATTGTATAGTAAAACAATTCAGTTCAATTCAATTTTATTTGTAAAACAAAACAACAAAAGTCGCCTCAAAAGGCTTCACAAACAGTTAAAACATAAACACACAATCAATACAAACAATAACAACACTAAACATGTCTGTGAACGCTCTCACTCGTCCAGGGTAATTGCATCGCAACAAAAAGTTAAAAAAGCAGTCATCTGGATTGGATTTTTCAAGTTGAAGACGTTTCACCTCTGATCCAAGAGGCTTTCTCAGTTCTGAAATGAACTGGTGAGAGCTGGTTTATATTCTTCTAGGAAGGAGGAGTTTAGACCTGAAACTAAATTCTATTGGTCAATGTGACCATGAATAGCCTGAGTGGTTTCGGGTCATTAGGAGTCCTTTGACCTGCGCTGGAGTGAGTAGCAGAGTGGTTAACCCTCCCCAGCCTGGGCAGCTCCTTCAGATGTAAATGACCTGAGTGAAACTGGTTTGTTTTGTTTGGGTTTCAGGAGACTGTTGTAGACAGAAGGAAGGTTGTATCTGAGACCACCATTTCTGTTTAAAGAAGGTTTATCTTTTTTGACAAAGATGGCTTCTTTCACTCCTCGCTCAGACGTCCTTTCTCTCTGGCTCAGATTCGGACCTCACTGTCCTCAAAGCAGTGGTCTGTGTCCTTCAGGTGGAGGTTGTTGCGATAACGACACTAAACTAAACAGACTCAAGACACTCCTGTCCTTAGCCCCTCCTTCTCTTTAGGAAAAACTCCTAAAAAAAACAGCATACAAACAGAGTCAGCCCTATGGGTCAGAGTTAGAGAACAATGGGACTGTCCCGAACGCGCAGGAGCCTATGTTCCCCATCTTCTCTGGTCTCTATGGAGGGGAACATGGGTACTGGGGAACATGGGTCACAAATGTGCAGGTACACATGTTCCCGGTCCAGGCGAGAGAGGCGAGAGCGCAGCCGGGCCGTTGCCACCGGGTCGGGCAGCGCACTGCCGCTCAGCTCGGCCCCATGTGAAAGAGGCGTTCTGCTTCAGTTTTGACCTGGATAAACTTTCTGCCCCGCTGCTCAGTGTGAGGTATAAATAAAAACTGCAGTTATAGGAGAGGTTATATGTAAATTTAGACATAAAAGCTAAGAGTCACTGCTGGGACATAGACTCAAAATCACATCCAACACAACGCAAGAAGTGGATTTTGGGCCGATGCTGCGAGATCTGAGCCACAAACTTCACTACAGACGTCTTTCTCTGCGTCCTCAGTCGAGGCGAGGCTAACGTCACCCAACCCACACATTCTGAAACTCGTACCTCGAGTTCTAAAGCTGGGGACACACTACACGATTTTTTGCCCGATTTTATAACGATTCACAGTTGCGCCGAGTCTTTACCAGTCAACAACAGTTGAAGGGAATCGTAATCAGCAGTCGGCTCTGAAATCCGTTAGTGTGTGATGTTCAAAGACTCGAATCGGCGCAAAAACCCGGCCTGACGTCAGTCGCAAGAAATCAAACACCGACTCTGGAGCACACTCCTGTAGTGTGGGCTGTTTACATCCAACTGGGAATTCATGGAGTCCAGCGGCCGATGAAAAACAGTTGATGGGACACAGGAAATAGTGTAGAGAACAAAGACGACGCAACAGGAAGCAGCGGGAAAATATAAGCGAAAATTTGAAGAAGAAGAAAACATAAACAAACATGGCAAACACCGAAGAAAGTTGAGTGCTATAGCGAAACTGGATACATAGATGTTTTTTCTCTTTCCCTTTTTCCAAACAGATAGCTATGCACACAAATACAACAGCGACCCAGGTAGCTCCATGTTTGTTTACCATTTAGTTCTCGCGAGTTCCCCGCAAGCGTTTGGTTGGCGTCAGTTGCGGCCTCAGCAGATCTTGTAGTGTGTGAGGCGCAGTCTTTCAGTCGTCAGAACTAAATCTGCTGAAACCAGTCGTTAGTGTGAGCTCCTAGTCTTTTCAGAATCTGTAACCACTCAGAAAATCCTGTAGTGTGTCCCCAGATTAAGTCGTTCCCTCGTAAGAAGAACTCGGGGCCTTGTATTTTTTATTTATTCTTCTCATGTCCTCTCCGGGGCAGGAACAGAACAAAAGTGGGTTACGATTTTTGTTGACAATCTTGTAAAAATAATTTACAGTACATATTTATTTTGAGAGAATTTTAAAATATTTTCTAAAACATTGATCTAGATGTAGTTTTGTTTATTCTTGTTTGTAGCCTTACCTTGAATATTAACCCAAACGTTTTTCCCTCTGAAATCCACGGCCCATGGACAGGCAGGGACAGGCGGGACAGACGGGACAGGTGGGGACAGGCGGGGACAAACAGAGACAAACAGAGACAAACAGGGACAGACAGGGACAGGCAGGGACAGGCGGGACAGGCGGGACAGGCGGGACAGGCAGGGACAGGCGGGACAGACGGGGACAGACGGGACAGACGGGGACAGACGGGACAGACGGGGACAGGCAGGGACAGACGGGGACAGACGGGACAGGCGGGACAGGCGGGACAGACGGGGACAGACAGGGACAGGCAGGGACAGGCGGGACAGGCAGGGACAGACGGGACAGACAGGGACAGGCAGGGACAGGCGGGACAGACGGGGACAGACGGGGACAGGCAGGGACAGGCAGGGACAGGCGGGACAGGCGGGACAGACGGGGACAGACGGGACAGACGGGGACAGACGGGGACAGGCGGGGACAGGCGGGACAGACGGGGACAGGCAGGGACAGGCAGGGACAGGCGGGACAGGCAGGGACAGGCAGGGACAGGCAGGGATAGGCGGGACAGGCAGGGACAGACAGGGACAGACGGGGACAGGCAGGGATAGGCGGGACAGGCAGGCGGGGACAGGCAGGGACAGACGGGACAGACGGGGACAGGCAGGGACAGGCGGGACAGACGGGACAGACGGGGACAGGCGGGGACAGACGGGGACAGGCGGGGACAGGCGGGACAGACGGGGACAGGCAGGGACAGGCAGGGACAGGCAGGGACAGACGGGACAGACGGGGACAGGCGGGACAGACGGGGACAGGCGGGGACAGACGGGACAGACAGGGACAGGCAGGGACAGGCGGGACAGACGGGACAGACAGGGACAGGCAGGGACAGGCGGGACAGACGGGACAGACGGGGACAGGCGGGACAGACGGGGACAGGCGGGGACAGACGGGACAGACAGGGACAGGCAGGGACAGGCGGGACAGACGGGACAGACGGGGACAGGCGGGACAGACGGGGACAGGCAGGGACAGACGGGACAGACAGGGACAGGCAGGGACAGGCGGGACAGACGGGACAGACGGGGACAGGCGGGACAGGCAGGGACAGGCGGGGACAGGCGGGACAGGCGGGACAGGCGGGGACAGACGGGGACAGGTGAGACAGGCGGGGATAGGCGGGACAGGCGAGGACAGACGGGGACAGGCAGGGACAGACGGGGACAGACGGGACAGGCGGGGACAGACAGTGACAGGCAGGGACAGACGGGGACAGGCGGGGACAGACAGTGACAGGCAGGGACAGGCAGGGACAGGCGGGGACAGACGGGACAGGCGGGGACAGGCGGGGACAGACGGGGACAGACGGGACAGGCGGGGACAGACGGGGACAGGCAGGGACAGACGGGGACAGGCGGGGACAGACGGGGACAGACGGGGACAGACAGGGACAGACAGTGACAGGCAGGGACAGAGAGGGACAGACAGTGACAGGCAGGGACAGACGGGGACAGGCGGGGACAGGCGGGGACAGACGGGGACAGGCGGGGACAGACGGGGACAGACAGGGACAGACAGTGACAGGCAGGGACAGACAGGGACAGACAGTGACAGGCAGGGACAGACAGGGACAGGCGGGGACAGACGGGGACAGGCAGGGACAGACGTGTCTACATAGAGCTGTGAGAGCGAGGTTTTCAGCTCTGGAGAAGGGCAGTGCCTCAGCATACAGGATTACTCAAACAGAATACTACTGCAGGTCTGTTTTTGAGGAAGAGACAACATTATAACATGGTAAAAGAGAGAAAATATCTATTTATCAGAACAGGAGACCTTTTAAAGAACCAAATTTTAATAATCATCATTATTATTATAATCTACTGTGACTGAAAAGATTTCTTTCTGACACAATCTACCTTACTTATCCGGGCATAGGACTGACACAAAGAGTTCCCTGACCCCCTGTGGCTGGAATATATTATTAACCTTATATTACTTGTCAATTAAACAGTTTCTGCAATAAAAAAATAAGATTGCGCCCACATCCTTCAACCTTCCTGACGCCACTGAATGTGTGAGAGCTGTGTCTCTGGAGCCGGCAGACGTCCTGAGCAGAGAGGTGTGCCTTAAACCCTGGTGTTCCTCTGATCTCTGAGGATACCGCGAATGAGATGGAGGCAGCCGACCGTGGTACCGCTAGTCCCACAGATCCAGGTAAGTGGATTTGTCGCCGTGGAAACGCTCAGGTGAGTCTCGTGTTCACACCGGAGTGGCATTAGAGACAAGAGCTGGGTTTGTCTCTGAGAGATGTCCACGTTTTTTGGTTTAAGTAGTAAAAGTAGTTCAAGAGCTCATCTAACACTGGTGAGGATACAGTGCTCAGACCGTGTAGTTCAAGGGTAAATGCTCTATCCCTGGGGCACACAAACCTTTTCACTCCAAGGCCAAAATGGGAATGTATCAGCGGCGTGGGGTGTGACAGACAAATCCCATGAAACAAGATGTGACAGGTTAAAAACTGTGTTTTTTTTTTTTTAAAATATGTGGTCCATAGTATTATAGGATAAAGTCCAAAAGTAATAAATGTGGTACAAGTAGACATACACACAGTTAAAATTGATTTACTGACTCGGTTATCACAGTTATTAGGGAGTATGAGCTCCTTTGTATTTAATATATTTTTATTTTTGAGAATTTAATAATAATAACTTCCTATTTGAAAGTTAACATAAGGAGAATGCATTGGTTTGGTTTCAGTACGATTCACTTAATGCTGTGCTCGTTGGTGTTCGATTGTTGAAAATCAAGGGAAGTTGTGTTGTTCTTCCTCTTCTGTTGTCCTGTGTCTGTTGTCATTCTCTCCCTCTCTCGAGCAACTAGAGCTGAGGGCGCGACAAAGACACAAGACTAGGTTAACAAGAACAAGACTTTTACACTATTGAAACACTCTATGTCATTATGTAGTAAAATGGCATCACACAAAAAGTTTAAGGAAGTAAGCTGCTTTTTTTAACTGTTTAACTCTGCTGATCTGTTTCTTTATGGCAGTAGTAAATCATTTATTGAAAATGTTTTTAAATGTTGTAAAATGAGCAATGTTGTGCTAGAGGTGACCAAGATTGGTTTTAAAAGACACAATAAAAACATAATATTGCCGCTTTAATGTGTTTCTAATGCATTATATATGTAGACAACACAATAGTCTGATATCTTGTCGACTGTTCCAGCTTAAGTTATCTTTGCAATTGCTAAGTAATAACAATTTTTAATGTTAAGAAGAAGGGAAGAGAAGTTAGCCAGTGTACTGTTTGTGCTGGTCCCAAGCCTGTATAAAGGGAAAGGGTTGTTTCAGGAAGAGCATACAGCATCAAAATATGTGAATCACTGCACTTATGCTCGGAGGCCGAGTGTTTGCTGTGGCGTCTGCAGAAGGAAAACGCCGAAAGAAAACGAGTCACGACAGCTTCTCTAAAGGATGAAAATGTCTCACTTTGCAGAACGAGGGAAGGAATCCTGAGATCACAAGAGCGATTTTTACCTTCACGAGAATCTTGTGACATTTTTATCTCGCGAGATCACACCCAAAATTAGCAAAAATATTTTGTTTGTAAGGAGCTCATATGCAAACAGATCTATAGTTACACTTCCTTTAATATTTAGGACTAAAGTGGTCTTAGTCTCCTCACCAACTACTGACAGTCAAGCCCTCAGTCAAGTGTCTGTACTTAACTTAAGCAGCGAGCTTAACCCCAAATGGTTCCAGCAGTGACAGGACACAACTTTCTTCTTTTCTGTCTTTACTGAAGACCATAATTCTTTTGTAAAACTGTAACAAACATACAAACAGAAAAGATACATGAGTGCTTTTCATACATCATGAGAGAATTACAACTCTTCAGTATGAGTCCAACTCGTGTATAACACACTAGCTTTGTAACTAGCATTAGCATTAACACAGTGGCTGAAGCTAGCAATTTTAGCTTGCTGTTAGCACAAGTGTTGCTCTGAAGAAAACTTAATTTAGAAATATAAAGAAATAGCAGACAACTACGAAACAATGTTGTGGCTTATAAACTTACAGACTATGGGCCAGATTTATCAAAGGTTAGCTGCACGCTAACTGAATAAGATGCGCTAAAATTGGAGCAAACCCAGACGCAGTTGAGATTTGCGTGTCTTACAGGAGCAGAGCGAACGCAATGCAGATTTTGCTCCTATGACCTAATGAATCTGTAAACTGAGGCGTTCTTCCCAGAGTGCGCAAAATGGAAGGCGGAGAAAATGCAAATTCATTCATTTACCGCCCGCAATATTATTTATCAAGGCTCACCATGACTTTGCGAACATAGCGTATAAATGTAGCACGTTGGAGAAGGACGTGCTAATCTTTTGCACAGATTTGGCTGCTGTGATTCGTGTGAGACGAAGGAGAAGAAATGAACAAATACGTAGGGTTAGAGAGTTTGCAGATCTATTTGCCATGACGGATGAAAAAATTATTCACCAGCACTTTCAGCTCTTCTTGGTTAAATTTTTGCTTCCGTTTGTGTTCCACTTCTGCACCTTCCATGACGCAAAACAATACACGCAATGATGCCGTTTAAATAGCTCCGCCCCCTCTGTTTGCACCTGACACCGCCACGCAGTTTGTCTTAGTAATTCACGCGCAACACGCACATTAATAGCGGCCGCATATTTTCTCACTGCACTCGCAGTTTAGCACCCGTCTTAGTAAATATGGCCCTATGTCTTGCTGAGGCTCACCGATGGCACACAATGCAGCGAGAAGCGTGTTTTCATGTTCACTTAGAGAACTCCCTTCAACATAGCTGCTCTACTGATAGCTGCTGGTTACAAGCGTCGCTACTAGATGGCACTAGATTACACAATTAGATAACTAGAGAGTATAAAAATGACAATGCTGACCTCTTGTGACCAAAATTCATCACCCTGGTCTGAATCAAACACACTGAAGGGCCAAGTTTGGTCTCCTGGCCCCACTTTGGGCACCTCTGCTCTATCCACAAAGCCACAAATTACATCCACTACACTGAGAGGTGAAGTGAATAATGCGCTCTTCATCATGGAACCTGTGGGTGGGATTTATTATGCAGCAACATTTCATCCTCAAAGTTGATGTACAAACACGAAAAATGGGTAAGGATTTGAGCTTCAAGTTTGACAAAGGCCAGAGAGCGAAGGCTGCAGACGACAGGGCAGAGCGTCTCCAGACCTGCAGCTCCTGTGGGGTGTTCCAGGTCTGCAGAGGTCAGGATCTGTCAAAAAAGTGGTCTAAGGTAGTGATGGGTCGGTCGCGAATGAGCCCGGTACAAAGAGCCGGCTCCCATCCATGAGCGTTTTTTTTTTTTTTTTTTTTTTTTTTTTTTTTTCTTTTCAAAAACCCAGCAGATGATATTAGAGAAGAAACTCAGCCCCTCTGAGCTGAGACCGTATTTTCCAGACCATAAGTCACACTTTTTTTCCATCGTCTGGCTAGGGGTGCGACGTATACTCAGGTGTGACTTATATATTAAAATATTTCAGGTGTTGGTTAGAGGGCGCTCTAGGCTTGTGTACCAGCATCTGCTGCACCTGTACCACTGACAATTTAAAATGTAAACATTACCACTAACAACTTAGGCTATAAAGACAACTGAGAAAGAGCGGAATAATTGGAAATGGAACTGATGCTGAGTCTGACGACAGCCACGCAGAGGAGGAAGCGGCGCTTCGTCTACCTCCGGAGTTGGCGGAGTTGTTCAGAAGCGACACCGAGGATGAAGAATTTAAAGGATTTAGCGATTAGGAGTGAGATGGTGAGTTTGGTGAACTTGTTATATTATGTTCTTTATGCTATAGTTATGTGAATAACTGTTAATATATTACGTTAACATACGAGACACCTATTCAGTTCGTTGTTTATGCTTCATGTAGCTGAATAACCATCAGTGTGTTACGTTAGCATAGCGCACACCTATTCAGCCTGTTGTTCTCTATTCTATTATTACTATAACTTGACTTTCAACATGAAATGTCTGTTCTTGGGGTCGGATTTTGTAAAATAAATTTCCCTCAAAAAATGTGACTTATAGTCCAGTGTGACTTATAGTCCGGAAAATATGGTAGATAGTTGGTGGGTTTAGTTCAGAGAGAGACCTGAAGCTGTTTGGAGCTGCTGTTGTGCACAATGCACATTGCAAAACAATTCTTTTTTTTTTTTTTTTTTTTAGGTCATATATTTATGATAAAGTTTTTTGGGTTTTGAGGTTAGTTGTTGCTGTTGTTTTTACTTTTTGGTTTCAAAGCATCAGAATCCATGTATTTAAGTTCCATATGAGTACACAATACAACTCATTTGTCAAAACTGTATTGAATTTGGCTAAAATATAAAAGGTATTGGAACCAGAGACTGAAGGAGTTAATGCTAGTTCTGAGAGAAAGGTGTTGTTAATGGGGCTGGATATTAGGCCTGTGGTCCCCAGTGTCCCACACACAGGGGTCAGTGTTGGGCCGGTCCTGCTGCCTCAGACCTGTCATTAGTTTGTACACAGTATTTTACCCACAAGCCGCTGCAGATGAATAATGACTGTGTGGTTAGTTCAGTGGTTTCTACAGGAGCAGGAGTCAGCGTTTATCTCATCATCAACAACAACAACAACAACAACAACAAGCTCTCGACTGTAGAAGTGGACAAATCTATTCTGACACAGCACCGCAGACTGAACAGGAACAGATCTGCACACACAGTTTCACCTCAGACACAGAACAATGGAGACAGGAGAAGCCAAGGTGTTTGTGGTTGGACAATGCTGAGGACAATGGTTCTTATCCCAGGACTGAACATTACTCAAATATTCTTTATCTGCAACAACAGCATAATTATCTTTACTGCTATAAGTTACATTTAGATAATAACAATGGACAAACCTGCAACTTCTATATACAAATATACTACAGTCAAAATCCAGGGCTAAACCAGAACCAACATCAGAACTAAACTAGGAAGAAACCAGGGCTAAACAAAGACTGAATCAAGACTAAACCAGAAGTAAACCACAGCTAAATCAGAACCAACATCAGAACTAAACTAGGAAGAAACCAGGGCTAAACAAAGACTGAATCAAGACTAAACCAGAAGTAAACCAGGGCTAAATCAGAACCAACATCAGAACTAAACTAGGAAGAAACCAGGGCTAAACAAAGACTGAATCAAGACTAAACCA
The DNA here is from genome assembly GCA_020698575.1 of Bostrychus sinensis. Classification (NCBI taxonomy): domain Eukaryota; kingdom Metazoa; phylum Chordata; class Actinopteri; order Gobiiformes; family Eleotridae; genus Bostrychus; species Bostrychus sinensis. The sequence goes on from CM036251.1 coordinate 3,647,971, forward strand.
GAAGTAAACCAGGGCTAAATCAGAACCAACATCAGAACTAAACTAGGAAGAAACCAGGGCTAAACAAAGACTGAATCAAGACTAAACCAGAAGTAAACCAGGGCTAAATCAGAACCAACATCAGAACTAAACTAGGAAGAAACCAGGGCTAAACAAAGACTGAATCAAGACTAAACCAGAAGTAAACCAGGGCTAAATCAGAACCAACATCAGAACTAAACTAGGAAGAAACCAGGGCTAAACAAAGACTGAATCAAGACTAAACCAGAAGTAAACCATGGCTAAATCAGAACCAACATCAGAACTAAACTAGGAAGAAACCAGGGCTAAACAAAGACTGAATCAAGACTAAACCAGAAGTAAACCATGGCTAAATCAGAACCAACATCAGAACTAAACTAGGAAGAAACCAGGGCTAAACAAAGACTGAATCAAGACTAAACCAGAAGTAAACCAGGGCTAAATCAGAACCAACATCAGGACTAAAGTAGGAAGAAACCAGGGCTAAACAAAGACTGAATCAAGACTAAACCAGAAGTAAACCAGGGCTAAATCAGAACCAACATCAGGACTAAACTAGGAAGAAACCAGGGCTAAACAAAGACTGAATCAAGACTAAACCAGAAGTAAACCAGGGCTAAATCAGAACCAACATCAGAACTAAACTAGGAAGAAACCAGGGCTAAACAAAGACTGAATCAAGACTAAACCAGAAGTAAACCAGGGCTAAATCAGAACCAACATCAGAACTAAACTAGGAAGAAACCAGGGCTAAACAAAGACTGAATCAAGACTAAACCAGAAGTAAACCAGGGCTAAATCAGAACCAACATCAGGACTAAACTAGGAAGAAACCAGGGCTAAACAAAGACTAATCAAGACTAAACCAGAAGTAAACCAGGGCTAAATCAGAACCAACATCAGAACTAAACTAGGAAGAAACCAGGGCTAAACAAAGACTGAATCAAGACTAAACCAGAAGTAAACCAGGGCTAAATCAGAACCAACATCAGAACTAAACTAGGAAGAAACCAGGGCTAAACAAAGACTGAATCAAGACTAAACCAGAAGTAAACCAGGGCTAAATCAGAACCAACATCAGAACTAAACTAGGAAGAAACCAGGGCTAAACAAAGACTGAATCAAGACTAAACCAGAAGTAAACCAGGGCTAAATCAGAACCAACATCAGAAGTAAACTAGGAAGAAACCAGGGCTAAACAAAGACTGAATCAAGACTAAACCAGAAGTAAACCAGGGCTAAATCAGAACCAACATCAGAACTAAACTAGGAAGAAACCAGGGCTAAACAAAGACTGAATCAAGACTAAACCAGAAGTAAACCACGGCTAAATCAGAACCAACATCAGAAGTAAACTAGGAAGAAACCAGGGCTAAACAAAGACTGAATCAAGACTAAACCAGAAGTAAACCAGGGCTAAATCAGAACCAACATCAGAACTAAACTAGGAAGAAACCAGGGCTAAACAAAGACTGAATCAAGACTAAACCAGAAGTAAACCAGGGCTAAATCAGAACCAACATCAGAACTAAACTAGGAAGAAACCAGGGCTAAACAAAGACTGAATCAAGACTAAACCAGAAGTAAACCAGGGCTAAATCAGAACCAACATCAGAACTAAACTAGGAAGAAACCAGGGCTAAACAAAGACTGAATCAAGACTAAACCAGAAGTAAACCAGGGCTAAATCAGAACCAACATCAGAACTAAACTAGGAAGAAACCAGGGCTAAACAAAGACTGAATCAAGACTAAACCAGAAGTAAACCAGGGCTAAATCAGAACCAACATCAGAACTAAACTAGGAAGAAACCAGGGCTAAACAAAGACTGAATCAAGACTAAACCAGAAGTAAACCAGGGCTAAATCAGAACCAACATCAGAACTAAACTAGGAAGAAACCAGGGCTAAACAAAGACTGAATCAAGACTAAACCAGAAGTAAACCAGGGCTAAATCAGAACCAACATCAGAACTAAACTAGGAAGAAACCAGGGCTAAACAAAGACTGAATCAAGACTAAACCAGAAGTAAACCAGGGCTAAATCAGAACCAACATCAGAACTAAACTAGGAAGAAACCAGGGCTAAACAAAGACTGAATCAAGACTAAACCAGAAGTAAACCATGGCTAAATCAGAACCAACATCAGAACTAAACTAGGAAGAAACCAGGGCTAAACAAAGACTGAATCAAGACTAAACCAGAAGTAAACCAGGGCTAAATCAGAACCAACATCAGAACTAAACTAGGAAGAAACCAGGGCTAAACAAAGACTGAATCAAGACTAAACCAGAAGTAAACCACGGCTAAATCAGAACCAACATCAGAACTAAACTAGGAAGAAACCAGGGCTAAACAAAGACTGAATCAAGACTAAACCAGAAGTAAACCAGGGCTAAATCAGAACCAACATCAGGACTAAACTAGGAAGAAACCAGGGCTAAACAAAGACTAATCAAGACTAAACCAGAAGTAAACCAGGGCTAAATCAGAACCAACATCAGAACTAAACTAGGAAGAAACCAGGGCTAAACAAAGACTGAATCAAGACTAAACCAGAAGTAAACCACAGCTAAATCAGAACCAACATCAGAACTAAACTAGGAAGAAACCAGGGCTAAACAAAGACTGAATCAAGACTAAACCAGAAGTAAACCAGGGCTAAATCAGAACCAACATCAGAACTAAACTAGGAAGAAACCAGGGCTAAACAAAGACTGAATCAAGACTAAACCAGAAGTAAACCAGGGCTAAATCAGAACCAACATCAGGACTAAAGTAGGAAGAAACCAGGGCTAAACAAAGACTGAATCAAGACTAAACCAGAAGTAAACCATGGCTAAATCAGAACCAACATCAGAACTAAACTAGGAAGAAACCAGGGCTAAACAAAGACTGAATCAAGACTAAACCAGAAGTAAACCAGGGCTAAATCAGAACCAACATCAGAACTAAACTAGGAAGAAACCAGGGCTAAACAAAGACTGAATCAAGACTAAACCAGAAGTAAACCAGGGCTAAATCAGAACCAACATCAGGACTAAACTAGGAAGAAACCAGGGCTAAACAAAGACTAATCAAGACTAAACCAGAAGTAAACCAGGGCTAAATCAGAACCAACATCAGAACTAAACTAGGAAGAAACCAGGGCTAAACAAAGACTGAATCAAGACTAAACCAGAAGTAAACCACAGCTAAATCAGAACCAACATCAGAACTAAACTAGGAAGAAACCAGGGCTAAACAAAGACTGAATCAAGACTAAACCAGAAGTAAACCAGGGCTAAATCAGAACCAACATCAGAACTAAACTAGGAAGAAACCAGGGCTAAACAAAGACTGAATCAAGACTAAACCAGAAGTAAACCAGGGCTAAATCAGAACCAACATCAGAACTAAACTAGGAAGAAACCAGGGCTAAACAAAGACTGAATCAAGACTAAACCAGAAGTAAACCAGGGCTAAATCAGAACCAACATCAGAACTAAACTAGGAAGAAACCAGGGCTAAACAAAGACTGAATCAAGACTAAACCAGAAGTAAACCAGGGCTAAATCAGAACCAACATCAGAACTAAACTAGGAAGAAACCAGGGCTAAACAAAGACTGAATCAAGACTAAACCAGAAGTAAACCAGGGCTAAATCAGAACCAACATCAGGACTAAACTAGGAAGAAACCAGGGCTAAACAAAGACTGAATCAAGACTAAACCAGAAGTAAACCAGGGCTAAATCAGAACCAACATCAGAACTAAACTAGGAAGAAACCAGGGCTAAACAAAGACTGAATCAAGACTAAACCAGAAGTAAACCACGGCTAAATCAGAACCAACATCAGAACTAAACTAGGAAGAAACCAGGGCTAAACAAAGACTGAATCAAGACTAAACCAGAAGTAAACCAGGGCTAAATCAGAACCAACATCAGAACTAAACTAGGAAGAAACCAGGGCTAAACAAAGACTGAATCAAGACTAAACCAGAAGTAAACCAGGGCTAAATCAGAACCAACATCAGAACTAAACTAGGAAGAAACCAGGGCTAAACAAAGACTGAATCAAGACTAAACCAGAAGTAAACCAGGGCTAAATCAGAACCAACATCAGAACTAAACTAGGAAGAAACCAGGGCTAAACAAAGACTGAATCAAGACTAAACCAGAAGTAAACCAGGGCTAAATCAGAACCAACATCAGGACTAAACTAGGAAGAAACCAGGGCTAAACAAAGACTGAATCAAGACTAAACCAGAAGTAAACCAGGGCTAAATCAGAACCAACATCAGAACTAAACTAGGAAGAAACCAGGGCTAAACAAAGACTGAATCAAGACTAAACCAGAAGTAAACCACGGCTAAATCAGAACCAACATCAGAACTAAACTAGGAAGAAACCAGGGCTAAACAAAGACTGAATCAAGACTAAACCAGAAGTAAACCACGGCTAAATCAGAACCAACATCAGAACTAAACTAGGAAGAAACCAGGGCTAAACAAAGACTGAATCAAGACTAAACCAGAAGTAAACCAGGGCTAAATCAGAATCAACATCAGAACTAAACTAGGAAGAAACCAGGGCTAAACAAAGACTGAATCAAGACTAAACCAGAAGTAAACCACGGCTAAATCAGAACCAACATCAGAACTAAACTAGGAAGAAACCAGGGCTAATCAAAGACTGAATCAAGACTAAACCAGAAGTAAACCAGGGCTAAATCAGAACCAACATCAGAAGTAAACTAGGAAGAAACCAGGGCTAAACAAAGACTGAATCAAGACTAAACCAGAAGTAAACCAGGGCTAAATCAGAACCAACATCAGAACTAAACTAGGAAGAAACCAGGGCTAAACAAAGACTGAATCAAGACTAAACCAGAAGTAAACCAGGGCTAAATCAGAACCAACATCAGGACTAAAGTAGGACTTCCCCTCTTATTGCCATCCAGTATTTCAATGTTGACAAGTGATGTAAAGACTAGATGATGTATTAATTTTTTCGTTCCTATTACAGAGACTAAACCAGGCCAAAGCAGGCAGTTTGTGGAAGTCTTTAGGCCTCAGACCTGCTCTGAACGACCAGACCTCTGTTCTGTAAAATGCAGTTTTAATTCATGTTTAAGTACAACTCCAGAGCAGAGCAGTCGTCCCCTCTCCTTCTTTCCCCTCTTGAACTTACCCCCTTTTGTCCTAGATCTGTCAAAATTAAATCAAGGCTAAACCAGGATTAAACCAGGGCTAAACAAGGTCTAAACCAGGGGGTGACCAAGACTAAGCTAGGGCTAAACCAAGATTAAAATGGAGCTATAATTAGTAATAAACAAGGACTTAAACTAGATTAAACCAGGGCTATACCTAGGATTAAATTAGGGCTAAACCAATACTTAACAAGGGCTAAACCTGGGCTAAACCAGGATTAAACCAGGGCTAAATCAGGACTAAACATGGACTAAAACTGGCAGAGCTATACCTAGGATCAAACAAGGGCTAAGACAGTACTTAACAAGGGCTAAACCAGGGCTAAATCAGGACTAAACAAGGCCTAAAACTGGCAGGGCTATACCTAGGATTAAACAAGGGCTAAACCAGTACAAAACCAGGGCTAAACCAGGATGAAACCAGGGCTAAATCAGGACTAAACAAGGACTAAAACTGGCAGAGCTATACCTAGGATCAAACAAGGGCTAAAACAGCACAAAACCAGGGCTAAACCAGGATTAAACCAGGGCTAAATCAGGACTAAACAAAGACTAAAACTGGCAGAGCTATACCTAGGATTAAACAAGGGCTAAAACAGTACAAAACCAGGGCTAAACCAGGATGAAACCAGGGCTAAATCAGGACTAAACATGGACTAAAACTGGCAGAGCTATACCTAGGATCAAACAAGGGCTAAGACAGTACTTAACAAGGGCTAAACCAGGGCTAAATCAGGACTAAACAAGGCCTAAAACTGGCAGGGCTATACCTAGGATTAAACAAGGGCTAAACCAGTACAAAACCAGGGCTAAACCAGGATGAAACCAGGGCTAAATCAGGACTAAACAAGGACTAAAACTGGCAGAGCTATACCTAGGATCAAACAAGGGCTAAAACAGCACAAAACCAGGGCTAAACCAGGATTAAACCAGGGCTAAATCAGGACTAAACAAGGACTAAAACTGGCAGAGCTATACCTAGGATTAAACAAGGGCTAAAACAGTACAAAACCAGGGCTAAACCAGGATGAAACCAGGGCTAAATCAGGACTAAACATGGACTAAAACTGGCAGAGCTATACCTAGGATCAAACAAGGGCTAAACCAGTACTTAACAAGGGCTAAACCTGGGCTAAACCAGGATTAAACATGGACTAAAAATGGCAGGGCTATACCTAGGATTAAACAAGGGCTAAAACAGTACAAAACCAGCGCTAAACTGGGATGAAACCAGGGCTAAATCAGGACTAAACATCGACTAAAACTGGCAGGGCTATACCTAAGATCAAACAAGGGCTAAACCAGGATCAAACCAGGACTAAAAACGGACAAAACCATACACTTCAGACAGAGCCCAGTAGGAAACATTTAAATCAGGCTCTGTTCTGTATAATGCAGTGTTAATTTATGTTTAAGTACGAGTCCAGAGCGGAGCAGCCAGTCCCCTCTCCTCGTCTCCTTTCCTTCGACCTTACCCCCTTTTATCCCAGATCTGTCTGAAGTAATCTCAGCCCGCTGTAAAAGGTCAGAGTCTGAAGGAGCCTCTCTCGGTCCGCGCTCCGACCCGGCGCAGGGGGAAAGAGGCGCTCTGAAGATTTCCTGATTTGAATTTCAAGGTTGTGTCCCGCTCACTTTGCTCCGGGCCATAGTCTCTTTGTTCCGTCAGTGTTCTGCGCGTCTGTGAAGAGCAGCTTCTAGGACTTAAAGTCTTATCAGTGAGTTAAGTTAAGACAAAATGTGAGGTTTTTATGGTTTTGCACAGCAGTTAAAGACATGTGTGCACTTCTTTCCTTTCAGATTTTCTCTTCAGACTCAAAGCAGTACAAAATTAGGAAGTCATCAAGACCAAGCCTGGACTGAACTAAACAAGGACTAAACCAGTACTAAAGCAAGGCTAAATTAGGACTTTATCAGAACCAAGCCAGGACTAAACAAGGGCTAAACTCTAAACTAGGACTGAGTCAGAACTAAACCAAGCACCAACCTAATGACCTAAGCCAGGGCTAAACCAGCACTAAACCAGGCTGAAACTAGGACCAAGACAGGACTAAACCAAGGCCAAACCAGGACCAAAGCCAGGGCTAAACCAGTACTAAACCAGGCTGAAACTAGGACCAAGTCAGGACTAAACCAAGGCCAAACCAGGACCAAAGCCAGGGCTAAACCAGTACTAAACCAGGCTGAAACTAGGACCAAGTCAGGACTAAACCAAGGCCAAACCAGGACCAAAGCCAGGGCTAAACCAGTACTAAACCAGGCTGAAACTAGGACCAAGTCAGGACTAAACCAAGGCCAAACCAGGACCAAAGCCAGGGCTAAACCAGTACTAAACCAGGCTGAAACTAGGACCAAGTCAGGACTAAACCAAGGCCAAACCAGGACCAAAGCCAGGGCTAAACCAGTACTAAACCAGGCTGAAACTAGGACCAAGCCAGGACTAAACCAAGGCCAAACCAGGACCAAAGCCAGGGCTAAACCAGTACTAAACCAGGCTGAAACTAGGACCAAGCCAGGACTAAACCAAGGCCAAACCAGGACCAAAGCCAGGGCTAAACCAGTACTAAACCAGGCTGAAACTAGGACCAAGCCAGGACTAAACCAAGGCCAAAGCCAGGGCTAAACCAGTACTAAGCCAGGCTGAAACTAGGACCAAGCCAGGACTAAACCAAGGCCAAACCAGGACCAAAGCCAGGGCTAAACCAGTACTAAACCAGGCTGAAACTAGGACCAAGCCAGGACTAAACCAAGGCCAAACCAGGACCAAAGCCAGGGCTAAACCAGTACTAAACCAGGCTGAAACTAGGACCAAGCCAGGACTAAACCAAGGCCAAACCAGGACCAAAGCCAGGGCTAAACCAGTACTAAACCAGGCTGTAACTAGGACCAAGTCAGGACTAAGCTAAGGCCAAACCAGGACCAAAGCCAGGGCTAAACCAGTACTAAGCCAGGTTGAAACTAGGACCAAGTCAGGACTAAACCAAGGCCAAAGCCAGGGCTAAACCAGTACTAAGCCAGTACTAAACCAGGCTGAAACTAGGACCAAGCCAGGACTAAACCAAGGCCAAACCAGGACCAAAGCCAGGGCTAAGCCAGGACTAAACCAGGCTGAAACTAGGATCAAGTCAGGACTAAACCAAGGCCAAACCAGGACTAAACTACGGCTAAACTATGACTAAAACAGGACTAAGCCAGGCCCCAAAGCAGTTCTAAACCAGGGCTAAACCAGGATTAAACAAGGTCTAAACTAAGTCTTAACCAGAACTAAACCAGGCTCAAACTAGGGCTCAACCCAGGTGAAACCAGGACTAAACAAGCACAGGAGCGCCCAAAAGCTGCACTAAAAGTATTATCAAAAACTAGCTGAACAGGGCTCTGATACAAATACATTAGATATGAAAATGTGAATGAAGACTTAGCTCTGTGTGAGTCTCTGTGATGGTCGTTGTGTGTCCAAAATAAAACAAGTGTCTGACATAAGCACACTTCAATTACCCAAACAAACACTCCACTGTCCCCACTTCATCATCGGAGCATTAGAGGTGCGTTCACTGCCAGAGCAAAAATAGGCCCATTACATTCACAGACCAAAAGGACATTATGATTCAAAACAGTATTAAAATGTCATAACTGGAATAATTCACATAGAAAACCACTTAGAGGGCTTTATTTAAGAGCGGAATGTGTGTCCTCTGAATCAGACGTCCTTGGGTTCGGCTTCTCTTGGGTTTATTTGGTAAAATATGTAGGTTTTATGCAGAAAAGAGGAGAGGAATGAAGCTAAATACTGGCCCGTGTCGAGTCCAATTTAAAAAATATGTCACTGAATAACTTTTGCATATGTCCCAATCTAAAATCTTCACTTTAAAGAGGCAATATTCTGCTTTTATTCATATTTTTAAACCAATCTTGGTCACTTCTAGAACAGCAGCAGCATTTTCAATCTTTCAAAACATTATGTGATTAAAAGAGAACGTTTTTAATTAAGCTACTTCTGTCATAAAGAAACAGATGGAGAGACCAGCAGAGGGCAGCAGAGAGTAAAAGAGCATTTTACTTTCTTAAACTTTTTAAATGATGTACACCGTTTTTTGGATAAATGAATGACAGCAGACTGGATGTAGAGGGCTTGTTGGTGATTGGTCAGTGCTTCCTGGAGTGGGCGGGGCTTCGTGGGAGAGGCGGAGGTTTGTGGATCCGAGCGTTTTGAGGCTTCAGAAACAGAGCCAGAGGAATACAGGTTTACTCAAACAGGCGTGAATGACAAAAACACAACTCCAGGTCTGTTTTTGATGAGGGAACATTAGAACATGGGTCAAGTTTGCATTACATAGCAGCTTTAATAAAAATGACAAGACCAAGTATTTTCCTCAAAACTTTAGTTAAAAATCAACAAACATCACAATTTTTTGTTTTTTTTTTCTAACATACTTTTTATGTTCTAACATATTTTTACGTAGGCCTATGTGGACAACCTCTGGCACCTCACCTGCAGTACCTTTGGGGCCCACCAGGGGGCTGTGATCCACAGTTTATTTGTTTTTGTTTTTTTATTTAACTGTTTATTAGAACAGCACACATTAATAAACATTTCTGTAAATGTGCCAGTGTTAGCTACAGAGCTAGTTTTTAACTGTAGTCCCAGGGCAAGATGTAAAATGCCAGCAACCGACAAAACAAACAAACAACATTAAAGGTTAGCGCTTACAAAAACAAATACAAATATAAATAGTAAATTAGTAAACGTTAGTAGGTTTCATAAAAGCTCACTCATATATTTAGGAATCACAAGCCTCACACTAAAGCTATTAATAATTAAAAACTCAATTCAAGGAACAAACATGCACTAAAACATCTTAAACAAGGATTAAAAAAGGACTCTACAACAAAACTAGACTAAAACCAAGACTAAACCAAGCTTAAAGCAGGACTAAACTAGATTTCTGCCAATAATAATAATAATACACCAAAAAATTACTAAATATTTATAATAAATTGTAAATTAAACTGATTCTTTTACTGCCCCCTGCTGTCTGGAGTTGGTATCTTGGTGCATGCATGAACTTATCCAAGACAAAAATTTATGAACAGATCTAAAGAGGATTTAGGATCACACAAAGATGGAAAAAATCTTAAACAAGGACTACACCAGGACAGGACCAAGACTAAACCACAGCTGGAGACCAAAACCCAAAACTCCAGGCCAAATGTAAGACCAGCCCACCCAAACTCTAACCTCAGACGCAGCCAGACCGAGGAGATTAAATCCATTTGTCTTGTGCAGAGCTCTGACAATGGGCCCAGTTCACGACGTTTCCTCATTGATTCCTGAGGTGGTTCAAATAGAAATGTTAAAATGGGTCACAGCCGCGACACCGGACCCCACTTAGAGTCAAACGGCACGAAGAAATAAAGAAAATCTGCGACGTGAGGTTAATAAAACGGTTACTGGTCTCCGCCGTTAATAAATGGAGCGGTCTAGACGGCTTAAGTGGCTATTTTAATCCTCACATTGGAGACTCAGAAAGAATTTTAATATAAAAGTAGTTATGTGCCTTGGTCAGAATGCAGTACTCGAACACTTTTTTTGCATAAAACAAAGTGTCTAACCATTTGAAGAGGTGTTTTTTAATGACATCGCCCTTGGACCCATTTTACAAGGATGAACTAAAGATGAGAGGCTCTTCACCGAGAAAACACATTAGTTTTACAAAAGTTTATGAGTTTAAGAGTTTTATGTTCTTTCAGTTACGTTGGTGGGAGTTGTGGGTTCCAGATTTCTCTCTGAGTGGAGCGTGCGTATCCTCCCTGTGTTTGTTTTCTCCTCCTTCCACCGCATGTAAACTGGAGAATCTAAATGTCCCATGGTGAATAAATGTGAGAGTGAACGGTTGTGTGCCTCTGAGGACGGCAGGCTGCAAAATCCCTAAAACTGTCAATATGATGCAGAAGAAAACGTAAACCCAGCAACATGACGTATCTGTTCTATTTAGTGATGGGAATTTTGGCTCATTTCCGGGAGCTGGATCATTTGGTTCGGTTCTTTTGGCTCCCTAATGGCTCTTTATTTTACCACCTTTATCTTTTATATTTCAGCCAAATTTAGCACAGTTTTGACAAACAAGTTGTGTTGCGTACTCATACATATAAATACATGGATTGTAATGAAGAATTAAACATTTCCGGTGCTTTGAAACTACCCAATGAACTGACTTACTCACAGAACCGCTCTACTACACACAGCACATAAACACAACTATAATTAAGCAAAAAAAAAGGACACATTTTGACTTTTTTTATTTAAACACAACCCTAACAAAAAGCAGGGCTTTATTCAGCAGTAAAAAGTAAAAACAAAAGCAACAGCTGACCTCAAAACTCATAAAACTTTATGACAAATATACAACCTAATAAAAAATAAATAAGTATGTAACTGTAATATTTAACTTTTATTTTTCAGGGCAGATTTTTCAGAGGCTGATCCGGTTTCTTCACTTTGTCTTCGCCCTGTTTTTGAAAAGATCCTTTCATAAAAAAAACGCTCGCAGATGGGAGCGGCTCTCACCGTTCACTTGAAAGAACCGACTCTGTACCGACTCATTCGCGATCCGACCCATCACTAGTTCTATTTTAAATCTGCTTTGAGTCATGTTTGGGAATATGCACGCAGTACGAGTTCAGTGGCGTTATTACGAGTGTTAAGTGTGGTGTTTATTCACTTTTTTACTGTGAGAACAACAGTTGTGTAAATGACAGGGCCCCTCCAACTGTGCAGAGATCCTGAAGTGTGCAGGACTTTACATAAACACGAGCCAACTGCCAAATGTTGGTGGATTTTCATGCTGGCTAATAAGCCGACTCTCACAAACCACTTCTGTAGAGTTTAGACCTGAATTTCTGTCACTATTCTTAGAAATATCTCCCTGATTTATAGTTTCTCTGTCATTAAAGGAAAAAATGATTAGCCATTTACAGAGGCTCAGCTGAAACATGAAAATGAATTAATACATGCAAAAAGATTCTTGTTCTTCTTGTGAGTGTTAGTGTCGTGTCCAAATCTGCCTTGCCCTGGTGTTTCCTGTGTCTCCTGGCTTCAGTGTTTTTATTTGTATTTTTGGATTATCTGTTATTCCTCTTTTGCCTTTTTGTTTCTCCTCGAGTTTTGACCTTTATTGGTATTTGACTTTTCAATTTTTGTGTTTTTTCCTTGTGGAGTTTTTTCATTTAGTTCAGGGGTGCCCAAACCTTTTCTCTCAGAGGGCCAAAATGGAAATCTATTTGTGGGCCAAGTGGCAAATGCAATCATCTTTTGAATGTAATGAGATCATAAGCAAAGAGATCTATGATTAAACCTCCTTTAATTATTACATTGTTTAGCTGAACGATCTTGTTATAGACTCCCTACCAACCACTGACACTCTATTCATCTATTCATATTCAAGGCATTTTTTATGTATTATGATTTGGCTGATTGTCCTAATAACATGGGACATTTCGGTGCGTGAATAAAGTTCAGGGGTTTTAATAAATCTGTAGAAACCTGCACGTTATCTGTCGTAGTAACTGCTGAAGCCAATGGGATTTGGAGAGAATATCAGCCAGAGTTGTGCAGCTGATGGAAGGCTTTTTTTATGGGAACATCAACATTAACTATAAACACTCGTGATTTTGATTTAGTACCGCAAATATTTGTTCCAAAAACAAGTAGTATAGAATAGCAGTATAGAAGAGTAGTATATAGAAGAGCAAAGTAAGAAACATGCATTGATTATCATGCTGTAGATAAATTCATATTTGATTTAACAAATCTGGATTTCTATTTGACAAGAACTGACAAAATATTTGAATGCAAAATATTTGGATGGCCAGTGTCATGTGTTTTCTAATGTCACTGTTTCACTGAAGTCCGTTCCTGTTTTGCTGATGACGTTCGAGTTGAACGTGAAGCCATGACACGATGCCTGGCAGTGAGAGTGGTGATGGGTGATGATGCTGCTGCAGGTTCATGTGACTCTGTGGCATCATTTATTTACAACCAGGGTCTATAAAAATGGCAAGAGGAGGATAAAACATGAAATATTTTATAATAAATTAAATGTCATATCCATATTCCTCCTTGGCCAGCATTTTCTGTAAGTAATAAATGCAGTTACTCATCAGTTAAAGCATTGTTAGTCACAGGACATCTTACTGCTGAAAAAGGCTCAGAGACGAGTTTGGACCTGTTTTAAAAAAGAAAAAAAATTCCAATTTAACTTCTGTCATGCAGGCTGTATCTCTTTAGGGAATCCCAAGTGAACGCACAAAGGTAAGTTTCCTTACCTTTGTGAAGTTGCGCCGTTTCTTCTCCATCACCGGCGAGAAAACTTCAAAGAAGGGCTCCCGGAGACCAAGCCCCCCCCCCATGATGTAAGCACTGATCACTGTTTATTTCAGCTGTTTATTTGCAAAGTGATGAAGACAAATATAAATCACTCTCAGTCTCGTCGCATCAGGTCGAAGTTGGCCTGCGCTGCGGTGACATGTCTGCATTAATCTGGTCCTTTTTTACCTTCATAGTCAAACCCTTTGGTATCCATGTCTCAAAAAAGTCTTCATTCAAGTCTCATTAATAACTGAGTAGTAGCAGTGGATTGCGACAGTGGATGGGCCTAGAGATTACTGGCTTGGGCAAAAAAACCAAAAAAAAAAACAAACAACAAATGTGTGAGAGCAAGGGAAGTTTCTGCCTAGACGCTTGTGTGCGCCTGTCACTGTCCATGGTGCTTAATGTGAAAGACATGACCAAAACAACAATAATATTTTGAAAATCTCCCTTGCGCCATTTATTTAAACTTTTGTTATACCTTATTTAATGCAACATCTTTAACAAACAACAAAAACAATGATCAAACTTGATCAAACTTTCGCCTACAACAAAAGACTGCGGGGTTTCTCGTTGAAACACTGCAATTATCTCACTGTAATCAATACTCTCCGTTATTTCTCGTTCAAAGGAAATCAGCGATAAAGAGTTGAGTCTTTCTGTGAGCATCATTGCCCTGGTGCCCGTTTTGATTCTGTTTACAGCTGAACAGAGTCTCTCCACAGCACAGGCAGTCATGGGCCGTGTGTAGTAGTAGTAGTAGTAGTAGTAGTAGTAGTAGTAGTAGTAGTAGTTGGTTCACTTTTGGAAATATGTGGCCTGGACATGTGTCAAGGACTTCGATTAGTGAGGAAAATGTTTCCTTATCCTAATCATTATGCTTTTTTCTTTTAATATGCTGCACAAACACAGCATATTCAGCTTCACATTTATTGAGAAGTGTGTACATATGGGTTGGATTATATTTATGTCCCCAAATGTGTCATGTTTTCTGTTTGCGCAAATCCCACTGCCCACTCTCGTAATGCGCCTTAACCCTAAAGGCAGCAGGGCAGCTCGAGGTGGATGAAAATCAAGTAGCCTATTTGTATTTTTAGGTGTCGTCACCCAGATTTCCTGTAGAGATATTACACTCCCAATTATACCGTTTCAGGCACGGCCAGCTATCTCTGAAGTTCACAAAATATTTTTGAATTTATCGAGCTCCGTTCAAGCGCTCTAGCTTCACATCACGTGACCCTCTCCGAGTTTATATTTTTGATTGAAGGGAGGCTATGACACAAGCTACTTTTGAAAAAGAAAAAGGATTCACTGTTTTAAGAGTTAGTCATTAAAAACACTGTGGCGTTAGCATTACCCATTTTCTGATATCACTGCGTCTTTAGGCAGAGATTGTTTTTGTTTGACTGTGGCTTAATCACTTGTATATTAGGATTAGCTAGATACTCTGTCAAAGACAGAGGTTTTGTGATTTTATGTTGAACACGTTTAGTCACTAAAGACATCTATAGTGTTATTTTATTCCCATAATAATTCCCATAATTAAAATACACCTTTGCTTACAGCTTTGCTTAAGTCACTCCTGTAATTGATAATGTTCTAAAATGATCATTTCTAAATTCATAATTTTGATCAAAATCAAAATAATCAATTCATCTATTTATTTCTCTTTTAAAAGGGCATTTGCAAATCAATTTGGTAAATGTAATATTAATAGCAGTATTATTAAATAAATAAATAAAATATTGTTTTATGAGATGTTAAGATCATTGCTTCTGTTTTTATTCACATTTACACAGCTCTCGGCCTGTTGTTACAAATGAAGCCTAAACTTGAAAAGGAGTTGGTCCAGGTTTCAGGCCAAACAAAAGTCACATCAAAGAGAAAAACAGTACACTTAATTTTTTTTTTATATATATTTTTTATTTGCATTTTTTCTGAAAGCGTTGCCATCAAACAGATGGTGTGGTTGGTGGTGTGGTGTGGTGACAGCGAGGCGGCCCGGGGCTGACCTGTCGGCTCTAGGAGAGCTTCAGACTGACTCAGTCCAGGTTCTTCAGATTCTGGGTTTGTCCATGCACTAGTGCTCCTGGTTACTCCTCCACATCAAACCTTTCTGACAGAAAATCCCTTCACACGTCCCAGTGAACACAGACACTCCTTCAGAGTCTCTCAGAGGCATGTGACGGGATTCTCTGCTAGGCGTTCGGTGCCGAGGAGCTTTCATGCTCAGGTCTAGGAGCTTCAGGACTTTAGGAAGTGCACAGGAAGTTCAGTCCCATCTGAACCAGGTCTGAGACCAAGTCCAAGCCCTCCATAAACCAAGAAGTCTATGATGGACTTTGGGCCTCCTGGTCACTGACTGGTGGCGGTGTCAGGGCCGAGGATTTACTCCCTCCTGCAGAGGGCGCGGCGCACTGAGCGTAGGAACGATCCTAGTGTGCGTTTCTTCTTCTCTGGCGTTGTCAGATGTTTGTAGATGGTTTCCAAGACCTCAGTGCTGAAGCCTTCCTGAGCCCAGGCAGCCTGGGACACCCAGTCCTTCTTCTTGCCCCTGCACAGGTCTCGGTACACGGCTCGGGCCACGTCCTCGATGTGCCGTATGTCCGGCTTCACTTTGACGTCCCACTGAGCGACCTGAGGCTCCAGCTGCTTCATCAGGGCTAGGGTCAGGGCAGTCACTTCAGGTCCTTGTTTGTTCTGAAAGATCCTGGTCACCACCTCATGAACCAGGCCGTTATACTTGGCCATGTTCCGCTGATTGGGCTCCCTGAGGATGTCTTGTCGCACTGAGGTGGGGACTCTCCACATCACTGGAGTGGATACAGAGACGTCCATCCGGGACTGTCCTGGAGACTCAGGGTGCTACTGCTCATAGACCTCAGGGGAGATGTGGGCGACGTGGTCTTCTCGGTCTGTGATCCTGAGGCGGGGACTGGACATTCTCAAGAAAAGATTGCTGATCTTTGCCAGGGCTCTCTGGACCGGGTCTTTTAGGTTTGGCAGCTGCTGCTGGGTCTGAAGCCAACTCCGAATGCTCTCCATGAATGACTTGATCTCAGCGCGGACCTCTCTCCTGAACTTCTTCAATCCTTTTGTTGGAGCCATATTGTGAGAGACGACTTCAGTGAGCTGCTCACTCAGCTCTCTGTACTGTCCATCTCCGATGTCCTGGGACAGCTTCTGGTACATGTCCTGCTCTTGGTCCTCTGTGGCCTCCTCCTGGGCTAACTCCTTCAACAGAGGAGAGGCCTGCTCCATCACCTCCTCCAGGGAAACATCCCGACGTGTGCAGGGCTGGCAGCACAGTCTTCTCAGTGAAGTGCAAAAGACGGCTTTAGCATAGCACAGCACGAAGAAGGACCTAATCTTCTGGGCCACTCCTGTCAAACGAGGCATCCTGGTGATGTAGAAGCCATCCTGCTCTGCAATAATGGGCGATCCTCCTGAGCCTGACTGGCTCTGACTCATCTCATCCAAGAGGATGAAGATAATGGCGGAGGCTGTGTCCTGGCTGTCGTAGTTCAGGCTCCTCGTGTCCCCTCCGCTCATCTGCACAGCCTCTTTCTGCAGGATGTTCTGGACCTCTTCAGTGGCTGCTCTCAGGCTGGCGCTGGAGGAGGCTGGTTTAGTGAGTCCTTCGTCATTGGACTCCTCCTCGGCCACAGCCTCTGTGATGGTCTGTGATCTGTGAGGCGAATACTCTTCTGCCTCAAAAAGGTGCTGCTCTGGCAGTGCAGATGTAACAGTCACTGGTGTTTTAGTGACTACTGCTGGAGATGTTGTGGACACTATTTCAGAAGTGACCTCTTGTATCTCCTCAGAGGGGACACGTCCACCACAGGGAAGGCAGCTTTTCCTGAGTTTGTCCTTAATGTTCTTAAGTCTTCTGCTCGGTGCTTCCTTTTCTTCATCCTGAGTCTGTGGAGTGTGTTCCTCAGGAGGAACACATCCCCCACAGTTCAGTGTGTCCCTGAAAGACCGCAGCATGGCTCTGGCATGGCGAACCATAGGTTTAATCTTGTCTTTGGACGGCCTGTAGTCGTCGTCCTCAGGGATCACCAGGTGCTTGTCCTCCACTCGGCTGCAGCACAGGGCAGAGTTGACCATATTTGTCACCTCACTGCTCACCAGTCGGAACAGGTCCGTCATGGCTTGGTGAGTGGAGCCTAATGCTGCCTTGAAGCTCTCACGGGGGCTGGGGTGCACCGCTCTCCTCACCGCCTCCTCAGACACAAGCAGGGGGTGCTCTCCCTGTCTCCCGGCTAACACAATATTATTATAAGTCTCCAGGATCAGGTTGGACACTGTAGAAATGATCTCCAGAAACATCTTTGCCAGTAGCCTCCTGGAGTCCTGATCTGAGAGGTCCAGAGTGGCTACTTTGTCCCAAAATAAAACAACCAGAGGCTGGATCTTGTCGGTGGAGATTTTTGGGACCAACTTGTTCAGAGGAGACTCGACTTTGGCCCGTTCCTCCTCTGAGGCGCTGGGCCCCGCTCTGCTGCTCACTCGAGTGGGCGGATCTCCTCCATCAGGGCCTCTGCTTCCTCGTCGGTCAGGACACTGGAGACACCGCTGGGGACCTCCGCAGACTTCACTGCAGAGTTCACCCGGTCCTTGGGGCTGGTTCTAGGACTGCTCATTTTCGAACCGTTTATATTTATATTTCCGCTTGTTTGTTTGCTGTGCAGCTCCTGGGTATTGTTTGTTTGTCCTGTATGTCTCTAAAGTAACTTCAGTGTATCTGTCATCTGTGACATCACCAGTGTTTGGCTTCGAACTTTAGCCCCGCCCACAGTACACAGGTTTCCATGGTAACGGATTATGCATTGGATATGAACATAGCAATAAAATAGAACACTCTTCTATTGCTATGCATAATCCGTTACCATGGAAACCTGTGTTAACAGCTGTGGAATACTTGGGTGACTAAAATTGAAAGAAAATATATTATTTTTCTCTGATTAATACAACATTACAATACATTTTTTACAGCCATGTTTTGCGTCGTGTGCCTAAAGCTCCATAAACACATGTGTCCTTCACTGTGCCTCAGACAGCAGGCTGGTCTCTGGTTCTGCTCTGATCCCTCCTCACTGCATTGTGAACCAGCTTTTCACCACCATCCAGAGTTTTCTTCTAAAGTCAAGGCCAAGTCCGGCTCAGATCCACGACATGGGACCGGATCTGTGGCCTCTGAATTAGAACACATTATGTTGAACAAGGCGACAGTAAATGTGGTGTCAGTGAGAACTGGATTCATTGTGAATCCCTCCCCCCAAAAAACAAGAAAGCACTTAGATTTTATATAAAGTACTTTTAGAGCCCATTTACTGCAAGAGAAGCTTCCCCTAAACTTTCATAAAATAAATGGTCCAATACGCACTAATGAATTTCATAAAATTAGATATTAAGTTACATTGTACACAGCAAAACCAGCAGGGTCAGATTAACTCCATGGGACTCTTTTTCAGAGTTTATATGGAACCATTCAGAATAGAGTTACTCTTACCCTTTTTTAGGAAGTTAAATATTTCACCCCTAAAGCAGGGGTACCCAACCCTTTTCTCTCAGAGGGCCAAAATGGAAATGTATTTGTGGGCCAAGGGGCAAATGCAATCATCTTTTAGATGTAATTAGATCATAAACAAAGAGATCCATGATTAAACCTCCTTTAATTATTACATTGTTTAGCTGAACAGACTTGTTATAGACTCCCTACCAACCACTGACAGTCTATTCAGTGCACAGTGGAATCAAAGTAGACCACAGCACCTCCTTGTGGGCCAATCAGACCCCTTGAAGGGCCAAGTTTGGCCCGGGGGCCCCACTTTGGGCACCCCTGATTTAGTTTATTAAAAGTTTAAACAGTCCTGCCTTTTTTGAGTCCTTTTCCCACTATGCCTCACACCCGACCATGACACTAACAAGCATTACATGATATCAATACTTTAATAAATATTTTAAAAACTTAAGTCCAGTGGTGTTAAAACAATTTGTTTCTGTTAGCTTATCAGACACTAATACATACAGTATAACACAGAAACATTTAAACAGATGAACAGTGTTGAGTGGAAACTCTAACTGGTAGGGCTGTAATGATACAGTAACAGTATCGATGTATCAATTTTTTTTCCCCTATGATACAACTACATCGATACACATGACCTTGTATCGAATCTTATCGTTTTCTAGAAAGTTAATATCGATACACATGTCAATTGATAATTTTGGAAGTATCAAAATAAGAAATGTATATGTTAAAATAAAACCAGATATGGCTTTTTGGAGATAAATTTTGTGTTTTTAATTAAATTAAATGTTATATTCAACTTTTCTTCACTCTCTCTCTGCTGGACATAATCAGCCCCGGCCACGGTGCTACATTTGAGAGCAAACTTTTATGATTTTTGGCAAAAAGTTGCTGTATCGATTATCGATATGAAGGTGTTGAATCATATTGAAACACTTCTAATCTATAGATATTGTATCGTTGCAAAAACATATCGTTATACCCATTCTAACTGGCTGTAACTTGCCACAGCGAACAGTGGACAAAAAACTTAAGGTCGAGCCCTAGGACCATGGCTTGGGCACAGTTTGGTCGTTCTGCCCTGAGTCCACCCTGAGTGATAACGCTCTGATTAACCCTTCATTGTCCAGGCCCATAGCTGCTGGCATAAGCTCCAGTCATACATATAGTTATATACAGTGAAACCCGAAATTATTCATACCCCTGGCAAATTCACATGCCACTTTTTGTTCAAATGTAAAAAAAAGAAAACAGAGAAATATTTTTTTCCACAGTGATACCTCTTGTACATCGTATTATTATTATCTTTTGGGAGAAGTCTGTGTCATTTCCGGTCAAAAAAAAAAACTTGCTTGAATGAAAGTAACTTTAAGTCAGAATTTGCCAGGGGTATGAATAATTTTGGGCTTCACTGTACATATAGATATATACATACAGATGCTGTGTGTAGAAAACACAATATATACAATAAGCCTATTTATTGCTCCTTTCGTTACGTCTGTTTTGTTCAGGGTCTTGTTTCTTGTTTTTGTCTCGGGGGTCGATCTGGGGTCATCGCCACGGCCCTTATCGCCATGGTAACCTGCTCTCTCTCAGAAACAAATATGACCGACGCCGCGGTGATCTATCATCTCTGCAGAACGGCCCATCCATCACCTTCGCCGCGCTCCGACGAAACCCCGGCTCGGTTCCCCCTCGCCTGGGCTCAGATTGGTCGGCTTTAGAAGACTCGCTCTCGCTGCGAACATGACAGAAACGCATTGATTTACAAATCTATCGAGACGGGACTCTTCAAACTCAGAGGGGGCGAGGTTCACGCGGTTCAGCTTTTGGACAGAACTGGGACAGAGGCTGGAGATCCGGGATTAAGGTCCAACACATACACAAGGCCAGGTACAAGCAAAGA
Organism: Bostrychus sinensis; assembly: GCA_020698575.1. Lineage (NCBI taxonomy): Eukaryota > Metazoa > Chordata > Actinopteri > Gobiiformes > Eleotridae > Bostrychus > Bostrychus sinensis. The sequence goes on from CM036251.1 coordinate 3,668,987, forward strand.
TTAATGACAAGACAAGGCTGAAATAAGTTGTTTTAGAAGTTAGAGGGAGTTTATAAAAGGTCTGTATTCTGAGAACAGCAGCACATTTTACAACCTTTAAAAACATTATGTGACTAAAAGAAAACATTTTTAATAAGTATTCTACTGATCAACTTTATCAATTAATGCATTTTCTAAGTATTCTAAGTATTTGGAAATAAACTACGCAGACTGTAAGAACTGGTTTTTGAATGCAGTAAAAACAGCTGACTGACACATTTTGTAAATTAGAAGCTTAATACTACGATAATAATAACTGCGATAACGATAATTTTGCGATATATCGTGCAGCCCTAGAAAGAAATCTAAGTAGATTTTGCATAATATTAAAGCAGCTCTTTAAGCAGAGCTGCACTCACACAGTTCAATTCTTATTTTTCTACATTTTTCATTCCAATTAAAATGAAACAATTCTTATTTAAGTTCTTTACAATTAATCTCAATGGCAAGGATTTACAAGAACATGTTTCATAATTTGTCAGTATCTATGTATTTCCAGTCATTTAATTATCCTGAGATCCAGCTGTGACCCTGCAGCTAGTTTTCACCTGTCCCACCACCGTCTGGACCAAAAGCACTCTGAGTATTTAAGGAGAAGACCCTTGGAGGAAAAAGGGATCACTGACTGGATTCTCTGTTTGTTTGTTTGTTTGTTTGTTTTAAAGCTGAAAGACTTGGACGCCTCTTCAACAACTTCCTCACAGCGATGGCCGTTTGAGTTCAGCAAACGCTATAAAAGAGTTTGCATCGAAAGCTCAACTAATTGATGGTATGCTAATGCTGTTTCTCCCCCTCAGCACAAAATCCCAATAAGTTGTGCTAATTAAACACAAAGAGAGTAATTAAAAAAGTGGCACTATCTACAGCGGGCCAGACGTCAACGCGCTGCAGCCGGCAATAAACGGCAAACAACAAACCGTTTTCTTTGAGAGCCATGCGTTTTACTAAACCATTCCCACCAATAATCTGCACCACACAGCTCTCTGCACACAAGTGTCTGAGGAAGTTAATTTGCTTTTTTTTTTAGATATGTAATTAGCGACGATGAATAAAAGCTAGTGCTAATGCCCTAAATGCATTTATTTGGTTTAATTTTGCTCTTAAAAACATTAGCGGCTCCCATTTCGCTTTGAGTAAGGGGCTTCATTAACGGAGCGCTTGATTCGACGAAATGAAAAACCAACTCGGCTGAAACGTGGGGTCCTAAAATTAAACCAAACAAGATGTAATTCTGCAGCACTTTTCATTAGTTTCCTGAAGAAATATTAGCTTTATGGGCCTGGGCGGTGTAATGTTTTAATGTGATTTTAACTCGAGAGGTAATAAAAGGCAATTAACAACTGCTGAGACTACAGAAACTGTCTCAGACCGACTCACTGATGTATTAATGAAAAGACTACAGAACATGGAACTGTACCAGTGCTCACAAACTGGTCTTTATCTGAAACTTTTTTTCTTTTACAGTGGGGAAATAATGTCTATTTTATGACTATGGGCCAGGAAAACTCATGTTATGCCCATAAATTGCAAGCCTAGATCTTAGCACGTACAAGAACAAGCTCCCCACTGTGGCTCTGAACCAAAATATTGTCCATTTCTCCGGAGCAGATTCTCTTTGAGCTCCAGGGTTTAGTCTCTGTGGTGTGGCTCCTGTCTGCCTCTCCTTCTTTTTTTCCTTTCGGCCACAGTGAATCCTTTGCCTCCTCTTCTCTCACACCGACTAACTTCACGTCCTCTCCCTCTACCTCCTCTCTGGTCTTCCTCTAAGGATTGTCTTTGATACGAGCAAAGGAAAAAAGGTTGGGAACCACTGGCCTTGAATGCACTTTACAAACTATCACAAAATACAAATACAAATTTAGCAAAACTGAGGTGGACCTGTACTTAAACCTGTTCTGTGGTATTTGTTACTTGCTTTGTTGGCTTAGAGCAAGTACTGTATTTTCCAGACTATAAGTCACTTTTTTCCATCGTCTGGCTAGGGGTGCGATGTATGCTCAGGTGCGACTTATATATTAAAATATTTCACATTTGTTATTTTCACACTGATGATGGATGGAGAGCACAGCTTCACGGCAACCGGGAGGATGCGCCATGCAACTTCCCAGCAAGTCATCGGATGAATCGACAAGGCATGGACTTCAGTGAGAAACAGAACCATCCTGTCGGGATTCAGGAAGGCCGGAATAATTGGAAATGGAACTGATGCTGAGTCTGACGACAGCCACGCAGAGGAGGAAGCGGCACTTCGTCTACCTCCGGAGTTGGCGGAGTTGTTCAGAAGCGACACCGAGGATGAAGAATTTAAAGGATTTAGGAGGTGGTGAGTTTGGTGAACTTGTTATATTATGTTCTTTATGCTATAGTTATGTGAATAACTGTTAATATATTACGTTAACATACGAGACACCTATTCAGTTCGTTGTTTATGCTTCATGTAGCTGAATAACCATCAATGTGTTACGTTAGCATAGCGCACACCTATTCAGCTGTTGTTCTCTATTCTATTATTACTATAACTTGCCTTTCAAGATGAAATGTCTGTTCTTTGTGTCGGAATATGTGACTTATATAAATTTTTTTCTTCTTCATTATGCATTTTTTTGGCTAGTGCCACTTATACTCCTGAGCCACTTATAGACTGGAAAATACAGTACTGTCTCACAGCGATGTGGACAAAGCTATTCATGCTTTCATCAGTTCGCGTATCGACTTCTGTAATGCACTATATTTCAGTATCACACAGCCATCACTGCACAGTTTGCAACTGATACAAAATGCAGCCGCTCGACTTTTAACAAACTCATCCAGACATAGCCACATCAGCCTGGTTCTCTCTTCTCTCCATTGGCTCCCGGTCCGCTATGGCATTGATTTTAAAAAGCTCTTAATGGTCTTGCCCCTCCCTGTTTATCAGAGATTTGAACCCTCCACCGCCCCAGCAGAGCCCTGCGGTCGTCTGTTCAGATGGTTCTGGACGTCCCCAGGTCCCGGGACAAACAGTGCGATCGTTCATTTGCAGATGCCACTCCTAAACTCTGGAACACACTGCCACTTCATCTGCGAGTGATCACTGAGCTGTCTCTGTGTAAGTCCAGGCTAAAAACTCACTTGTTGTAGGTAACAGGCATTTTAAACATATTTTGTCATGAAATTAAAAACTTGTTTTTACCAATAAATAGCCATCAAAACAGTGAGTGGGTTCAGATAAGAACTAATTAAACTACTATCTCTATTTTTTTTTTTTTAAATAATTACATTTTTATAAAATTTAGTGGGGGTGCACGGTGGCAGAGCGGTTAGTGTTCTCGCCTCCCAGCAAGGAGGTAGTGGGTTCGACCAACACACTCTCTGGGTGGAGTCTGCATGTCCTACCGTGGGTTCTCTCCGGGTTCTCCGGCTTCCTCCCACCGTCCAGAGACATGCATGTGTTAGGTGAATTGGTGACTCTAAATTGCCCCTAGTGAATGAATGTGAGGGTGAATGGTTGTCTGTCTGTGTTCGTCTCTGTGTCAGCCCTGTGACAAGCTGGCCCCTGTCCAGACTGTACCCCGCCTACGGCCCAAAGTTACTGGGATAGGCTCCAGTCACCCGCAACCTCTAACAGGAATAAGCAAAATGAATGAATGAATCAAATTTAGTTTGGACTGAAATGGCTCTGTATGATTATTGGTGGCTGCCACTCAAAGTCTGTTGTTGTGGCCACCTACTGCGCACAACAGAAGGAGTCTTCCTGGGAAAGCAGTCGCAGTCATGGCAGAGACCTTGCAGCTGATCACTCCTGCACCCACTGTTGCCTTTGTTAGAAAAACAAAAACTCTTTTAGAGAAAGAGGAAAACAGAAAGAGGTTAGACCGAGAAAGAGCTAAAACTAGAGACATTTGATCGGTGGAGAGAGGGGATCAAAACAGATGCTATGGTCGCTACGTTTCTTTTAAACCGGTGAGATTCTTTTCTTTATATTTGTAAAACAGTGCCACCTAATGGTAACATGTGCACATGTGCAGTACCTCAATATGTTGTCTAGAATGAGTCCTGCAGTTGTCTGTTGCATTTGTATAAGCAACTCTCAGTGACGCTAGCTAAGCGGCTAACAATAGCTAGCAGTCTTACTCTTACAATACTTATAATGATTGTTGCTGTTGTATGGGGCCTGTATTGTTGCTGTGGGACTGCTGTGAGTGTGGATCAGATATATTTCAGTACATTTCTTTTATGTTCTAGTTATGAGAAATAGGAGAAGGTTGTGACATCCACACCTTCACTGATTTTATTATGTTTTGTTTTTTTTATGTAAAGCACTTCTGTCTTCCTTGTGTTGTTGTAAAGTGCTATAGAAATAAACTCTGATTGATTGACAACATTGGTCCATAAACATTGAGAGAATGAGCTGTGGTTCAGATACAAATTCATCGGCCTGACCATAAAAAGAAAGATTTTTGTGGGTTTGCAAACAAATCCATTGTTTGTGTGCAAGGTACGTTTAAGAATAAGAATAAGAAAACCTTTATTAGTCCCTCAGTGGGGAACTTGCTTTGTTGCAACAGCATCAGTACAGTTAGCATTAGCACACAGTTGTATCACACAAGAGCACAAAGTGTATCAGAGACCAGTCTGGCCAAAGATAATTAACTAAAAAACTAAACTACAAGCAGAGCTAAATAAACTAAATTAGAATATAAGCAATTAAATACACTATAATAACTATGTACAGTATATAGTCTGACAGAGTATGGATATTCAAAGTACCATAAGTAAAGAGTGTGCATTTATCAGCTTTTAACATTGTAAACAAATTGTATCTCAGATGAGCGCAGCCTGGGTTCAAATCCCAGCTCGGGGCCTATTTTTGCTTTGATTCCCACCTCTCTCGTCCTGTGCTTCCTGTCTTTCTTCAGTCTCCGTCTGATAAAACCAAAAAAGCCCCCAAAATAAATCTAAAACAAGTCGTGTTTTACATAAGATCTCAGATGAAAGCAGCATTACCCAGAGCCGAGGCTGAGCTCTGATGTAACTCCACTAAACTCCGCATGCTTCTGAAACGCTGGTGTGTTTTGTGCGCGCTGTCTTTGCTTCACAGACATCAAGACGTTTTTAAAAAGATCAGTAAAATTAACTTGGATTCTCATCATATTTTTTCTCACTGTTGTACACGAAGCCGTAATGTTTCCCAGATAAAACCTTTCACGTCGCTTTTCCCTCTCTACATTTTAATGCTCGGCTTTAGATCTCGCCGCTCTCTCCGCTCGGGCCCATTGTAAATTAAAATCTACTAATTAACATAATTGCTGGAAATCTATGTTGCTGTTAAGTTGCCACTCTGTAAAAGCAATCATTAGCATCTCGTTCACTTAAACTGATTGGAGCGCGAACAAAAGTCCCCGGTCTCGGCTGTCTGCGAGCGTTTCAACAACAGAACGCAGCTGGAGATGCCTTCAGCCTTCACCGCCACGCGTTACAGAAGAAGTCTTTGAGGGACTTTGAACAATGGCGTTTGATAAAAGCTGCTCCACAGTGAGGCTGCAGATAAGTGCGCCACTGAATGTCACTTGATTCAATAGAAATCTGAGGGAAATATATGAAAGAGAAACAGCCTTTGTGTGGAGTTTGAAGGCCGCAGGACACAATCTTATCGCCATCTCCGCGGCGTCAAGTCCGTTCACATGAAACTCTAGGACAACACGTAACTTTGGGGCTGGTTTTTGGAGGCAGGAACGACAGCAGCCGCTTTCCTCCAAGAAGGCAACTATTAAAGTTTGAAAAATGAAGATGGAATTTTACTTTGACTACACTGTAAAAAAAAATCTGTAAATTTTACAGTAAAAAATTGGCAGCTGTGGTTGCCAGAATTCTACCGTAAAAACTACAAGAGGCCTGTATTTCATTTTACAGTATAATTTTATCACAAATGTTGTTTTTACAGTTTTTGACTTGAGTTTTTATTATTATTTACTGCAAATTAAAGTTATTATCTTTCAAAAAAATAGGTTAATGTATATTTTAGTTTGTGACTTAACTTTTAATCAACATTTACGGTAAAATTTAAAGTTATTATCTTTTCAAAAGGTGTTAAACTGTAATAAACACAGGACTCGGATTTTTTTAACAGTGCTATACTGTATACATTACAAAAAATAAAACTAAAAAAATACAATTTTGTCTTATTTTTAATATTACAGTTAATTACCGTAACCAAAACAGTATTTTACCGATATATCAACTACGGTCTTTTACTGTTGAGATTCTACAGATTTTTACCATGAAATCTACAGATATTTTTTACAGTGTATGTTTTCTTTAGCTTTTGCTGCTGCTGATTTTACAAACTAACAGAGCTCCTTGTTGTCAGGTTTAAGCTGTTCAACGGTGATGAGGTTGCTTCTAAATTAATATTTCTAGAAGTAAAAAAACAAAAAACAATATTAAGTGTAAAATTTAGTAGAAAGTAGAAATTGCATTCATTCATTCATCTTCTTCTATTGCCAGCTAGTCCCAGGGCTCAACCATTCACTCTCACAGTCATTCACTAGGGGACATTTAGAGTCATATTCTCCTAACACAGTGGTTCCCAAAGTGGGGGTTCGGGGCCCCCTGGGGGTCCACAAAGTACTGCATGGGGGCCCCCGCAGAGGCCATCTATAGTAAATACAGAAAAATACATTGAGTTTGGAATGAATTAGAGCAGTGGTTCCCAAAGTGGGGTCTGGGGCACCCTGGAGGTCCGCGAAGGTACTACAGGGGGTTTCAAATTGAATTATTATTATTATTATTATTATTATTATTATTTCAGACACATGGTTTTGGTTCATAAAAACAAATAAAACATACAAAAATATAAAAAGTCAATAAAAACATTAAGTACATAAAAAAACATTTGAAATTATTGTTGTTTTAAAATATTACTTTAAAATAACTTTTAGTCAATAATCAGTGTTTTTGTAATGTTTTTATAAAAAAACATATGGAGAAAAACATGGCAGAGTCTTTTGAACAGAGGGAAGTTTTATCGCTGGGGGTCCGTGAGGGATTTTTGGAAATTTAAGGGGCCACAACAGTCTTGACTTTAAGGAGGGCTGAATTAGAATTTAAAAATGTATCTTTTAGCCAACATTTAGTGTTTTTGTAACATTTTTCTAGAAATCTAAGGAGCAATACATGACTTTTTTTTTAATATGAAGTTTTATTGTTGGGGGGGTCTTGTCCATGCGTGTCTTTGGATGGTGGGAGGAAGTCTGAGCAAACCCATGGTAAGATGGGCAGCACTAACTACTCTGCCACTGTACCCCTCTAGAAATTAAATATTGAATGTTTTTTCCATATCTTCTTCTTCAAACCCAGAGCCTTTTGACTGTGAGTGAAGTGCGCCGCTCATTTTGCCACCGAGGACAAAAACACGTTTACTGAAATTATATTTTTTTTCTAAAATTTACTCAAATAAAAGTAAATTTACTCAGAAAGTACTTTAAAAAATACCCAATTGCTTGTGTAAAAGTATAAAGTTATGTTCCACCTCTGCAGGTCACTGTCCAGGCCGCTGGCTGCAGGCCAATGGCATTTTCAAATAAACTTTCATGAGTGGGAGGGTTTTAGGTTTTCAAACACCACAAGCCTCTAACTGAGACTTAAAAACCAGATTGCAACGATGAAGAAAATTGTAGTGTGCTGCTAAACATTTATAGCCTTGAAATCTAGACGCACCCTAGTGGCAGAAAGTATTTTTTGCCTAGCGGGTTGGCCCAGGGCTTCGTCGGACCAATCACAACGCTCTATCTGTGTAGCGAGTGGAGTAGGCGGGGCTTAGCACGATGACGACAGCGCTAGGCGACGGTGCAGAGCAGAACAACTACGATGGCTGCGGCTAACGAACGGCGCTCGTTTGAATCGGCCTTGACATCAGTTTTGGAAGAATTAGATTTGGGTTTTTCTTTGAAAGTGGAGCAGAAAGAAGCACTCACATCATTCGTCTTAAAGAAGGATGGATTTGCTGTTTTGCCGACCGGCTATGGCAAAAGTCTAATACACCAGCTGGCTCCGCTGGTAGCTAACAAAGCTCACCTTGTGATTGGGCAGAGCGCTGGTCTGTTACGTGCAGAAGCAGTTTGAATGACATCCGTTGACTCCACCTCTAGGCTTGAGCTCTGTCTATGGACCGTCCCCAGACTCTACATTTAATGTTATTGGCTTGTGAGGCTGAAACATTTACAAAACAGCAACAATTTTGTAAGAACTGTATGCATTATTTAACTCTGTGTTGTTTCAGTCAAACAAGTTGTGGCTGTGACTAAAACTAATCAGTAGGTGGTCTCTAGCTGGAGCTTCATCCAGCCACCTCCAGATGTTCTCCTGAAAGTCTTTCCTCTTTCCAAACTCTTTCAACAGGAGACGTTCTAGACTGATTTAACATTTTCCTTCTGTGTGCAGCACAGGCTTAAACTGTGTTCATGTTTTATTGATTTTCTTCAAATTATAGATTGTATTTATTTCTTTATTTTATTTTATTGAGAAAGAATGATTGAACTTTGTATAGAAATGATAAAACTATGTAGCAGCACAGACCTTCTTCAATGCATTGTCTCTCACAACAGTAAAGCTGTGTCCAAACCTGAACTTAAAGTTTTCCAGTCCTACTAAAACTTTTTTGATCCCAAAGGAAATTTAGGGAGGCAGGAATTATCTGTTGCTTATTGGATTTGAAACCCTGAAGGATTTCAAGCCCAATCAAAAACAATATGAAGACAGACATCAAGTACTTCATATAAACTCAGAGTCTGAAATTAATTTAAAAAACCTCTTAAAAAGTCTAGATAGATTAGACAGATTCACCAAAGTTTGTAGAATCTCCCCAAAAATCTCAAAGACGAATTCATTAGCCGTTTTTAATCCTGACAAAGCGCGGCGCGGCTTCAGTCAGAGGTCAGCGCGGTAATGACGGTCATCACTTATCGTTATCTCGTCATAATTATCTTCATTATCTGTGTCTCGGTGACCTTCTCAGTGTAACGGGCTGAGATAGAGGGAGCTGCACTTTAGAGCTGCCAACTTCATCACATCATAAATATTTATAAACCATGGCCTGCCACACTGCGCTCCTAATTCACTCACATTTGCATCAAGAAAAAAAAAGTATGAGGTGTTTCCTGTTGGTGAGAAAGAGACGACTGGAGCCTGCTGTGCCTGGTTTTATGGAACTTTAACTTAAGCTCATTTCTTTGTTTGGTTGCTTTTCTTTATATTAAAGGTATTAGGGAGGATCTTAATAAATTAATTTTTTGCAATATTTATTAAAACTACCTTCATTGCCCTGTATAAGGCTTATAAATTGGTGTATTAGAAAATATAATAATAATATTAATAAACTGTGGACTCTGTGGGACTTAAAAAACCTCATCCAATCGTTTTCATCATGAGTACGTTAAGCATTGTTCCACGGACTCGCCAATCATTCCGACTTCCTGGTTTCGGCGATAGTGCGCGTTCTTGTGCCTGCGCATGCGTATACACTATGTTTATGTAGCCCGGCATTAGCGCCGCGTTAGCGTAGCGCGGACAGCCTGACTTCGAAGAGCACAATGGCTGAGGAAAACCGTGAACCGGGAGGTCACAAAAGGAAAACTGTTTTTGAAGTGAACCAGAGGAGGAGGAGAAAAACTGTAGCAGAGCAGAATAAAACCCGTGTAGTTATTGGCGTTTCCTTCAAAGGACGGCGTGCGCTGTAGGAACAGAAAGGGCTTCAGACGATGCATTGGTCGCCAAGTTTCTGCTGGACAGGTAACGTTTATCTTATCGTTTGAAAAAAATGCCTTTTTTCTTTATCTGTTGAACCTTTTCAACTGCACAGCAGTCAGTTTGCTAATGCTACCAATAGCAGGAGACATATTTGTGCTCACATTTAGGGACTGTGCATGTGACTGTTAACTTATTTAAATAGCTGCATCCCCTGGTGTATCTTAGTGAAAAAGCAGCCTTGTAAGAATAGGAGGATGGACAAACAACAACCCAGCAGTGGATTTATTTCTTAGACGTTGGTCACAGCAGAGTCAATCAAAACAAGGGGCCAACTGGACTCCTGAGTTTTTAATTACAGAATTGGTTTTGGTGGTACGTCGGTGACCAGAGGCCCCAGTGCAGGTTTTCAGAATGGGCCCTTAACTTATAAAGCACATTCAGTCAGTCTATACATCCTACTTTACTTTTTGTTTATAACTAAACTCAGTTACTCCCAAAGAGCTCCGAAAAATACCAAAAAAACAGAGAAGAAATGAGCAAAATTGCATGGTTCAACAACTTGACTAACGGCCATTTTTGTTTCATACATCTTTTTCATCTCATCTTTTACAGAAACAAAAGTTGGACAAATCCTCAGTGACGTTAGCAGCAGCAGAGTGGCTCGTCCTACACTAACGACTATAACTTTACCTGAAGGACAGAATAATTAACCTGTGTCTCTCCTCGACGATAACGCGACACTGCAGATAATCACTTCTCCTTGTTACCGCCGAGCCTTTCTTTAAAACTCTGACCATGACGGACGCGGCGCTGATTGATCCGGCCCCGATCTCCTCGCTGACCTCTGACCCCGGCGCGGGCGGTGAGATGCAAATGGCTGCCCGCGGTGTGTCAGCGCGCCGGCTCTTATCTCAGCCCGCATCGATCCCAGGGCGACACTGGATTTAATCTGCTTTAGAGCTGTCAGCGCCGCTCCGGGCCCCTGTCGGCTGATGTTTTTATTGGGGATTTAAAACCACCGCGGCCCCGGAGACTTTTATTCAAATAACTGGATGTTTAAATGTCATAAAAACCTAATAAAAGGAGTTTAATGTAATGCATGTTTAGGCTACAGTGCTGTGCAAATGTCATGTATACAGGGTTTTAAGGAATATGAACAAAGGAAGGTCATCAATGTACACAAATACACAAAATAGCAAAAAAAAAAAAAAAAAAAAAAAAGAGGACCTAGACACAAAAATGCACAAAATAGCAAAAAAAGAGGATCTAGACACAAAAATACACAAAATAGCAAAAAAAAAAAAAGAGGACCTAGACACAAAAATGCACAAAATAGCAAAAAAAAAAAAAAAAGAGGACCTAGACACAAAAATGCACAAAATAGCAAAAAAAAAAAAGAAAAAAAAGGACCTAGACACAAAAATGCACAAAATAGCAAAAAAAGAGGACCTAGACACAAAAATACACAAAATAGCAAAAAAAGAGGACCTAGACACAAAAATGCACAAAATAGCAAAAAAAAAAAGAGGACCTAGACACAAAAATACACAAAATAGCAAAAAAAAGGACCTAGACACAAAAATACACAAAATAGCAAAAAAAAAAGAAGAAGACCTAGACACAAAAATACACAAAATAGCAAAAAAAAAAAAAAAAAAAAAAAAGGATCTAGACCTTTGATCTAGACACTGGTCCTATCTCAGAATGGTAAAAATAAAGAGCCCACACTGCAAATTTTCAATATCTACATTAAATAAAATGACTTGAATTCAGATTATTAATCTTGATTTAAGCAAAAAAATAACTAGGTTAGATTTATTTAGTTATTAGGTATCTTATTACTAGATTATTTGCCTTGTTTTAAAGTATTTTTCCCCTGTTTAAAACTATTTTTTACTTATTTCAAGCAAAATTATCTGTCCATGGGGTAAGATAATTTTGAAAAGCTTGAAATAAGTAAAAAAAAACTTACCCAATGAACAGATAATTTTTGCTTAAGAGCTTGAAAACAGGGGAAAATACTTTGAAACTTTCCAGTGGGAATTACAACAAAAGGGGCGTTCATGTGCAAATTTGACCTCGACAGGTGTTTTTTTCCATAATTCCCATAGCACATGAAGGCAGCATAATTGGAGATGAGGTCGGATTTGACTTCAAAATGGCGGAGAGCAGCGACGAAACTGTGGATGGTAAGAAATGCGTTGGCTAATAAATGTTTTTACTCAGGTTAGCTCATTGTTTAATTAGCACACACAATTTTAACGTAGTAATTTTAACATTAGCAAACTCGATACAGTTCTGTCCTTGATTGTTTTACCCATGGAGCAATTCAAGATAAAGTTTCTGTCCGCCATTTTTTTTTATCCTACGACCACAACAGCACTTGAACACAACAACTCGTAATTTCCTATTTACAAGTGGAAAATATCATCTTTCCCATATCACGTGAAGGCAGCATAAGTCCTGCCTGTAAGAAAAGTCAGTCAACAGTTTGTTTGTTGTTGTTTTTTTAATCAGACGCCCGTTTTGTGAGAGGCTTGTGCCAGCGTTGTCCCTGAGGAGCTGCAGAGGTGAGACCTGCATCGATTCAATAAAGCTGAGTGCACTTTTACTGTTAGGCTTTGATGTTCTCATTAATGCTACACTGCCTTTAAAACTAAACATGCCATGTACACAACAACCTTTTTATTCTGATAATTTCACATAGTGCGTATAAAAGTATTGCTGTTTGTGTTACTGCTGATCAGTGTAGAATAATGCGTGGTATAATTATGGGCCAAGTTTCAGTGGAAAAATGGAAGGAAGGGGAACGTGCTGGAGCGATAGTTAGCATGGATTTTCTTATTTCCAAAGGAACTTTAAGGGAAAACCAGGATTAAGTTCAGGGATCAACCAAAACAAAACAAGAAATAAGCAGAAGTCTTAACACAAGGCTTTATTTGGAAAAAAAACTGGCACACAGATAAGAGGTATTACAAGAATACAATAGTAAAATAAAAAAAAAGTATACATTTTTATGCACAGTATACAGACCAATATTAAAACAACAGTTACATAAAAAACAAACAAACAAACCCTCTGTCCTTAGACCCTCCTTATCAGTAAAATAAAATAAAATAAAATAAACAGCAAGGAGGGATCCACTCCCAGGATGGGCAGGCTGTAGTGTCCAGTCCTTTTGTTCATCATAAAAGTCAAAGCATAACCTTCTTTCAAACAGTTTACTTCCATAAAGTTTGTTTTCTCAGGATCTAACCATGCTTTTCCATGTATAAAGACAAAACTCTGGATAGCAAAATTATCTGCCAATGGGATAAGTGGAATTTTCTTACACCATTGGCAGATAATTTTGCTTGAAATAAGTAAAAATGGCTTAAAATTAACACAGAAATTATTTGAAACAAGTCAAATAACCTAGCCTAGTAAGTAAATAAATCTAATCTAGTAAAAAAAATACTCAAATCAAGGTTAATAATCTGAATTCAAGTCATTTTAACTAATGCTAGATATTGATTTTTTGCAGTGTATGAGTTTATTTGTCATTATTTTGCTTAGTTGATTTTATTTGATGTTATTAGCACCGGTCTGTGGCAGTAAAATATTGTTTGTCACATTCTGTGCTGACAACACAACAATAAACCAACAAACTCACCAGACCAAACTCACCAAAAAACTCTGTATTTATTGTTTATTACTTATTTATCCAAGATTAATTGACTTTAACGGTCACCATCTGAGTGTGTGACGTAAGACATTAAGCCCCGCCTGGTTTTTAGTTAGTCCCATAAATGGTAACATTTATACAGCGCTTTTCTACCTTCATGGGTACTCAAAGCACTTTACATCAAGGAACCATTCACCCATTCACATGGGTTAAGTGTCTTGCCCAAGGACACAACAACAGTATGCAACAGTGGGAGTGGGGTTTGAACCGCCAATCTTCTGGTTAGTGGACAAGCGGCTCTACCAACTGAGCTACTGCAGCTTACATAAGTAAACATGAACCTGATCTTTTGCCTCCCCCAAAAGCAGCGAGCTTCTCAGCCAATCAGTGGCTTCTGTCCCACGTGACGTGAATGACCAATGACATGAGTGAGTTAAGCTGGGGACACACTACATGATTTTTTTGCCCGATTTTATAACGATTCACAGTTGCAGCGAGTCTTTACCAGTCAACAACAGTTGCAGGGAATCGTAATCACCAGTCGGCCCTGAAATCCGTTAGTGTGTGATGTTCAAAGACTCGAATTGTTAAGTGTGTGCACCGCAAAAACCCAGCCTGACGTCAGTCGCAAGCAATCAAACATGTTTGAATTTTAAAGCCGACTCTGGAGCACACTCCTGTAGTGTGGGCTGTTTACATCCAACTGGGAATTCATGGAGTCCAGCGGCCAATGAAAAACAGTTGATGGGACACAGGAAATAGCGTCAGGACGCAGACGAAGAAACAGGAAGCGGCGGGAAAATATAAGCAGAAATTTGAAGAAGAAGAAAACATAAACAACCATGGCAAACACCGAAGAAAGTTGAGTGCTACCCAAGCGAAACTGGATACTTAGCCGTTTTTTCTTTCCCTTTTTCCAAACAGATAGCTGCGCACACAACGGCAACAGCGACCCAGGTAGCTCCATGTTTGTTTACCATTTAGTTCTCGCCAGAGTTTGCTGCGTTTGGTTGGCGTCAGCTGCAGCCTCAGCAGATCTTGTAGTGTGTGAGGTGCAGTCTTTCAGTCGTCAGAACTAAATCTGCTGAAACCAGTCGTTAGTGTGAGCTCCTGGTCTTTTCAGAATCTGTAACCACTGAGAAAATCATGTAGTGTGTCCCCAGCTTTAGCTTGCTCCTGAGCCAGGTGCAAGATCTGAGGCTACCTTCCAGGTTTAAGAGCTATTAAAGAGCAGCTCAACCCTAAACCACTTTCTTTCTTTTTTTTTTTATCTGATCAGCTGAGCGGGGCTTTAGTGATACATCTTATACACGAACGGATGTTTCAGTCAGTCGCCCCACAGTTTTACAAGACTGAGGAGATAATATTTGATCCAAAACTAATAGGTGATCATAGCCAGGTTTTAATAAAACACCAATCAAACAAGTGTTCTCCGCTGTGGCATCCAGATGTGGTACAGGAACCTGCCAGGGCAGTCCATGTCTAAACTGTCAAACTTAATGAAAACTGCACTAAAGACTGTAGGAGTAGCAAAGGAGAACCACCACGTTCATGCTTTACACTGCAAAAAATCAATATCTAGCATTAGTTAAAATGACTTGAATTCAGATTATTAACCTTGATTTGAGTAATTTTTTACTAGATTAGATTTATTGACTTACTAGGCTAGGTTATTTGACTTGTTTCAAATCATTTCTGTGTTAATTTTAAGCCATTTTTACTTATTTCAACCAAAATTATCTGCCAATGGGGTAAGAAAATTCCACTTACCCCATTGGCAGATAATTTTGCTTGAAATAAGTAAAACAAACAATAATAATGCAGCAGTTGTGACATGTGGTCGACCAGATCTGGGACGGTCATTGGAGGATCCAGTGGTGTGGAAACGCTCAGCGAGGCGTACAACAGTAGAGTGATGGACTCCAAACTCCTGGCTACAGCCGTGTGCTCCTTCAGCTTGAAGCAGGCCAATGGCTGCCAATCTCTCTCTGGTTGCAGGAGTCGTGGCATTGGGAACAAATGTGCTTTTTTTTCCATTTTGGTGTCTTTTTATAGGGAATGGTGGTGCACAATTGAGGACAGGTCCAATTCATCTCTGAGCTTTACTCATGACCCAGACATAGGTGATTAATACAAAAATACAGTTGTTATTGCTCATCAAAATCAATCAACCAGAACCAGGAAAACACTCATTTCATTTTGACTCAGAATAGAACTAAACTCATTGTAGTCTGTCATTTTTCACTGGCTGTAATATTTTTTGACAAATTGAGAAAATGAAAATGGCGCGTTTCTTTTTTCCTTGAGTGTAGTTTTATATTGTCTCTAGCTTTCATATATATATATAGTTTTTATATTGCTTCTAATGTGTCCTTGAATCTATGTTGTGTGTGTGTTGATGTGTGTTGTTGTGTAAGATGCAGCGCCATGTGCTCAAGAAAAATTTCTCCTATGAGGGACAATAAAGTATACCTTACCTAATTTACCTAACCTTCTCACTATTTACAGCTGTATCTTTAACTGTTTTGTAAAAAGATGTCTAAATTCACGTTTTGTGGTGAAAACCGTCCGAGCGCTGCCCTCCTGAGGTCAAACGATGGCTACTTCTGCTCAATAGTTGGAGACAGACAAGTGTGACGTAGTGGTTATACCTCGTTACCTCACCTGTGTTACCTCACCTGTGTTACCTCACCTGTGTTACCTCACCTGTGTTACCTCACCTGTGTTACCTCACCTGTGTTACCTCACCTGTGTTACCCCACGTCCTCCGCCCCTCCCATCCCCTCTCAGAGCAGGAGCGGAGTCAGGGACACCGGACTGACTCTGCTCTCGCTCTGCGGGGGGAAAAAATGACAAAAGTGTGCAATCTGCTGCCTTTCAAAATTAAATTGTGGAGGCGTTTGTGAGACAAAACTGACAATCTGACAAAAGGCTACAGAATGAAATCTCAAAAGGATTCACTCTCCACGTGAACAGGGTTGATGTGTTGTCTTTAAGCTCATAAGCTCTGTCCACTTCAGCACCAGGGACAGCGACACAAGCCCGGCATATCAATGTACAAAAATACAAATTGGCAAACAAAATTAAACTAGAAGCACCTAAAGAACATGTACCTCTGCAGAGATACTGGTCCAAGCTGGCACTCATTCATTCTTTTTATTAATTATACAGGGAAATATTAAAAGTGTAACCACAGGCCTGACTCAGTTAAAAACAGTTTTCCAGCAGGTTTCTGATCTGCAGCAAAAAGACAGCTGCTGCATTCATAACAAGTTCACATCTGCACAAATTCACACACAATACACTTCACAGGCAGTGCTTACAAGTGTAGCTGTCAAACAGAAGAAGTCTAAAAAGATAAAGGTAAAGATAAAGTTTCCAGACCTAGACTCAAACTAAAAGATCTTCAAGTTCAAATGCTCTTGCTTTTGCTACCACAAAAGTAAATAATCTTTTACAACTAGAACCAGGGACAGCGACACAAGCCACCGTCTCTCTCTCTCTCTCAGCACCATGGTCAGCGCCCACCAACCCTTGCCTCTTACATTTTGCCCGCCATGCAAATTTGGTGTTTTCTAAAATGTTTATCCAATTTAATCTGTAAAATTTTGTGTTTGTGGATTTATCTAAAGTACTCCTCTCAAAGAAAAACTGTTTATCTGAAGTTATTAATGCTAAAAGGTTTCCAATCTCTTTACAGCACCACCTGGAGCCTGTGTTAAGCCGATGATTTCCCCATCACTGGGCAACTAAATGATGATTAATCCTTATTCTCAAACAAAGAACACAATAGGGACAAATTAATCACAAAAATATTAGACTTTTTAACCTTAAAAACATCCCTGTAATATTTCAGACACACATTTTCCTCACAGCGTCCTATTCCCGGCTCTGTGAGAATCCCATTTACCTCTTTTTTTTCCCCCCAACAAGATGGAAGAGGTGCTGGTCAGGATAATGGATTCTGGTGGGATTTTTTGGCGAAGCTGGCAGTAAATCTCCGGTTGCACTGGGAGCCACACCGGACTTGTTATGTCGGCTGCTTATGAATAACTGTTGAGGTCCTGCCGCTTTAACAACGCCACTAATTCAGCTTCTCCCCCTTTCCTCCGTCTGTCAACGCAAGAAACAGACGAGATGTTTACAACTGGGGGAGAGGCGATTTGTCACTGTGTCTCGTGTCCAAGAAGCCAAATAATGATTTTAAGCTGCCGTCGCTGAGATTGATTGGACTAATCCGCCTCGGTAGAAGTCTACGGTGAAAGGTGGTCACTAATTTATGGCGCGACGGAGAGCGGCGCAGAGTGAGTGAACGGTTCGGCCTCCGGGAGAAAAGAAGAGGTAATACGGCCTTAATGTTGCGCCCTAAACGTTTATCATCACAGAGACAGAAGGATAAGAGAAGATGGCATTAATACTGTTAGCACTGATAATAAAGAAGTGTAATGAAAACAAAGCTAACGTTATATATAGCTAATGTTATATTGTACTAGGAAAAAGTGAGGTTAACCCAGTCACAAGCCTGAATATATGGAGAGCATGGCATCAGAAAGGGCATCTGGTGTAAAACCTATGCAAAACGTGTATGTACATCACTTCATACTAGAAAAAAAATCAAAAAATTCTAAAAAAATCTAGCATTAGTTAAAATTTCTTGAATTCAGATTATTAACCTTGATTTGAGTAATGTTTTATTAAATTAGATTTATTTACTAATATGTCGAGATGATTTGACTTGTTTCAAATTATTTCTGTCTTAATTTTAAACCATTTTTACCTATTTCAAGCTAAATTAGCTGCCAATGGGGTAAGTGGAATTTTCTTATCCCATTGGCAGATAATTTTGCTTGAAATAAGTAAAAATGGCTTAAAATTAACACAGAAATGATTTGAAACAAGTCAAATAACCTAGCCTAGTAAGTAAATAAATCTAATCTAGTAAAAAAATACTCAAATCAAGGTTAATAATCTGAATTTAAGTCATTTTAACTAATGCTAGATATTGATTTTTTGCAGTGTAGAAGGCAAATGGTTTGCTGTGGTGACCTAATGAGGGAAAAGCTGCAGACCAGGAAAAAGAGAAAAGCTGTGTTGGTTTTCCAACTGTTAGGCTGGGACCTAGAAGTGGGACGCTGACAGTTTGAATAAATACTGAAGTTTAAATGTTCAAGTGTCGTATGAAGCTGGACCTCAGTGTCAAGATCACAGTGTTCGTTTTATACAGAGAGATGGTTTTACACAGAACTCAGAGTTAGAAGGTTAAGTTCAGCTCTAAACTGCCTTGATGCAGTTTTTGGTCACTTGATCACTTTTTAAATACAACAAACATGGGGAATTTTAACATTTAGCATGTCCAGCCAGACAAACTTTTTTGTGTACCTCATGGTTTGAGTTTCATTTTTAAGAGCCGATTCTTTGGAGTGAACCAGAAGAGCTGACTCCTGTGAATGAGAGCCGGATGTTCAGCTGCTAATGCCCAGCTCTGCTAAAAATCTGTGGAATTTTATTTTGATTGGCACACAATGCAGCCAATCACAATTGAGAACAGACTAGTAACTAGTAGTAAATATATTTACCAGAATTTTTAAACTACATTTTGTGCTCTCAAAGTGCATAAAAGTAAGGCTTTTATCAAAAACCCTGATTAAAAATGGTTTACCAACACACAAACCATTCATAATCAGAGCTGATCTATGATCCTATAGATGAACTAAGGGACTAACTCCTAGATGCATTGCCTGTCCGTCCTGGGAGAGGATCTCTCCTTCAATATGGGCTCCATAAGGTTTCTTCTTTTTTCCCGTAGCTGGGTTTTTTTAGGAGTTTTTCCTTACGGAGAAGGAGGGTCTAAGGACAGGAGTGTCCTGGGTCTGTTTAGTTTAGTGTAGTTATTGTTTGTGCTGATTGTGTGTTAAGTCTGATCGTGTGTTTATGTTTGATCAACTGTTTGTGAAGCCCTTTGAGGCGACTTTTGTTGTGATACTGGGACATACAAATAAACCTGAATTGAATTGAATTGATAATCACTAAATTAGGCCCAACTAAAATGCTCAGAGTGATACTAAACAAAGAGCCATCTGAGAGCCATTTGGGAGCCATAAGAGCCAGCTCGCCTAAGGGAGCCGCGCCAAAAGAACCAAATCTTTGAAAAGAACCCACCACGAGGCGGAGTAAACAACCAGAGAAACAAAGAGCAGGACATAAGCAGCGCACTCCTGACCTGTATCGAAAACAAACATGGCGGATTCTTGCCAGTTTAGCCCTAAAACACCAGAATATGGCATTTTATTATCATTATCAACTTGTTTCTGAACGGGAACAGCAGCAGAAGTCAGTTGTACAAAGACTTGTGGGAAAAGTGGGGTTGTCAGCATCAAAGGGACTTGGGATAAACAGGACAAAAATCCCACAGAGGACTGAACAACAACGAGGACTTCAGCAGAACCAACAGGAGACGAAGGAAAGACCTAAACACCGTTCATCAGCTCAGAGAAGTTATTACATTCACTCTGTATAAGCTCGCTATGACTGAGGAACCAGACTCTCCAGTTTTTGAACAGGAAGTAGGAGAATCTGTGTGGCCAGGGCAGGCTCCACACCTCTGTAAAACGGCGTATCCATGTTGTAAGTTATCTCTGTGTTGAAGTGTGATCCTCCTCTGACTGTTCATTAGTCTGTGACATAAATAATGCAGACCTATAACCATCTGACACGAATAGGTAATGCCCCGAAACAGAAAATGCTTTAGAGAGAAGTGAAGCGAGGAAAGGGAAAAGAAACACTTCTCTGGGCTAAAAACAATGAGAGATTTAGCAGAATAAGCTGTAAGTTACAACGCCTCATGGATGGAACCAAGACGATGTTTACAGCGGCCTGCAGTTCCGTATCCTTGCCTCTAAAAATATGTTTTTCGCGTCCTTGTTTTGTTTACATTATATAAATTCGAAGGACATTTACATCCAACCACAACAATGCACAAAGCCTCTCCCTCTTCAGCCCCACTGTGTGCTGCTAATCTCTGCACTGGACTCTCGTGTTGTTTTCAGAGCACGATGAAGCATTGTGGATTAAACAATGGCTTAACCTCTTCAGATTCCCACACATCTCTCTGCTGGAACAAAAAAAAAAAAAAAACAGAACAAAAACAATGAAGTGGAGTGGTTTTGGACGGTCCTCAGCAAACACAACCAGTTTGAAGATACCACTCAAATTATAATAAAAATACCACTCAGTTTAGTTGGGTATAGTTCTAGAATTCTACTTATATGAAGAGTATTGTTTTAATTAGATGAGATTTTTTTTTTTATTCATCTTCTTCAGATAGCTGCGGGCACACCTGGAAAGTTTGTCACAAAAACTTAAAATGACTTACATTTATTATCTATAGAACATTTAGTTACCAAAACACTAAACTTAGTAACTCTGTAGTCTGCTAAATTGACTATTTTGAGCTTTTAACCATGTTATAATGTTTTCTCCTCAAAAACAGACCTGCAGTAGTATTCTGTTTGAGTAATCCTGTATGCTGAGGCACTGCCCTTCTCCAGAGCTGAAAACGCTCGGTCTCACAGCTCTACATAGACACGTGAAACCAGGAAGTGCTCCTGCGCGTTTCTAAAGCCCAGACACCGTCACCGGACTCGTTCTGATCATTTCAGCCTTAAACCTGCTTCACTACGAAGCATCAGCTCAGAAATCTGTTAGCCTCATGTTGCTAATAGCTTTGGTAATAGCCATTTTATGCTCTGTCTAGTCCCCAGTATTGCCAGCAGGGGGCGACATACACCGAATCCAAGCATTCGCTGCAAAGTCAAAGTAACAGCTGCCCAGCAGATGTTTTTCATGCTGTACATTATTTTAAGTTAAATACGAATCTGAAGGAATACTGATTTTTTTTCAAAAAGCCTGAACAAAGCAGAATAGGACCTTTAACCTATGCCACTGCCACATTTCTAATAATAATCTCAAAGTGGCTTTTGGTGCGTCACTCCTCAGTCACACTCGGTGGTGGTGAAGCCACAGCTGCCCTGGGGCAGACTGACAGAGATGTGGCAGCCATTCTGTGCTCACGTCCTCCCCGACCACCACCAAACACAAACACAAACACAAACACAAACACAAACACAAACACACAATCATCCACAGACACTGTCTGTGAGTCTCCACCAGTGTTCCAGCAGTGGGTGAACACCACTGACAGTGGTGGTTCCAGACCATTTTGAACTGGGGGCCACTCTGGGGCCAGCCTTGTTGCTGGGGGCCACATGAGACATTCTAATGTAACCCGACTGGAACTTATTTTCAAAATAACTCTCATATCATCTTTGTAAACATGATAAACATATCTTCCCCCTTTTATAAAGCTAAAATAATCCTTGAAACAAATTTCAAATTTTAGGAAAATCTTCAAGGTTTGCTTAAAAGTTACTAGATTTGTCTTTTTTTTTTAGAAATTAAGTGCTAAGTGGGTCTGAAACGTCGCTAAATCGAGTTTGCAGCACTGATTGTCGGCCCTGCTGCTAATGCTCTCTACCCAGGCACTGACATCACACCCAAAACTATCTGTTCATTCATAATTACAGCTAATTTGTCCACTGTGAATGTATTTTGCAGGAAAAAGCTCTGCAGTCACTTAGAAGAGCACCAATTAAACTCAGTCGTCTGAACACTGCTGAATTATTCTGGCATATTTTAGCAGATAAACCCATTTTTACACCTGCCCTGGAGATTTTAATGAGCCTTACAGTAAGATTCTGTAAAAATATCACTTTTAATTACCGCCATTCCCCATTTTCTATCGTGTCGTCCGGTAATGAGCAAGTCTAGGAAAATCAATTTAGGCCCTGCTCGGACTTCGCCGCGAGGAAGTCCCCGCTGTACACTTACTCCTTGAACTGAAAAATGGCCGCCACATTTCCACAAAGACCGGAGCCATAAATTCAAACTATTAAACGGGAACAGGTCCGGAGCTTTCCGAACGGCCCGCGCGGATAAAAGTGACAGGGATTCATTTATATCACTACACACCGCAGCTAGTTAAGGACAATGGACTCCGACGGCGCCGTGGAGCAGAGGCAGGATTCACACGGGGGCTGGAAATCCTGGAAAATGCTACAGTCTTAATGTGTTTTTAAGGTTTTTGAATTTAATAAAGTGTTTTAAAATGGGCCTTAAGACTTACAATGACATTTTTCTATCATAGCATTAGAGAAATAGAAACACTGAGAGAGCACAGACCTCCTCCAGACCTGGACTCAAACTAGGGGATATTCTAGTTCAGGGGTAAATGCTCTAATACAGTGGTTCTCATCTGATCTGGCTTCAGGACCCACCAACACTTTATAATGACAAGCTGTGACCCAAATAAAAAAGATATTGAGGAAAACTAAGAGATATTTCAGGAAAATTTTAAGATATGGAGGAAATTTAAGAGATATCTCAGGAAAATTAAGAGATATGGAGAAAAAATTGAAGACATCTTTCAGGAAAATTAGAAGATATTCAGAAAATTAAGCAGTACTCACATCAAGCTTAGGTATAACAGGAAGCGTTATAGAACTGGATTCTTGCTCTGGTTGAGTTTCTAATTCTATTCTATATGTCCCACACTGCCACCTACTGTTAAGGAGTGTAAATTGATTATTTATTTTAAAAAATCAAACTTTCATTTATTGCCCTGGCAAAGGCCCGCGACCCACAGAAAACAGTTCTGCGACCCACTTTTGGGTCCCGACCCACCAGTTGAGAACCACTGCTCTAATAACTCTATAATGACAAGTCGTGACCCAAAAAAGAATGATTTTAACTAATGTTGTTGTTTGAGAGAGTTTGTTTAACCTCACTTCAACCTTAGCGGTGTAACACTGACATTACAGAATTTGATTTTTTGCTTCATCTTTTTTTTGCTTTCCTCTGTACACTTTTTGTCCCATACTGCCACCTTTTTATTATTTCTTATTTTATTAAACATTTGGCCCTGGCAAAGGCTTGTAACACACTAAAAACGGTCCCACTTTTTGTCCTGACCCACCAGTTGAGAATCACTGCCTTAAAGGAGCTACTAAAAAAAAAAAAATGTTGTTTTACTGGCCCCTAGCGGCTGGATGTAGTTCTCGCAATGTTGCAAAATGCATGAAAAAAATCAGTTCCAGATTCACACAAACAAATTCCTCAGCAGTGACTGGCCACGCCCGGCTCTGGAAGTAGAATTCCGATTCATTTTTCCCATTGACTTTTTGAAAAATCCGTATATTAAACGTCTCGAGGGATCAGCTCTGTGCTAACTCGTGGCCATAAAATGATTTATTTTGCTATAAACACGTATCTGAAACTCGTCAAAAGGCAAAGTTACAAACACATTTGGCTGAATTTTAAAGTTTTTGTTCATCTTTTTGATAGAAATGAATCATGTTATCGTCATGAGTTACCACAGAGCTGATTTCATTTATTTATTTATTTATTTATTTATTTATAAGGACAATATACAAATTACATTATGCACAGGTCAAATATGCTTGTATCAGATCATAGCTTTCAAGTTAATTTCCATCTGTAGTCCTTGGTTTACACAAAAAATAAAACATACATATACTAAAATATAAATAATAATTACATTTAATGTCAATGTTAAAGTGTATTTTTTCACATACAACAGGGGAAAGGTAGCTGTCTTTTAATTTTTAGTGGTTACATATCTGATTTTGTTGTAGCCAAGTCTTTAATTCCTTTGAAAATGAGTAAAAGTTTGCTGAGGATTAGCCTCTGCCGAGCTTTTAAACTTTTAATATACACATTTTCCATAAAGTCTATGGAAAAAATGATTTAAAAAAACCCACATTAAACTAGCGCTTCTGTTCTCTGACATCAAACTCCTTTACTTCTCTCTCGTTTTATTTACAGAGGTCAAACCTTTTCAATACTGCAATATACTGATACATCAAACTAATATTAAATTACTCTTCATTTAAAGTTATCCTGGATTATCTCTTGTGTTTATGTTTGCTACAAAATGCTTTTGTTTTCCTCAAGCACAAGAACAAAGTGTACTCTTTGTCAGTATCCTATCATTTTTTATTACTGTGCCTCACCTCTTTTCACACAAATCCGGCTTTGTTCGTACAACAACAGCACATTAACAGAGAGAATCTAAAAAATGCTTCTTGTCCTTGTCTGAGCAGTTTTTTTTTTCGGGTCGGCTGTGACCTCTGGGGCTGCGCAGGCTTAAAGTCAAAGTGACAATTAGTGCAATGACACATGGACATGACGCGGTGAGTCAGAGGAGAACAGCGACTAAAGCAGCACCCGAGGGCTCAAGGGCGGAACTTTGGGTGTAATACCTTTTTTTTTTTTACACATTGAATCATGTACTTTTGTAAAAGGAGTATGCTCATTTGGAGTTTCTGTATTAGAAATGCAGGTAACACTTTATTTTAAGGTCCACCTATCAACCAGTTAACTGGGGCGGCAGTAGCTCAGTTGGTAGAGTCGCTTGTACAATAATCAGAAGGTTGGCGGTTCAAACCCCACTCCCACTGTTGCATACTGTCGTTGTGTCCTTGGGCAAGACACTTAACCCACCTTGCCTCCAGTGTCTGCGCACACTGGTGTATGAATGTGAGTGTGAATGGGTGAACGGTTCCTTGATGTAAAGCGCTTTGAGTAGAAAAGCACTACATTTACCATTTAAGCGCTAATTAGCATGCTAGCTAGTGGTTAATTAGCTGTTAATTGGTAATTATAAAGCATTTATAGATAGATAGGTTTATTTTGGTCACATATATCACTTCAATTTATCACAAATCCCAATGAAATAAATACATAAATAACCAAAAAAGGAATAGGCTGAAGCAAATGCTTATTTTAGCGTCTCCTGTTCAAACCATGTAAATATGATCTGCTAAGTCTCTATGTCCTGAAATGCACAGTATACAAGATTAAACCTGCTAAACATCAATAACAATTATAGAAACAAACAAACAAAAAAACATTATCACTCAATTTTTACTCAACATTTAGACAATAGCCATTAAGGATTTTATACTTTAAACATGTTTTAAGTCCACTGTTTGAACTCATCATTTAATCCATTCCATAATTTCACTCCTAGAACTGAAACACATTTTAATTTCACATTAGTTCTTACTTTAGCACATTCAAACATAAATAAACCTCTTAAATTATAATGACCTACATTAATTTAAAGAGTCCTTGTGTGCAAATCGGAAGAGAATCATTTTTAACTCTATAAAGGATCTCTAATATTTTAATATATACCTGCATTCCCCCACATCTCTGCACAATATGACAACGTTAATGACATTTATTAGTCCTTTATTCTGTGTGACCATACTCTGCAGCTAATAAACAGCTAACTAACATTTCCCCCTTAATAAACTGATAATTACTGCTCATTAGTAGGAAGTAAGGAAGTTGTTGGACATAAATTATGATCTTATTAAGCTTTTTGGAGTACTGGAGCTTTGTTAGGGAATAGTACCACAAAAATCATAATTCATGTCCAACAACTTCCTTACTTTCTACAAATGAGCAGTAATTATGAGGGGAAAATGTCAGTTAGTTGCTAATTTGTTGAACAATTTGGTCACAGAATAAGGGATTAATAAATGCTTTATAATTACCAATTATGGGCTAATTAACCACTAGCTAACATGCTAATTAGCACTTAAGTTAATGGTTAATAGGTGGACCTTAAAATAAAGTGTTACTGAAATGCATTATGATACTTTTACTGAGATTTACTTAGCTTCAGCTATGTACTACACTGTAAAAAATATCTGTAGATTTCATGGTAAAAATCTGTAAAATCTCTAAGACCGTAATTGATATATCGGTAAAATACTGTTTTGGCTGCGGTAACTAACTGTAATATTAAAAATAAGGCAAAATTGTATTTTTTTGTTTTATTTTTCTAATGTATACAGTATAGCACTGTTAAAATAATTGAGTCCTGTGTTTATTACAGTTTAACACCTTTTTAAAAGATAATAACTTTAAATTTTACAGTAAATGTTGATTAAAACGTAAATCACAAATTACAAAATATACAGTTAATCTATTTTTTGAAAGTTAATAACTTTAAATTTTACAGTACACAGCTGTAGAATGGAGTTACTACAACTTATCGGCCATATGACTTCTTGCAGTGCACTTTTTGTAACTTTAAAGTCTGATATGAGGATGTATAGATGTCCCATTCTGAAAACCTGCACTGGGGCCAATGTTTACCTCCTGCTGAGATCTATACTAGACTGTAAACAACAACAACAGCTTCAAACAACGTACACAGACAACATACAAAGAAACATCCCAGTGTCTGACTCTTGCTCCTGTCATTTAACCCTTCGTCTGCGCCCCTGTCTTCAGACTCCGCTCTCATTTAAATAAAACATGAATAATCCGGCTGGAAGACTCCTCTGCTCTCATATGTTGTGTGTTTACCGCTCTGGCAAGTGGCGGCGGCTCCAGGGACCGCGGCTCGTTCTCTCCTCGCTCTCAAACCTGCCTTCTACATAATGAATGCACGACGCTGCGAAGGGAATAAGGCGAACCCGAACACAAACAGTATAACAAGGCAATAAAAGTGCCACGACAGCGGTAAATATTTGGAGAAACAGGACTTAGAGCTGTCAGAAAGTTTTAGTAAAATACGTCAGGAGGCTCATAACGCGCCGGATTATTCATGAACACGCCGCTGTGGAGGTAACGTGGAGTTTAAACATTTCTCTGCACTTTTAATAATCGGCTTTTGGATATTTCAGTCCTCGTTTAATATTTGAGCATTTATAAAACAAATATAATGAGTGTGGAGCAGTTTTTACATAAAGTACAACCTCTTTAATGGACAAAACAAGAGTCAAATGTAAGTAAACCAAGGGATGAGGGGAAAAAAACATTATTAAACATTCTGTGAAGGCTCTCAGCTCAAACCAGGTCTAAACCAGGTCTGAGCTAGGACTAAACCAGCTCAAAACATGGTCAAAACCAGAATTATACCAGGGCTAAACCAGGTCTAAACCAGGACTAAACCAGGTCTAAACCAGGTCTAAACCAGGGCTAAACAAGGACTAAACCAGAACTAAACCATGTCTAATCCAGGCTAAACCAACACTCAGCCAATACTAAATACAGGGCTAAACCAGGGCTAAACCAGGGCTAAACCAGGGCTAAACCAGGACTAAACCAGGGCTAAATCAAGACTAAACCAGGTCTAATTAATGTCTAAACCAACACTCGGCCAATACTAAACCACATCAAAGATTAGATTCACAATACAGAACTAAACCAGGTCTGAACTAGGACTAAACCAGAACTAAACCTGGTCAAAACCAGAATTATACCAGGGCTAAACAAGGACTAAATAGGAAAAAACTAGGACTAAACCAGGGCTAAACCAGGGCTAAACCAGGTCTAAACCAGATCTGAGCTAAGACTAAACCAGCTCAAAACATGGTCAAAACCAGAATTATACCAGGGCTAAACAAGGACTAAACCAGAACTAAACCATGTCTAATCCAGGCTAAACCAACACTCAGCCAATACTAAATACAGGGCTAAACCAGGACTAAACCAGGGCTAAACCAGGGCTAAACCAGGTCTAAACCAGGGCTAAACCAGGTCTAAACCAGGTCTAAACCAGGTCTAAACCAAGACTAAACCAGGGCTAAACCAGGTCTAAACCAGGGCTAAACCAGGGCTAAACCAGGTCTAAACCAGGTCTAAACCAGGGCTAAACCAGGGCTAAACCAAGACTAAACCAGGTCTAAACCAAGACTAAACCAGGTCTAAACCAGGGCTAAACCAAGACTAAACCAGGTCTAATTAATGTCTAAACCATCACTTGGTCAATACTAAACCACATCAAAAATTAGATTCACAATACAGAACTAAACCAGGTCTGAACTAGGACTAAACCAGAACTAAACCTGGTCAAAACCAGAATTATACCAGGGCTAAACAAGGACTAAATAGGAAAAAACTAGGACTAAACCAGGGCTAAACCATGTCTAATCCAGGCTAAACCAGGTCTAAGTAAGGACTAAACCAACACTCAGCCAATACTAAATACAGGGCTAAACCAGGTCTAAACCAGGGCTAAACCAGGTCTAAACCAGGTCTAAACCAGGGCTAAACCAGGTCTAAACCAGGTCTAAACCAGGGCTAAACCAGGTCTAAACCAGGCTAAACCAGGTCTAAGTAAGGACTAAACCAACACTCAGCCAATACTAAATACAGGGCTAAACCAGGTCTAAACCAGGGCTAAACCAGGTCTAAACCAGAGCTAAACCAGGTCTAAGTAAGGATTAAACCAATACTCAGCCAATATTAAATCAGATTCACAATATAGGACTAAACCAGGGCTAAACCAGGTCTAAACCAGGGCTAAACCAGGGCTAAACCAAGACTAAACCAGGTCTAATTAATGTCTAAACCATCACTTGGCCAATACTAAACCACATCAAAAATTAGATTCACAATACAGAACTAAACCAGGTCTGAACTAGGACTAAACCAGAACTAAACCTGGTCAAAACCAGAATTATACCAGGGCTAAACAAGGACTAAATAGGAAAAAACTAGGACTAAACCAGGGCTAAACCAGGTCTAAACCAGGTCTAAACCAGGGCTAAACCAGGTCTAAGCCAGGTCTAATTAAGGACTAAACAGCACTGATAATAAACCAGGTTAAAAATATGACTAAACATAACTAAACCAGGGCTGCACCAGGACTAAACTAGGTCTAATTAATGTCTAAACCAACACTCGGCCAATACTATACCTGGTCAAAAAGATTAGATTAGATTTACAATACAGAACTAAACCATGTGAAACAAAACCAATGATGACTGGCTGCTTACAAATGTATTAAATTTGTCTGGTACATGTCTAATTATCCTGGGCTTAGTCCTGCTTTTCTCTCATCGTTTCGCTTCAGACCCAGTTTAGTCTTGTTTATTGTTTGTTTGTGTCCTCGTTTGTTTTGTCATGTTTACTCCCTGCTCTGTTCTCCCTCCTCTGACCCCTCACCTGCGCTGTTGTTGTTGCCGCGGAGCCGTCACTCGCCGGAGCCGTATCTGAGCTGACCCCGGGCTGCGGCGTATCCCCCACATTTATTTGATTTTCAGGTCTGCAGTGGAGGCTGTCACGGCTCGGGCCAGCTCTGAATCCCACTTCCCTCCAGCGGCAGCAGCGGCAGCAGCAGCAGCAGCACAACGTCCCCCACTGAGGAGGAATACAGCAGAGAAAACACCGCATCACACTCAGCCATGAAAAGGACAAATCAAAATATACAGATGGTAAACAGAGCTGGGCTTTAAAGGCTCACAACCCAAGTTTTATCCTCCTCTCTCTTGTATATTTGCATTTTATTCTGTGCAATGGCAGATTTGCTTCTCTTTCCTTCTACGGTTTTCTTCCATTGCCCAATCCTTGTGTTAAGGCATGGGACAAACCAACCCAACGCCCAACCACCGCCAAAATACACACCTCACCTTTTCCCCTGCTCAGCACTTAAAGTGTCTAAAGCCGTGTTGCCAGATTGGGCTGATTTCTCCCTAATTGGGCTTCTTTTGAACACCTTGGGCTGGAAAAAAACGCGCCGGATTATTCATGGACACGCCGCTGTGGAGGTAACGTGGAGTTTAAACATTTCTCTGCACTTTTAATAATCGGCTTTTGGATATTTCAGTCCTCGTTTAATATTTGAGCATTTATAAAACAAATATAATGAGTGTGGAGCAGTTTTTACATAAAGTACAACCTCTTTAATGGACAAAACAAGAGTCAAATGTAAGTAAACCAAGGGATGAGGGGAAAAAAAACATTAAAAATTCTGTGAAGGCTCTCAAGTTTTGTCCTCCTCTCTCTTGTATATTTGCATTTTATTCTGTGCAATGGCAGATTTGCTTCTCTTTTTTCTGTCTGGATGGAGTCTGCATGTCCTCCCTGTGTCACTGAGACTTCTTCCCAGGAACTACGGTTTTCTTCCATTGCCCAATGCTTGTGTTAATGGGACATGGGACAAACTAACCCAACGCCCAACCACCGCCAAAATACACACCTCACCTTTCCCCTGGTCAGCACTAAAAGTGTCTAAAGCCGTGTTGCCAGATTGGGCTGATTTCTCCCTAATTGGGCTTCTTTTGAACACCTTGGGCTGGAAAAAAACAGCACTGGGTTATAATATTTGGGCTGCTTTTCACAATATTTGGCTGTTTTTTAGAAAACATTCTGGACAGGACACAAGTGGACTTGTGGGCGCCATTACTCCAGTGAATGAAGACAAATGGCCCTTTTTTCCACCGGCACTACTTGGTTTTACTCGACTCGGTTCTACCCACTTTGTCAGCTTTTCCATTAGCCAACAATTACCAACGCCAGGTTGAGCTGAGGGTTTTAACCGAGACAAACCATGCCTATACATACAGGCAAAACTAGATTAGATAGGCCAGTGGTTCCCAAAGTGGGGTCCGGGGCCCCCAGGGGGTCCGCGAAGGTACTGCAGGGGGGCCCCCAGAGGTTTTCTTTATTTCAATTCAGTTTCAGTTTACATTCATTCTTTATTTCAGAAACGGTTTTGGTCCAAAACAACAAATAAAACATTCAAAAATATAAAAATACAATTAGGCAATGAAAAAATTAAATATCTAAAAACATTAAGGACATAGAAAAAAAATCTTTTTTGAAATTTATTACAGTTATATACTTATTTTAAAATATTACTTTAAAACAAACTACAAAGTGTTTTTGTAATGTTTTTTATAAAAAATATATGGAGAAAAACATGACACTGCAAAAAATCAATATCTAACCTTGATTTTAGTAATTTTTTACTAGATTAGATTTATTTACTTACTAGGCTAGGTTATTTGACTTGTTTCAAATTACTTCTCTTAATTGTAAGCCATTTTTATTTATTTCAAGCTAAATTATCTGCCAATGGGGTAAGAAAATTCCACTTACCCCATTGGCAGATAATTTTACTTGAAATAAGTAAAAATCAAGGTTAATAATCTGAATTCAAGTCATTTTAACTAATGCTAGATATTGATTTTTTGTAGTGTAATTTTATCGTTGGGGGTCCGGATGGGATTTTTTTTAATTTAAGGGGGCCACGGCAGTCTTGACTTTGGGAAAATCTGAGATAGGCCATGCTTGTAAAAAGAAAAACTACCTCTATAAATTATATATGAAACATAGAACTAAAGAAGCAAAGACATATAAAAATAAGTTGATAAATATAATAAGAATAAATAAGAAGTATTATTATCATAAGCAATTAGAACAGCACAGGAGTAACGTTCAAGAGACTTGGAAGATATTAAATAGTATAATTAATGGGGCTGAGAGAACGGAATATCCAAAGTATTTTGTAAAAGACAATTTGATTATAAACAAAATTAAGGAAATAGTAAATGCATTTAATATTTTTTTCGTAAACGTTGGACCTACACTAACGAATAAAATTGTAGAACCGAAAGATACAAATGGATTAAATGACAGAATTATCAGACAAAATTTAGATTCTTTATTCATAAGAAGTGTAGATGAAAAGGAAATTAATTGGAATTGTAAGAAAATGTAAGAACAAGAGGTCAACTCTGATTTAGATATGATAGTAATTAAAGATGCATAAGTTGTATAGTTACACCATTCACATATATTTGTAATCAGTCCTTCCTCACTGGCATTTTCCCAAGTAAAATGAAAACGGCAAAAGTAATTGTAATTGTAGTACGGCTGTAGTACGGACTAGACAATTTTATAAACAAATATGATTTGTTGAGTACTCATCCATATGGCTTTAGATCGGGTCGGTCCACTTCGATCGCAGCCCTGGAGTTGGTCGAGGGAACTAGCAACGGCGATGGATAAAAAAGAATATGCAGTCGGTGTTTTTTATAGATTTATCCAAGGCCTTTGACTCCGTTGAGCATCCACTGCTTTTGAGAAAATTGTAAAGATATGGTGTTAGAGGAGCAGCACGTGCTTGGTTAAAAAGTTATCAGTTATCAGTTTGTACATATGAATAATGTTAATTCTGAAAAGGAAATTATTACCCACGGAGTCCCTCAAGGCACTGTATTGGGGCCCAAATTGTTTATTATGTTTATAAAGGATGTCTGTGACGTCTTAAAGGAGTTAAAGTGTATTCTGTTTGCTGATGTTACCAGCCTCTACTGTTCAGGGAACAATATGGAGCAACTTCTGGATACAGTAGAAAATGAGCTCACAATATTAAAAAAAAAAATGGTTTGACATAAATAAATTATCAATGAACTGAAAGTTACACTGTGTAACTTTTCTCCTAAATATGTGGGGCATACTGACTTGTTTTTGTGATTTTTTGAGTGATTATAAGGCCTGAGGTGCGATCTGTTGCTCCGAGCGGGGCTTCTGTACTGAGAAACCGCCCTCGCAACTTGGCCGGGAGCGCTCCGCTGTTGAGGAAGAGTCACGTGACAGGGAACGACTTGAGGCGCAGTATAACCATGAAGCTACTTTTAGCGTTGTTATTTTCGCCAGTTCGTCAGGGCCGAAGGACACAAAAAGATGAAAACAACGTCGGACGAGGCAAGAAAAAGAAAATGTGAAAGGGACCGCACCAGATCGCAGACAAGAGTCAACATCGGACAGACTTTTGCTCGCTGGCGTCAGATGAGAGACAGAGAAGGCTGCAAATCAGATCACGTTTTTGCTTCTTTATTGTTGGGCAGGTAAATTAGCCTCTTTATTTTTTCTTTAGAACGTGCTTTTTCATACAGTTATTAGTTGTTTTTACTGCGACCATTGCGCAACATTTGTTGATAAGCTAACGCTAGCGCTAACTCTATAGAAGATCCAGTCCAAACTTCCAAAGGTAGCAGCAGGTCAACTAAAGCTGAAACAATGATGGAAATAGACGCACGCTCGCACAGTTTCAGAAGGAGGAGGGGCCCTAGTGTTTACGTTTTGCGACGGTGCAGTGGCACCTGTGGCCTCTAGAGGCGCAAGACCGGGAATCTTACACAGTGTAACTTTAAGTAAAACCAAATATATTATTTTTGGTGAAAGGAAAATTAATAAATATGTCAAAATTAGAATTAATGAAAGTGAAATAGAACAGGTGTCTGTAAATAATTTTTTGGGTATTAATATTGATGAGAAGCTCAACTGGAAATCGCATTTACATTTTTAAGGATAAAAATAGCCAAAACTATTGCTATAATGTGCAAAGTGAAAACTTACCTAAAGCATGGGTCACTTTGCTTGTTGTATTCCTCTCTCATACTTCCATACCTTAATTATTGTGTGGAAATATGGGGGAATAATTATAAATCAAATATCAATCCTATCTTTTTACTCCAAAAAAAGCAGTGAGAATTGTTAATCAAGTAGATTATTATGCACCAACAAATCCCCTTTTTATTAAATTAAATACCTTAAAACTACATGATCTTGTTGACCTCAGTACTGCAGTTGTTATGTGTAAGGCTCATAACCATACGCTCTGTATCCAGGAGATGTTTGAGCTCAGAGGGAGTCGATAGAACTTGAGAGGAAAAGAAATGTGTCAAGAACTAATAAGAAAAGTAGATGTATCTCTGTTAGAGGGGTAATTTTATGGAACAGTCTGGACAATGAACTAAAAGGATGTGCTTCACTGAGTACATTTAAAAATCTAACATTATTGGTAAATACAGAGCATTAGTCTGATAATGTAGTCATCTATTATAATACAGTGATAATGCTCAGAGAAACAATGTAGTAACAAAAGTAAAAAGACATTTCTTTGCCTTCTGAATGTTAATTATTGTGATTTTTTTTTCCTTTTTCCTCCTTGTGTTGTGCTTTTTTATTTATTTATCTGCTTTGTTGTTAGCTGTGAAGTATAGCCAGGTTTATTTGGTGACTTCTACGTAAATGTTAATTGGGTTTTGGGTCTTGACTTCAGCCTAAGCCCTTTCGGTCTCTTGTTTCTTGTCTATTCTAATGACCGAATAAACTAACACTCTAGTAATATATACCATGACTATATATTTGATTTGATTGATTTGATTGATTGATTTATTTCGAGCAAGTGAAACAAAGTACAATAGAGAAAAAAAATAAAATAATTTGTACACTGATGTAATCTTCACAATTGTTCACATCGAGGTAGAAAGAAAAAATAAAATAAATAGATGTTTAAATAATTTGTATGCATAACTATATGCATATTATGTACTTATATAGATACTATATATATATATTTGTGTGTATATACAAATATACTATATAATATAATTTATTTAACATACATATGCAATATTTGCTCGAAAGGGAGTGGGAAGAAGGAAAACTTATTGACTCCCACCCCTAATTTATTCTTTTATATCAAACTATATGGTTGCAGTAATAATTCAATCATTATAGAGTTATATATAATGGTCAGATCTTACTAGTTAGTTACCATATCATTATCAGCATTCATCATCAATATTAAACAATATTACAGTATAATTATTAGAGTAACATTAATGCAGCAATATCCTATAAATAGTATTTATAATTACATACTATAGATTAATATTAGCATTAACAATGTAGAATATCTCAATATTATTACTAACAATCACAACACCATAGATTAATTATATTATAACATTGTAGAATATCCCCATAATATTACCAATAATCGCTATACCACAGATTAATTATATTCACTTAATAGAACAATTTTGACTATCACCAATATTACTATAAACTATTATATATTTCTGCTGTGGAGCTTCGACGAGGTTCGTACGTTTCTCTGCCTCACGACAAAGTCCAGAGGGCGACCCGAAATGACAGATTTACCCTCAGACGTCTCATCTTTGGCTTGATGCTGCGCGGCTTCCACAACTTTAGCATTTTGCTTCGATGCGTGTTGCCTTTTCCGACTCTTTTCTTTGGCTTTGCAGGTGACAAAAACCCCACAAAACCAGAACAAAGTACAACATTTCCTCTGCGTCTTCCATTGTTGTTGTTTATGTTGCGTTTACAGGACGTCCCATCAGTGATGCGCCACTGTCCACAATAAACCGATACTACGAAGTAAAGGAAAACGACACAAAAACCAAGTAAAACCGAGAAGTGCTGGTGGAAAAAGGGGAAAAATGCACGAGCTCGGACTTGACCAAAGAAAGTGTTCCTGATCCGAATGGGACTTTTGTTCTGAGCAGGTGATTGGTCCAAAAATTCAGTCCCTGCTCTTGTCAAAAAGGTTTTATTATAAAGTTAAGATAAAGTCTGGGTCTAAAGCAGGGACAGATCCACACTGTAAAAAAAAATCTGTAAATTTTACAGTAAAAAATTGGCAGCTATGGTTGCCAGAATTCTACTGTAAAAATTATAAGAGGCCTGTATTTAATTTTACAGTATCATATTATCACAAATGTTGTTTTTACAGTTTTTGACTTGAGTTTTTATCATTATTTACTGTAAAATTTTAAGTTATTATATTAAAAAAAATAGATTAACAGTATATTTTACAATTTGTGACTTAATCAACATTTACTGTAAAATTTAAAGTTATCTTTCAAAAAATAGATTAACTATATTTTACAATTTGTGACTTATGTTTTATTCATTTACTGTAAAATTTAAAGTTATTATCTTTCAAAAGAATAGATTAACAGTATATTTTACTATTTGTGACTTGAGTTTTAATCAACATTTACTGTAAAATGTAAAGTTATTTTCTTTTGAAAAGGTGTTAAACTGTAATAAACACAGGACTCGATTTTTTTTTAACAGTGCTATACTGTATACATTACAAAAACAAAACTAAAAAATACTATTTTGCCTTATTTTTAATATTACAGTTAATTACCATAGCCAAAACAGTATTTTACCAATATATCAATTACGGTCTTTTACTGTTGAGATTTTACAGATTTTTACCATGAAATCTACAGATATTTTTTACAGTGCAGGACAATGGTCGTTTAGTCTCAGGGCGGACACATTCATTCACTATGGGACATTTAGAGTCTCCAGTTCACCTGTGCACGCCTGTTTCTGGGATGGTGGGACGTAGAGGAGACAGAATCACTGAGGAGGAGGAGGAGGAGGAGGAGGAGGATGTGGAGGAGGAGGATGTGGAGGAGGAGGATGTGGAGGAGGAGGATGTGGAGGAGGAGGAGGAGGAGGATGTGGAGGAGGAGGAGGAGGAGGATGTGGAGGAGGATGTGGAGGAGGAGGATGTGGAGGAGGATGTGGAGGAGGAGGAGGAGGAGGAGGAGGAGGAGGAGGTTGATGTGAGGACAGCGTGGCAGGTTACAGGAGCCAGAGCTGACACCAGCGCTGGCTATTTCTGGACCTAACTAATGATTCATCAGCGTTCGCGGGCGCCGGCTCCTCGTGTCACTCCTGTAATTGTCACTTTGACTTTAGCACAGTTTGTCCTGCTACAGGGCACGGCTCAGTCCTGGCATCACACCCACAGTCAGAGCTGGATTCTGGCCTAAACCCTGCGCCCTGGGTTTGGATCTGATTGGTTTTTGTCTGGTTTTAGTGTTGGAGTATTATTGCTGCTTATGTTAGGCCTAGGTCAGGAGCAGGGAGATGGATTCTGCAACATTTGTGAGTTCTCAGAGTCAAAAATCCATCTTTAACCCAACATTTTTTGTCTTATGTGTTTCCTTAGGCTTTTGGCCAAACATGGGAACCCCTCACTCATGCATAGAGGTCATATGAAAGACAACAAAAGGTTTATCAGTGCAAAGACAGTGTATACATATTTTTTTTGTTGTTGTTGTTGATGGTAAAAGCAAATTTAATTAAAAAAAATATATATATAAACACCAGACATGGCCCAAAGTTACTGGGATAGGCTCCAGTCACCCACGATCTGGAATAAGCAGAAGAAAATGAATGAATGAATGAATATATAACACCAAAACTGTCAACATTTAAAAACTTATCTAAAATTTGTAAAATAAATTTGTAAATATATAAATATAATATTTGTAAATAAATAATAAAAATAAATAAAAAATAATAAAAAATAAAAATAAAAAATATTTTTTTTAACATATAATAAATTTACCACAAAGAAAAAAAAAAAAAGCTCTTAAACCTAAAAAAAAAAAAACTACTAAAAAGTATTAAAATGTAATATTTAAATAATATTCCTTCCATATTTAACCGTTCCAAGTGTCACTGAGACGTTTGAGCCTTCCGTAAGTTTCAGTATTTCAATATGAAAAGACAGCAAATATGTTCTTCTCATGATCTTCCAAATAAATTATAAAATAATTTGACGAACCCCCTGCAAAGTGTGGCACAGCCTTCGTCTCGGCCAGATCTGGAACCAGTTTAAGTCCAGACTGAAATCCCACTTGTGACTAAACATTTGGCCGTATCTGTTCTGTTGTTGTATAAAATTCAATTAATAAAAGAAAGAATCATTCATTACAAGCTGATTTTACAAATAATAAAAAAAATAGTAAATAGTTTTGCATTTTATGATTTTCAGCTGAATAAATTACATTTTCATTTGTGTAAAATACAGTGAAGCCCGAAATTATTCTTACCCCTGGCAAATTCTGACTTCTGTTACCAGTGTTGTGCATGAACGAGATCAAATGAATGCGTTCATTGAACACATTCATTTTTATGTGAACTTTGAACTGAACGCAACACATTTGTAAATCAAGAACTTGAACGTGAATTTGTTCAGATTATGTGAGATGAACGACGTACGTCACTGTTGGGGTTCAATTAAACGTCGGAAGTTGTTTTCACCTGAGTCGAGTGACGAGGTCTGATCGCACTTTTTAAACAGCGCTGTCCCTCACTGCCCACGGG
Source organism: Bostrychus sinensis (assembly GCA_020698575.1). NCBI lineage: Eukaryota > Metazoa > Chordata > Actinopteri > Gobiiformes > Eleotridae > Bostrychus > Bostrychus sinensis. The sequence continues at coordinate 3,707,247 of CM036251.1, forward strand.
CTCCACTCCAAAACTGCACCGCTTCACCAGAGAGCGCTTGTGTGCGCAATGCATCTTGGGTAACGTAGTGTGAAGCCAAAGATAGTCGAATCTAATATCTTTGGCAGTGCAAGTGAAGGCACAGAGAACACAGACGATGCTGCCTCTAACTTTGATCATTTACAGACATTTTACACATTGTCACACAAAGACTCTGACGGAAAAAAATTACCTTTCTGTGCAAGCTTATATCTGCAAAAACGTCCATTTTGTGTGATAGACTTTAAGGGCGCACTCACACTAGGGCCATTCAAACCGTGCTGTGCCCAGGTAAGATTGGGGAGGGGTCTGAGTCCCCCGCCGGCCCGCACTCTCACCGCACAAACGATCTGTGCCGTGGCCCGGTTACGTCATCACCTCTGAGAGCGACAGGCTGCTACGTCATCGTGATGCGCAGTTTGTTTACAAGCTGAGCGAGCTGCTAACACTTTTAAAACCGGCGTCGTGGAAAACTTGAGACCAGCGGCATGAAGTTTCTGTGCTGTTGTGATTCTGCTTTGAGTCTCGTTCTTGAGACGCGGTCTTCTCTCACAGGTTTGGAATAAACCACATCCGAGGAGCAGCGAAGGCACCGCAGACAGAGAGAGGATTCAAAACTACTGCTGCTGTCTGTTCTCTTCTTCAGAAAGGTGAGCGCAAGTCGCTGGCATTGGTACAAGTGTTGATAATGGAGTTTATTCACTTTTTACCGAGAGAAGAACAGTTGCATAGATGACCCGCCTCATAGTCGTGCGTGCGCGCATGCATGAGCAACCGCGCCGTGCCGTGGCCCACCTCCTCCAACCGTGCCAAAGTCCTGAAGCGTACCGCGCCACAGTCCTGAAGCGTACCGCGCCACAGTCCTGAAGCGTACCGCGCCACAGTCCTGAAGCGTACCGCGCCTGGGCGCGCTGCGAGCGAGGCAACCGTGCCGTGCTTTAGGGGCGTTCCGTACTTGGGCACGGTTCATTGGCCTGCTGTGAGTACACCTTAAGATCTACAGTGAGGCTAGAAGGTAGATGTATAGTGATAGAAGTCATAGTTTGAAAAACAAGTTCAGCCTTTCATTTACATATCTCACCTAAAAATAACATGAACTGAACTTTGAACTAGTTCAAAATTAAAATTGTGAACTATGAACATGAACAGTTCACTTTGAACATGTGTGAACTGAACTTTGAACTAGTTCATGAAAAGTGTGAACTTGCACAACACTGTCTGTTACTTTCATTCAACCAGCAAGGTTTTTTTTTTTTTTTGGATTGGAAATGACACAGGCTTCTCCCAAAAGATAATAAGACAATATACAAGAGGTATCACTGTGGGAAAAAAAAATATTTCTCAGCTTTTATTTACATTTACAATAAAAGTAACTTTAATTCAGAATTTTCCAGGGGTATGAATAATTTCAGGTTTCACTGCACATATTTTAATAGTGTAAAAATCTCGTCATGTCCTCGTGAGCCCAGCCTCGTGTCTTGTCCCGTGTCATTTTGTAAACCAGCCTTTTATTGTCTTTTGTCTTATTATCTATTGCAGGGGTCTCCAACCTTTTTTCCACTGAGAGCTAAATGAAAACGGCAGAGAGCTACTTGAGCTTTGTAATGTTCATCCTCATCTTCTGTTTCTTATTACTGTTCAGGGCTGTGAGCACTGGACCTGATCCCACTAACTGTGTCTTAAGCCCTATTCGCACGGGATCAGTGTTACCCAGGGACCTCCAGTAATTTGTAATAATCGCCGATGTCGTCTGTGATTTTTATCCCGTGTGAATCATCCATGTCTGTAAAAATGTCTGTAAAAATTCCCCCGAAAATTACCGGCCATATTTCGGCCAACACAGATTGTTTCCTAAAGTTCTTAACAGTGATCCAAAATGTCTTTTAACGCTCCATTGTCTGTATTTAAACTCTCTTAATAATAACACGTCTCTTTTGGTCTTACTCCGAAACGATTACTTTTTTTCTCAGAGTAAAAAGTAAAAAAAAAAAAAAGAGTAAACAAACTACGTTGAAGGCGTGACCCAGAAGCACACCTCTGTCGTCATGGCAACGTTAGTTTTTGGAGCAACATGGGGCTGTTTTGGAAAGTTAGGACGCTTTCAGTGCTAAAGTTAGATCCAGAGAGATGAATGTTTGTCGGGACAGTAAATCACATAAAAGATAGTGATTTAGGATTAAGTAGAGCTAGAAACATAAACGAAATCTGGGATTTTTATTATAAATCTGTGTAATTTTCAATACGTCATATCTGGAATAAAGTTTGTAAACCTGAGTAAATTACAGACATTGAGACATTGTTTATCCCGTGTGAATGCCTGACTAAAAACACTGACGTTGGGGGGTAATTCACGAATTACAGAGGTCCAGGGGTAATGTTTATCCCATGTGAACAGGGCTTTAGGTGGGGTACAGATCGGACCATTTACTTTAGCATTAAAACAACTAAAATATTTAGTTCACCTGTGTGCATTTTGTGTCTGTGTGCAGCAGCACTGCAGATCTAACACACTTCCATCATTAAAACATAGTTAAAACTTGCTGTGTCTTCCATTGCCTTGAACCAAAAACTAATTTTCATGAAAATAATAATTCTTCATAAAAAAAGTAGTTATTTAGCCTTTTAGCTGCGTGCGGTGATGCTTGCTGCCCATCGCACGAACACAAGTTGGTTTTCCATCGATACATCAAATTTGACTAATTAAGATTCATTAAGCACTTGGGGCAGTGGCGTAACTTGGTGATGTGGGGCCCCAGTGCAGGATTTCAGAAGGGGCCCTTAAGTTATGAAGCACATTCAGGATTTCAGGTTTATGCATTAAGCTTTTTAATTTATAAAATGTCACTGTTAGTCGTTTTACTGGAGTTTGATACAAAAAACAGGTGCTTTTTTATTAATATTTAGAGACGATTTTTATTACAATTTGTGTATTTATCTTCAGAAGGTTTTTTTTGTTTGTCATGAGTTTACAAACTTAAGAGGATTTAAAAACGTCTGCATGTTAAAAAGTCAGTGTTCTGTACCAGAGTTATGTGCTGCTCCTAATTACTATGAATATTTTAAACACAGACCTGACCACAGATGAACAAAGGTCTACTCTAATGGGCCCCTAAATATCCAGGGCCCCAGTGCAGTTGCATTGGCCGCACTGCCTGATGTTAGCGCCTGACTTGGGGAGCTACAGGTTGGAGACCCCTGATCTATTCTAATTTTCTTTTTATATTTGTTATGCGGTCACAGAATGTTTTTATAGACACCATTAGTAACAGTACAATGTATTTTGTTCGTTGATTTTATTTCTTTACAGCACTTTTCCAACTGGGGTTGTTTTAAATGTGCTATATAAATACATTTTGAATTGATTTGACTGCAACAAGCCTTTTAGCAATACTTTTTAACATGTTTGCTGAGTGGATGCTGTGATTTGCTAAAACTAATCATAATAATCACCTCCAACTATCCTACTATACTTTACAAATGTCGTTACAAATGCAGAGTGCTACTGCGAGGTTCCTTGTGCTGTGGTTTGTTCTTGAACCTGTGTTTGTTTTGTGAGATGTATCATTGCTTGGTGTCAGAAAAATTCAGAAGATGTTTCCTTAAGTGTTGAGCTTAAGTGGCACTCTGTCGCCAGTGAAGAGTCCAAGATACGGTGCAGCAATTTACTGTTTATTAGCAAATATCCATTTGTTAATTAACCACAAATGAAACATAAGACGTGGCCAAAATCCATAAATCAATACCCCTTTGTCTTAGTTTGGTATTTTGTTTGTTTTCTCCTAATTGCTGTTCTTTTTTTTGGCTTGGGTTGCTGCGTTTTTTATATACAAGTTCTTTTTAATAAACATGTTTTATATTTTATAACAAAAACAAACAGCACATCACAGAAACAAACAAGCAAAGGCAGATCTTTTAGCATTTAAAAATACATGAGAGTATTGTGGTTTTGCATGAATTGAGCTTTCTAGCAACTGTTTGTTTGCAGTGATGACCTTGAAATTCTCAGACAATCTAACACCTTCTCCCATTTTTTGAAAAATACCTGCAATTTACCACTGAGACACTAACTTAATCTCCCTAAAGTTATAACCTTGGTAATAAAGTTTTCCACAACTGAACAGAAGGGGCCTCATTACTAACCCCAGGAGGAGGACAGTATGTTCTTTCACCACACTAATCTTCCTGCATGGGCTGCTACATTTGATTGCTGTTTTAGTCCTTATTTAGTCCTGGTGTAGTTTTGGTTAAGTCCTAAATTAGTACTGGGTAAATCCTATTTTTGGAAGGTTTCAGTCCTGCATAAAATCTTGAGCCCGACTAATATATCGGCTGGATATATCGGCCCATTAGAAAATTATTGGTTATCGGCCGAAATCTGGCCGATATCCACCAATATAAACAGCACTATTTTTACTGTGTGCTGGAATAAGACCTGTTTACTTGTCCAGCAGAGGGCGCTGGTGTTTCCAAACAGTTGGGCTTTTACTCTGCAGTTCATAGGAAACTCCCCAAATCGCCTTATCATGGCCTGAAAAGCTCAAAAAAGATATACAAATATGTTGCTCATTTCTCTGCTATAAAACCTCATAGAACAAAAATTAAAATACATTATATAGTTCTCCCCATGCTCTACTTGTAGAGCAAGTTTAAATGAAATTTAGGTTAAACAAATTTAGTTTAAGCTAAATGAAATAAAGAAATATAATACATAAAATACATAATAATACTCCCCACACCAATGCCCACTACAACCTACATAACACTCAGCAGAAAGAACAATAAGCAGATTTCTACAACATTTTAAAAAGATGTTTAGTCTGATAAAGTGTCCTGGGGTGGACACGCCATATTCATGTAAACAAGAGCAGAAAGAAAAATGCTTTAAAATGCTTTTTCCTAATGTATAACTGTATCGGTTGATGTATCTGATATCAGCATTTTTTGTTACCTAATATCGGTATCGGCATCGGCCTAAAAAAAAAAAAAAAAAAAAAAAAAAAAAAAAATCCATAATGGTCAGGCTCTAATAAAATCCAAATCTGTCATAGTCTTTGTGTCTTTGTGGGTGGTGCGCTGGTTAGTTCTTGTTTTGGGTTACTCCTCCATTCCACAAATGAACTGCACGATATGCTAAAAAAAATACTGCACTGTAAAAAAATAAAAAATAAAAAATATGCTGTGAAAGCTCAAGGCAACAGGATCCCTCAAGATTTTTAAGTTAAAATTTAATTTATTTTCTACTATGAATATTTTTTGTTCAACTAATTTGAGGTTCTTATGTCTAAAAGCTTTAAATTTTAAGTTTTATTCTCTATCATTATCATCTTACAGTCAACTGACTATCCAGTGTTCAGAAAAGGTATTATTATGGATACTAATAAAAACTAAATATACTACATTTAACAAAAGAATACTTTTTTCTGAACAATGGATATTAAGTTGGCTGTAAGATGGGTTAAAAATAAAGATAGTGAGTAAAACTTAAAATTGAAAGCTACATATGAACATCAAATTAAGTGAATAAAAATATTTATTCTTGAAGGATCCTGTTGCCTTGAGTTTTTTTAAGTTTTTGCAGCATTTTACAGCGCTCCTGTCTTTGTTTTCCTTGTCCTGATGGTTGCCAGTTCAGTTCTTTTCTGTGATTGTTTTTTGGCTTCGGTTACTCCTTCAGATTTATTCTGAGTGCTGCTTTAGTCCTCATTTAGTCCTGGTTTAGTCTTGGCTGTATAACATCCAGTTTAATCCTATTCCACCACTGCTTTAACTCGACAGTTTTTCTCCAATCATCTCGTCATAACGGCTCAGCGTTGGTCCTCCTGATTACTCACAGACCCTGATTGTTCACAGTTCATTTGTGGCTGATTAAAATGGGTCTTATATTCTCCCGGTGTCAAAGCTGCAGTCACCGCGGCTTAATTCTGGTTGTAGACAGATGTCAGGCTTTACACACAAAGCCTCTTTAGAGAAAAACCTTTTAATATGGCTTTAGGCATGAGATCATCATCATCGGCAGCAGCAGCAGCAGCAGCAGCGGCAGTGGAAAACAGCTAAATTCAGATGTATGTATGAATGACTTCCTTTCAGAGCAGGGTCTTATGAAAACCATAAAATATGCAAGATCTACAAATATAGTCGACAGTTTTTCAGCAGCGGGAATGTTATGGAAATTGTCAGGAAAAGCCATTTGTCAGAAAATTCATTAGTTCAAGAATATTCTACCACTTATTCCTGCAAAATCAAAAACAGACCTGGAGTTGTGTTTTGTTTCACTCTCTGTATTTGTATTCTCTGGTGCTGAGTTTCTGAGGCCTCGGAATGCTCGGTTTGTCTCCCATGAAGCCCCGCCCACTCCAGGAAGCACTGACCAATCAACAAAAAGCCCTTTACATCCAGTCTGCTCTCATTCATTTATCCAAAAAAAAAAAACTGTGCACAGCTCTGTTTCCACTGATTCCTCACAGATATTTTTACTTTTGGGAGTAAAATGGCATCATACAAAAAAAGTTTAAGGGAATAAACAGCTTTTTTTTCCACAGTTTGTTTAAATAATTCTGCACCCTGCTTGCTGCTCTGTTCACCTGCTCCTTTTTGACAGTAGTAAAGTTATTATTGGCTTTTTTAAAGTTTGTAAAACATGCTGCTGTTCTGTGAGCAAGACTGGTTTAAAAATATGAATAAAAGCAGAATATTTAAAAGAATTACAATGTGGTTGTCCAATTTGTTCGTTTAAATGAAACTTGCAGGAGTATTTTTGACCCACAAGAGTACAACTTTGCAAGCTGTGTCATTATTGAAAGGCTATAAAAGTTCACCTGATGCAGTACAAGGTGAAACTATCCTCATTATTTGCCTGGGAGCAAGAATAGGACATTTTTTGCTACATTTAACTATTATTTTATGTCAGAGTATACCTTGGATCATTACAAGTTTGTGCTCTTGTTTCAACTCAGCCTCATTTGGTCCAAGGACACCTAAATACACCTTTTTTTGGGGACAAGCAGGCAGACTTTTTCTGTATAATGGGGTGCTACAGTCGCATACTGTTACAAGATAATAACATTTGCTACAAAAAACATAAAGAAATAACATTATCAGGATTATTGTACTTTTACTTTGAAAACGTCTACAATTTGCCTCAGAAAATACAAAAAAATGTCATCCAGCTGATAAATTATCTTGTAAATACCGAACTTGTTGCGAGTGTTGCAGACTAGGACCTAAAGCAGAACTCAAACTGGTTTCAGTGGTGTCAAAAACATATTTTCTTGCTGGAGGTCGGTGTCGTTAGCAAGAGCCGAGAGTGGAGCCGCGAGGACGGAAGGTGCTGGAGTTTGTCAGGAAAATGCTGGAAAAAAAGAATTCAAATTTAGAAGACAGTCCAAAAAAAAAAAAATTATATATAAAAGGGTTAAAAATTTCAAGAAATCTGTAAATCTTCAAAGTAGATGTAGAGATGTGTTGCTGGGCGGAGGAATGGCAGCTGAACCAGGGTTTAAGTGGGCTGTAGTAGGACATTGAGTGTACCCTGTTTTAGCTTGTTTAATGTGTAATGTGTTTTTATTTTATTTTTTATTGTTATTTGTCTTGGACTGCTGTAATCTCTTCTGCAAACAAATTTACCCTTGGGGATTGATAAAGAAACCTTGAACCTTAAGTCGGCTGAGCTGAATGCAGGTGGACCGCAGGTGAGTGATTAGAAGTAAGTAGACACACGCACAAACACACAACAAACACACACACACACACACACAAACACAACAAACATGCACACATAACAAACACACAACAAACATGCACACAGGTGAGGGAGCGGGAGAAGGGAGAAAACACAAGGATCCTGAAAAAACTTCCCCAATTTATGAGCTTCAGTGTAAGCGTAAACTACACACTAGCGTGTAAAAAAAATAAAAAATTAAAATAATAATAATAATAATAATAATATTTGTATTTCAAAATTGTAATTGTTCATTATGTTGCCAGTTTAATACACACACACAAAAAAAACAAAAAAAAACAACAACAACAACAACAACAAACAAACTACTGTGGTTCAGAATCTCATTTACAGGGGAGTCCTGGCCCCATGAGCAGAGGTGTAGCACAAAATTGTGGGCCCTTTATATAAACCGTCTTGGTGGGCCCCCAGGTTCACTTGATCAATATTTCTCAAGCATGTTCCAGGCTTTTTGAGGGCCCCTCCCTGCAGTGGGGTTAATGGTACCCTTCACTCCCCCAGTTCGACCCCTGCCCATGGGAGACCTGTTGTACATGTTTTTAGCAGGAGGGGAAACCAGAGAACACGCAAACTCCACACAGAAAGGCCCCACCCGGCCCGAGAATCGAACCCGAGACCTTCTTGCTGTGAGTGCTCACCACTGTTCCACACATATGCCACAGGACACATCCGTCACACCTCATACACCTTTGTTAAACTTGCATAGACTTTGTAATAAATATTTATTTTATCAGTCTTGAGCCCCCCTGTAACCGCAGCCCCGGGCCCCCGTGCGCTGCGTCCGGCCCTGGCTCAGCTCAGTCTGGTGTCACACAGACGCACTGACAGGTGGATCCAGACTGCACGCGCATGCACCGCTGGACGCACGCACGCCTCACGCACGTATTCCTCGCGCATTCAGCATCCCTCGCGCTCGCACCGCCCGAGAAACCCTCCCTCCCTCCCTGCCTCACTCCCGTCCGCGTGCCGCTATACCTCCGCCGCCGCGAGGAGCTCTCAGCATCAGCGCGAGCGAGGAGATCCACGAGAAACAACGCGGCGCTATTCGCGGATAAAGAGCAGAAAAAGCACCGAGAAAAGACGCAAAGTTAGCGGCGAGGAGCTGCGCAAGGCTCGGGGTGAACGCGAACCAAGCTCCGGTCTCCTCCGCGCAGGATTTCGGGACTCTACGCCCGCGGTTCGAGCTCCACTCCGGGGGAAAACCTGAGGGGAAGCACACGGAGACTCGCGCAGTGGGAAGCGGGGGAAGAGGACCGAGGGTTTCCGCCGCTGTGGAGGTGAGTGGACGCCGCTGCTGTCATGTTTCTGTCTCTGCGCCCCCAAAAAATCATCTGTATCCGAGAGGCGAGGGGCAAGAACACACACGCACGCACACACACAGAGGGACGTGCCTTTAGAGCGATTTAGAGGAGGAACAGACTGCGTACCAACACCCAAAAAATGTGCAGATGTCTTGGATTTGAAGCGCGTAATAGTTGTGTTTTTGGTTCGTGGAGAAGCTGCTGAGAAATGACGCTGTGGGAACACAATAACACTCGAGTCAGTTCAGTGTTTATAGCCCAATAAAGGCTGTGTATGTGTGCAGTGATCAACAACTCTGCCTTCAGACCACATTTAGATAAGAATAGGTTTTCTACAGCCAGGTTCAGGCAAAATAATAACTTGGTTAAGGTTAGGGAAAGCCCTGGAGTCAAGTTAGCAATTATTTAAGCTGTTTCTATTTGTCAAAGTCTCCCAAAACACAAGAAGAAGCAATCTGGATTTGAATTAATGCTTTATATGGGACTAAACCCAACTAAGCTAATCCAAAATCCAATGGTGACAACAAAAAACAGACTTTATTCTTGGTTATTAAGACTACATAGACACTCTTGTTTATGTTTTCTCATTTTAATGCAATGTGATTCTTGCCAAAACAGAAATGTGCCCTGTCAGCGCATTAGAGGGAGAATAAATGGCAAAATCTCATGCTTATTTAGCTTGTTATGGTTAATGGTGTGTGGTTTGCTGTTAGGAAATGACACTGTGATAGCCGCACAAGTCAAGTCGAACCTGTGTGCAACGCTACATAAGTTTGTCTCTAAATCCTGGTGATTCAGCCGTTGTAGCATTTTTATTATATCATCACATCAATCCTTTAGTGTGAGTAAATCAGGACAACCACAACCCAGAACTCAGCTGTGGTGGGAAGTTTAGGAGAATCTTCTTGTTTTTGGAGTCCGGGTGAATAGTTAGAGCCAAACGACAAACTAGAGATGGATTTATTTCTTGATTTTCATCACGGCAGGGCAGCAGGAAAAACTTCTTACAGATACGAAGGAAGAGAAAAGGAAAGTAAAGCTGATGCTACTCTTGTTTTGATTTCACATCTGTTAGCTCAGGAGTCTCCAGCTGTAGCATTAGATTATTGTGTTTTAGCATTGATGGGGGAAACCAAAAACCTGGCCCGTCAGACAAACTATTTTCCTGTTCTATACAAAGAAGTTAGTCTGGTAATCCTTTGCTTAAATTTAGTTTCTATGGGCGGAACAATCACAGGCAGAGTAACCAATCAGAGAAAAGAAGGGCGAGACGTAAGCAGTGCACCGCTGACCCAAACAAACATGGCCGTTTTTGTCATAAAACACCAGACTACAGCATTACCTGAGCAGCTCTGTACTTATTTGTGAGCGGAGACAGCAGCAAAAGCCAGTTGTACAAAGACATCTTGAAAAAACAGGCAGTAAAGGGCAGTAAAAGACAGTAACAGACTGTTAACAGACAGTAACAGACAGTAACATGCAGTAACAGACAGTAGCAGGCAGTAACAGGCAGTGACAGACAGTAACATGCAGTAACAGGCAGTGACAGGCAGTAACAGGCAGTAACAGACAGTAACAGACAGTAACAGGCAGTAACAGGCAGTGACAGGCAGTAACAGACAGTAACAGACTGTTAACAGGCAGTAACAGACAGTAACAGGCAGTAACAGAGAGTAACAGACAGTAACAGGCAGTAACAGGCAGTGACAGGCAGTAACAGACAGTAACAGGCAGCAACAGACAGTAACAGACTGTTAACAGGCAGTAACAGACTGTTAACAGGCAGTAACAGGCAGTAACAGGCAGTAACAGACAGTAACAGACAGTAACAAGCAGTAACAGACAGTAACAGACAGTAACAGACAGTAACAGGCAGTGACAGACAGTAACATGCAGTAACAGACAGTAACAGACAGTAACAGGCAGTAACAGTCAGTAACAGGCAGTAACAGTCAGTAACAGGCAGTAACAGACAGTAACAGACAGTAACAGGCAGTAACAGGCAGTAACAGACAGTAGCAGGCAGTAACAGACAGTAAAAGACAGTAACAGACTGTTAGCAGACAGTAACAGGCAGTAACAGGCAGTAACAGACAGTAGCAGGCAGTAACAGACAGTAAAAGACAGTAACAGACAGTAACAGGCAGTAACAGACAGTAGCAGGCAGTAACAGACAGTAAAAGACAGTAACAGACTGTTAGCAGACAGTAACAGACAGTAACAGACAGTAACAAACAGTAACAGGCAGTAACAAACAGTAACAGGCAGTAACAGGCAGTAACAGACAGTAACAGGCAGTAACAGACAGTAACAGGCAGTAACAGACAGTAACAGGCAGTAACAGACAGTAACAGACAGTAACAAACAGTAACAGGCAGTAACAAACAGTAACAGGCAGTAACAGGCAGTAACAGGCAGTAACAGACAGTAACAGGCAGTAACAGACAGTAACAGGCAGTAACAGACAGTAACAGGCAGTAACAGACATTAACAGACATTAACAGACATTAACAGATATTAACAGACAGTCACAGACAGTCACAGACAGTAACAGGCAGTGACAGACAGTAACAGACAGTAACAGACAGTAAAAGACAGTAACAGACTGTTAACAGACAGTAAGAGACAGTAACAGACAGTAACAGACAGTAACAGGCAGTAACAGGCAGTAACAGACAGTAACAGGCAGTAACAGACAGTAACAGACAGTAACAGACAGTAACAGGCAGTATCAGGCAGTAACAGACTGTTAACAGACAGTAACAGACAGTAACAGGCAGTAACAGGCAGTAACAAACATTAACAGATATTAACAGACAGTCACAGACAGTAACAGACATTAACAGACAGTAACAGGCAGTAACAGACAGTAACAGGCAGTAACAGACAGTAACAGACAGTCACAGACAGTCACAGACAGTAACAGGCAGTAACAGACAGTAACAGACAGTAACAGACAGTAACAGGCAGTAACAGGCAGTAACAGGCAGTAACAGACATTAACAGACATTAACAGACATTAACAGACAGTAACAGGCAGTAACAGACAGTAACAGGCAGTAACAGACAGTCACAGACAGTAACAGGCAGTAACAGACAGTAACAGACAGTAACAGACTGTTAACAGACAGTAACAGACAGTAACAGACAGTAACAGACTGTTAACAGACAGTAACAGACAGTAACAGACAGTAACAGGCAGTAACAGGCAGTAACAGACAGTAACAGGCAGTAACAGACAGTAACAGGCAGTAACAGACAGTAACAGGCAGTAACAGGCAGTAACAGACAGTAACAGGCAGTAACAGGCAGTAACAGACAGTAACAGACAGTAACAGACAGTAACAGACAGTAACAGACTGTTAACAGACAGTAACAGACAGTAACAGACAGTCACAGACAGTCACAGACAGTAACAGGCAGTAACAGGCAGTAACAGGCAGTAACAGGCAGTAACAGACACTAACAGGCAGTAACAGGCAGTAACAGGCAGTAACAGGCAGCAACAGACAGTAACAGACAGTAACAGGCAGTAACAGGCAGTAACAGACAGTAACAGACAGTAACAGGCAGTAACAGACAGTAACAGACAGTAACAGAAAGTGACACGCAGTAACAGACAGTAACAGACAGTAACAGACAGTAACAGGCAGTAACAGAAAGTGACACGCAGTAATAGACAGTAACAGACAGTAACAGGCAGTAACAGACAGTAACAGACAGTAACAGACAGTAACAGACAGTAACAGGCAGTAACAGACAGTAACAGACAGTAACAGACAGTAACAGGCAGTAACAGAAAGTGACACGCAGTAACAGACAGTAACAGACAGTAACAGACAGTAACAGGCAGTAACAGAAAGTGACACGCAGTAATAGACAGTAACAGACAGTAACAGACAGTAACAGACAGTAACAGACAGTAACAGGCAGTAACAGACAGTAACAGACAGTAACAGACAGTAACAGGCAGTAACAGAAAGTGACACGCAGTAACAGACAGTAACAGACAGTAACAGACAGTAACAGGCAGTAACAGAAAGTGACACGCAGTAATAGACAGTAACAGACAGTAACAGGCAGTAACAGACAGTAACAGACAGTAACAGACAGTAACAGGCAGTAACAGACAGTAACAGACAGTAACAGACAGTAACAGGCAGTAACAGAAAGTGACACGCAGTAACAGACAGTAACAGACAGTAACAGACAGTAACAGGCAGTAACAGAAAGTGACACGCAGTAATAGACAGTAACAGACAGTAACAGACAGTAACAGACAGTAACAGGCAGTAACAGACAGTAACAGACAGTAACAGACAGTAACAGGCAGTAACAGAAAGTGACACGCAGTAACAGACAGTAACAGACAGTAACAGACAGTAACAGGCAGTAACAGAAAGTGACACGCAGTAATAGACAGTAACAGACAGTAACAGGCAGTAACAGACAGTAACAGACAGTAACAGACAGTAACAGACAGTAACAGGCAGTAACAGACAGTAACAGACAGTAACAGGCAGTAACAGACAGTAACAGACAGTAACAGACAGTAACAGACAGTAACAGGCAGTAACAGACAGTAACAGACAGTAACAGGCAGTAACAGGCAGTAACAGACAGTAACAGACAGTAACAGACAGTAACAGGCAGTAACAGACAGTAACAGACAGTATAACACAGTGAAAGCTCTTGTCTTCCTGCTCTGTTTCGGTGAGGCGTGGTTGCGTCATGCTAAATCAGCCCCTGTCCCGGAGCAGTGATGTGCCCCAGGGCCACTCTGAACCTCGTTAGCCACAGTCAGGACGGCCTGTGTGCCTCGTTAGGGGTCACCCAGGGCCCTTTCCTGCAAAGATACACGGACACCGCCGCTGTCTGAGCTGCTAATTAGACCAGAGTCATTCTCACTGACAGATGTGGAGATGCTCTGTGAGAGGAGGATGCTGGGATTTAAACTGCCATAGATTTTCTCTTATAGTATTCTGTTTTAATAATCATCTCTAAAAACACATGGCCTTTATACATCATCTGGACTTTATTATCAAATTTGAACTGGTTGGTCGACACTACTTATCAACATTGAAGTATTGGCTGATGATAACTCAGAATAAGGGTCTGTTTCAGTGTGGGGCGGGCTATGTCTGCTCACACAGAGAAACAGGTAAAAAACAAAACAAAATAAACATAATCAGAGACAAGGGAAGCAAAGTGAAAGGGATATTTTGGAAATGCATTCACTAGATGCACAAGTCAGAGAAAAATGTGGGATTAGTCTTTTTTTTTTTACAAATAAATCAGAAGCTTAGATGCTTTTTTCCCTTTTTTTATAGCATTTTATTGGTTTATTTTCAGTTTACAAGATGCAAAGTGAAAAACAAACATGTCCAGTCAGTAGACCACACGTCGCCCCCAAGAGTCCATCCCCAAAGGAGAAGCAGGCCGTTAGAGGCCTCATGCTGCTCACGTCACATCTACCCATCCCCACACACTTTCAAAATATAACCAACATTAAAACGTGGAATAAAATAAACTAAAAATAAACTGTTTTAATAATAATAAATAGGGCTGCACAATATGGAGAAAACATGCAATATTCGATAACTATGTTGAAAATTGCGATAACGATATTATTGTGATATTTGAAAATAGAGCCTACTTTTCGAGCATAGTAAGTGAAATTCACTACATTTCACAAAAATGTAAGTTCCTGTATTTACAAGTCAAAACAGCGACAAAATCAAAACTTAACACAGACTAAACCAGGAATAAAACAAGGCTAAGCTGTGACTAAATTAATTAAATTACCACTAAAACTGGACTTTTTAAACATTTTTATTTAGTCACAACACATGTTCTTTTAAGGCTCTGGTGGAAAATGATTCTTCAGTGTAAATCTCTGTCAGATGGAAGACCACAGCGTTATTGTGATATATTTAGATTCTTGCGATACGGATATTGCGTTTGCTGATATTGCGATAACGATAATTTTGCGATATATTGTGCAGCCCTAATAATAAAAACCTTTATACATAACACATGACACAACTCCAACTCCATCATCGCTTTAAACAGTGACATGTTATATTTGTTTGGGTTGCACAATGTGGTTATTATATTAAATTATAGTCATAATTATAGCAATTATTACATTTTTTGTTGCTTTTTTCAAAAAATGCTAATCCAAAAAAGAAATTGGACATTTGCTCATCAATATAACACACTTAGTCTAGACGTAGGAATGAAGGCTATTTCCAAACTTTGTTATTAAAGTCAGGATATAATCAATATAATCTACAGCATATACAAAGTCTGTTTTAACCTCATTATGGTGTGCATGTTAAAATAATCAGAATCAAAAATCACTCCGCTCAGTCAAATGTAAAAGTAATTGTCTTCATTGTCCAGCGGTCAATATTATAATTTAATTTAGTTCAGTTCAACCTTTACAGTGCTGCGGCTCAGGGAGCTCCCTGTCGGTGGAGTGGTTAGCTCTTTTCATTCAGAGTGTTAGAAGTTTGATTTCTCAGATGCGTAGCCAAAAACCCCAGTATGTGCCGGTCCCAAGCCTGGATAAATCAAGCCAAGTCAAGTCAAACTTCATTTAGCACAACCTTGAGTGCTGTACAAGCCACGGATAAACAGTATTTGAGTCATAAATACACAAACTCATTAAAGGACGATAGAAGGGTGTGAAAAACAAGAAGTAAAAACAACATTTAATCAAATAAATAAATATCAGTTAACTAAAAACTCTGCATCTGGTGTAAAAACCTGACAAAATACCCATGATAATGATTTACAATGGTGATAAAGGAAAGGAGCAGCTGAGAAAAAACAACTTATTCTGCAGTTCAACCTTTACAATAAGAAGATATGGAGCATTCACATACTGCAAATTCAATTGTCACTGCTATTGTCAATATACTGTAGGTGTCACAGAATCTCCTGAAAAGGTGAAAACATTTTGACAAATTACTCCCATTACCTTTATTTTAACCTTTTGTATTTCTTATAGGTTAGCTCTTTAATGGGGGCCAAATTGTTGGGAAAGAGCCATTCAGAAGACTCATTTTTGTATTTACGTGGGCCTAATTTTTAAGAAGCCAGTGGGTTCTTTCAGAAAATAACACCTGGATGAGTGACACATTATATTTTTGATCAGAATAGAACATATTCTGTTGGTGGGACATTATTACTGTCCATTTTGATACATTTTTCAGTAAAATCGCAAGCATAATGTTTGTTCGTGCCTTTCCATTGGTTGAAATCCCGCTTCTTATAAACCAATAGCCAGATGTTGCAAAGTCTATATATAAGACAAACAGTGGAAACTCGAGTTAAATGTGTTTTTCTCCAGATTCACTGAACTTTGGGGCTGTGAGACGTTGTTGATTGTGGCTGAGGTTTGCACTCCGCTGATGCGTGCAGCCACTCGGACTTGATTTGTCCGTGGAAAGGTTAGACAAATGCCAGTAATAATTGCCACGTTGGCTCTTCTTGACCCATTCTCTCGTCCCATTCCGCCGTGACTCAGGTCTGACTCCGGGATGATTATTGTCCTCGATGCACTGACAGTCTCCGGCCGTCAAACCAGAGGGAAGAAAAAATAATAATAGAGAGGAGAGAGCTTGAAATGTTACTGTCTGACTTCCCTACAGTATGTTTTTTTTTTATTTGGTTAACACTATTTTGGCCTCTTAACAAAACTTATGCTATTAAATTAAATCTCAGACATATACAGGCTACTATGGACCAAGAAGTGGTGAGTTGTAGGGATTACGCAGTACAAGGTGATGGTTGAGCACTGTATTTTCTGGACTATAAGTCGCACTAGCCAAAAAATGCATAATGAAGAAGAAAAAAATGTATATAAGTCGCACTGGACTATAAGTTGCATTTTTTTGGGGACATTTATTTTACAAAATCTGGCATCAAGAACAGACATTTCATGTTGAAAGGCAAGTTATAGTAATAATAGAATAGAGAACAACAGCTGAATAGGTGTGTGCTATGCTAACGTAACACATTGATGGTTATTCAGCTACATGAAGCATAAACAACGAACTGAATAGGTGTCTCGTATGTTAACGTAATATATTAACAGTTATTCACATAACTATAGCATAAAGAACATAATATAACAAGTTCACCAAACTCACCATCTCACTCCTAATCGCTAAATCCTTTAAATTCTTCATCCTCGGTGTCGCTTCTGAACAACTCCGCCAACTCCGGAGGTAGACGAAGCGCCGCTTCCTCCTCTGCGTGGCTGTCGTCAGACTCAGCATCAGTTCCATTTCCAATTATTCCGCTCTTTCTCAGTTGTCTTTATAGCCTAAGTTGTTAGCGCTAATGTTTACATTTTAAATTGTCAGTGGTACAGGTGCAGCAGATGCTGGGACACAAGCCTAGAGCGCCCTCTAACCAACACCTGAAATATTTTAATATATAAGTCACACCTGAGTATACGTCGCACACCTAGACAGACGATGGAAAAAAGTGTGACTTATAGTCCAGAAAATACGGTATTTGAAAAACTTTGAAAGAGCTTACAGTATTTATACCAGGCTAGGAGCGATGCTGTGAACACCAGCATTGCAAAAAAAAAAAAAAAAAAGTCCAACTTTATAATTCACAATATATATCGAGAAAACAGAATCCAGCTCCTGTTAATACAAGTAAACAGTCACATTTGTAATGACCCAAACAGCTCTTATAGTTTTTTATTAACGTGAACAGTAAGTTAGCAAAACTAGCTTTTATAAGAGTTAAAAATATAATTCCAGTTAAAGTGTGTTTTAAAAGGTGTTTTCTTCTCCAGTCTTTTTGAAATAATTTTGCACTCGTCTTCTGTTGTGGAGCTGTTACTGTGACTCTGCAGAGAACACTTGGATTCGGTGTCTGTCGCCCCCTGCTGGCAACGGTGGGGACTGGACAAAGCATGCGACATGATGCTAACAGATAAATGAGCTGACTGCTTTGTAGTGACGGAGGTTTAAGGCTGAAATGATCAGAACGAGTCCGGTGACGGTGTCTGGGCTTTAGAAACAGCACAGGAGCACTTCCTGGTTTCACCGTGTCTACTGTAGAGCTGTGAGAACGGGCGTTTTCAGCTCTGGAGAAGGGCAGCGCCTCAGGATTACTCAAACATGTGTGAATGAAACGAAATACTACTCCAGGAGGAATTAAGGATGGTTAAAAGCTCCAAAAAGTTGATTTAGTGCAGGGACGTCCACCTTTTTTTTTTTTAAAGAGGGCCAGCTTTAAAGATGTGCAAAGGTCCAAGGGCCGACAGTCGCTGCTGATTTTTTTCTAGGAACTGAATGCACATAGAGTATACATTAAATGCATACTATTTTCTTTTCAAAAGCCAAATAAATATAAGTTCTCTTCTTTGACGACAAAATCTAAAACCAATTCCAACAAAATAACGCCTCTGAACATAAATAACATCTCTAGGTATTTATTTATTTTTTTTAGCTCAGCCCATAATGTTTCTAATAGCTCTGACTTTTTATACAAATGTGCAGACAAAACTACAGAAACACTGAATGAAAGTACTGGTCAGCCATTAGTCATACATTTTGTCATAGAAGCCTCTGGGCCGCACTTTGGACTTGTTATTATTAGTCACACAACTCCAGTATTTATACAGAATATTTATGGATATTTTATAGATTTAGAATTATCTGAGTGTCACCAAACCTTTCTGTTGCCATGTTTGGTATTAATATATCAATCTTGTTTAACCTGGACTCTAAAAAATGTCCTGTTTTGATCTCGCGTTGCTTCAAACAAACGCTGACATGAATGATAAACATTGCGTGGCAGGGATTATAGTAGAAGATGCTATGGACGGCTTTCCTCTCCTCCATAAACGCTCCATAAAGTCCTGTAGCGTATCCCCGGTCCCGGTGCCAGCTGGACCAGATGATGAGTGGAGATGGTCCAGGCTGTAAAACCTCCTTCAGATCTCGCTGTCGAGTGCTTAGCCGCTCCGCCGAACACGACGACGGCACGCTTTAAAATGGTGTTTATTAAAAGTGAGAGTGATATCCGGGCCATATGTGCGACATACGGACGTCTACTTCGAGCGCCGGTATATTCTCAGACAGCCGGGTGTGACTCGAGACGATCACAGCTGCTGTTTTAGAGCAACTTTTAAAACCACACCAAGGTTTAAAACTGACGCTGAGCCAAAATCTGATGCTGTTGATGTTTGAGCAGTTACTTTTTAATGAGCAGGATATAATCACTTCTTCTTCTTTATTTGTGGATTTTCCCTACAGGGCTCTCCACAGCCTGTTGTTTTGTTTTGTTTTCTTTTGTTTTACGCTAGATGTCCCTTCTGAGGCTCTCCATTTATCTGGGCTTGGGAGCAGTACAAGTAGTACACTGACCTGTGATCCCCTAAACTCAAGTCCCACTTGAGGTACGCAGACTTCTTCTGGTGGTACTTAGGAGTTGATTTAGTTTAAATTATACACTATTTTACTCCTGATTTAGCCTTCTTTTGTTTGGAAATTAAATGTAAAGTTTAGACCACTGCTTAGTCTTGCTTTAGTCCTGTTTGAGTCCTATCAGTCCTTTTTTTAGACCTGGTTTAGTCCTGGTCATGTGATGTTTTTGTCCTGATTTACTGTATAGGCCAATTTGAATTTCTTTACACTACATTTTAAGTTTAATATGAGTAAAAATAGGTCAATTATTATTGTGATTTAGATGAAATACCTTTTTTAAGTTAGAAATTGCATCTTTTATTTTTATATATTTGTTTTGTTGCATAGAATCATGCTGGGTGTGTTGGGTGGAGCCTTGGGGTGGAGCCTAGTGCTTATAACCAGCAGGTGGGGTAGCCCTTTGTTCTCTTTTGTGGAGGTGTGGAAGCTCGCCAGGGTCTGAGGCCTAACAGTTTTTGACTGTGTTTCTACTTCTATTGTGGATTACCTATGTGTGGACTGTGGATCACATGCTGTGGAATTTGGTGTACCATCCATTCTTATTAAACAACAACAACATCAATATTTGTAAGTCTGGACAATTCTCTTCATTATTCATTTTTAACACACGTCAAGCTCAAGCTAAATCCCTGGCAGCTACAGTGGCATGTTGAGTTAAAACTGCTGCAACATTTACTAATACTCATTTAGTCCATTTCAGTAGTACTTGTAAAGCCAAATATATTCTGAGATGGTTTTTGGTGTGAAAAGTTTAAGAACCACTGACAGACATTTTTAGTCGCGCAGATTCTGTGAGGGAGAAACTTCAGCCACAAGGTTGTCTTTGTGCTAATCCCAAGCCCACAAAAATGAACAAGGATGAGTTAGGAGGGACAACAACAAAAAAAAACAAAAAAAAAAACAAAAACAAAATTGCTAGCCCAACATCCCAGGGGCTTTGCTTTTTTCCACTCGAACCAAAATGTTATAGCATTTTTTATTCATGCCTGTTTGGTCCGCTTTTCTTTCAGTCATAAAGTAGTTAGTTTTTTGTTAGCTGCCAGGGTTAAAATTAGGGCTGCACAATATTTCACAAAATTATCGCAATATCAGCAAACGCAATATCTGTATCGCAAGAATCTAAATATATCGCAATAACGCTGTGGTCTTCCATCTGACAGAGATTTACACTGAAGAATCATTTTCCACCAGAGCCTTAAAAGAACATGTGTTGTGACTAAATAAAAATGTTTAAAAAGTCCAGTTTTAGTGGTAATTTAATTAATTTAGTCACAGCTTAGCCTTGTTTTATTCCTGGTTTAGTCTGTGTTAAGTTTTGATTTTGTGTCTGTTTTGACTTGTAAATACAGAAACTTACATTTTTGTGAAATGTAGTGAATTTAACTTACTATGTTCCAAAAGTAGGCTGTATTTTCAAATATCGCAATAATATTGTTATCGCAATTTTCAACATAGTTATTGAATATCGCATGTTTTCTCCATATCGTGCCTAGTTAAAATTAATCAGTTTTGCTCGCTCTTCCTTCTGAGCTTTTCCAAAAGACTAACTCGTGTCTTTGTCTTGATCCTATAGATGAGCTAATGGACTTTATTTAAAAGTCCTAGACACATTTATAGCCTGTTTGTCCTGGGAGAGGATCTCTCCTGCAGTGTTGTCTCCATAAGGTTTCTTCTGGGTTTTTTAGGAGTTTTTCTTTAAGAGAAGGAGGGTCTAAAGACAGGGACGTCCTGGGTGTGTTTAGTTTAGTGTAGTTATTGTTTGTATTGACTGTTGTTGTGATAGTGGGCTATACAAATAAAAATGAATTGATTTGTCTTGACTATTTTTATATTCCCTGTTTCTCTAAGATGCTGATGCACTGCTACTTTAGTATCTGTTTTGGAGGATGCATAAAAAAAGTATTTGTTTTCTCCTGTTTCTCTCTATTTGTTCTTGTTCATTTCATTTCAGGGCCACTGAAATCTGAAGAGTGCCGGTCCAAAGAGCTACCAGTTATTGAAAAATTTTGCGAACCCTTGTCAAATTATCCATTCGCTTTTATGATTGGCTGTGGAGATTTCCTTTATTGCCATTTTAATTCATATATACCATTTCATAACCAAACCTAACCTTGCCACAATGTCCAGTGTGCAAAAGTCAAGTTCTGCTATGGGCCAGTCATTTTGCAGTAGCATTATAAAACGTTGTATAATATTTGAAGCAGCCCGTTGACCTCGGCTCGGTCTTGTGCAGTCGCAGCAGCAGCAGTATTAGCAGCAGTAACAGTTGTAAGGTCTCTGTGTTGTGAAGTGGAGTGATGTTAATCTCTCTAAAGTGTCCTCTGCTCCGTCTCTGTGGCCGTTTTCTTTTTCTCTGTCGGCTTCTCATTTAACTCACTGCCTCTGTCCTGACTGCACTTTAAACACTCAGCTTCAGAGACGGGACACACATGAGTGGCTTTTTCTGCTAATAACCACCAGAATGGGCTCAACTATCACTAACTAAAGTATTAGGACGACAAACTGCGCATGAAATACCAACTACTTTTGAAGGTTTGTGTTAACAGTGTATTTCCAATCGTCTCCTAAACCTTTTGGTATTTTATGTTGTTATAACTATCACATACAGCTGCACTTGGGCATGGGATTTCTGTCTTATGTCCCACAATAAGCTGGCTGTTGATTCAGTTCAAGCTTTGTTTGCAAATAGACATTGCTCAAGTTTTCCTTATGTTAGATCTTCAAACCTGCCTTTCTTCTCTACCTTCTTAGCTACATATCTTTCCATACCTATGAGCATTTCTTAGAGGCAGCGGTAGCTCAGGAATAAAACAAGGCTAAGCTGTGACTAAATTAATTAAATTACCACTAAAACTGGACTTTTTAAACATTTTTATTTAGTCACAACACATGTTCTTTTAAGGCTCTTATGGAAAATGATTCTTCAGTGTAAATCTCTGTCAGATGGAAGACCACAGCGTTATTGCGATATATTTAGATTCTTGCAATACTGATATTGCGATAACGATAAATTTGCGATATATTGTGCAGCCCTACTTTACCTTTTTTATCTACCAAGCTACCCACCTTCCTTACCTAACTATAAACCTTCCTTTCCTACCGACCTACATTCCTTCCCTACCTAGATACCTTGCTTTCCTACCAACCAAACTTTTCTTCTTCCTTTCTCCCTCTGTCCTTGTCTGATTGTGCTTCTAAGTCCCGTTGTCCCTGGCAGCAGCCGGCGACTCGAGTCTTTGAAGTGTCTTTTACAGATGTGGACAGATGTGGACCTGAAGGCAACAGCTGTCTCAGGAGCCGCTCTCACATTATTTATTTATGAAGGACTTTCTGGAGTGACACTTCACAAAACACCAAGCCCCTCTCTCCTCTCTCTCCGCTCTCGTCTCTCTCTGTGGATCCTGTTTGAAATGCTGCCTTTGAAGTTTATCAGGAGGAAGCTACTGTTTTAGCCACAGAGGAGAGGGGACACTGAGAAATGTGGCTTTGTGCAAACAGGATTCCCATTATTATAACTGTAAATGCTTGTGAAGACTAGAAATACTGAAGCTTGAATATTGGACCGTGGTGTCACAACAAATGACTAATTTTACTTGGCTTAAAAGGGAAATATTACACTTTTATTTATTTTTTTAAACCACTTATGGTCTCCTCTAGAACACCAGCACGTTTTACAGTCTTTAAAAACATTATAGCCCTATTTGCATGGGATAAACATTACCCCCGGACCTCTGTAATTCGTGAATTACCCCCAACGTCAGTGTTTTTAGTTGGGCATTCGCACAGAATAAACGATGTCTGTAATTTCCTCGATTTCACAAACTTTATTCCAGATACGATGTATTGAAAATCACACAGATTTATAATAAAAATCCTCGATTTTGTTTATGTTTCTAGCTCTACTTAATCTTAAACTACTACTACTTTTGTTGATTTACAGTACGGACAAAAAACAAACTTTACCTCAGGCTACGATGCAGGTCATCCATTATTTGTGGAGATTTCTCTCTTCTTAAACAGCAGGCGTCCCTCTTTATTAATCCATTCACTGCGATTCGTCAAAGGAGACTGTGTTATTATTGAGACAGTTTAAATACAGAGGTAAAATGGAGCGTTAAAGACATTTTGGATCACTGTTAAGAACTTTAGGAAACAATCTGTCGACAAAATCAGGCTGAATCACAGCCCTGGGGGATTCGCACGGGACAAGTTTTATCAGAGGACCTCTGTGTTGGACCGAAATATGGTCGGTAATATTCGGGGGAATTTTTACAGACATTTTTACAGACATGGCTGATTCACGGAATAAAAATCACAGACGACATTGGCGATTATTACAAATTACTGGAGGTCCCTGGGTAAAACTGATCCTGTGCAAATAGGGCTTAAGTGACTAAAAGAAAGCGTTTCCATTAATTACTTTGCTATTGCCATAAGGAGACAGGTGAAAAGACCAATAGAGGGCAGCAGAGGGCAGAGGGCTTACCATCTTTTGAACAGAAACAGAGAGGAAAAAAAAGCTATTTTTTCCTTAAACTTTTTGTACAATGCCATTTTACTCTAAAATGTAGTAAAATGTATTTTCCGGTGCTGAGTTTCTGAGACCTCAGAACACTTGTTTGCACAAATCCCTGCCTCTCCCATGAAGCCCCGCCCACTCCAGGAAGCACTGACCAATCAACAAACCCTTTACATCCAGTCTTCTCTCATTAATTTATCAAAATAACGCTGTACAGCTCTGTTTCCACTGATTCCTCACAGACATTTTTTATTTTGGAGTAATCATACAAAAAGTTTAATGAAATCAAAAGCTTTTTTTTCTGTTTATGATCAAAAGAGTGGAACAACTCTCACTTTGCTGCCATCAGCCGGTCTCTTCACCTGTTTTTTTATGGCAGTATTAAAGTAATGATTGAAAATAAGAAAGGGAGCAGTCTAAAGCTCTCTTTTTTTCAGAGTTGATTTGTGCAAATGCATCAGATGTAATTAATGTATCTCACTACACAAACACAAAGCCAAACTGAACACCCAGCACGCTTTTATCGACCCATGTCTTCCAGAATAATGCTTAATTTTACTGTCTGTTTTGTGACAGTGAGATTGTTCAGCTCATTTTAATTGAGCAACAATCTTCTCATTTCTAACCGAGCCTCCAGAGTGACTCATTTAGCGACGTCTAAGTTAGCAGTTTTGATACTTCAACGATTCAAACATAAATGAGTCTCTCCACTCCTCCGTCTCTCCTCTCCCACAGTTAAATCTCTCTCTCTCTGAACCTGTAAATTCACTCACACAGGAGTCAGATTGACAAAAAGGCGAACTCCAGAAGTCAGCGTTTGCACAGCGCGCCCTGGGAATCCAATTCAAACTCGGCTCCTGAGCACCTGCGTCTGGGGCTGCCGCCGTCGTCACTAATTTATTATTTTGGGAATGTGAGGAAGCGCAGGTGCTCGGTGCGGAGGCAGATTATACGAGTGAACAGGCAGTTTTAACAAGTTCACTCACGAAAAAATACTAAAATAAGGCCCAAAGATGAGTGCTGTAGGCTGTCAGAGACCGCACCGGCGTGGGTTCACTGGTGGATAATGGATTTTAATTGGATTGGCTCTTTGTTAGAAGTGCCATGGTTCTCAAGGTTTTGGCAGATGGAGTGTGGAGCCTTAATTTTTGTCAATTAACTCCAGTAACAGTTTTTGAAGGTTTGAAGAGACAAAAGTTTGGTAATAAATGGTTGATACGAACTCAAATGCAGTTGGTTTGATTTATCTGAAGTGAAGGCTGTAAAGCACTTTCAACACTTTTTTTTTTACTAAACATGGTTTTCCTTAAAAGGGCTAAATATTACAAAGTCAGCTGTTCCCTCATCAAAAACATACCTGGAATTGTGTTGTTTCATTCATGATAATTGAATAATCTGTCAGTAATTTTTATTTATTTATTGATTAACAATCAGATAGTGAAGTGCAAGTAAATGCATGATGACCTGCTGGCTGAGCTGGTGTTTTAGAAATTCTATTACTTAACGAAGCTTTTACGTCATTAAAAAACAAATGTATATATTCTTTGATTGTTTTTGTGCTTTTACTACTTGGTAATAAAACTTTTCCTCTCAGGGCATGGCATGTTATAATCGATTAATTGGATTAGTTGTTGCAGACCTACATTAGGGCTGCACAATATATCGCAAAATTATCGTTATGGCAATATCAGCAAACGCAATATCCGTATCACAAGAATCTAAATATATCACAATAACACTGTGGTCTTCCATCTGACAGAGATTTACACTGAAGAATCATTTTCCACCAGAGCCTTAAAAGAACATGTGTTGTGACTAAATAAAAATGTTTAAAAAGTCCAGTTTTAGTGGTAATTTAATTAATTTAGACATGCATGTTTGAGTAATCCTGTAGTTTCTGGTGCTATCTTTTTTTTAAAAATTCCTAACAGCTCGTTCCTACTTAGGGCATTGTACAAAAAGTTAAAGAAACTAAGCAGCTTTTTTTTCTGTTTCTGATCAAAAGAACATAACAGAATTTAAGTCTGCTGCCCTCTGCTGGTCTCTTCACCTGTTTGTGAGCCACCAAACACCAGTAAAGTATTTATTGAAAACGTTTTCTTTTAGTCACATAATGTATTTAAAGGTTATCAAACGTGCTGCTGTTCTAGAGGAGACCAAGACTGGCTCAGAAAAAGATACAAAAAAGCACAATATAGTCCCTCCTTTATTAGAATAGTAGTTTGTCAAGGGCTGCACAATATCGAAAAAACATGAGATATTCGATAACTATGTTGAAAATTGCGATAACGATATTACGATATTTGAAAACAGAGCCTACTTTTCGAACATAGTAAGTTAAATTCACTACATCTCTGTCAGATGGAAGACCACAGCGTTATTGCGATATATTTCGATTCTTGCGATACAGATATTGCATTTGCTGATATTGCGATAACAATAATTTTCAGCCTTAAATTATGGCCTTCATCAGTAGTGATTTTAATGTGCTGCCACACTTCAGTGAGAGGGTTTACTGAGTTTGAAGCAAAGGAAAACGCAGATAAAAATTGTCAAGGAAAGATGTTTTTAATGGTGTGCTTTGGTCTAAAGCTAAAATTTGAGCTAGAAGTTTGAGGTCAGCGCCAAAACTTTCATTCAAAGTTAGAAATTTACTGTGAAAATGATCAACACTGCCACTATTTACCACTATTTACCAGCTTATACACATCACACACTAACATTCTGGCTGTATAAACACAGACTTGACACTAATGATGCATTGGTCTATTGACATTTCAAAATTGCTATGGCTTGTGGATGTTTTCAGATGTAGCTATCCTAAATTCATGCCACATACTTAATTTTATCATTATGCAGGAGCGAATTCTCAATCTGGCCACGTGACCCACTCCTCTCTCCACACGGACTCTCTCTGAGGCGGTTGTTAATTTTAGTTCCTGGTTTGTTTCAGGCCACAATCCCAGACTTCTTCTTGTTGTTGTTGTTGTCGTCGTCGCCGAAGCCCATCTCATTCCTCAAAACGTCGATCGATACACGCTCGGGCGAATACTTAATACTCCGTTATGTGGGCCAGCGTTTCCCCAGACGCCCCCTTCCTCACATGATACGATGTCAGTGGAAATCCTGATCCGAGCGTTCCCTTCAGTCTCATGAATTATGGAGGTGTGTCCCGCTGCTCCCACCTCGCAGTGTAATTAGTTTTTCTGAACGCTCCTCATTGCGGGCGCACGGTTCGAATCAGGTCGCACACTCGGAGGGAAAAGGGCTCCGCTACAATGCTCCTTTGAAATGATAGCGAAGGCGTTTTGATCCAGGGTGATGTGAGGTCTGTGTGAATGGGTTATAGCGAGCTGGTGGTCTGATAAAATATTTAAAAAGAGGTGTTAAAAGGCTGTGCGTGGGTTGTAGAGTCTCACCTAAAATACTATTACCTTTATTGTATTGATACTGGGCCTTTAAGTGATACTAAGGACACCGAAATACTGAAGTGTGTTAACAAGTGCACAGTGGCAGAGGGTTACCCAGTGTTACGGAGTCTTGCTTAACATAGTTTTCATTTTATTGTATTATTATTGAGATGAGGTGAGTGTATGTTCGGGTTTCTTTTTTGTATTTCAGAGAAAAAATCACCTATAGCATATTATAATAGCATCATCTGTGAAAAATCAAAATCTTAGGGCTTCATTATCAAGCTCACTTGTCAACATTGAGATAATAGTTTCAGATAATACAGAGAAAGTGTCTATTCCAGTAGGGCTGCACAATATATCGCAAAATTATCGTTATCGCAATATCAGCAAACGTAATATCCGTATCGCAAGAATCTAAATATATCGCAATAACGCTGTGGTCTTCCATCTGACAGAGATTTACACTGAAGAATCATTTTCCACCAGAGCCTTAAAAGAACATGTGTTGTGACTAAATAAAAATGTTTAAAAAGTCCAGTTTTAGTGGTAATTTAATTAATTTAGTCACAGCTTAGCCTTGTTTTATTCCTGGTTTAGTCTGTGTTAAGTTTTGATTTTGTCGCTGTTTTGACTTGTAAATACAGGAACTTACATTTTTGTGAAATGTAGTGAATTTAACTTACTATGTTCCAAAAGTAGGCTCTATTTTCAAACATCACAATAATATCGTTATCGCAATTTTCAACATAGTTACTGAATATCGCATGTTTTCTCCATATTGTGCAGCAGTTATATTTAAGTGCTGTGTGTCTTCTGTTTTATTATTCTGATGTTTCTAAAGGAGTACTACTTTACTGCATTGTTATATTTAAGTACTGTGTGAGGATACGACAAAAACACATTATTTTAAACCAAAACTTTAAATACTTTGTACTTTAAACCAACTCATAAATGTAGTGGAGTAAAAGTAAAAGTACCCCCTTGTAAAATTTACTCAAATAAAGTACAGATACATTGTACTTAAAATTGCACTTAAGTAAAGTAACTACGTACTTTTACTTGGTCCAATCCAGTCCTGGCCTCAAGAACCATACTATTAGGGCGCCCCCTACAGGAGCCACAAGCAGCAAAACGCATGCGGCCTGTTTCAGCACCAGGACAATAACAGAAGCAGAATCTAACCTTCACTTTTGATGTTTTAGCTTTTAACACCACTTTGCAAACTCTGTATTCTGGTATTTGCCATCTGTAGCACTGTAAACTCCTCATTAAAGTTTGCATGGTGGTATTTGACATGTTTCTGTTTTCTGTTTGTGTCAGAAACCTAATCATCATTCAAGAAACTAACACTAAAAGCTCAAAAGCAGCCCAAAACAGCAGTAAAACAGCAAATTTAGCCGTTAATATCGTTATCGCAATTTTCAACATCGTTATCGAATATCGCATGTTTTCTCCATATTGTGCAGCCCTATATTCCAGCACTGGCTATGTCTAACCACACATGAGAAACAGCACAAAAATAATAAACATGAATGTATTTTTGTTATTTTTACCAAGGTAGGGATAGAAATCTGGCCCCTCACCCAAACGACAGCGGACGATAATCTCCTCTCAGAAATAACCAAGATGGCTGTGGCTTATACAGAGTGAATGTAATAACTTCTCTGAGCTGATTAACGGTGTTTAGGTCTTTCCTTCGTCACCTGTTGGTTCTGCTGAAGTCCTCGTTGTTGTTCGTTTTGTCTTCGTCCTGTTTCCATTTTAACAACAGTAAAGTCCCTCTGACGTCCACCACATTCAAACAAACCCACTTTTTCTTTCACAAGTCTTTGTACAACTGGCAAAGGGACCAGATTAACTTCTTTGTATAAAATAGGAAAAGAGTGAGCGTTAGCCATGTACTCTTGCAAATCCAAGTCTAAATCCTTACTTTAACAGGACTTTTGTATTAGGGCTGCACGATATGTTAAAAATTGCGATAATGATATTTTTGTGATATTTTAAATTAGGACCTACTATTCTGACCCAATAAGTTAAATTCACTTAAAACAGAAATTGTAAGTCTGGGTATTCACAAAACTTACCACAGACTAAACCAGGAATAAAACAAGGCTAAACTGTGATTAAAACATTTTTATTTAGTCACAGCACATTTTCATTTAAGGCTCTGATAATCGGAAAATGATTCTTCAGTGTAAATCTCTGTCAGATGGAAGACCACAGCGTTATTGCGATATATTTAGATTCTTGCGATACAGATATTGTGTTTGCTGATATTGCGATAACGATAATTTTACGATATATATTGCAAGAATCTAAATGTATCGCATGTATCGATCAGAAATTTCTCTGTAACCATCTTTTCATATTAAAAATTTTGTCCTGACTCAACAATTCTCTGATGAATCACAAATATTTCCTGGTCTAAATAAATGGACAAATAAGCACAATGTAACACTTGCTTCTTATGCAGCCTCCCTAAAGCGTTTTCACATGTCCTAAGCTTATTATTTACTTGGATTTATCGCAAAACTATTTCAGCCGACGCATCTCTGCTCCAAAATCCTTCTGTATCCCTTTAAGACGGAAACAGCTGTAAAGTGAGCAGCCAATCAGGAGCAGGTTTGTCTGTGAGTGCGAGGGGTGCCTCAGAGCCAGAGAGAGCAGTGATTTAAGAGAAAGAAAAAAAGAAAGGTGTACATTTAAGAGAACAAAATGTAGAGCACTGAGAGAAAGCGTTAAACTTTAAAAGAACGCAAGACAGTGAAGCCGCTAAATGTTTCTGATGCTGAGAGACAATTATGGGCATGAGTCACGGAGCTGGAGCTGGAGCTGGAGCAGACGGTGAAGTGGAGATGTGTTTCTGTGCTGCACAAAGGTGAGTGTGCTGGGCTTTTTAATGACTGAGATGCTTCAGGAGATGAGAACAGTGTGTTTGAACTGACAATATACAGTAAGTCTTTTTTTTATGTGGTCAAGAACATAGCAGCTGGTTACAAGATGGATTGTAAGAATAAGTCTTGGATGTAGTGACTTCTGTGCTGATGTTTTAGCAGCTGACAAATTCACTTTTACTTTCAGAAATGGTAAAATGTTTAAATCTATTGAGGTCACACTAAGACAAAGACTTTTTAGCACCTGGATCTTCTTGTTCAAGGGGTAAATGCTCTATCTATTGAGCCAAAAAGCCACTAGACCTCAGAATTAGTTTGTTTACTGACCACTAGTAGCTGGAGTTAGTATAGAATTTTTTTGTGTTAAGGATCCTGACCAAAAAGCTTTTTTTCCTTGGCCCATTACTGAAATTTGGCCATTACTTTTTGAGTTATCAGCTAGACAAACTCATTTCCGGTTCTATTTAAAGAAGTTAGTTTGGTCCCTTCGCTTGAGTTTTATTTCTATGGGTGGAACAATCACAGGCGGAGTAACCAATCGGAGAAACGAAGGGACACTGACCTGTAAAACAAACATGGAGCTTATGAAGAATTTTTGCCAGTTTTGCCATAAAACACCAGAATATGCTGTATTGTGAGCAGCTCTGTCCTTATTTGTGAATGGGGACAGCAGCAGAAGCCAGTTGTACAAAGACTTGTGGAGAAAGTGGGTTTTGTTTTGTGGTGGACGTCAGAGGGACTTTACTGTTACTGTAAAATGGAAACAGGACGAAGACAAAAATCCCACAGAGGACTGAACAACAACGAGGACTTCAGCAGAACCAACAGGTGACCAAGGAAAGACCTAAACGCCGTCAGAGAAGTTATTAAAGTCACTCTGTATAAGCCACAGCCATCTTGGTTATTTCTGAGAGGAGATTATCGTTCGCTTTTGTAAGACGTGCTGCAGATAAACGACGGTGATAGGTCGGGATCCAGTGAGATGTTATGGCTGAAGAACCAAGACCTTCTGCTTTAGCAAAGAAAGTAGGGGGCTGGCCAGGCTCAGAAGTCTATAAAATATGAAATTTCCAGACCAGGCTTACACCAAGCTCATAATGGTCAGAGCACATTTAAAGAAAAAATCAGTTGTGGTCTTTAGAAGCTTTAATCTTTACCTCCCAAACATGACTGCAGACGTTTGAAAAGAATCCTAATTTAGCAGTTTAGCAGCAGAGAACGTGTACGATCACCGCACATTCCCACAGCAATTAACACCTCTCAAAACAGATGCGAGATAACTCAGTGAGTTTTCTGGTGTCATGCACACTGCGCTGAACTTGTTTTGTGAACGACGCTTGTACTGAGACCATTAAGACATTTTTCTGATGTGTTTTTCAGGGAAAGTAATTTTGTTAATTCGTGTCACCAATCCTGATCCATTTCTATGAATAGTTTGATTTGTTTGTGTGAAAGTCAAGTGTCAGTCCTGTTCTTCTCATGATCACCATCATCTCACCAGCCTCTCCCTTTTTTAGTGATTCTTGTTGCAAGTTTCTAACTCCTCTGTTGATTAGGGAGAAACATTCACAGTGACTCCTCTGCCTCCATCTTTAACCCTCTCCTCTGCATCCTCCTCTCTCACACCAAATACCAATGGTCTTTCTGATCTTTCCCTGGGAGTCTGTTCCAGTTCAGGTCCTAATTTAGTTGAATTTACCCAATTTTGTACTTATTTTAAATTGAATGCAGTGCTTAGACCTAGTGTTTTAGACCTGGTTTAGTCCTGGTTTTGTCCTGTTTTAGACCTGGTTTAGTCCTGGTTTTGTCCTGTTTTAGACCTGGTTTAGTCCTAGGTTTTGTCCTGTTTTAAACCTGGTTTAGTCCTAGTTTTGTCCTGTTTTAGACCTGGTTTAGTCCTGGTTTTGTCCTGTTTTAAACCTGGTTTAGTCCTAGTTTTGTCCTGTTTTAAACCTGGTTTAGTCCTGGTTTTGTCCTGGTTTAGACCTGGTTTAGTCTGTATTAAGTCCTAGTCCTAGCCCAGGTTATGTCTTGGTTTAGTCCTGGTTTTGTCCTGTTTTAGACCTGGTTTAGTCCTAGTTTTGTCTTTATTTAATAATGCATTTTTCCCTATTAAAATTGAGAATATTGTCTATGTGCCTTTTAACTTTTTTTTTTATTTTGGTAATTGTTTTGTTTCCGGTTATTCACTGTTCCCTCTCGTTTCAGGTGTCTTGACTTCCCCTTTCCCGGTGTGTTCCCTCCTTTACCCTGATTACCTGCCCTCCCTGATGTGTTTCACCTGTGTGTAATTGTCTCGCCCCTCCCCTGCTGTTAAAGTCTGCGTGTTCCCCGCGCTTGTGGCCAGATTGTCTTGTGCACTTCACGGGTTCTAGCTTTAGTACCAGCCGTCCTAGGGATTTTGTTCTTTGTTTGTGTGTGAAGGATTTTCCGGATCTCGCTTTTTGTGGCTTTTTGGTATACTTTCAATAAAGGTACGTTTCTTAGGACAATTCTGCGTGCTGCGTTTGTGTCCTCCCCGTTACTGGCCCTGACATTAGTCCTGGTTTAGTCCTGTTTTAGTCCTGGTTTAGTCCCATTTTAGTCCTGGTTTTGTCCTGTTTTAGTCCTGGTTTTGTCCTGTTTTAGTCCTGGTTTTGTCCCGTTTTAGTCCTGGTTTTGTCCCGTTTTAGACCTGGTTTTGTCCTGTTTTTAGACCTGGTTTTGTCCTGTTTTTAGACCTGGTTTTGTCCTGTTTTAGACCTGGTTTTGTCCTGTTTTAGACCTGGTTTTGTCCTGTTTTAGACCTGGTTTTGTCCTGTTTTAGACCTGGTTTTGTCCTGTTTTAGACCTGGTTTTGTCCTGTTTTAGACCTGGGGTTTTTTTTGTTTTTTTTTTAGTTTTATCTTGGTTTTGATTTAATTGATTTTCCAGGATTAGTTCTGATTTAGTCTTGGTTTAGACTTTCTTATTCTGTTGTCCTGGTTTAGACCTGGTTTAGTCTGTATTAAGTCCTAGTCCTAGCCCAGGTTATGTCTTGGTTTAGTCCCGGTTTAGTCTTTATTTAATAATGCATTTTTCTCTGTTAAAATTGAGAATATTGTCTATGTGCTTTTAACTTTACCTTTTCTTTTCTGTAAAGCACTTTTGAATTGAATTACCCTGTGTATGAACTGTGCTTTACAAATAAACTTGCCTTGTTAATTCTGATGGCTTAGACCTGGGTTAGTCCAGACCGGGTTGTACTCGGAAAGCCAAATATTTTTCCGAGATGGCACTGGTTTACAACTCCGTATTTCTGCTTAGACTTTCTCACATTTCAAAAGCTTTTTACGTAATCAAACTGTGAAAACCTGATGCTCTCCAGAGACAGAGGTTACCGGGAGCTAAACCTGCTGCAGCGTCTCTAACCGCGACCATGAACCTCCGTTTGGCTGCGTTTCCCTCTATTGTTTCGTGATTAACGGTCTGAGTCTCCGGTTTGGCCCGGGACGGCTGTGTGTGTGTGTGTGTGTGTGGACGGGGCAGGTCACGTGATCACCTCTAGGGGGCGAGATTTATGTCCCTCCAGAACAAAGATGTGTCTATGCGCCGAGCGTCGGACATAAATCAGGGGGAAGTGGGTCACGGCGGGTCATCTGCAGATCTGCTACAACAGGAGCTTTTTCTGCACAAACCTCAAAGCGTCACAGAGTAAAGAGGCTCTAAACACCTGAGCCTGGCTTTACTGAGGTTTAGGAGGAACACAAATGTTTCTGAGTAGCCCCAACCTTTGCAAATTCCCAAACTTTTACACCCGGTGCCACCATCTTTAATAGAAAATTAGTGGCATACAATTAGGACAAAACCAAGTCTAAAGCAGAAATGATCTAAAATTAAATCAGGACTTAACCACAACTAAACTTGGACTAAACCTGAACTAAACCAGGACTGCATCTGTTCTAAACCAGAACTAATTTAGGACTAATCCAGGAGTGAACAAGACCTGGTTTAGTCCCAGTTTAGTCTTGTTACCTGGTTGTTACCTGGTTGTTACCTGGTTTTGCCCTAGTTTTGTCCTGGTTTAGATTTGGTTACTTGGTTTAGACTTGGGTTTGTCCTGGTTTAGTCCTGGTTTAGTCCTGGTTTTTTTCCGTTTTTTTCCCTGTTTTTTAGTCCTGGTTTAGTCCTGATTTAGTCCTGGTTACCTGTTTTTTTTTCCTGTTTTTTAGTCCTGGTTTAGTCCTGGTTACCTGTTTTTTAGTCCTGGTTTCCTGTTTTTCCTGGTTTAGTCCTGGTTTTTTTCCTGGTTTAGTCCTGGTTTAGTCCTGGTTTTTTTCCGTTTTTTTTGTCCTGGTTTAGTCCTGGTTACCTGTTTTTTTTAGTCCTGGTTTTTTTCCTGGTTTTTTTCCTGATTTTTTTTTTCCTGGTTTAGTCCTGTTTTTTTTCCGTTTTTTTTGTCCTGGTTTAGTCCTGATTTAGTCCTGATTTAGTCCTGGTTACCTGGTTTTTTTTCCTGGTTTAGTCCTGATTTAGTCCTGTTACCTGGTTACCTGTTTTTTTTCCCCTGTTTTTTAGTCCTGGTTTTTGTCCTGGTTTTTTTCCTGATTTTTTTTCCTGGTTTAGTCCTGTTTTTTTTCCGTTTTTTTTTGTCCTGGTTTAGTCCTGATTTAGTCCTGATTTAGTCCTGGTTACCTGTTTTTTTTCCTGATTTAGTCCTGTTACCTGGTTACCTGTTTTTTTTCCCTGTTGTTTAGTCCTGGTTTAGTCCTGGTTTAGTCCTGGTTTAGTCCTGGCAGAGAAACATCTATTGATTTGGGCAGCTCTTTTTAATAAACTTGTTCCTACAGTAGATTAATCAGACCTGGACACACAATCACATCATGCGCAACGTTTAATTCTTGTCTTATCAGAAAAAAAACGGTGTTGTCTTTCATGACTAATCCACTAATAATTGCTTTTCCAAACGCTCGGAGATTCCGCTCACATCTCGGCCCGTCGTCTCTGCGTCCTAATCATTATAATTATCCAGTTCCCCTCCATTTCCTCGGCTGATAAACCTAATTCAGATTTTGGCAGTGGCCGCTCAGACGCAGGGGCTTACACATCTGATTCCTGTCCGTTTGATTCGAATCGAGCCTTGACTGGTTTTGTGCGCCGCCTTCCCGAGGGCAGCTGAAGCCAACGTGAGAAATTGATTTTCTGTGTTGGGATTAGCATCGACGGGCTATACGGCTAACGGCATTACATTAGAACAGGCTCGTACTGTACCGCGGCAGAGTAAAATGTACTGGCATCAGAGGAGAAACAGGATATTAAGATAATCTCAGGGATGTACACTTCAAGATTGGAAAATAATGGCACATCACATGGATTTTTGAAGGATTATTGCACAGTGGACCTCGTGTTGAAGCGGCTGACAGTGGAGGCGGTGGCTAAATTTGCTGTTTTACTGCTGTTTTGGGCTGCTTTTGAGCTTTTAGTGTTACTTGAATTATGATTAGGTTTCTGGCACAAACAGAAAACAGAAACATGTCAAATACCACCATGCAAACTTTAATGAGGAGTTTACAGTGCTACAGACGGCAAATACCAGAATACAGAGTTTGCAAAGTGGTGTTAAAAGCTAAAACATCAAAAGTGAAGGTTAGATTCTGCTTCTGTTATTGTCCTGGTGCTGAAACAGGCCGCATGTGTTTTGCTGCTTGTGGCTCCTGTAGGGGGCGCTCTAATAGTATGGTTCTTGAGGCCAGGACTGGATTGAACCAAGTAAAAGTACGTAGTTACTTTACTTAAGTACAATTTTCATGTATCTGTACTTTACTTGAGTAAATTTTACAAGGGGGTACTTTTACTTTTACTCCACTACATTTATGAGTTGGTTTAAAGTACAAAGTATTTAAAGTTTTGGCTTAAAATCATGTGGTTTTTGTCGTATCCTCACACAGTACTTAAATATAACAGATGCAGTAAAGTAGTACTCCTTTAGAAACATCAGAATAATAAAAACAGAAGACACACAGCACTTAAATATAACTGATGCACGATATGGAGAAAACATGCGATATTCAATAACTATGTTGAAAATTGCGATAACGATATTATTGCGATATTTGAAAATAGAGCCTACTTTTCGAACATAGTAAGTTAAATTCACTACATTTCACAAAAATGTAAGTTCCTGTATTTACAAGTCAAAACAGCCACAAAATCAAAACTTAACACAGACTAAACCAGGAATAAAACAAGGCTAAGCTGTGACTAAATTAATTAAATTACCACTAAAACTGGACAAACATTTTTATTTAGTCACAACACATGTTCTTTTAAGGCTCTGGTGGAAAATGATTCTTCAGTGTAAATCTCTGTCAGATGGAAGACCACAGCGTTATTGTGATATATTTAGATTCTTGCAATACAGATATTGTGTTTGCTGATATTGCGATAACGATAATTTTGCGATATATCGTGCAGCCCTATAACAGATGCAGTAAAGTAGTACTGCTTTAGAAACATCAGAATAATAAAGACAGAAGACCTCAGCGACAGATTCAGTTTCTTCTCCTGCAGCAGTTTGTTCATTTCATCAGGAATCAGCAAAATCCCTCACATTTAACTCATTCATGAGCTGAGTCTGTGCCAAATACTTTTACTTCTTTACTTGCAAGTAAATTTAAAAGTAAGTACTTTTATAGTTTTACCTTAGTATAAATTTTAAGGTGATACTCTTACTTTTACTTTAATTAAAATTGCTCTTTTATCTGTACTTTTACTTAAATATGAAAAAAAACAAAAAAAAAAAAACCTTAAACTATTGAACATTATTAAAACATTTACAAGAGTCCTTAAAACTGACCTTTAATCTGCTTTTAAAGGCAGAAGGTGAGCTCATCGAATCCATATGAAATGCATTTTGATTAAAGTTTCAGTCATTTGGAGCAGCAAAAAGAAAACTTTGAAGATGACTTTGTTTTGGGAACTTTTATTTTGATAAACTGTGAGGATAGAGTGTTAGACCTCGAGAGGATTTCTCGTTGTAGCAGCTGGTTTAGCTCAGGAGGAGTGAGACCTAACATAGTTTTATATAAACATAAGCTGTGGATGTTGCGGCGAGTTTGCAGTGAGGGCCAGTTAACCTGAGAATAAAGCAGACAGTGAAGTGTTTTGAACGGGGAATTTGTAACCTGACTGATCACAATCGCACTATGGCCTCGGTGTTCCCTGCTTCTCTGTTTTTCATGATATCACTTCCTTTGCAAGCGTGACGTTAGATTATATCCCCATCGTCAAACAGAGGAAGGATGGAAATTTCAACAATAAGACGTTTAGCTGAAGAAGTAAAGGACGAACAGAAAGCCCAGTTTTGCTTTAACCTTTGTGTGTAATGTGGAAATGTGATGATGGAAGGATAATGAACTGTCCAACCAGATTCTTAGGTATTTGTATTCTGTGATCTGCTCTAAAATGGTTCTATCTATAGTGGTCATGTCCAGTGTGGCAGATCCAAATGTCTTTTTGTGATTAAACCATATAACTTTTGTTTTCTTGGCATTTAGAAAAAGGTCGAGATTTCTAAGGGCTTTTTGTACGTTGAGGAAATTTAGTTGCAGTTTTTGAATTTCAGGAGATGGATCAGATGCATTAAAAATTGTGTCATCAGCAAATAAATGTACACTTCCTTTGCCAACAAATAGTGGGATACAGCAAAACTATTCATCAAAATATTAAATATATCCTTAATCAGTTTATTATCCATGCAAAATATTATATTCATAAATGTAAATGGGCAAGGAAAACGCCACGCATACAAGAATTCATAACTGAGATGGACAGGTGCATATCACTCATAAACAAAATGGAAAATAAAAAAGCAATAATATTCTCCAAGAGATATATGGACCTTTTTAAAGGGGACCTGTTGTGCTTTTTTAATATTGCTTTTTGATGGGACAAGATGTTCAATCCAACAGAAAAATGTAAAAAAAATAAAAGCATCTCTAAGCATTTAAGTATATGATTTGCATGGTTTACCCCTTTTGTCGTTTTTGTTTTGTTTGTCATTATTGCTTTATTGTCATAGCTGCTTGTATTGTTATTTATTTTGGTTATTTATGTGTAAATGTATAAGTTAATAATAATAATTAAAAAAAAAAAAATAGTGAGATATTAATATAAATTGAAAAAAAAGTAGGACCAAGAATAGAACCCTGAGGCACACCTTTAGAGATGCAGAGTGTCTATAGTTACCTGATGCATTCTGTCTGACAAATATTTTGAAAACCATAATAACGACTGATTGGAAATGTGGCTAAGTCTCTTTATCACAGAATCAAAGGCTTTTGCTAGATCTATGAATATTGCAGTGCAGTGTTTGGAGTCCAGTGCAGATGTTATATCATCAAGAGCTTTTAAAACAGCTGTGACACATCCATGACCTCAAAATATGATTGTCCTCCAGATAATTGATCAGTTGTTTGTTTACAAGCTTCTCTAAAACCTTGGATGCACAGGGCAATATTAGAGATTCACATTGCAGGGCTTTTGTGGAGTTATTTGATTATTTATACTTCCTTTATATATTTGGCTTTCAAAGACTAAAATAAACCTAACCCAGGATCATAGCAAGGGATGCAACACTAAAGGAGGACAGAACAGGGAATAAACCAGGACAAAACTAGCTCTAAAACATGTCTAAACCAGGTCAAACCATGTCTAAACCAGGACTAAACCAGGACTAAGCTGGGTCCAAACCAGGACTAAACCAGCAACAAACTAAACAAAGACTAAACCAGGACCGAGTTGAGTCTAAACCAGAATAAAACTAAGACTAAATTAGGACTAAACCAGGATTTAGCCGGGTCCAAACCAGGACTAAACCATGCTTAAAACCAGTGCAAAACTAAGACTAAATCAGGAATAAACCAGGACTAAGCCAGGTCCAAACCAGGACTAAACCAGCATCAAACTAAACTAAGATTAAACCAGGACTGAGTTGAGTCTAAACCAGAACTAAACTATGACTAAACCAGGACTAAAACCAGAACAAAACTAAAGCTAAATTAGGACTAAACCAGGATTTAGCCGGGTCCAAACCAGGACTAAACCAGCACCAACCTAAACTATGACTAAACCAGGCTAAAACCAGAACATAACTAATCAGGACTAAAGCAGGTCAAAACCAAGACTAATCCAGCATCAAACTAAACTAAGACTAAACCAGGACTGAGTTGGGACTAAACCAGGACTATACCATGCCTAAAACCAGTTCAAAACTAAGACTAAATCAGGACTAAACCAGGATTTAGCCGGGTCCAAACCAGGACTAAACCAGCAACAAACTAAACTATGACTAAACCAGGCTAAAAACAGAACATAACTAATCAGGACTAAACCAGGTCCAAACCAAGACTAATCCAGCATCAAACTAAACTAAGACTAAATCAGGACTGAGTGGGGCTAAACCAGGACTAACCCTAACCCTACCCTAACCCAAAACTAAGACTAAATCAGGACTAAAGCAGGTCAAAACCAAGACTAATCCAGCATCAAACTAAACTAAGACAAAGACTAAATCAGGACTGAGTTGGGTTTAAACCAGGACTAAACTATGACTAAACCAGGTCTAAACCGTGCCTAAAACCAGTTCAAAACTAAGACTAAATCAGGACTAAACCAGGATTTAGCCGGGTCCAAACCAGGACTAAACCTGCATCAAACTAAACTAAGACTAAATCAGGACTGGGTGGGGCTAAACCAAGACTAAACTATGACTAAATCAGGACTAAACCATGATTTAGCCAGGTCCAAACCAGGACTAAACCTGCAACAAACTAAACTATGACTAAATTAGGACTAAGCTGGACCTAAACCAGGACTAAACCATGCCTAACCCTAAGCCTACCCTAACCCAAAACTAAGACAAAATCAGGACTAAACCAGGTCCAAACCAAAACTAAATCAGCATCAAACTAAACTTAGACTAAACCAGGACTAAATCAGGTCCTGGGGGTCCACAAAACCAAAAAGGCATTATGGAAATAAAAACAAACTCTTTATTTTCCAGCATCTTAGCCCCAGACTGTGGCCCCTCCCTCTGCTCTCTGCGCTCACACAGGAATTATCTCCAGCAGGAAGGACACATCCCAGTTTATTGTTGTGAAAAAGTCACCGCACGCCGCTTCTGCCGCTTCTGCCGCTTCTGCTGCTTCTGCCGCCGGAAATCAAACGAATGCTAATGCAGGCGTGGAATAAAAATGTGGAGAGAAACATCACAAGTCTCCGAGAATAAGAGACAGAGCGGATTTGTACACTGCGCTGATAATCATTTCTGCGTTTTTCGAGCTCGAACCGTGACTGTGAAGGCTGCTTAGCGTCGTAGCTTTATGATGCTAATTTGTGTCAGGTTTACAGTGTGTCGGGGATGTATGGGATTGTCATGTTTGTGGACGCGGACGACAGAAGACAAGCGCTAATGGAAAAAAAGCAGTGTGCAAATACGAGCTGAGAAAAGCCTGTGCAAATACGCGAGTATTAATATTCAGAGCTGTGTTGTGACAATTATGATTACAATATTTACTTTGATAACAGTTTATTAAAAAGGTAATAAGTAGAGAAATGGGAAAAGCTACAGCGCAGTGGATATAAGATGGAAAGTAAAGTAAATAGTGTAATTGGGATATTAATTGAGATATTGAGGTTTAAGCAGAAGTTAAACAGGAATATAAATTTGAGAAATATTTGTTATGTGCAGTTTTAGAATAAATAACATCAGAATTCCTAAAGTCATTGGTTGGAATAAAGGGCTGGAAAGACATTTGACAATTTGTAATTTGCGTGATAATAAGTGTGTTGGATTTGCCAAAATTTTACTGAAAGTGCCCATCGATGTCTGAGCTTGTATTGTTACTGAAGTCTGAAAAAAATAACTAAAATAATTTCTAAGCTTGGTGCCTTTTTGAACGAGTTCTTCCCTTATTTCAGTGAATTATTGTTGTTGAACTGTGGCCATGTGTTGAGTAAATAAACACTGAGGATCTACAGCTCTGTCCTCTGTCCCCTGTCCCCTGTCCTTTCTCCTCTGTCCTCTCTCCTCTGTTCCCTGTCTTCTCTCCTCTGTCCCCTGTCTTCTCTCCTCTGTCCCCTGTCCTCTCTCCTCTGTCCTCTCTCCTCTGTCCCCTGTCCTCTCTCCTCTGTCCTCTCTCCTCTGTTCCCTCTCTTCTCTTCTGTCCCCTGTCCTCTGTCCCCAAGGGCGTAACTTTGGGTGTAATATTGGGGGGGTTAAACTCTCCACCTATTTTTTTATTTTTATTTTTTTTTACACATTGAATCCTGTACTTTTGTAAAAGGAATATGATAATTTGGAGTGTGTGTATTAGAAAATCAACGAGTTATTCATGCAAGATAATTCATATTTGTATTGATTGCAATGTTGAAATTACGCGCCTGCCTGTCCCCTGTCCCCTGTCCTCTGTCCTCTGTCCTCTGTCCTCTGGATCTGAATGATTCCTGCTTCTGTTCTTAACGTCAAAACTCACTCAAAACATCAGCTTAAAGTGACTGTAGCTTTGTCCCAGCACCCGCCAGCACCAGGCCTCAAAACTTGGTCTGGACATTTTTTTAATATCACCCAGTCCTGGAACTTTCCGGCTGGTACCACACAAAAAAACCATCGTAGTTCGTTGCACAGCCCTGATTACGAATCATGTAGATGTATTGTATTTTTTCCCATCTTGGCCTCCTCCAAACATGTCCAGAGATTTGAGCACCCAGGACATTTTTAGCACCCATTCAGGGCATTTTAAGGACAAAATCTGCACATTTACAACTAGCAACAAGCAGCCAAACTGGAGCTGGATCGCTCTCTCGAGATTTTAGTGCCAGCTCTGACGAGGTCCAAAGTGTCCAAGCGTTACATGCTGCCAGCAATAACCGTAATACAAAGCACATACTCGTTCTGCTATGTACTTCAAAGTATTTACTTAACAAAATGTCAGTGGCCCCTCCACTTCGGGCCCTCAGACGCTGGGAAAGGTTCCAGCTGCTCACAGTAAGAGGAACACGATTAATAAATGAATGATTGTGAATGTTGTGCAAGTTGTATAGAAAGATGAAATATATTGAATCCAGGGCTGCATAATAAATAGAAAATCTATCATTATTGTTATAGCAAACGCAATATTAATATCTCAATAAACTGAACGTATGGCAATAATGTTATGGCCCTGTATCTGACATTAAAACTCTAAAATTAACAAAAACAAACAAAAAAAGGATAAAATAATTACAATTCTTAAATTCACAACTTTATACAAAGAAAATTTCAAACCATCTAAATAGCTTTCCTTTAAAACAAACTATTAAACAAAATAACAACATATAATAGTCAAATTATATTAACTTAACATATATTTACTACACTATTCCAGAATATATCAGTCAATGTGACCCTTGAGTTTGGTTTTCTTTTACAAAAATTACAAAATGCAAATATTTTCTTATAATCTTGGAAATAAGTACCCCAGCAAAGTGCTCATGTACCGCTCAAGGGCCCATTACCCATGGTTGGGAAACACTGATGTACACTAGAGCTGCACGATGTGGAGAAAACATGCGATATTTGATAACTATGTTGAAAATTGCGATAACGATATTGCGATATTTGAAAATAGAGTCTACTTTTTGAACATAGTAAGTTAAATTCACTACATTTCACAAAAATGTAAGTTCCTGTATTTACAAGTCAA
Organism: Bostrychus sinensis; assembly: GCA_020698575.1. Lineage (NCBI taxonomy): Eukaryota > Metazoa > Chordata > Actinopteri > Gobiiformes > Eleotridae > Bostrychus > Bostrychus sinensis. Next base: position 3,750,291 of record CM036251.1, read on the forward strand.
AACAGCCACAAAATCAAAACTTAACACAGACTAAACCAGGAATAAAACAAGGCTAAGCTGTGACTAAATTAATTAAATTATCACTAAAACTGGACTTTTTACACATTTTTATTTAGTCACAACACATGTTCTTTTAAGGCTTTGGTGGAAAATGATTCTTCAGTGGAAATCTTATTGCGTTATTGCGATATATTTAGATTCTTGCGATACGGATTTTGCTGATATTGCGATAACGATAATTTTGCGATATATTGTGCAGCCCTTAATGTACACCGTCAGAATCATTGACCAATCAAAGCCTTTAATGAAATAATGAAAAATAAAACAAAGACCCGATTTAGTCTCGAGTCAGTTTAATCCTGGTTTATTCTTGTTTTTGTCTTTGTTAGGTTTTTTGATTTTTGTTTTTTTGTATTCTAGCTTAAATTTAAAGGAAAACCATGTAACTTTTTGACCTTAAATAAACAGTTTTGGAGTCCATGTTATGAAAAAATGAGTTGTTTCAAGATGAATAAAGCCCTCTGCTGCACCCCCTGGTGTAAAAACCAGCTTTGCGAGAATGGGAGCACCGACCCAGTGTCCCTGAAGTCCCAGGTCTGTTCCCGACAGAGATGGTTTTATTTCTTAGATGTTGGTCTTGGCAGAGCGGACAAAAGGCAGAGGAGACCTTTGTACGGATACGAGGAGAAAACTAGAGTCAAGCCGAACCAGGGGTCACACAGGGGTCACACAGAGGTCACACAGGGGTCACACAAAGGTCAACCGGACTCCTGAATTTTTACCATAGTTGCTTTAAAACATAGGAAGAGCTCTGTAGAGAAAAATACAACCTAAACAGAGAAAAACACGAGCAAAGTTACATTGATATTTAACATAATTATTGCATGTTTTCCCAATATCCTCTAGAGCAGCGGCGTCCAAACTTTTTCCAAAGAGGGCCGGATTTGAAGATGTGGAACAGTCCAAGGGCCCACAGTCCCTCCTTATGTTTTTAGGAACGGAAAGCACACAAAATAAGTATTTACACAATAGTATTTATAAGTATTTTGTTTTCAAAAGCCATGTTCTTTGACAACAAAATCTAAAACAAGACCTAACATAACATAACATAACATAACATCGTTGAATATAAAAAACATTCTCTGGGTAATATATGTTTAACTCAGGCTGTTTTTGATGCTTACTATGAGTAATGTGTAATAGAGTAATTTGTAATATTTCAAAATGTGCTTAACATAAAAAACACAAGGCAGGGAGTAGATGAGACGCACAAATGTTCAGATAAAGCCATGGACACTGTACAAAAACGCTGGTGGGCCATAAGTATGGCTGCACAATATATCGCAAAATTATCGTTATCGCAATATCAGCAAACACAATATCTGTATCGCAAGAATCTAAATATATCGCAATAACGCTGTGGTCTTCCATCTGACAGAGATTTACACTGAAGAATCATTTTCCACCAGAGCCTTAAAAGAACATGTGTTGTGATTAAATAAAAATGCTTAAAAAGTCCAGTTTTAGTGGTAATTTAATTAATTTAGTCACAGCTTAGCCTTGTTTTATTCCTGGTTTAGTTTTGATTTTGACTTGTAAATACAGGAACTTACATTTTTGTGAAATGTAGTGAATTTAACTTACTATGTTCGAAAAGTAGGCTCTGTTTTCAAATATCGCAATAATATCGTTATCGCAATTTTCAACATAGTTATGGATTATGGCATGTTTTCTCCATATCATGCAGCCCTAGCCATAAGTAATACGTTTAGTCACGGAGGCTGAGGGCCGTATGAAACCTCGACCCAGGCTGCACTTTGGACATTTCTACCTTAGAGGCTTTTATTTTGGTGAGGCCAGTGCATACAGTAACCATGTCCAAACATTTCTGGCTCTGTGGTTTTATTATTTGGCCTTAACTAAAACAGAAAAACAAGAGCCTTTCACAACTTTATCCACAGCTCCTCTCTCTTCCATCTGCAGTAAACCTCCGCCTTCATTCAGTCCAACTCTCAAAAAGTGCTGTTAGCCGTTGTTGTTTTGGCTTAAAGAGGCTCAAATGACCTTGTCGACGCTAAACGCTAATTCGCTCCTGTCTGAAAATGTCTTGTGCTTTTGTATTTTTGCACATTGTGTCGACGTGTTTCCCTACAACAGCCTCAATTATCGTCCAAAGCTAGCCATTAGCCATTAGCGCTGGGTTTGGTTTGTTTTGCGACTCCATTAGTTTGAATGTGGAGCTGCCATTTCCCTCTCGAACTGCGGCGCGGACCATTTCAGTGATTCAGGGGCTTTTGTGAACGTCCGCTGCAGGTTTTATGCTCGACCCGAGTTTAACAGAAGAAATAGGGGCTACGTGGAGATTAATCATTTTTAATTTGGGAGTTTGGCTCGTCCCGGGACAGTTTAGAGACGTCATTGTGGATTATAATGAAGACAAATTGAGCTCTTGGAAACATCCGCTGAAAGAAAAGTTTGAATAAAGAATAGCGGCCGCTTTAGTTACAGCAGTGTGAATGTGGGAGGAGAGATTTTAGAGCATATTTTATTAAAGACATGTCAACTTATTAAATTCTCGAAATTACAGTTGCTGCTACAGGATAAAAGATCTGTCAACCTCTTTAATGTTATTTATTAAAGGTTAAAAATTTGAACTATATGTACAAAGTATTAAGAAATTTGAAACTCATCAGCGTTTGAAGTATTTTCCATCCCACTTTTGAAAAACAGCCTCAGTTATGAGAAACCTTTATTTCACATCAGTCACTTTAATAATGTGACCTCAAACATGTCCGCATTGTCTGTTTGGTTTAAAAAGTCATTTAAACCTTGAAAAAATTGACAGAATTTTTTTTTTTTTTTTTTTTGTATTTTAACATTTAACTGTTAAGTGACTGTAACATTTTCAGAATAATAAATACAAATAATTCCAAAATAAGTTCATAAGGTATTTATTTATTACGTTACATATTTGTACTTTACTAAAACAACACTTTTAACTGCACTTGACTATTTTTTTATTATTAATCTATTATTTCCATATATATTTATTATTATTAATTTTAGTAAAATCCATATTTTCTCAAACACTGTTAACGTGTGTCTGTCTGGTGTCCTGCAGTGTGACAGCTGCATTTTTCACAAAATAAAATTCTGAACATTAAAGATAATTTTTTAGGATTTTTATGACAAGAATTCAAACGACCAAATTGTAGTAAATGTCCTGCGGTGTGACAGAAAATGTCCCGCCGCAGGACATCGTACAGTTACTGTTAAAATTATGATGTGCTTGCATAAAGCTTTCATTTTACTTTTTATATTTTTTAGAATTAGAGTTTAGTACAGTTTTATGTCTCCAAATGCCAACCACCCAGAGACAGCTGTATTACCTTTAATCTGAACACAGAGTTAAAGGTCCTGTAAGCAGCATGCGCTCTGCTGGTTTGAAAAGGGTACTGCAGTCTAAATCAAAACAATGGTCTGTGGATTGCCAGTCATTCCACTTTTCTGATTGAACGATCGATGATGCAGTTTTAGAACCAAAACAAAAAATGTAAACATAAACAACTTGGCCGTTATGTAAAATATGTTTTTAATTGTGAATAAATCAGCTGTGCCATTGTTATCAAACGTGTTTACATCAGATCTGGGACACAGAACTAATGACTGTAACCTGTCCTTTAATGTGTGAAGGTGAGAGTGAATGGTTGTCTCTAAGTCTCAGCCCTGCGATTGTCTCTGTCTCTTTCTCTCTCAGTCCTGTCTCTGTCTCCTTCTCTCTCAGTCCTGTCTCTGTCTCCTTCTCTCTCAGTCCTGTCTCTGTCTCTTTCTCTCTCAGTCCTGTCTCTGTCTCCTTCTCTCTCAGTCCTGTCTCTGTCTCTCCTCTCCCAGTCCTGTCTCTGTCTCTCCTCTCCCAGTCCTGTCTCTGTCTCTCCTCTCTCAGTCCTGTCTCTGTCTCTCCTCTCCCAGTCCTGTCTCTGTCTCTCCTCTCCCAGTCCTGTCTCTGTCTCCTTCTCTCTCAGTCCTGTCTCTGTCTCCTTCTCTCTCAGTCCTGTCTCTGTCTCCGTCTCTCTCAGTCCTGTCTCTGTCTCCGTCTCTCTCAGTCCTGCCTCTGTCTCCTTCTCTCTCAGTCCTGTCTCTGTCTCCGTCTCTCTCAGTCCTGTCTCTGTCTCTCCTCTCCTCTCCCAGTCCTGTCTCTGTCTCCTTCTCTCTCAGTCCTGTCTCTGTCTCCGTCTCTCTCAGTCCTGTCTCTGTCTCCGTCTCTCTCAGTCCTGTCTCTGTCTCCGTCTCTCTCTGTCCTGTCTCTGTCTCCGTCTCTCTCAGTCCTGTCTCTGTCTCCTTCTCTCTCAGTCCTGTCTCTGTCTCTGTCTCTCTCAGTCCTGTCTCTGTCTCCGTCTCTCTGTCCTGTCTCTGTCTCCGTCTCTCTCAGTCCTGTCTCTGTCTCCGTCTCTCTCAGTCCTGTCTCTGTCTCCGTCTCTCTCAGTCCTGTCTCTGTCTCCTTCTCTCTCAGTCCTGTCTCTGTCTCCGTCTCTCTCAGTCCTGTCTCTGTCTCCGTCTCTCTCAGTCCTGTCTCTGTCTCCGTCTCTCTCAGTCCTGTCTCTGTCTCCTTCTCTCTCAGTCCTGTCTCTGTCTCTGTCTCTCTCAGTCCTGTCTCTGTCTCCGTCTCTCTGTCCTGTCTCTGTCTCCGTCTCTCTCAGTCCTGTCTCTGTCTCCGTCTCTCTCAGTCCTGTCTCTGTCTCCGTCTCTCTCAGTCCTGTCTCTGTCTCCTTCTCTCTCAGTCCTGTCTCTGTCTCCTTCTCTCTCAGTCCTGTCTCTGTCTCCGTCTCTCTGTCCTGTCTCTGTCTCCGTCTCTCTCAGTCCTGTCTCTGTCTCCGTCTCTCTCAGTCCTGTCTCTGTCTCTGTCTCTCTCAGTCCTGTCTCTGTCTCCGTCTCTCTGTCCTGTCTCTGTCTCCGTCTCTCTCAGTCCTGTCTCTGTCTCCGTCTCTCTCAGTCCTGTCTCTGTCTCCTTCTCTCTCAGTCCTGTCTCTGTCTCCGTCTCTCTCAGTCCTGTCTCTGTCTCCTTCTCTCTCAGTCCTGTCTCTGTCTCTCTCTGTCCTGTCTCTGTCTCCGTCTCTCTGTCCTGTCTCTGTCTCTGTCTCTCTCAGTCCTGTCTCTGTCTCCGTCTCTCTGTCCTGTCTCTGTCTCCGTCTCTCTCAGTCCTGTCTCTGTCTCCGTCTCTCTCAGTCCTGTCTCTGTCTCCGTCTCTCTGTCCTGTCTCTGTCTCCGTCTCTCTCTGTCCTGTCTCTGTCTCCGTCTCTCTCAGTCCTGTCTCTGTCTCCTTCTCTCTCAGTCCTGTCTCTGTCGCCTTCTCTCTCAGTCCTGTCTCTGTCGCCTTGTCTCTCAGTCCTGTCTCTGTCTCCTTCTCTCTCAGTCCTGTCTCTGTCTCCTTTTCTCTCAGTCCTGTCTCTGTCTCCTTTTCTCTCAGTCCTGTCTCTGTCTCCTTGTCTCTCAGTCCTGTCTCTGTCTCCTTCTCTCTCAGTCATGCCTCCTTCTCTCTCAGTCCTGTCTCTGTCTCCTTGTCTCTCAGTCCTGTCTCTGTCTCCTTCTCTCTCAGTCCTGTCTCTGTCTCCTTCTCTCTCAGTCCTGTCTCTGTCTCCTTCTCTCTCAGTCTTGTCTCTTTCTCGGTCTCCAGAGGAACCCACGGCGCGTCTTTGAAGCTTCTGTTTCATTCATTGTGCTTTAAAGAGGCGTCCATCTTGCATTTCTTCTGTGGTTTAACTCATCCTCGTCATTCCCGGTGATAATCCCTCCCCAGGCGCTTCCCATCCCGCTGTAATGGTACTGAACGATTGATGGCCTTCTGCTCCGCGCTGCAACATAAATCAGTGTGTTTAAATTCAGAAGCAGGAGATGCATTATGTATCTATGCACAGTCAGTTTTACGATTTCAAAAACAATGCCGTATGTTTCTTATGATGGATTTTGTATCTTTTTCATGGCAAGCAACCAAGTATTTGTTGTGGCATGGCTCTGGGTTCCTCCCATCGTCCAAAGACATGCATGTGTTAGGTGAACTGGTGATTCTAAATTGCCCCTTAGTGAATGAACATGAGAGTTTATGGTTGTCTGTCAGTGTCAGGCCTGCAGCTAACGACCCAGGGTAAGGTCCCCAGCCTAAGGCCCACAGTTCCTGGGATAGGTTCCAGTGATCCATGACCTCTAACTGGAAGAAGATAACCAGAAGAAGATGAAAAATACCGTATTTTCCGGACTATAAGTGGCTCTGGAGTATAAAGGCCTAGATACACCAAGGCAACTCCCAGACTGCCACTGAAAAGACAGCTCGTCTCTTCTTGTCTCCTCTCATTCCTTCCCGTTTCCTCACGTCGCATGACCTTTTTCCCTCTTCATTCACCGAAGCGACAACCGACCTAAAGACCGTGTCTTGCGCATGCACGTGATGTAATTACCCCCCCCCAAAGCGGCAGATGGCACTAGCCAGTGAACAAAGATAAACGGAAGTGACAATGTTTGCGGAGTACATCTGCATGTAGCTCGCCTTGGTTTGCCACTGTTCTCAGCTTGTTTGAACATTTGAGAAGCGTGATCATGGCCGGTTTGGACATTGTTTTGTGTGGATTAGGTGCCGCTGCTCTGTTACTTGAAGAAGATAACTTTCCGCACGGAATTGCAAAAAATGCAAAAATGGTGACGGTACGCTGCCACAGCAGTTTTCACCTCTCGTCACTCCGTCACTTCCGCTAAAATTCCTGTGAGCTGATTGGCGCGGCAGCTGTAGTGCTAGGCCTATCAGAGCGCTTCGTGCCAAAGACCAAAGACGCCGATTCAACAACAACAAGGCCAATCGGCAGAAAACTGGTCAGACGGCCTCCGTCCTGGAGCGATGGGGGCAGACGGCGCATACAGATCAAAAGGACGGAAATGAGCGACGTGGAAGAACCGTAAAGACGGTTTCAGACGGGCGATCGTCGCCTTGGTGTATGGAGGCCTTAAGACGCACTAGCCAAAAAATGCATAATGAAGAAGAAAAAAACGTATATAAGTCGCACTGGACTATAAGTCGCATTTTCGGGGGAAAATTTATTTTACAAAATCCGAAACCAAGAACAGACATTTCATGTTGAAAGGCAAGTTATAGTAATAATAGAATAGAGAACAACAGCTGAATAGGTGTGCGCTATGCTAACGTAACACATTGATGGTTATTCAGCTACATGAAGCATAAACAACGAACTGAATAGGTGTCTCGTATGTTAACGTAATATATTAACAGTTATTCACATAACTATAGCATAAAGAACATAATATAACAAGTTCACCAAACTCACCATCTCACTCCTAATCGCTAAATCCTTTAAATTCTTCATCCTCGGTGTCGCTTCTGAACAACTCCGCCAACTCCAGAGGTAGACGAAGCGCCGCTTCCTCCTCTGCGTGGCTGTCGTCAGACTCAGCATCAGTTCCATTTCCAATTATTCCGCTCTCTCAGTTGTCTTTATAGCCTAAGTTGTTAGTGGTAATGTTTACATTTTAAATTGTCAGTGGTACAGGTGCAGCAGATGCTGGTACACAAGCCTAGAGCGCCCTCTAACCAACACCTGAAATATTTTAATATATAAGTCACACCTGAGGATACGTCACACCCCTGGCCAGACGATGGAAAAAAGTGTGACTTATAGTCTGGAAAATATGGTAATGTTTTGTCATCATGAATTTGCATGTTTTTTTTCTAATATCTTATTATCTGTGATGACTTTGAACAATGCAGTTTGAAATACCTCAGGCATGCACCTTATTGTTTTATTTATCTCTTTTATTGCTATTTATTTATACAGTGTGTTTATTGTTTCTTAGCATTTATTGTCTGTTTAAATGTTGACAGTGCACTTTGAGCTCCTTGCACCTGTTTTTCCAGTGTTTTTTATACTGCAAATGGCAAATAAACTCAACTGAACTAACCCCTAACTGTGATAATCAGAAGATGGTAAATTCATGTTTTGTCACTATGGATTTGCATGGTTTTCTAATAATGTCTATATATTTTTAATTTGCAGCTGACCTCCTGCCTTGACTCAACACACACAGAAGAGGCTAATGGGACACAAACATTACATATTCATCTCAAGGTAAGCAGCTTTTTTTTTTTTTTACTAAGACGGCCTTCTCATGTTGCTTCGTTTAAAATATACAATTATGCTTTTACTTTTGAAATATTTTTTGTATATGGTTACCTCACAGTTGAGAGATTAAGTGAAGTAGTTCTGTCGCCATTGGGATTCATAGAGAAGACTGAGGTGAGCTGCTGGGAAGTTCTTTCTTATAGAATAACTTTATTGAGAGGCGTACCCGTTATGACAGCTGCACCAAAAACTATATCATAAATGTTGTGACTTAAAGTGTCAACGTCATGTGTAATTTTGGCTTCAGTACATTCCCTGATACACAGTATAATTATAATAAGCAATATTTTGACATCTAGCGCTAAAGCCTGGCGGGGCACGGAGGCAGAGACGGAGAGACGGAGGCTGTGCGTTTGATTCTTGGACAAATCTTTCTGTGTGGAGTCTGCATGTTGTTTTGTTCTCGTGGAGTACTTCAGCGTCCTCCCACCGTCCAAAGACGCGCTTGTGTAGGTGAACTGAAGAATCTAAACGCCCCGTAGTGAATGAATGGTTGTCTGCGAGCGTTTCTTTAACCCGCAGTTTACAGCTTTCCGACCACCAACAAACACACAATTACACACAAACACTCGTACAGGCGAGGTGTGGGAAGTGTCTTGCTCAAGGACGACAGTATGAACTAGGGCTGCACAATATATCACAAAATTATCATTATCGCAATATCAGCAAACACAATATTTGTATCGCAAGAATCTAAATATATCACAATAACGCTGTGGTCTTCCATCTGACAGAGATTTACACTGAAGAATCATTTTCCACCAGAGCCTTAAAAGAACATGTGTTGTGACTAAATAAAAATGTTTAAAAAGTCCAGTTTTAGTGGTAATTTAATTAATTTACAGCTTAGCCTTGTTTTATTCCTGGTTTAGTCTGTGTTAAGTTTTGATTTTGTTGCTGTTTTGACTTGTAAATACAGGAACTTACATTTTTTGTATGTAGTGAATTTAACTTACTATGTTCAAAAAGTAGGCTCTATTTTTAAATATCGCAATAATGTTATCGCAATTTTCAACATAGTTATCGAATATCGCATGTTTTCTCCATATCGTGCAGCCCTAGTATGAACTGGGGAGAGCAAGTTTCGAACCAACAACACAGCGGCAGAGTGGAATGTCAGAGTCACATCAGTCGCACTCGAACTTAGTCTTTTACACTGACAATTTACACGGGTGACAACTCGTGCACAGTGTTGCCAGATTGGGCGGTTTCCCGCTCAATTGGGCTACTTTTGCTCTCTCTCGGCGGAAAAAAATAGCGTTGGGCGGGTGTATAATATTTGGGCTATTTTTAGATTTATGGGGCGGGATTTTGACAATGTAAAATAAACTTATTTTAATAATATTTTTAAATTTCCTGATCAATAATTGTATATATTTGCTGGTTATTGATGAATAAAATTAATTTGTAAAATAGAAGTAGTAATATTAGTGTCATTAGTTATCAATCACATGTCTAATTATGGACGTCTGATTGGTTGAAAAAAGTAAACACTCACTCAAAGCTTGGAGTTTTAGCGTTTAGCAACCTGCCGAAGTGGGGGAAATACAAGAAATCGTAGAGGAAGGAGACTGACCCAGAGCTAAAAATGTGGATCGCCCCTGTCCCGGAGGAGTGCAAGCACGTGAGAGAACTGTTTGTTTTTCTGATTACACTCATTGTGGAGACTGTTTATTACGTTTTCCATTGGCAGTTGTGAAGTTTTGTGAGCTCAGAATATGTTCTTTCCTATGTATCACAGTTTTAACATTAAGATTGTAGAATGGTTGTGATTTGGGCAGGTTTTTATTGCGTTTAGCGGGTTTTACGTTATATTTGGGCTGGAAACTGTCAGTTAGATCTGGCAACCCTGCTCGTGCACATCCCAGAAATGACTTGCTCAAGTTTGGTTGGAGTTCTAGTTTTTTATGGAACCCCGCAACGATCTACAATGCTACTGTCGGGATAAACATGCAAACAGGCAAAAAGTGTCAGCATAAACCTCTGACACACTTTCAAATCAAAGGTTCACTATAGGGCTGCACAATATGGATAAAACATGCGATATTTGATAACTATGTTGAAAATTGCGATAACAATATTATTGCGATATTTGAAAATAGAGCCTACTTTTGGAACGTAGTAAGTTAAATTCACTACATTTCACAAAAATGTAAGTTCCTGTATTTACAAGTCAAAACAGCGACAAAATCAAAACTTAACACAGACTAAACCAGGAATAAAACAAGGCTAAGCTGTGACTAAATTAATTAAATTACCACTAAAACTGGACTTTTTAAACATTTTTATTTAGTCACAACACATGTTCTTTTAAGGCTGTGGTGGAAAATGATTCTTCAGTGTAAATCTCTGTCAGATGGAAGACCACAGCGTTATTGCGATATATTTAGATTCTTGTGATACAGATATTGCGATAGCGATAATTTTGCGATATATTGTGCAGCCCTATTATAAAACCTGAAATACTAATGTAAAGGAGTCCAACACTGTTTCAATAAACCTGAAAAAAGCAGAATATAGAAGCTTTAAGGCTTTTAAGCTGTCCAAATGCCTTGAGGTCTACTGTTAAATTACTTTACTCTTAGTCAGTCCCAGAGCATTAAGATGAGTGAGCCTAATTTTACCTCTTATTTATTCACATTTTATTTTGTTTTCCCCTTTGCGTCTCTTTCCTGTCTCTGTTTCTCTTTTTTCTGTTGTTCTGTGGAGTGAGCAGTTGAAGTCAGCGCTGGATTTGGTCTCTTTCCAGTCAGACTCGTCGCTGCCATTACTCCAGAGTATAAAGACGAAGTGAACATGAGCTGGGACTCAACCAACGAAAGTGTCCCTGATCCAAGTGGTCAAAAAAATCCTAGCTCCTTCTTTGTCAAAAACACTTCATAACAAAGCACAGATGAGGTCTCAGAGTGTTTTTTTCTTTTCAGAGATGGCTTCTATTATGCCGTTGTTGACTGAATAATTAGTTTTCCTTAAGTACAAGGGTGCATCTTTAAACTAAGAACTAAAAACATGCAAATCTTTGACAATTTTAGTGAAGTGTCATGGTGGATACTCAGAAATCCGCTGAATGGATTGCCTTCACTTTCGACTAACATTTGTAGCCGTTGCTTGTTTGCCTGATATATTTTTTTTCACAGTGTCAGAGAGCAGGCCGATCCCAAACGGAGGAAGTATTAATTTGAGCTGCAGACGGGCGCTTGGCTCAGAGCAGAGGTGTAATTCGCTTTAATTTCTGCAGAGACTCGAATGCAAATGTAGCAGCAATAAGGAAGTGGGTGGTGCGCGCTCGTTAGTGCAAGAGCCCCGAGCCAATAACATCTCAGCACGGCTTCATTAAAAACGTACAGTCGACTTCAGACAAACTTCAGTCTAAACTTCACTTCTGTTTTCCCACTTCCGAGTTTATTTTGGTGTTGTTTCGCGCTGATCACACGTTTTCTTGTTAGCAGCTCTGATCCCAGTTTGAACCGGGGCCAAAACTTCCCCCGACTTTCTAAAGTTACTCTGAAGCGCTGAAGTTTATCCAAGACCTCCCACATCCAGTTACATCAGACTCGCTTCTGAATAAAAGGAAGTTATCTTTATGTATTTTTTTTTTCAATTAGAAGTTTTTGTAGAAGAAGAAGAAGAAAAAAATCTCCTTACAAACTTTATAATTGTTTGTATTGTTCAGGGCTGCACACACTTTGAGGAAAAAAATGAAGGTAATTGTCAAGGTTTCTCAGCTCCCTGCAGCGGAAATAAATTAGATGTCTACAATATTAATATAACAATTTATTCATTTTTAATTTTCTACTGATTATTTGTTAGGAAGGGGCAGGAGTTTATAATAGCTTATTTGTGCACGAGGCAGGATGCACCCAGGATTTCTTATCTGTGACACGCTTGAAGACAAATCCCATGACTAATACTGGCCATTTAACAACGTTAATGCAAATGAATAAAATGAATAACTTTAGTGTGCACAGTAGTGAGTTGTTGCTTACCTAACTTCCTGTCACATGACATGGATGGACCAAACCAATGTGCTGCTGTGTGGGGGAGTTTTGGCACAAAACACTGGAGTTAGTACCCAAAGTGATGCTTTATTTCACATGCATAAATACTTTTTTCATGTACCGATATCCAAATGAGTATTGTGTGAGTATCGATATATCAACCTGCCCCCCTCTCTTTAAAGACTACTCACCTCCTAAACACTGAGCCCCATGCCTTCTCCTTCTTTACAATGTGCTTTTAAAATTTGCTGTTTGGTGTCAAAAATGTGATATTTCTCCCCCTCCTCCCAAGAATTAACGTATTGATGCACAATTATCACATTACCGCTGTTGTAGTGAACTAGGGCTGCACAATATCGCAAAATTATCGTTATCGCATTATCAGCAAACTCAATATCCGTATCGCAAGAATCTAAATATATCACAATAACGCTGTGGTCTCCATCTGACAGAGATTTACACTGAAGAATCATTTTCCACCAGAGCCTTAAAAGAACATGTGCTGTGACTAAATAAAAATGTATAAAAAGTCCAGTTTTAGTGGTAATTTAATTAATTTAGCCACAGCTCAGCCTTGTTTTATTCCTGGTTTAGTCTGAGTTAAGTTTTGATTTTGTCGCTGTTTTGACTTGTAAATACAGGAACTTACATTTTTGTGAAATGTAGTGAATTTCACTTACTATGTTCAAAAAATAGGCTCTATTTTCAAATATTGCAATAATATTGTTATTGCAATTTTCAACATAGTTATCGAATATCGCATGTTTTCTCCATATCGTGCAGCCTTATTTTATAACTTAAAATAATGTATCTGTGGAAAACCACTTCTTTTGGGGAGCTGTTACTGTGACAATGAAGAGAACGCTTGGATTAGGTGTCTGTCGCCTGTGGAAATGGACAGAGCATAAAATTGCTCATAGCACGGCAATTAGCAACATGATGCTAACAGATAGATAAATGAGCTGTTTCGTCGTGATGGAGGTTTAAGGCTGAAATGATCAGAACAAGTCTGGTGACGGTGTTTGGGCTTTAGAAACGCGCTTTCTGGTTTCTCGTGTCTATGCAGAGCTGTGAGACCGAGCGTTTTCAGCTCTGGAGAAGGGCAGCGCCTCAGCATACAGGATTACTCAAACAGAATACTACTGCAGGTCTGTTTTTGAGGTGGAGATGACATTAAAACATGGTTAAAAGCTCAGAAAAGTTGATTTATCCAGAATAGAGGACCGTCAGCAGTTGTGTTGTGCAGCAGTACTTAACTTTTCATTTGACAGCGCCGTTACAAACTCAGAGGATTTTAATGTGTCTGGTGAATATGTGGCTGAGGTTGCAGTGAAGAGTTTGGTGCATTGTGCTATTGGAAAACAGTTGTTCTTTATTCATGACAGGAACCAAAAAATGCACTATAAATGTAAATGTTTGTGTGCTATGCATTTAAACCTAATTCAACACAATTTCTTTTTGTTTTTTTTAAGTAACAGCTTAAACTCATTCATATTCACTCATCTTCTGCTGCTTCTTCAGGTTGTGGTTTGATGGAAATTTGCTTTTAGCGTTCACAGTGGGCACAGTGTCATGTCAGTCTTTGTTTTAGGTTGTGTTAAAGAGGCATTATGCTACAGCGTTATGCCTAATTCACGCCGAATGTGTTACGTGTGCAGTGCGTCTCTGACAACAGCCAGCAGAGCTCACAGGAGATTAGTGAGTTTAAAGCCATTGTAGGTAGTGAGTGGAAAACTGACTAGAGGGCGCTGTTTTGCGAGTGTAGCAGGCAGCATTATATCCCGCCCCTGGCAGACCCAGCACGGCTCAGCAGTGCTGTGCTGAAACCATGGTCACGGTCTTTAGCATGGCCAGGCAGTGAAGGTGTGGACGTCACAACCTTCTCCTATTTCTCATAACTAGAACATAAAAGAAATGTACTGAAATATATCTGATCCACACTCACAGCAGTCCCACAGCAACAATACAGGCCCCATACAACAGCAACAATCATTATAAGTATTGTAAGAGTCAGACTGCTAGTTATTGTTAGCCGCTTAGCTAGTGTCACTGAGAGTTGCTTATACAAATGCAATAAACAACTGCAGGACTCATTCTAGCCAACATTTTGAGGTACTGCTCATGTGCACATGTTACCATTAGGTGGCACTGTTTTACAAATATAAAGAAAAGAATCTCACTGGTTTAAAAGAAACGTAGCGACCATAGCATCCCCTTTCGTTCCCGGAGCTCTCTTCACCGATCAAATGCCACTCCAATATTCACTCCAGTTTTAGCTCTTTCTCGGTCTAACCTCTTTTTGTTTTCTTCTTTCTCTAAAACAGTTTTTGTTTTTCTAACTAAGGCAACAGTGTGTGCAGGAGTGATCAGCTGCAAGGTCTCTGCCATGACTGCGACTGCTTTCCCAGGAAGACTCCTTCTGTTGTGCGCAGTAGGTGGCCACAACAACAGACTTTGAGTGGCAGCCACCAATAATCATACAGAGCCATTTTGGTCCGAATAAAGTTTTATAAAAATGTAATTTTTAAAAAGATAAAAAATACAGACAAATACAAAATACTCACTGTTTTGATGGCTATTTATTGGTAAAAAAAAAAAAAAAAGTTTTTAATTTCATGACAAAATATGTTTAAAAACCCTATTACCTACAATGGCTTTGAGCTTAAGTTATGAGTTCACGCAATAACAAGCATGTGTACAGAGAGCCATATGAAAACAAAACACTGTCAAAATTCTGGCAAACCAAAATATAACTTACTTCCTTTACTTTGTCCTGTTCTGACTGTATTTTCTCTCACAGTTGGATTCTTTTCTGAATGAATGTGTTCTGGACCCCGGTGAGGTTGGACCGCTGAGATTAGGCCTGACTCTGACACTGACAAATCTCCCACATTACCGCTCCGTGTGCGGGCTGCGTCTCCACACCACGCGCCAACTACGGCTTCTCCAAAAAACCACCACTTTTTTTTTTTATAATATATTTTTTTGTCCTTTTAACAAAGCCAGAAACGGTGTCCTCTTCAGCCCGGAGATAAGGCTGCTCCAGGTGTGCGTGCGTTTGACTAATGTGTTTACGGCCGCGGTAATGAATAGACCGGAGAAAATGAGAGTAATTAATTTGAGGTGTTGGAGCTAAATAACAAAACAAATCCAGGCAAAACGGCTTTATTTCCCTTCGGAGGACGGTCCGGGTCCCCGCCCCGCGCCGATCTAATGAGGCTTTGATTCAGGCCTGGTTCGTGTTTGATGTGTTGTGTGTTATTTTTAGGATGAAACAAGGACAGCGTTCATACACAAATGCATGGATTAAGTGTTTACCTTCTTTTTAGAGAGGAACATTGAAAGGTGTAGAGAAAAACAAGGTTCTGATGAGGAAAAATGGTTTAACTTTAGTTTTAAGATGAATAGATACAACAGGGGGGATTGGTGTGGCGCGGGGGGAAAACAAAACCACTTCACCTGCTTGGAAACTTTTCAATCTTTTTGATGTTTTCAGGTGCATTATTTGCATATTAAGCAATTTTAAAAGAAGTCATGTCTACACAATATATCGCAAAATTATCGTTATCGCAATATCAGTATCGCAATAATATAAATATATCGCGATAACACTTCTGACAGAGATTTACACTGAAGAATCATTTTCCACCAGAGCCTTAAAAGAACATGTGTTGTGACTAAATAAAAATGTTTAAAAAGTCCAGTTTTAGTGGTAATTTAATTAATTTAGTCACAGCTTAGCCTTGTTTTATTCCTGGTTTAGTCTGTGGTAAGTTTTGATTTTGTCGCTGTTTTGACTTGTAAATACAGGAACTTACATTTTTGTGAAATGTAGTGAATTTAATTTACTATGTTCGAAAAGTAGGCTCTGTTTTCAAATATTGCAATAATATCGTTATCGGAATTTTCGACATAGTTATCGAATATCGCATGTTTTCTCCATATCGTGCAGCCCTAGTCTACATGGAGTCTTTACTCGGTCTGAGTACTGTTAAATAATACCTTTGTGGTATCGAAAGTTTCAGTACCTAATGACCTTTAATGTTCCATTGTAAGAATCAAATAAACCACACAAACAAAATCACACAAACTACTGGTTTTAACTTACAGCTAAGAATTTTGCTTACTTGAATAAGATCAAGACTTTTTAACGCTATACTGACAAATTAACTTCACTGACAGATAAGACTTTAAACTTTGTGCCAGTTTTTGTTTCTTGTGAATAAGCCCAGTACTTGGAAATATTAGTCATAAACTACACCAAAACATCTGCATTGTGAATCTCCAGCAGCAGATTCTATAAATTTCTGACCTGCCTCCTGCTCAGTTTTAAACTATCGCCTAGGGCTGCACGATATATCGCAAAATTATCGTTATCGTAATATCAGCAAATGCAATATCTGTATTGGAAGAATCTAAATATATCGCAACTACTGCTGGTATCGAAAAATGTATTTTTATTCAATACCAAGTTTCAATCCCTAATGGGACCTTTAATGCTCCTTTGTAAGAATCAAATAAATAACACAGAATAAATCACACAAACTACTGGTTTTATCTTACAGCTAAGAATTGTTGGTTTTGTTGTTGTACTACTGCCATCACTGGGGTCAAGATACTTTTAATTATGAAGAAATGCTTAAAAAATTTGATTAAGTAAAGCCAGTTTTAGAAAATGTACTCAGAAAAAGAATCTACCTCAGTAAAGTACTTGAGTTACTTTCCACTTCTGGTATTTTCTACAACCATTAATCCAGTTTTGTCAACAGCCAATGAGAGCTTCTGTAGTGCTGCTGTCTTTTGAATTTTTTCCTGAAGTACTCCAGTATCATTTACAGACTACACAACACCAGCCTCCTCCTCTGACTCAGGTGTCCCTCAGAGAGTCTCCTGTTCGCTGTTGACTCAATCTGTTACCGTGGAAACAGCAGGTCGTAGGTCCTTTCCAGGAAAACAACTCGAGTGTCCAAAACAAATAAAGACGGAGCGATGGCGGCGTGAACCTCTTCAGCCGAGGTTAAGTCTGAGGAACCACACTCGTTTTCTAAAAACAGCGGCCAAGGCCAAAGAAGGAGATGCACGAGAAGTGAGTTTATCTCCGAATCAGAGGCAAGAGGAGTAAAGAGGGTTAGAGCAGGAGCGGGAGAGGCCCAGGAGCGCTCAGGATGAAGTACAAATATAATTACAGTACACTTTATAATACACGCATCAGTAAAGTATTAGTTAAAGGTGCCAAGAGCAGTATCTTTTTTAATACTTCATAAAAAAGGCCCATATGTATCCCATTTTTTGATGTTTTGCACCCTGTTTTTTGTGGATAACTTTTACTGTATTGGTTCAAATGGCATAGATTTTGCCCCAGGTGTGTATTTTTGGATGAATTTTTAGATTTCAGGATTTTTTTTTAAATCCTCTTAAAAAGGTGTCTAAAAAACAGTCACACCTTTACCCCTAAGACATTTTTGTGCTCCCATTAAAACAACATTTTTATTCTACACTGTCACTGCAATATAATTTCACATTTTTATCAAGTATTTCATGAATTCATGACAGTGAGGGATTGGAATTTTAGTTTTTATTGTTTTTCACTAGGTGGCGCCATTTCCCCATGTATGGTAGACAGAGATATAAATGTGGAGATGGCCACATTAGTGTTTGTATAAATGACCAAGCCTACAAGGCAAATAAAAACATGTTTTGAGTCTTTATTAGGTCTGAGTACTGTTAAATGATACCTTTGTGGTATCGAAAGAAAAGTTGTGATACTGGTATCGAAAAATTTATTTTTATTCTAAGTTTCAATACCTAATGGGACCTTTAATGTTCCTTTGTAAGAATCAAATAAATAACACAGAATAAATCACACAAACTACTGGTTTTAACTTACAGCTAAGAATTTTGCTTCAAAAGTTGGTCTTGTTGTTGTACTAACTACTGTACTACTTTCCACTTCTGGTATTTTCTACAACCATTAATTCAGTTTTCTCTGTTCTGACTTGTAAATACAGGAACTTACATTTTTGTGAAATGTAGTGAATTTAACTTACTATGTTCGAAAAGTAGGCTCTTTTTTCAAACATCGCAATAATATCGTAATCGCAATTTTCAACAGTTATCGAATATCGCATGTTTTCTCCATATCGTGCAGCCCTGCTATAGGCCCTTTAGGACATCACATGAACACAAATATATATTACACATATGTCATGACACACCACACCAACACTTTGCAATGATACATCAAAAATAGAAAAACACTGCACCCAGCAGCAGATACTGCAGTTTGACTCAGTATCATCTCATTAAAACACATCTCTCTGTTTATCTGATGGACACAGCGGTGAGAACAGTCAGATATGAGTGAGGCTGGAGTCATTTAAAGAATATAAAGCTTAAGAAGCAAAAGTAGTGGAGCATAAAAGTTGGCACAGTGGAAGAGTGCTGAGCATGCCTGCCTACACACCACTAGGCAGTGTGGATATTAAAAGCCCTGTTTAGTTTGGCTACACCTCTCTGCTGTATCTGCAGAGTTTTAAAATAATCTTTGTAACGGGTTTAACTATGGCAGGGCAGGGCTTGTGTTGTGATGTTAAAACCCAGCTTAAGCATGGACTAATGGCCCAAACGCATACAAATTTATGCTCAAAATGAACTTTTTTTTCTTGAATTGCTGGAAGAGATCTCTGACAACCTTGACAGCATATTTCAGGATCTAGAAGTGTTATGTATAAATACCAATTACAATATAGTGGTATTTTGTTGTCTTTTTAAAATAATTTAGTCGTAATACATGCATAATTTACATGAGTATTCTTTTTCCATTTATATCATTCCAGTTAAATGAGTGGATGAATGTGTGCTACAGAAAAACAAACCTCTGCAAAGTTGAAATGGCTCTAAGAAAAGAAACCATGCTGAAGACCTTACGGCGCTGTTGCAGCTGTTCCATGTGCAGTATTTCTAACAACTCCTTCGTCTAAAATCTTTCTTTTACAAATGCTTCCTTTATTTCTCCTCACTAGATGTTTTTTTTTATGTAAATCTGTTCACATTATGACTCTGCTCTCATTCATTTGCTGCCAAACCCACGGTGTCTCTCCCCCTCAGCTCCAGCCTCAGCTCCTGGCACCAGCAGCAGCAGCAGCAGCACCAGCAGTGGTCTGTAGTCAGTAGTCTGTAGTCTGTAGTTACTAGTCTGTAGTCAGTAGTCTGTAGTGTGCAGTCTGTAGTCTGTCATCTGTAGTCAGTAGTCAGTCGTCTGTAGTCTGTAGTCTGTAGTCTGTAGCCAGTAGTCTGTAGTCTGTAGTCAGTAGTCAGTAGTGTGTAGTCAGTAGTGTGTAGCCAGTAGCCAGTAGCCTGTAGCCTGTAGCCAGTAGCCAGTAGCCTGTAGCCTGTAGCCAGTAGCCTGTAGCCAGTAGCCTGTAGTCTGTAGCCTGTAGTCTGTAGCCAGTAGCCTGTAGCCTGTAGTCAGTAGCCTGTAGCCTGTAGCCAGTAGCCTGTAGCCTGTAGTCAGTAGCCTGTAGTCTGTAGTCTGTAGTCAGTAGCCAGTAGCCTGTAGCCTGTAGCCAGTAGCCAGTAGCCAGTAGCCTGTAGCCAGTAGCCTGTAGCCTGTAGTCAGTAGCCTGTAGCCTGTAGTCAGTAGCCAGTAGCCTGTAGCCTGTAGCCAGTAGCCAGTAGCCAGTAGCCAGTAGCCAGTAGCCAGTAGCCTGTAGTCAGTAGCCTGTAGTCAGTAGCCAGTAGCCTGTAGCCAGTAGCCAGTAGCCAGTAGCCTGTAGCCAGTAGCCAGTAGCCTGTAGCCAGTAGCCAGTAGCCAGTAGCCAGTAGCCAGTAGCCAGTAGCCAGTAGTCAGTAGTCAGTAGCCTGTAGCCAGTAGCCAGTAGCCAGTAGCCTGTAGCCAGTAGCCTGTAGCCAGTAGCCTGTAGCCAGTAGCCTGTAGCCAGTAGCCAGTAGCCTGTAGCCAGTAGCCAGTAGCCAGTAGCCTGTAGCCAGTAGCCAGTAGCCAGTAGCCAGTAGCCAGTAGCCAGTAGCCAGTAGCCTGTAGCCAGTAGCCTGTAGCCAGTAGCCAGTAGCCAGTAGTCAGTAGCCTGTAGCCAGTAGCCAGTAGCCTGTAGCCTGTAGCCAGTAGCCAGTAGCCAGTAGCCTGTAGCCAGTAGCCAGTAGCCAGTAGCCAGTAGCCAGTAGCCTGTAGCCAGTAGCCAGTAGCCTGTAGCCTGTAGCCAGTAGCCAGTAGCCAGTAGCCAGTAGCCTGTAGCCAGTAGCCTGTAGCCAGTAGCCTGTAGCCTGTAGCCTGTAGCCAGTAGCCAGTAGCCAGTAGCCTGTAGCCAGTAGCCAGTAGCCTGTAGCCTGTAGCCTGTAGCCAGTAGCCTGTAGCCAGTAGCCTGTAGCCAGTAGCCAGTAGCCAGTAGCCTGTAGCCAGTAGCCAGTAGCCAGTAGCCTGTAGCCAGTAGCCAGTAGCCTGTAGCCAGTAGCCTGTAGCCTGTAGCCAGTAGCCAGTAGCCTGTAGCCAGTAGCCTGTAGCCAGTAGTCAGTAGCCTGTAGCCAGTAGCCAGTAGCCTGTAGCCTGTAGCCAGTAGCCAGTAGCCTGTAGCCAGTAGCCAGTAGCCAGTAGCCAGTAGCCAGTAGCCAGTAGCCTGTAGCCAGTAGCCTGTAGCCTGTAGCCTGTAGCCAGTAGCCAGTAGCCTGTAGCCAGTAGCCTGTAGCCTGTAGCCAGTAGCCAGTAGCCTGTAGCCTGTAGCCAGTAGCCTGTAGCCTGTAGCCTGTAGCCTGTAGCCTGTAGCCAGTAGTCAGTAGCCAGTAGTCAGTAGTCTGTAGCCAGTAGCCAGTAGCCAGTAGCCTGTAGCCTGTAGCCAGTAGCCTGTAGCCTGTAGCCTGTAGCCTGTAGCCAGTAGCCTGTAGCCTGTAGCCAGTAGTCAGTAGTTAGTAGTCAGTAGTTAGTAGTCTGTAGTATATTTGTTGGATGCTGGTTTTTCCGCTCTCTGCTGCGGCGCTGGGCTGCTGCTCCTTCTCTGAGCTGAGCTGTTAAATATTCATGTCGGTGTTGTGCTGTTAAAATAAGGCTCATTAGCACTCCAGCCTCTTTTTGAAGTTCCGCCTCTCTCTCGTGTCACTCGCACAAACAACAACAACAACAACAGCAATAACAACAACAACACAAACACTGGCTTCGTCTTCTGTAAAGTGGGTTAAAGGAGCTCCACCAGCACACACAGAGATAGTAGGTTTACATTAATAAACTGCTGTAATCTCCCAGTCATACATTGATATTGCAGACTCTGATCATCCTCTTTATGTTTTCTTGTTTGTCTTTGTTCAGATTTTGTAGCTACAAGACGCAGAAATCAAGCTGGAACTGTTCAGTCTGCAGGACGATGTTTGAAATGTGTGGCCTACTGATGTTTCATTTGAAGCACTAAAGTGGAACTCAGTAGAATTTCTCGTTTCTTCTGTTTTTTTGCCTAATCCCTCTATAGCGCCCTCTACAGTGGTCGCTCCATTTTGTGTCTGAATGTCTAATGGATAAAAAATCGTGCATTCAAAATTTCCCACAGTGCATTTTGAAAAGTAGTGCACAGCGATGGTCACTAGAGGTCAGTATAGACCAGGATGCTTTGCGAGTTTTGGAGGAGAACAGCGGGACCGTGACAGGTCTTTAAACTGTACACAACACATCTGAATGAAACCAGTTAGAAACGCCTTTTTTTTTTTTTTTTTTACTTCTGTCACGTCATAATCAGAAATAAAAAGCTCTTAAATAAACCGTTGCAGTGTAAAATTGCTAACGTTAGCTTAGCCAGCGTTCAGCCTCCCCACGTAAGGCACAGAGCTGCAAAAATCATCTGTTTTATTCATTATAGCGATAATTCATGTTAAATATCACACGTATGACTATTACCGTATTTTCCGCACTATAAGGCGCATCGGATTATAAGGCGCACCTTCAATGAGTGGCCTATTTTAAAACTGTTTTCATATATAGGGCGCACCGCATTATAAGGCGCATCCACTAGATGGCGCTGCGCTAAAGGGAATGTCAGTAAAACAGTCAGATAAGTCAGTCAGTCAAACTTTATTAATAGAATACAAACCAGCGTTCTTACAACTTCCTCGTTGAAAACAATGTATTTCCAACTCCATTTGTCACAGTTCAAAGCTACATGAACAGCGTTCGAGCGCTCAGTTTTCTGTCCCCTCAATGTCGCAACTCTTCTACTGAGATGGAGCAAAGGCCGCGCCTCCTTGTTCTTTTGCGGCAGGATCCATAAACACGCCTATGGCACACATGAACAGCTGGGACTGGAATTCCCCTTTACCGTTTTTACCGCTGTCACTTCGGCGACGCCTCCTGAATACGGTAGCCATAATTAACCAACACTGATCCATATATGGAGGCAAAAAAACATTTTATTTTATTTTTTTTACCATTTTCTCAACACTGTCCATTTATCCAGGCTGTGGACCAGCACAAACGGTACACTTTTATGCGTCATGATGTCAGTAGTGGGTAGTTTATGTTGGTGCGCTCTGTGGTGTGGCCTCAGTTGCAGTTGTACTTTTCTGTTTCGTTAGCGTCATGCATCGTCTACCATTCCCTCCTTGTGTTTGTGAACAGAATGTTTCCAAAGACCGGTACAGGAAGTTGAAAAAGATAATAATATATATTTTAATGACGGAATTAGCGCTAGCCACCGAACATCACAAATTAAATATAATCCAGACAGATTTGACAACTGACAACCACTCTGCCACATGTGAGTAATATCAGAGCCTGGTTTGATAACTTTAGCGAGTTTATCAACTTTTGATTTAACGTACAAATTAGCATCTATATTTAGCATATAAGCTAAACGCTACGTAATTTACATGTCTTAGTTTCAATGTTACGCAGGACAAGTAATAACAGAAATGTGTTGGACAACAAGGAGACAAGGAGAGAGAGGAAATGAACGAGCGAAGTGTTGCCACAGAAGAACGTAAAAAGTTTATTTCCGAATCCTCCGCTACAGAAAACAGCCGTGAGTCTTGATATTCGCTGATTTATCTTGCTAAAGCTACTGAAAACACTGGGCTCCTCCCCAAAGTTGGAGGCTGCGCACATGCTCAGGAGCAAAGGATCATGGTCTGTGTAGTTCTCTCTGCTTTTTATCATGGCACTGCAACAAAACTATGTATTTTCGTTTGGGGAGAATACTGTTTGATACCGTAACGAGACCATGACGATATCGAGAAACTTTTGCTATTGCGATATCGCGATATCACCAATACTGTTACATTCCTAATAAATATATAAACAACAATCGGTTCCTTCTCCAAAAACGTCTAAATTAATATTTTTATTTTGCTCCCTCGTAGAAATGAATGGGATTGAACGATAATATCAGTACCAGGCTGTGTGCGTAACTTTTCTAAATACGACACCTAAGCCACACAATAATCATCAGCTGACTGCCGAACTTGTTTCCATGACAACAGTCCACAAGCAAACAAGGAAAGCCTTTGAGCACTACATTTCAGAGAGTTGCACCTGAACATATCGTCACGTAGTTAATCTGTCAAACTTTTTATGGAGCACATGCAGTCAGTATATCCTTTGCAAAAAGAAGTCAGCACTCTCTTGAGAAAATAGCTTTAGCTTTAGCTTTAGCACTGTGTTACGCTTGGAGCTCTGTGCAGGACGTGGACAGATATAACGCATGTGTGTCCTGAGTCGGACACTTTCAGCTAAAATTCTACTACTTTTTTATCTTCAACAAGTCATAAAATCGCTCATTTAATCTCTTAATGCAAATTGTATAAAATAAAAGTACATTTTCTTACGTTTATAAGGATATATTGGTTGGATACCGTATTTTCCGCACTATAAAGCGCACCTAAAAGCCTTTAATTTTCTCAAAAACCGACAGTGCGCCTTATAATCCGATACACCTTATATATGGATCAATGTTGGTTAATTATGGCAACCGTATTCAGGGGGCGTCGCCGAACTGACAGCAGTAAAAACGATACAGGGGAATTCCAGTCCCAGCTGTAGAATGTAGAAGAGTTGCGACATTGAGGGGACAGAAAACTGAGCGCTCGAACGCTGTTCATGTAGCTTTGAACTGTGACAAATGGAGTTGGAAATACTTTGTTTTCAACGAGGGAGTTGTAAGAACGCTGGTTTGTATTCTATTAATAAAGTTGGACTGACTGACTTATCTGACTGTTTTATTGATATTCCCTTTAGCGCAGCACCATCTAGTGGGTGCGCCTTATAATGCGGTGCACCCTATATATGAAAACAGCTTTAAAATAGGCCATTCATTGAAGGTGCGCCTTATAATCTGATGCGCCTTATAGTGCGGAAAATATGGTAGTTTCTTTTACAAATAATTTATTGTGGCCGTATGAAATAGCGCTATCGTCCAAGGTTTAAGCTCGGCAGTGCTATGGCCCTGAGTCGGACACACGAAAGTTCCAGTATCATCTTCCTGGCGTTTTCAGCCTTATTTGTTGGATTTTTCACTTGTGATTGGCTCTAATTTAAGGCTGGGGTATTTACGTTCACAAATCTTCACATTCGGTTCCTTGTTTACATCTTTTAAAATAAGATTGTGGGCTAAGCTAATCAGAAATTCACAAGACGGACAAAGTTAGCCACAAAAACACTAAGATCACTGAAAGAACGTCGCCCGAGTGTGACCTGAGCGTTCCCTGCGCATTTCCCTCTCAGAATTATTTTCATATCATGATTATTTGATAAACACTTAGCATAAATACACAAAAATTACCACAGAGGTAGAGCAATCTGTGGAGTTTTTGTTTACCCATCGTTAGCCAGTTAACACCTTTACGAACGTCTGTTAGAAGGCTGAAAAATGCCAAAAGGTGCTCACGTTACACCATCACGTAGTTAATGTGTGGCTTCCTCTCTCCGTGATCTGTCAAACTTTTAAGTATATCCTTTGCAAAAAGAAGTCAGTACTCTCTCAAGAAAATAGCTTTAGCTTTAGCGCTGTGCTATGCTTGGAGCTCTGTGCAGGACGTGGGAAGATATACAACCTAAAAGCATCAAAGCTAAATTGTTTTCACAAGCAAGGCAACTATGAGACAAATGATGTTGTAGAATTCAATGAGAAAGGTAAAGGAACATCCCACTCTACAACCTGCTAACGCTCAGAAACAAATTCACAAAATAATAAAGTCACACTAAGAAAATCAACGTCAGTATCCATCCTTACCGAGTATTTGTTTGAGTCATCTTTTGAAGTACTGCCTCGGCATACACGTCTTGTCAGCTCACACTGTTTTGACAAATTAAACTTTCCCATCAGTCTCTTTGCTGTAATGTTGATATGAGTCAGTACATTACTTTAAAGACAGCACTTATAAAACATTACAAAGAGATTAAATCCTTTATCATCCTACAAAATATAAAGATCATTCTCACAGTCGGCCTAAATTCTCATTGAAAAGCCTGCAGATAAAACCGTGTCCGTGCGCAGCTCTCCTGGTTTAAAGGTTGCTGCACCTCGCTGTCGAGCCCAAAGGCAACCTATTAACATCCACTTTATCAGCTCCTCCATATTTCATGACCCGTTCATTAAACTTTAACGCTCTTCTCTGGAACACGCCTGTGATTTTAGTGCAAACCCGTGTCCACCGTTAGAGCTCTTCCTTCACCAAGACGAGATACCTTTTAGCTTTTAGCCGCTCCACCACGAAATACAGGATTTTATGGTCCTATAGAAGTCATAGATATAATGGTAATGGATAGAATTAATTACTGGTTCTTTACAGAGGCCCGCAGCAAAATGTGTCTTACTAATTGCAGAATCAATTCTCCAAAATCTGTAACTGGCTCTGTAACAAAGCCACACATTTCGGTTTAATAAATGTGAATAAAAATGGCTCCACAGAAACGTTGTGAGAAGGGTTTTCTGCAGGTGAAGATAGTTTAGAGATTTAGGCACTAACAAACAACTTAAAACCTCATCTAAAAACACTTTATGCAGCCTCTGGTCGCTGAGTCGATTATTCCGTTGGCGAGATCTTGGGTGACAAAAGTTTTATTGGTCGATTATTTGGATTAGGGCTGCAGCTATTGATTATTTTGTTTGATTAATCGAGTAATCGAATAAAAGATTCTCTTGCGTGTCTGCGTATTATAACAAGTAACACATTTTAATGCACATCTGTGAATCTGTCAGTTTAACATTAAGAAGTGTTTTTTCATATTTTAATGCATTACATTGCAAATATCTTTGTAAATGTGGGTTTTATTACTATACATTATATACTTACTTATACTTTATACTTACTTATACTGGGCTACATTATTATATACTAATTATATATTGAATCGGAATATTTGTAAATGCCTATACAAAACAATGCAAAAGATGCAGAGGTGTGCATTCACCCTACTGAACAAAGGTTTTACAGAGGTAATAAAAACACTTTCTCTATGATTATTAGTGTTTTTGTCGTCTGCAGAGTCGGTATTTAAGCTTCTCTGTGCGTTAGCTTTAGCATTAGCCGAACAGTGCGACGCTTGGAGGACGCCGTTTCCTCTAAAACCTCTTTCACGATGGTGCTGTTCTCTACGTAGTTTATATCTACATTTAAAATGCGAACTACAACTCAAATTTATTTAGTTTATAGCCCAACCCCAGCCTTACTGTCGCTCGTGTGTTGTGCATTAACCATGCGGAAACTTCGCTCCATGCATACAAAGTTCCCAGTGCCAGTCTTATTTACATTAAATAAACGAAGCTTCGAGGCAAAGAATGTTAATCGAAGCTTTTTACTCATCAAATTACTCTTTGCATCAAAAAATTTGGTCTAATTTATTACTTGATAACTTTTGCTTTTCATTTTATTGAAGATAGCAAGATGATTTTTTTTGGAGAACAATATATTTTAAAGCCATTTTTTCTAAATGTTTTATCATCTTAGAACTATATAATCGCTCTTCTGGGCATAACTTTGGTCGACTAACAATTTCTTTGGTCGCCTAGTCACAAGTCTGGGTTATCAATGTGCACACTGCAAAAAATCAATATCTGCATTTGATAAAATTACTTGAATTCAGCTTATTAATCTTGATTTTAGCAATAATTCAGATCATCAATTTTGATTTAAGCAAAAATTAACTAGTTAGATTTATTTATTTATTTATTAGGTAACTTATTGCTAGATTATTTGCCTTGTTTTAAAGTATTTTTCCCTGTTTCAAGATATTTTTACTTATTTCAAGCAAAATTATCTGTCCATGGGGTAAGAAAAAAAAGAGTTTGCATGCAAAAATAGCTTGAAACAGTGAAAAATACTTTAAAACAAGGCAAATAATCTAGTAATAAGTTACCTAATAAATAAATCTGATCTAGTGAAAATTGCTCAAATCAAGATTCTTGACCTGAATTACCTGAAGTAATTTTATCTAACGTAGATACTGAAAATTTGCAGTGCTTGAACCTCGAGTTGAGTCTTTGCCCCTCAGAAACTCACAAGCCCAAGTCATCTGTCATCTGAGTCGAGTCATGAGCCACGGAAATGAGGCCGTCCTGTGCTCAGACTCAAGTCCTCCATTTCTGTTTGAGAGCAGTTTTGGAAATAACCAGGACCTTTCTTCCGAGATGAAGCTGTAAATTCAACCAGGAAGATTGATTTCTTTTCCCCATCTGCTCCCTCTTATCTGTCTGTCTCTGTCAGCCAATCACAGCCTGCCACCTGCCACTCACCTCTCAGCCATTGTTACATAAATACACGCCCTCTCCCCTCAGTCATCCTGCCCCAACTCCACCGCAGCAGCAGAACCATCAGCCTCCTCAGCCTCTCCCTTCATTGCATCGCTGACGTCTCATAAATTATCCGTTACACTTCACTCATTTGTATCAAGTCTCTCCTGGTTGATTTACATTTACTATGGTTAGACTTCTGGACCACACATGTCCTAGTATCTACTCAGCTGTCTATTATTGTTTTATCTATTTTTTTTTTTTTCATTAACAGTACTTTAGGATGAAAGACTATGGCGCCTGAGTAAAACATTATTTTCTGCATAAGCTGGTGACAAATTAAACCAACTAATTCCATGGTGTTCATATTACATCACTAGATTTTGAACAAATATTTTGCTTGTTCACCACTTTTCAAACACAATCCAGCCACAAGGTTGCATCAGGAAGGGCATCTGGCGTAAAACCTATGCCAAATCAATGTACAAGTAACTGCACAAAAGGAGAAGATGCCTGACTGTGGCGACTCGAGACGGAAAAACCCGAAAGGAAAAACGACAAAAAGTTCACTGTAGAGAGCAGTTTCATAAATGGCCATTATCCTTCTCTTTTGAATTATAATTAGTGTTTTTAAAAGCAATCTTTAGACTTTTATAGATCCCAAAACCATTCTTAAAATTCTCTCTGTAGCCTTTCTGGAGCTCGTATTCTTCCACTAAAGGACCCCCGCAGTCCAGTGAAATACGGTCCACCCGAGTTCAAACCAAAGCCATAGTCCCCTGTTCAGTCTCTGTGGAGCTGCTCTTAGATCACACGCCTCTCTGAAGTCCGTCTGAAGTCCAAACCTCTGCCCTGGATCTATGGAGGTCCTGCTGGGCTCCTGGGACGTCCCATTAACCCGTAACCTCACTGCTGCTTCACAGTCTGATGGATGAACAGAGCTGGGGGAAGTCCTGCCTCAGGCTCCAGCCACAAAAAATACACAAACTGGGATATCAAATGGGAGAATTTCATATTTTATTATTGTTAATATTATTTTTATTTTATAGCACACTCTTAAACATCTTCCCAAACATTTTACACCAAGTACCGCCATTACGAACTAGTAACCAAAACCAGGACTAAACCAGGACTAAGCAGTCTCCTACACTTAGAATTTTATCTCCAACCAAAACAAGTCTTTGGTGAAGTTTGGTGTCAGAATACCTTTACTGTGTATCCTTGGTAGGGCTGCACGATATGGAGAAAACATGCGATATTCGATAACTGTTGAAAATTACGATAACAATATTATTGCGATATTTGAAAATAGAGCCTACTTTTCGAACATAGTAAGTTAAATTCACTACATTTCACAAAAATGTAAGTTCCTGTATTCAAGTCAAAACAGCCACAAAATCAAAACTTAACACAAACTAAACCAGGAATAAAACAAGGCTAAGCTGTGACTAAATTAATTAAATTAGCACTAAAACTGGACTTTTTAAACATTTTTATTTAGTCACAACACATGTTCTTTTAAGGCTCTGGTGGAAAATGATTCTTCAGTGTAAATCTCTGTCAGATGGAAGACCACAGCGTTATTGCGATATATTTAGATTCTTGCGATACGGATATTGCGTTTGCTGATATTGCGATAACGATAATTTTGCGATATATCGTGCAGCCCTAATCTCTGTCTTGCCTGGCCTATACCTATCCTATGTTTTCTTATCTATTGTATACCAAAGACTTTAGTTGTTCTGGGAAATATGAAGTGGATTTTCACAGAAGATGAAAGAAATGGTCACAAATATATAGTCAATCTGAGACACAGAGTGCCACTTAAGGCCCGCCCCATTTCAGAAATACGGTTATGATTGGTCAGTTTGGATTGATTTGGGTAGAAGTAGGATTTAAACAAATAGTAGGGGTTCCAGACACGCATAACTTCACAATGTTCAGCCTTTGACAGCAAGTTTTGGCCAATCACAGGCCACCGCTCACCTACTGTACATGAAATCTGCCGAAATCATGCTCTTGAGTATCCCAGTTATGCTTGGGTTTTTGAAGTATCCTGGGGGTGACCGGGATACTTAAACTACTGAATTAATTATCCCAGATATCCCACCATCCTTATGAGAAACCGGGATATTCTAACTCACTGGTTCCCAACCTTTTTGGCCTCGAGGACCTGGCTTAGTCCTGGTTTGACCTGGTTCAGACCTAGTTTATTTCTCAGTTCAGTTTATTTGCCATTTGCAGTATTAAAAAGACCTACATTGGAAAACAGTTGCAAAAAGCTCAAAGTGCACAGTCAACATTTAAACAAAGCACAAGCCTTAAATAAAACAACACATGGACACATAAAAAAAACAAAAAAACGGATAGATACTAACAATAAAAACACTGTATATATAAATAGCAGTAAAAGAGCTAACTAAAACAATAAGGCGCATGCCTGAGGTATGGTTTACACCTGGTTTAGTTCTGGTTTTAGATCTTTGTTTTTCTGGTTTAGTTCTAGACCTGGTTTAATCCTGCTTTAGTTCAAGTTTAGTCCCTGTTTTGTCCGTCTTTAGTATTGCATTTTTATGTTAATCCCTGTTTTAAATTCCAGTTTTATCTCTCAGCACAGTCTTAGTTCAGATTTAGGTTAATTATAGTCATTAACATCCAAATATTTTCTGAAAAGGCACTGTAAATGATCAAATAACTCCACGTACTCCCTGTAATGTGCTCCCAGGGGTCCCCGTATTGGGAAACACTGCTCTAACTGGAAAACTCTGATAGAAACCATAGATTCTGAGGAATGTGTAGTATCCTGTGCAGTCCTTATATCATCTTGCGCTGCTCTTACGTGTTTATTTGGATATTTCTTGTCCCTCTGTCTCTATAAATATAATTATGAAAATAAATGTAAATAAACAATGTGTTAGCAACGTTGTCACAGCTCATTGCCGTATGTGTCATAAGCACTCACACCACCTTCCCCTATACATCCTGGATACTGAGATCTGTCATCTATACAGAGATATGTGTCCAGGTTTCTCTGAGTGCATGTAAACATCCAGAATACCGTCATAACTGGGACACTGCAGTGCATGTAAACGTGCTCATGTCCAAAGACCATATCCTCAAAAACATTCTAAAAGATCTAAATAGAGAAATGGGATATTTGGAGATAACAGTGGGCTCTTATTTGCCCTCAGCTGGTGGGTCTGGTCCCAAAAGTAGCTCACGGGAATGTTCTTAGCAGATTGTAGAGTGAAGAAAATGGTGTAAAAAATGATATATCAGTCCCTCCAGGATTTCACAATGTTGCAAGTATTAACGCAAAATCAAGCAAACCCCACAAATTCAGCTCGACCCTGCAACTTTGTCCAAACTCTGCAACTTTTCCGCAATTTTAGATAATTATCGCAGAGATTTTCCTTTTAAAACTGTATTTTGCAACACTTACCGCTGTCTGTGGTCCGTTCCGTTCCGAGCAGAACAGCTTCTCTCTCAGCAACAGCGCACCAGTAATGCGCGGCAGACGTCGGGCTGGGCCACAGACAAAGCGGCGTAGAGGTGTGATGTGGAGGTGCGGCCCCGAGGTCAGGTGCACTCATAAAGAGAGCGACACAGAGGAGCAGCGCGGAGGTCGAGTGCACTTGAGATCGCAGGTGCTCAGCAGTAGCAGTGCGTGTTGATGGGACTAAAGGAGGAGACGAACGCGGTACTTTCTAGTGTTGTCTGGTGTCACTCTGAAAAGCCCGTCTGCGTTGCCATGGTGATATAGTTGCATAAAAAGTTGAATGGGCAGCGTATTTAGACAACAATGAAGTTTGAGGTCATTGTTCTTTAAACGTTAATGTTGCAGGTTAATAACCTTCCTGAAAACCTAGCACAGCAAACTTCTTCTGTTTTTAATGACTGGATGTTCTACAGCACACAACAGGAATCACCAGAGAAGATCTGAGAGGAACAGAATCAGAATCAGCGGCAGTGTAATAGCCCCCCCAAAAAACAGCCTAATAACACAGCAATGTCATTTTAAAAGGGTACGCTTGGCCTGTTCAAATACAGGTATTTTTAATTAGATTATTACCACCTCACATATTTTATCACCTCTGGTACTTTTTACCTGTGAATTAAAGACAAAAAAAATTGCAACTTTAGCGCAACTTTTAAGAAAATCCCCTGCAAAATCACAAAAATTGCCCGCAAAATCCTGGAGGGACTGATATATATGCTTTAATATATGATGTTAGACAATTTTTTAGGCTTTATTCATATATATAAAGTCAGATATTTGAAAAACTGTCGGAGTCTGGACTCAATCCCGCATTGCTGAGGCAGGCTGCAGTTGCCTTGTGTATGCACCCAGGGGTGTAGCACAAATTTCTGGGCCCTTTGTATAAACCATCTTGGTGGGCCCCCTTGCTCACTTTAGCAGTATCTCTCACACATATCCTAGCCTTTTTAAGGGCCCCTCCCTGCAGTGGGCCCTGGGTAAACTGTACCCTTGACCCCCCCCCCAGTCTGATGCCCCTGTATGCACCGGCGCTGATGTGAGACCCATAAGATCAGAGGGGTCCAAAGAGGGCCAAATTTTAAAAAAAACGACAGTCCCTCCTCATGTTTACTCAGAAATGAACGTAGTTTAAATTCCTTGCACACTGTTTAAGTATTTTGCCCCAACAAAATAACATCTGTGAACATTAAAAACTGCAACTGCTATTATTTTTCTGCTAACTAATTAGGCGACACAAGGCAGAGAGCAGCAGATGAGACGCACAAATGTACAGACAGAGCTAAGGAAACACTGTACTAAAATGCTGGTGACCATAAATAAAGCATTTTGTCATAAAAGCAGAGGGCCATATGAAATCTCGACCCGTGCCCCAAATGCTGTGTAAGATTGTAAAAGCTAAATACTCACCTTCCAGCAAGGAGATGGTGGGTTCAACCAACGCAGGATCTCTTTGGGAGGAGTCTAACATCGCTCCTGATGAATGAAAATAAGATTGAATGGTTGTCCTAATGCCCAAAGTTACTGGGATAGGCTCCTGCGACCCCTAACGGGAATAAGTGGAAGAAGATAAATGAAAAATATTGCTTGTTCTTTTATTACGACCCAGCGCTGGTTATAGAGGCATATCACTTTTTAATACCAGTAAAATGTCCTTAAAATAAATGTGAATTCTGCAGTGTAAGAGCCCAGCGTATCTTTTTAATTTTTCATTCAAATACATTAGATCTGCAGTTCAAATATTGGAGTATGTTCAGAGCTAACAGTAGCTCAGAATTAATTTGTGTCTTTAAGCGAACGCGAGCAGCTAAAAGAAAGTACCTTCAGAAACTGTGAGTGTGGCAATCAGCTACACCGGCTCTGCAAATGTGAAAAAAAGCGTGAACAAAAAGGTTTCTCTGTGATTTCAATTGAAGGAAGGTCTGTGAGTCTGCTGAACTGAGCCGCAGCTGCTGAAAAGGCTGTGTTCCTTTGATTGCCTTCTGATATTTTTCTCTGTTATGAAAAATAAAATGGTCTGAAGTCACATACTTGACATTTTGGATCAGATTTTTTTGGAATATTACAGGTTTGTATATAGAGTTTAAAACCAAGTAGAGCTAAGTAAAGGGAGCAGTGAGGTACAGGAGTAATCTTTCAATGCATGCAATTGAATACATTGAATTGAATTGAGTTTCCAGTCTGTGTACACATGAAATAGTACTTGCAGTATTTGTAGTATTGGTATTATTAGTAATAGTGATGACAGTGGTACTAAATGTCACAAAACAAAGTGAGTGATTGGTTGTCTGTTGTGTCAGCTCATCTCATTTAAGGCCCATAGTTGCTGGGATACGCTTCACCCGCGACCCTTAAAGATATTAGGGAGGATTTTTTTCGACTGCTGAGAAACCAGCGACTGTTTGTCCTTTTTTGAATACTGCGCATGCGTCAGGCCCCGCCCTTCACTGTTCCTTTCCAAGGAACTCCTCCACAGCGACGTGCACGAGCGTTGGAACACGAGTGTTTGTTTACAGCCGGCATCAGCGGAGATTCACCTAAACCTAGACCTGCATTGTTTGTTTGCGCGACCTTTGACCTAGTTCCCCACACAGACCCAGTCACATGCACAGTCCCTAAATGTGAGCAAAAATATGTCCTCCTGCTGTTGGTAGCATTAGCAAACTGACGTTGCTGTACAGTTGAAAAGGTTCAACAGATAAAGAAAAAAGGCATTTTTTTCAAACGATAAGATAAACGTTACCTGTCCAGCAGAAACTTGGCGACCAATGCATCGTCTGAAGCCCTTTCTGTTCCTACAGCGCACGCCGTCCTTTGAAGGAATCGCCAATAACTACACAGGTTTTATTCTGCTCTTCTACAGTTTTTCTCCTCTGGTGCACTTCAAAAACAGTTTTCCTTTTGTGACCGCCCGGTTCACGGTTTTCCTCAGCCATTGTGCTCTTCGAAGTCAGGCTGTCTGCGCTACGCTAACGCGGCGCTAATGCCGGGCTACATAAACATAGTGTATACGCATGCGCAAGCACAAGAACGCGCACTATCGCCGAAACCAGGAAGTCAGAATGATTGGCGAGTCCATGGAACAATGGTTAACGTACTCATGACGAAAACGATTGGATGAGGTTTTTTAAGTCCCACAGAATCCACAGTTTATTAATATTATTATATTTTCTAATACACCAATTTATAAGCCTTATACAGGGCAATGAAGGTAGTTTTAATAAATATTGCAAAAAATGAATTTATAAAGATCCTCCCTAATATCTTTAACGAAAATAAACAGAAGAAGATGACTGAATGAATTTGTCCCGATCCAAGCTACTCCGTTCCAGTTTTTCTGTCACTCCTGAGGCTCATTGAAATCTACCATGTATTAAAACGGCCTCAGTCCACCTCCTCTCTTCCAGATCATTTATCGGAATTAATAATTATTATGTGAACATCTAGCCTTTTTCAAGATTGAAATACTCTTTGATCTGTTCCTCTTGTTTCCTGCTTTGGGACCAACACACGTGCTCCAGGTGCAACAACCCGGCTCCGCGATCTCCTGCTCGCGCTCCAAGAACTCCAGCTCGGTTCCAGTCCGTGCTACTCTCCAGCGCCCCCTGCCACCCCATTCCTTTTCAGACTTTTTTCTTTTTGTGGAGTGAGGTTTCTGATGTTCTGTTGTCTGTTGTAGGTTTTCCTTTTGTGTGCTGCAGAACAGGAACCTGCTGTAAACCAGTTTTTTTAACTGAGTCGGCCCCAATTATTTGTAACATAACTGTTGCCTATAATTCTTTCCTGTTAATAAATGAAACTGAAAAACTAATAAAGTCTTTTTAAAAAAAAAATACTCTCATGCTTAGGCGTTTGAGTCCTGAGCCATACTTTACAGAATTTTGGTTTACTTCAGGTTCAGTTTTTTAGGTCCGACTTTGCTGTTATAAGTACTGTACGCAGTTGCCAAGTTTGCTTCTTTGGGCTTCTTTTTTTGGAAAGTTGCTTACAAAATTTGGAGGTCACGGGTTGCGTTTATTTTGGGGCTCTTGTTTCTGAAAATATAGTTGCTTGTTTGAGATCTGTTTGGCTCCTGGCTATAACAGACAAGAACTGATTAAAAGTGAAGTGATGGGTCCGTCACGAACAAGAAAGTTGGCTCTTTTAAGTGAATGATGAATGAGCAGGACTTCTGTCTGTGAGTGATTGTGAAAGAGAAACCTTTAAGCTTTCTGACAGTTTTTGTTTCATGGTGATAAACCGAGGAATCACTGAGATATGAACCGCCAAATTCTTAAAATTGTTAGATATTCAATAAATGAAATAATAATAATGGGGGGGGGGGGGGGGCAGAAATTAAGCCCTATAAAGGTAAAAAAAAAAACATTCCTCATCATAATATTTCTATTTTAAACAGGTGTTTCTTAAAAAATGTAGGTCTTTCTGCTACAGTCTACTTGTTCTTACTTATATTATCATGTGAACTTCTTTACAAGGCATGGTTTAAATACAACCGTAGTCTATACATACAAAGCAAAACTGAGCTGAATTTTGTTTTGTTGTTTTTTATTTTTAGTTTATTTTTATAGGTCAGCAGTTGCTAGTTTCGGGGTTTTCAAAGGTGTGGTTGCTTGTTTCTCTTGAGAGATCTGGCAGCCCTGGTACTGTAGCTTTAGTGTGAGTGAACCCGTGTTGTTTTCCCTGATTTTGGTTTGGCCTCCTTTCCATCCAGCAAACTGTGGACTCTTAAGGTCCGTTCACATTGGACAAATTCCGTTGATTTGTATGTCAGCACAGCGCTAGAGCGTCCAATCACAGAGCCTGAAAGGTCCGTTCAGACAAAGCGGTAGAAACAAGATGTTTATTATTGTCGTATTAGAAAGTTAGCCGAGCTTACAGGGCTGTAGCTCTCGTGCTGTGTGAACATTACTTTCACTGAGATGCTAAGTTGCCTTTCTAAAAATTAGCCTCGACTGCTACTTGCGTCCTATATGAAAGAGCCTTTACACAAGTAATAGTCTATCTGTCTAGGAGTAGTACAAGAAGGTCCTGGCTTCCTACCTTTCTGTGTGGTGTGTGCATGTTCTCCCTGTGTCTGGGTGGGTTTCTTCAAGGTGCTCTGATTCTCCCATCAACCTAAAACATGCACAACAGGCTAAGCTAGGTTCTCTTGACCAGGATCCTGGGTAAAGATCTGGAGAAGGGTCCCCTGTTCTGCCGTCGCCCACTGCTCCTGACATTTTAGCCCAGTGGCATTGAAGGATGAGTCAAATGCAGAGAACAAGAACAACAACAACAAAAGACCCTTAGCCTCATTTATACTCTAGGTTAAATGCATTTAGATACGGACGGAGCATTCTGTTCGTCTTCTGCGTTCATTCTTTACCCGGAGTTTGTGGAAACAGACACACAGAGCAGTACATGTGTTGACCGTTGGGGGGCGCTAGTGGACACAGCTCAACAGTCACAGCAGAAGAAACAGCTGAACTTTAAACTAGAGCAAGTTAGTCATTCAAAAACTGAACAGACCACCGCTATTTTTGCCACATTTTCTTGGCTCTTTTTTAATAAATGTGGAGGAAAAACCTCCGTCGGCGCCGCCATGTTTGTTTACTGTCGCTCTTTTTCTTTCGTCTTCTCGTGCTTCTTTAATGTAACACACACATTGGCATAGAAAACGGTTGGACAAATCTATTTACATGCAAAATGGGAGAATAAATGAGCCTTTACAATGAATCTTCCAGCTGTATTGATCTCTTTACATTAGTTTTATCCATTCCTAATATGTTCTTCTCAATCTAAGTCAATGTAACCTTTTAATATGACCTCCTCTGTCCCGCTCTGTCTCCTCTGTTTACCCTGAGCTTCCCCTCTTCATTTCAAATCCACCATTTCTCATCTTCATCATCGTCATGTGGTGGAGTGCCGGTCCCGTCTAGACTTGACCCTCTTAACTCCCCCATCCCGCCTTAATTCCCAGCCATATTTCTCTCTGTCAGAGCGTGTTTATGTCGTCGCCCCGCCATCGCTGCCCCGGCCCGCCTCATAAATATCATTTACTGGGCTTGTATATAGACCGCGAGGCTCAGAGGAAACAGAAGTGACGTCCCGTAGAAGCGGAGAAAAACAGGGGTGGGACAAGAGTGATGGGGGGGATGTGGAGGAGCAGACAGGAGGCAGGAAGTCGGACGGAAGGAAGGAGACGGGACAGGAGGAAGGAGAGGATAGAGGTGGAATAACGAGAAATAAGGACAGAACTACTTTCTTTTTGGGAGTCGCCACAGCAAATCCCCTTTCCTCCAGTGTCCAGTGCTTCACATATGGATTTGGCATAGGTTGTACACCAGATGCCCTTCTTTACACAATTTTGCTTCTTTAAAAACTCATTTAGAAACACAAAAAATACAACACACAAACAGCAGGACATTTTTGTTGGGACGAAAACAGGCAGAAGCATAAAGCTAACAACATAACTCAACAGTCTTATAGGAGAGAAAGTATAAACATTTTCTCTCAAAAATACTGAAGTAGAAGTATGTGTTCTTCAAAATGTAACTTTATCTTGAGTAAATGTATCTCGGTAAAGATATGGTGCCCACTCCTGGACTGAAACCCGAGAGCTGTTCCTTAAAACTCGCTACAACTCCATAAGCTAGGCTTATTTGTATTTTCTTTGGATTTCCATTTCATAAAACAGGTTCATC
The DNA here is from genome assembly GCA_020698575.1 of Bostrychus sinensis. Classification (NCBI taxonomy): domain Eukaryota; kingdom Metazoa; phylum Chordata; class Actinopteri; order Gobiiformes; family Eleotridae; genus Bostrychus; species Bostrychus sinensis. The sequence continues at coordinate 3,788,364 of CM036251.1, forward strand.
CTGCGTCTCGCTGAGTCATGGAAACTTCTGCAGGCAGCTGATCCTTGGCTGCAGCAGGTTTAAAGTCTGGCTTAGTAATAATAATAATAATAATGGATTGGATTTATATTGTGCTTTACAAGCTTTCTCAAGTTTCTCAAAGCTCTTTACATGAGTCCATTATTCAGTCACTCCTCAGTCACACTCAGTGGTGCTGAGCTTCTGTAGCCTGACACACTCACTCTGACACAGTCTTGCCCATATAGCGGGGCTCAAACTTCGTGTTAGTGGGCTAACGTCTCTGCCGCCTGAGCTCCTGACGCTTAGCCTGAACACTTTATAAACTCAATCATTTCTATCATAAAATACCCTGAAAAGCATTTATTTTACGACCAACCCTTTAATGTTTTATCAGATTGATCAACTTTAATTTGGCAAATACACATTTAGCTAAACTTAAAATGAACTACGGCCTAGTTCTGGGCCTACATAATATATTTAATCAAATATTTAATATCTCTGCTATGCTTAACTTATTTTGTTCTTATTTAATATTAAGCACAGAGATGGATTTCACAACACAATTTGTAGGGTGTTTTTTTTTTTTTTTTATTAAAATTGAGCTAACATTACAGTAGCACATTAGTATTTCTGTATTGGTGGGCCTTTAATGCACCTCGCTGCACTTTGTGACAGTAAAATGCTCCTAAGAAGGGAGAGAAAAAGACACACAGCCACAAAAAACCTTCTGATTGTGCGCTGGATCAACACATATATATCCAAAAAGTTATAAAAAGTAGGATCCACACAACAATCCTTTTTAGCTCCAATTTTAACTTTCATTTTTCACCACAAGTGACATTTTGGGGATCTGCCCTTCATCAGACATGAAATGAGCATTTGAGACACACCTGCTTTTATCAGTCCATATGCTCACCTGATCATTAAAATCACAGTGCTAGAAATGTCATAATGAAAAGGTATTTAGCAGAGAACATTATAAAAGTGGAGAATTGTATTTACAAGACAACATAACTGGACTGTTATAGTAAAATGTCACCAAAAGAACCAGATTTGAAGCCCAGAAAAACTTGACATGACAGCAATATCAAGGAAAATTATTTTTATAATGGGTACAAGTTATCCACAGAAGTATAAAGGTGTCCCTGCTGACCTCTGGGATCTTCTAGTTCAGGTGTAAATGCTCTACCTGTGAAGTTACAAAGCCCTTAAATCTGCCGGTGAGCTGTCCGTGGTGCTGCGGACTTCAATTTGAATGAGTTTGGTTTAGATTTGTACACGTAGGTAGCTTTATTTAGAAGCCATTAATCAGAAGCTGAGGTTTGGACACAAGCAATTACACTCTACTGCAAATTCATTTACAATAATATCACCCACAAAATGCTAAAATCACAACTCAATGGAGGAGGTAAACAAAAGTATAACAATTGCATTTAAACCACAAGACAAAAAGAATAAACGGCAACCACCAGGATTTTTTTTTCCATCTGTTCAAAGCCAGTACTAAACCATGGCCCAGTATAAGCCGTTGTAAATTAAGCAAAATTAGAATTTAAAATTGAATCATGATAAATAACAGGGTCGATATCGGTGATATGCTTAGAGCCCTTTTATGCGATCAAGGACAAGTCCACTTAGCCTCTGTTTCTGATGACTGCACCTGTTACAGCCTGAGCGAGAGAGAAGTGGAGCAGAGTTTAGGAGAGTAACCAACTAAAAGGTACTACGCATTTAAATACAAAAACAGAAAAAAGCTTAAAAAAACAACAACCAGTGAGCGCAGCAACTCTGTCTGTAGCAAGAGTGCTAATAAGGGAGCTAAGCTAACATTAGCATTAGCTGTGCTGCACAAAAACGGCAGTCCATACAATCGTTTACGCTGCAATTAATCCATGAGACAAACGGGCAAAACTATCCATAGATATTTCACCATCAACACCGCGCACACGCCGCCAGGGATTTGGAAACGGGGTCTTGTCACTTTAAATTTAAAAAGCTTCGTGATCTGTGCGGAGTTTTAAACACTGGTGATTTTACTGTGAAAATAAGGTCCAGAAACTGTGTGGAGAGACAGGACAGTCCTACAGAGGCAGGACAGTCCTACAGAGGCAGGACAGTCCTACAGAGGCAGGACATTCCTACAGAGGCAGGACAGTCCTACAGAGGCAGGACATTCCTACAGAGGCAGGACAGTCCTACAGAGGCAGGACATTCCTACAGAGCCAGGACAGTCCTACAGAGGCAGGACAGTCCTACAGAGGCAGGACATTCCTACAGAGGCAGGACATTCCTACAGAGGCAGGACAGTCCTACAGAGGCAGGACAGTCCTACAGAAGCAGGACAGTCCTACAGAGGCACGACAGTCCTACAGAGACAGGACAGTCCTACAGAGGCAGGACAGTCCTACAGAGGCAGGACAGTCCTATAGAGGCAGGACAGTCCTACAGAGACAGGACAGTCCTACAGAGGCAGGACAGTCCTACAGAGGCAGGACAGTCCTACAGAAGCAGGACAGTCCTACAGAGGCAGGACAGTCCTACAGAGGCAGGACAGTCCTACAGAGGCAGGACAGTCCTACAGAGGCAGGACAGTCCTACAGAAGCAGGACAGTCCTACAGAGGCAGGACAGTCTCCCTCTCCTGTTACAATAAAATTTAAATCTAAAGATGAACCAGAGCCATGATTATTAGTTTTTAATTGTAAACATAAAATCAAATAAAAATCGAGATTGAACAATATGGGGTAAAAAAATTTAGATAAATTTTTTTGCCATATCGCCATCCAAACACATGCATGTATAGGTGGACAGGAGAATCTAAATGTCCCACCTTAAGACTCCTAGTTTCCGGGATAAACGACACACGAACAACCCCTGCTCCAATCCACAGCCAGTGTTTCCTCGCCCTAAATTATCACCGCTCTTATTCTCTGACAGCCTCCGTGATGGATGAGCCGTGTTTATCTCAGTACACTCTCGTACCACAGACGTCAGCGGGGTCCTCCTCCGAGAGCGCGACAGGACCCGAGCTACACACCGCGTCCCAACAACAACAACAACAACAACAGCACACGTCTAATAGAACCACATTAGAGCTGGCAGCCATGATGAGAGCTCTGTGAACTCAACAACAACACGGCGTTTAACCTTCACCAGAGGACGACGTCAACACGGAAAGGCATTTGTTTATGTCCACATGAGCTCAGATCAACATGGCAGGACGGGACACCACCCAGCATTAGGCAAAGTGACATTGGGTTACAACATAAAAGACAATATTAAGCTGCTGCATTGGCCAGTAGTAATCATAGTTGTAGTAAATAGTACTTTTTTTCTTTGGGGGTCACCTCAGCAAAGCCTCTGTCTCCTAGATTGCAGTGATTTGATTTGGCCACAGCTAAATTACTGATTACTAATTAAATTAGTTACTTAAAAAAAGGAAAAAAAACTAATTCTGGACAGTCTCTAGTTCAGGGAATTTTTCAACAAAGAAATAAAGCTTCTGACCATTTAACTCTAACTTAAATATTGCTTTTCTGAACTTAGAAATAAACCGTCTCCGTCTTCTTTTCTGTATATTTCATTAAATAAATAGTAGAGCTGTACAATATATCGCAAAATTATCGTTATCGCAATATCAGCAAACGCAATATCTGTATCGCAAGAATCTAAATATATCACAATAACGCTGTGGTCTTCCATCTGACAGAGATTTACACTGAAGAATCATTTTCCACCAGAGCCTTAAAAGAACATGTGTTGTGACTAAATAAAAATGTTTAAAAAGTCCAGTTTTAGTGGTAATTTAATTAGTTTAGTCACAGCTTAGCCTTGTTTTATTCCTGGTTTAGTCTGTGTTAAGTTTTGATTTTGTCACTGTTTTGACTTGTAAATACAGGAACTTACATTTTTGTGAAATGTAGTGAATTTAACTTACTATGTTCAAAAAGTAGGCTCTATTTTCAAATATTGCATTATCACAAATATCCCTATTTTCAATATCGTTATCACAATTTTCAACATAGTTATCGAATCTCGCATGTTTTCTCCATATCGTGCAGCCCTAATAAATAGTAGCGCTGGAACTTTAACAAGTCAATTACGAATAATAAAATACAGAAAAATGAATGCGAAACATCTTTAATTGCAGTTGTCTACACAGAACACAGAACTTGAACACAAACGCTAAATACTGAGCTAAATTCCAGCTACAGAAAGCCTTCCTCTGTGCTGCATTTGTTTTGCTTGGTGCTTGTATAACGTTGTGTCTCTCATTTGCGACTTGTATTTTTTGCTTTACAGTCTAGAGGCAAAAGCTATGGATAAAACACTTACCCAGCCTACAAAATGTAACACAACTTTACTTGGGCTTGTAACTACAATCTGAATACTCTTTTTGAAATTATAATGCGTTACATTACTCCATTACTGAAAAAGTCATCTAATTACACTAATGCAGCCTTTCCCAAAGTCAAGACAGTCGTGGCCCCCTTAAATTTCCGAAAATCCCACACAGACCCCCAACTACAGAGCTTCCCTCTAGTTACAAAACTATGTCATGTTTTTCTCCATATATTTTTATAAAAACGTTACAAAAACACTGACTATTGGCTAAAATGTGTTTTAAAGTAATATTTTAAAACAAGTATATAACTGTAATAAATTTCAAGATTTTTTTCTATGTACTTAATGTTTTTAGATACTTAATTATTTCATTGCCTAATTGTATTTTTATATTTCTGAATGTTTTATTTGTTGTCTGTGTGTCTGAAATAAAGAATGAATTGAAACTGAAATTGAATTGAAATATAGACAACCACTGGGGGCCCCCCTGCAGTACCTTCGACCCCCAGGGGGCCCTGGACCCCACTTTGGGAACCACTGCACTGATGGAAGGGAAGGGAATGGTATTTATACAGCGCTTTAACTCTGACACAAGTCGCCCTAAAGCACTTTACACACAGCAGGGAAGGGGTATTTCATTCACTCCATACTCGGTGGTGGTAAGCTATGTTTTGCAGCCACAGTTTCCCCTGGGGCTGACTGACAGAAGCACAGCTGCACACATCTGCACCAACGGACCCTCAACCACCACCAACCACTCACTCACTCACATTCACACTGATGCATTACTAAGTAACGCTTTACTGTGTTCCTCACACAACCCTCCTTATACCTCCAGCCTTTGGAGTCGCACTAAAAGCGCACTTTGGCTTCTGACGTCCTGTGGCTGTATTTGTACTCTGCAAATTTTCAATATCTACATTAGATAAAATTACTTGAATTCAGATCATCAATCTTGATTTGAGCAATTTTCACAAGAATTAGATTTATGTATTTATTATTAGGTAACTTATTACTAGATTTTTTGCCTTTTTTCAAAGTATTTTTTCCCTGTTTCAAGCTATTTTTTACTTATTTCAAGCAAAATTATCTGTCCATGGGGTAAGATAATTTTGCTTGAAATAAGTAAACAAATCTTACCCCATGGACAGAAAATTTTGCTTGAAATAAGTAAAAAATAGCTTGAAACAGGGAAAAAATACTTTGAAACATCTAGTAATAAGTTACCTAATAACTAAATAAATCTAACCCAGTTATTTTTGCTTAAATCAAGATTGATAATCTGAATTATTGCTCAAATTAAGATTAATAATCTGAATTCAAGTAATTTTATCTAATGTAGATATTGATTTTTTTGCAGTGTAGTATGAAGTAATTTTAGTACACAGTAAAAAATCAATATTTAGCATTAGTTAAAATGACCTGAATTCAGATTATTAACCTTGATTTGAGTATTTGTTTACTAGATTAGATTTATTATTTACTAGGCTAGGTTATTTGACTTGTTTTCAAATTATTTTAAGCCATTTTTACTTATTTCAAGCAAAATTATCTGCCAATGGGATAAGTGGAATTTTCTTACCACATTGGCAGATAATTTTGCTTGAAATAAGTAAAAATGGCTTAAAATTAAGACTGAAATAATTTGAAACAAGTCAAATCATCTAGACATATTAGTAAATAAATCTAATTTAATAAAACATTACTTAAATCAAGGTTAAGGTGGCGTCCTTTTTTTGAACAAGTCACTTTTATCGTTCTTTACACAACAAAGCCCTGGTCTGAGGACGGACTTCTTCGGTGTTTGCTGCGTTTCTCTGAGTTCTCTATTTGTCAGAGTGCGGTCCTCTTGGGTCTCCGCTCTGATTGGATGAACAGGACTTCTGCCCCAGCGGTTCAGCGCCTCCTCACGCCTCATTGGCCCTTCGCCGCCCGTCCTCCTCCCCCTCTGCTGGGGCCCCCCGCGTTCGGCCCGGTCCCACCTGTGTTGTGTGTGTGTGACGGAGAGCGGAGCGGACTCTGTCAGAACCTCCTGTGGTGTAATTGAATCGCGGCTCGTTTCACAGAGGGCAGTAAAGCGTGGGTCTGGAAACACAGAGAGTGCAGAGAGATGGCCCGGGACTGAGGCAGACGTCAGTGAAAAACTCTGAGCTGATGAGAGATGCTCAGGGTTGTTGTTGTCTCAGGTTTAGGGAGCATGGATTCAGTGCGGTTAGTGTTTTTTGTGGGGGTTAAGTGGGCATTGTTCACGTCTCCAGCCAGACCCAGAAACTTTCTGTGCAGAGTGAAGTGGTCTGAACCCTTCCCATTCAAACCTGTTGTGAGATTTATGAGATTCTTTGTGATTATTTGTCTCATGGCTAGGGATTTAATGATGCACTGAAGTCACGATTCAATTTGATTCACGATTTTTTATTTGCTTATTTAGCTGCAGTATAATTATGACCAAAATGATTTTTTTACACAGCCTATAACTTAAATTGCTGTACATTTTTTATTAACAGAAATTTAATTTAAAAAGTCTATATTAAAACAGTGACATGTAAAAAAAAAAAAAAAAAAAAAAAAAGTTGGTTTGCTGCCTTTATTAACACCTTTCTACTATCTTTCAAAAAACAGAGACAAGCAATGCATAAAGAAGCAGCTTATCATGAATCCACGCCTCAGTAATTTATAATGGGCCTAATATAAGTCAAGTCCGGGGGAGGGGCCACTGAAACTTCAGATAAACTTTAGCTGTTGTTAGCCACTTAGCTTTCCTTTAGCTCGCTGCTAACAACAAGCTACTTTCTGAACGATGGTAAACGGAGCAAACAGGTGCAGCCTAAATAAAACCTTCAGATGTGTCTTTCTTGCCGTTCGCTCTGGGTTTGTTGTTGTTGCTCCCTGTGCGCTGTGTGTGCGCTCCTCCGTCTGTGCGAGAGGTGAGGGAGCGCTCTTCCGAGTAATGAAGCGCTTGTGCAGCCTTTTCACGTTCCCAGCACGTCGGGCTAATGATTTTACGAGTCCTGTAAACTAAAACTTTATTTTTTTATTTAAATTCATGTTTCTCTTTTGTAAAATGGTCAGGTAATGATGTCTAGTGCCAAATATGCGAGCACGCTGTTTAAAAAGACATCGCGATTCATTTTTTTCCGCACCAATTCAAAATTTCTCGCTTAGAATAGTTACATCCCTACTCATGGCATGTTTTTCAAATTGAGTTGGCACTGTCCTATAGAGCTGTGCAGTTCGTACAGTACGTATTGATCCAAATATCAATGGTGATGCCTCTGTTAGTATTGGTATTGCATTGATACTAGAACATTTATTTTGATCTTTTTTGTTTACATTATTTTATCTTTTATTTCACGAGATTTCTTAAGTTTTGGCGACATATTTGACTCGTCTGATCAACAGCACCTCTCCTCTTTCGCCTTCTTCCCTCCTCGCTCTGAGCTGCTGCGCTGTCACGTGACACAGTGGCAAAAGCTCTTAAATTGAATCATGTAAGAGAGTTTGTTACGTAATATAAAATTTAGGTGGACTCCAGCTGACGACGGGGAGCAGCACCGCCGTCGTGACCTTGGATAAACTGGCTGCAGAGAAAATATTGTGCACGCTTCAGAGGTAAACAGAAAAAAAACCCTGACAAGCCAATCCTGCACGGCACTTAGAGAACTGTGGATGAGTTTTTTAAATGTCTATCTGTCTAATCATCTTAATAATGTTATAAAGATATCAAGGCTTTGGTTTGGTAATGATCAAATACAGTCAATGAAGTTTATTTTAAGGCTTCCTGATAGTACGTGGCATTATCTACAATATACTTGATGCACAGAGGGGAGTTAAGTTGACCTTTTCTTTTGTTGACGACAGTTTTTGTGTATTAGCAATGACAAAGGAGGATGTGGGTTCGATCCCCAGGCCAGTCTCCTGAGTGGAGTCTGCGTCTCCTCCCACCATCCAAAGGCGTGCATGTGTTTGGGGAAATGTAAATGCGCTGAATGAATGCATGTGAGAAAACTACTTAAAAAATCTTCTGTTCTTGCAATAAACTGAATCATTGTGGACTCTGTGCTGTTTTCTTCTTTGTTTTGATCTCTGTTTAAACTTGTTTAGACTCTGCCTCAGGCGAGCAGACACAGTATATCCTCCGTGTTGATACAGCAATGACGTTTTGAGAGCCAATTTTTCACCCTTCTATATCGTAAAACCTCTCAGACTCTCCCCCTCCGCAGATATAGCACCAAAGACATTTTTCTGTCCAAATGTTTCTCTTCTGTTCTTTTCCGCGAGGCGTTCACTGACCACAGAAGCCTGAAAGCGGCTCCCTGGAGAGCTGGAGCCGTTTATATCTTCCCCATTTCCCACTAGCGATGTGTGCCGTGAACGTCCCGCTGTGCAGCCGCTTCCAAAAACTCTCCAAAACCAGACCTTTATGCGAGGGAAGAGCTATTCAAACTCACGGCTCGATGAACACAAGCGCTACTCTGCAATTTGATCTTCAACGGGCCAAATCTAAGACGTATTTTACAGTAATTACAGCTTTTGTCAAGGCTGTGACAAGGGTGGTGCAGACTGATATTGATAGGAGAGGAGTGTGGAAAGTTAAAGTGTGTTTATTTGTTGTTGCTTGTTACCACCAGAACAACAATAGGGCTCGTCCATAATTTATACAAGGCCAAAGAGTAACAGAAGAAAAAAACATGAAATATTCAGTGCAAAATATGGCTGCTCTGGTCTTATAGACTCAGGTTATTTTAGAGCCAAGTTATTGAGAACAGTTGTATATAGCTGTTGCGACCCTGGCTCGCGGGGTTGCACCACACAGAAAGTAGGATTTAACAAAAACAATCTTTATTAAACTAAATTGGACCAAATTAAGATTAAAGGTCAAATTATGAAGAAAGTATTTTACAATATATGGTGTTGAATGGGAATGAACAGTGTGAGTGTGCAGTGTTGTTAAAGGTGCAGAACTAAGCAAAAGGTCTAACCAAACAGAACTAAACTCAAGGGAGAGCCAAGAACCAAGGTAAACCAGAACCAAATACCAAAGGTAAACTGAACCAAGACAAACCAAACAAAAGACAGGCGGCAGGGCTTCAGGCCAGCAGCGAGGAGCCTACAGGTGCAGCAGGCACAGAAGCCACACGGGGGAATCACAATAGCATAAATAAATTTGTGTTAATATTACATTGACTAAAATGTAACTTCCTTGATAAAGAAGTAAGTTGGCGACAGAAGAAAGAGTTCTAGGATTTACAGTGAACCTTACACTTTATTTTAGCAATAGCTGCTAATGTTTGTCATATATTAACCATCATAAGTGTACATTCATTCATTCATTCATTCATTCATTTTCTATCGCTTTTTCCCGTTAGGGATCGTGGTTGACTGGGGCCTATCTCAGTAACTTTGGGCCTTAGGCGGGGTACACCCTGGACAGGGGCCAACTTGTCGCAAGTGTACATCAGAGTTTTATTTTAAAGAGGAACTCAGTAACTTTCTGTTTTTGCCTCATGTTCTTTGGATCGCCCCCTACATTTGGGAGCACAGTACCATCGTAAACATTCACAAGTCCAGTGATCCCTCACTCGGTTTTACTTTAGTTTTTTCTTCCATTCAGCCAAAAATCCAGAAATAAAACCATTGCTAGCTTGTTGTTTTGCTAACCAGGATGTCCTGCTTTCTTACTCAAGACTTCAGTAAGATCGGGTCGGAGGCGCTCCTATCTGCGCTCTCGTCTGCAAGTGTCGTTTTCAGCCCAGAGACAGCAGGGGGCGCTGCAGGACGCTTCATTCGCCCCACAACAACTCACTGAACCATCACACAGACTTTTAAACTGTTTAAGATTTTTTTTTTAAATTACTGAGTTCTTTAAAATATTTCTGCTTCAATAGCTAACCCTTTCTACTGTGGTTGTACTGCTTACCTTAGAGCTAACTGTAATAGTCCTGGTTTAATCTTCCCAGACTTCAAACTCTGGTCAAAAAAGCCTTGTAGCACATTCAACACAGCCACAAATGTCACTTGATTTTGACCTTTGTGGCAAAGTGGGCAGCACACTTTGCAATCTGAAGGTCTGTGTTGGGTTTACAGAGACAGTTGTATGAGTTATTGTAGTTGTAGTAAACTTTACTTGAAAATTGTATTTCCGCTTTGTTAAACACCACGTCCTTTATATTTGAGTTTAGGCAACTCTTTAGGACCTTTCCCGTTGTCCTTGCTGCAGCCTTTGTTGACAAGTGCTGTAGAAGGATATGTATTCACTTCTTACTTTTCCAGTCAGCGCCTATCTCCTTCAGCTATTACTTTCACTTTGGCCGTCCACTCATTTACAGTCTGTGTGATTACTATCCTGATACTCTGCACTTCCATTCATCTACATTCAGCTTAAACCCTCTCATCCCTCTGGGCTGCCTGATAACTTTAATGAATACATCTCCTAAATGCCTCCCCTGTGGTTTGTGTTATTAAACCGTCTCTTTAACAGATCGATATCTTCAGCCTCGCATTGCTTCTTCTTCTTCTTCTTGACTTTTACCTTGACTTTGAACCAGCCCCGTCTGAGTTTAACCCCTGTGGCCCCTCTCTCCCCGGCCCTGACGTGGCTTAGGCCTAATTTCGCCGCGTCTGTCTCGTGCCAAATCGTCTCCTTGGAAGGCGGCCACGTTTTGGCGACCTCCGCGCACCAGCCGCTCCCAATGGAAAGCAATTTAACGCTCGGCTGCTCGTAGAACTGAATATATATGTGTGCGCGGGGCTTCGCTGAATGAGGAGACTGAGAAAGAGTCTTATCTGAGTCTGACGCTTCACCTGCAGAAGATATGAGACGAGGGAGAGAGAAGTTTGACAGGCAGAAACTCTCAATACAAGTCAGTCAAAAGGAATACATGTCTCAGCAGTTTGCATGAATGCTGTTTGTATTTAAATAAAGCCTACCATCAAACCAAACAGCGGCAACTTTGTGCTGGAGGATCTTCTGACACGTTCAAGCAAAAGGGCCACTTTAATTAAATGCAGTATTTTTACTCCAATAAATTAAATGTAGAAATAATGTAATGGTTGTCTACAGAGTGTCCTCAGAGCCTTAAATTAAAAACTTTTCTCATGTTATAATGTTGTTTCATCGTCAAAAACAGACCTGGAGTTGCATATTGCTTCACTCCTGCCTGTATTCTCTGTTGCTGAGTTTCTGAGGCCTCAAAATGCTCGCTAACACAAACCTCCGCCTCTCCCACGAAGCCCCGCCCACTCCAGGAAGCACTGACCAATCAAAAACAAGCCCTCTACATCCATTTATCTAAAAAAAAAAACAGTGATTCCTCACAGACATTTTTCATTTTGTAGAAAAATGGCATCAGACATAAAGTTTAAGGCAGTGAAGGACTTTTTTTCGCTGATTATGTTCAAAAGGCAACAATCTGCTGCCCTCTGCTGGTCCAGTTTCATTATGGCACCAGTAGCATGTTATTGAAAGTGTTCTCTTTTAGTCACGTAATGTGTTTAAAGTTTGTAAAACACGCTGCTGTTCTAGAGGTAGTGTTGTAGTCAAGAAAGACAAGACAAGGCTGAGACTTTCAGGTTTCGAGACCGAGACTTTTAAGGCCAAAGACCGAGTCGAGACCGAGACCAAACCCTGTGAGCATAACACTAAATAAAGGGGGGGAAGTAAAATAGGAAGAAAGTGGATTTAATGCAACAGACTTCACAAACAAACAGAGAATATTTTCCTGGCTCAGAAAACAAATTTCTTCATAATTATGGAGAATAGCGTTTTCTTAGAATGTTTAGTAAATAAAATCTCAGAGACTGCCACATCCGAGACCGAGACAAGACCGAGTAAAACTGCAGCCGGGACCAAGGCGAGACAAAAAAAGGAAAAAATATAAACATTACTACCTAGACGTGACCAAGATTGGATTAAAATTATGAATAAAAGCAGACTTTTAAACTGTTTTTCATGATTCCTCTTTTTAGTTTTAGTTTAGCCTTGATTTAAGTCTGGGTTAGTCTTTAAGTTTAGATTTTGACTCAGTTTTGACTAAATATTTCTATTTTAACTAAATTAAACTTGCTGTATCGTTGTAGTGTTGCGAGTCATGTTTTTAGAGCCATATTTATTATTATCACTATAATTTTTTTAAAGATTGTGCTTTTTGTATTACTATCATATCCATTATATTTGTAAAGCACTTAAAAATAACAAAAAGGTTGGCCAAAGTGCTGAACACATTAGAAATATTAACAATAACAAATAAAAACATAAGTACTACTAAAAAAAAAATCACAAAACAATAAAACAATACAGTAAAATCATGGATAAAAATAACAAAAGTCAACAACTCATACTTGGTTAACAGCCAAAATGAAAAAAAATTAGTTTTTAAAAGAGTATATTTTATAATATAAGCTTAAGGACTTTGTTTTTCTTAGGGTTATGTTTTTTTTTTTATGGACAGAGATTTATTAAACATTGAAAAACAGGTTTACCTAAAGGCAGAATAAATTGTATCTCTGTGCATCTTTTAAACATTTTATTCTGTTTAAATTCATATTTTAGAGTAACATAAATTAAGCCCTAACCTCTAAAGTTAAGATATAGGTGCAGGGGGACACATTTTTTAGACCAACACATACAGACTTTTTATATTTTTTATTTTTCATTTTACTCTTTTCATTTCTAAAACTTTTATTAAAATATTTTGCTACTTTTGTATTAATGTTTCCATCTTTTTATTACTATTTAGCATTTTTTATTAATTTAGTTTTATTATAATATTAGTGTTGCAAACGTTCCAGTAAATACCACATTTTTCTATTCCAACGTATTTGCTTTATAGACAGACGATGGGGGACAAAAATGAGATTATGGATATGTAGATAATGTCTTGGTTTACGCTATTTCAAAAGGTAGATTTGTGCATAAATGTAGGTGTGGTCAAGTTGATAGACAGCTGTCAATCATCGAGCCGCTGGATGGCTAGGCGCTAGCATGTAGCTTAGCGGCTAATTAGCATTGCCTTAGCATTGTTATAGACCCTTTGTTGTAGACCCTTTTCACGTGACGTCAGACAACTTCCGTTTTGAGACGATGGGATGTATCTTCAGTTCCGGTGCCGCGCTTCTCCCATAAAGTTAAGATATAGGTGCAGGGGGACACATTTTTTAGACCAACACATACAGCAAGACTTTTTATATTTTTTATTTTTCATTTTACTCTTTTCATTTCTAAAACTTTCTAAAAGATGGGGCAGCTCTGAAATGGGCCTCCTGGTCAGGACAGTGGGAAGGGAGGATAAGATACCGCCATATTTTTTAACGCTGTGGTTAAAAGGCGTGCTGCTGCGGTGATGGAAGCCTTATAAAAGCGCCGACAGTTCTTCTGCGGGCCCCTCGTGCTGACATTGACACAATTCCCCAGCCTTCTTCCTGGCGATAATTAAAACAGTGGCAGCTCTCACAGAAAAATGTCCAGTGAAGTGAGGAGCGCGGCGAATGAGTCCAGGGCAGAAGAGTCCGGCTCGTACGGGACCGCCCTGACCTTTGGATTGGATCACAGTCCCCAGAGAGGGGCCCATTAAACTCAGAGAGAGAACCGGGGCAGGAGGGGAGCGGCGGAGCAGATTAAGCCAGAGACGAGAGCCCGAGCCTGGGGTCCCACCGGAAACAGAGGCCCTTAGATCGTCCAGGACCAGTGTGATCTAATACAGAGACATGACCCGGGACGCTGACCCGGAAACCTGTTAACTACTGTAGGACTCACAGAGGACAGAGGACAGAGGACCACACAGAGGGGACAGAGGACAGAGGACTCAGACCACACAGAGGACAGAGGACTCAGACCACACAGAGGACAGAGGACTCAGACCACACAGAGGACAGAGGACTCAGACCACACAGAGGACAGAGGACTCAGACCACACAGAGGACAGAGGACAGAGGACACACAGAGGACAGAGGCCTCAGACCACACAGAGGACAGAGGACTCAGACCACACAGAGGACAGAGGACTCAGACCACACAGAGGACAGAGGACAGAGGACACACAGAGGACAGAGGACTCAGACCACACAGGACTCAGACCACACAGAGGACAGAGGACAGAGGACAGAGGACTCAGACCACACAGAGGACAGAGGACAGAGGCCTCAGACCACACAGAGGACAGAGGACACACAGAGGACAGAGGACAGAGGACTCAGACCACACAGAGGACAGAGGACAGAGGACACACAGAGGACAGAGGCCTCAGACCACACAGAGGACAGAGGACTCAGACCACACAGAGGACAGAGGACAGAGGCCTCAGACCACACAGAGGACAGAGGCCTCAGACCACACAGAGGACAGAGGACTCAGACCACACAGAGGACAGAGGACTCAGACCACACAGAGGACAGAGGACAGAGGACACACAGAGGACAGAGGCCTCAGACCACACAGAGGACAGAGGACAGAGGCCTCAGACCACACAGAGGACAGAGGACACACAGAGGACAGAGGCCTCAGACCACACAGAGGACAGAGGACAGAGGACTCAGACCACACAGAGGACAGAGGACAGAGGACACACAGAGGACAGAGGCCTCAGACCACACAGAGGACAGAGGACAGAGGCCTCAGACCACACAGAGGACAGAGGACACACAGAGGACAGAGGCCTCAGACCACACAGAGGACAGAGGACAGAGGACTCAGACCACACAGAGGACAGAGGACAGAGGACTCAGACCACACAGAGGACAGAGAACAGAGGACACACAGAGGACAGAGGCTCAGAGGACAACAGAGAGGACACAGAGAGGACAGAAGCTCAGAGGACACAGAGAGGACAGAGAGGACACAGAGGACAGAGGCTCAGAGGACACAGAGAAGACAGAGAGGACACAGAGAGGACACAGAGGACACAGAGGACACAGAGAGGACAGAGAGGACAGAGGCTCAGGTGTTTCTTTGGCTTAGAACCGAGGACTGCAAGTCATTCCTTTATGGATTTGTTGATAAAAGGAGGCATCATTCTTTACATTTTACGGACTTTTGAAATATTTTGTGTTCGTTTATCGAGCAGTGTGTGTTACCTGTGTGTGTTACCTGTGTGTGTTACCTGTGTGTGTTACCTGTGTGTGTTACCTGTGTTTTTTTTTATTTAGAGCCAGTTTTATTCCTGATTTCTTATTTATTCCTTTGTCTTGCTCTGGTGGGGCTTAAATTTGATGTGAAGACTTTAGTGGTCCTGGTTTAGTTACAGATTTGTCCTGGAATCATCAGCCTTCGTCAGATCATTGTATGTTTTTTGGATCACAGTGCATTTAAGGAGCCCAGGCCAGAGGTTAATGCTGCATTCACAGTACATCAGAATCTCAGGAATTCAGCCTTAAATGCGTCGGTAAGAGAGCTGTTCATGTCGCGTGATTTGTAAGACAAAGCCATGAAAGTATTATGCACGCACGTTAGATAATTTCTGTTTAAATACACAGCTTTTGACCGCTATTTGCTAACCACCTAGATATTTACAAAATGCTTACATAAAATGCTTTGAGATTGTTGTTAGCATAAAATCTTTTCATTTTTAGACCGAGTTGCTTATAAATAATGGATTGCAGTTAGCATTTAGGCATTTTAATGGAATTAAATTTCGAGAATTTGCTATAATTGTGCAAAAATATGAACTGGTTGGTGATGGGAGCTGGCAAAATGTGATCTGAAAAGAAAAAATGTGATGTCCAACATAACTTATTTAATTTATTACTAGAAATGTCTAAGGACTTCCTCAGTGCTGGGAATAATTCTCATCTTGTCAGAGCACGGATAAAATTACATTATTTAGTTTAGTGTCATGCAGTGTGTGTTTTCTTTACATTTTATATGTTCATCAGTTTTTTACTATTTTCCCAAAATGTTATTAAAAATGTATAGCTTCATCCTTACCGTGTTGCAATATATCATAGTATACACAGAAATGTAACAGTTGTGTGAGAGTCTTGCTTGCCACAGTCCTAACACAACAGTGTTTTAAAACCTGCCCCTGTAGAAGTCTCTGCACGCGCCTGGTGCTCAGAAACTTGTGAGGAAATGTCGGACTCAAACTCCTGGGGACTCCCTCTGTGACAGGACGAGTGCTTCCTGACGAGGAAAGACTTCATTTAAACGAGATCTCACACAAGTGCACAGAAATATATTTATATAATTAATGAAGTTATCAGTGCTAAAGCTCTGCAAAAACATCTCTGACAATTCATTTATCACTGAATTACTTAACTAGAAATAGAACCATCCCCTGATAAAACTCCGTACCACACCAAGCAGTTCTAATGATGTATTTATTTGTTTAAAATAAAACAACATGGAAATACTGCTGCTGCTCTGTTGATTGTTATTGTGTCTGTTTTCTGAGCTGATGTCGTCAGTTTTTTAAGTCAGGGCTTTCGAGATTCCCATGTATCATGAACGCAGCTCTGGTTTAGGTTCAGTTAATGATGATTGATGGCCATTCTTTTATTCTGGCTCCTTAACCTGTTAAGCTCTGAGGCCTTTTTCCCAAAAATTCTACATTTATTAAGGTTTTACTTAGCATTTACTAGGTGTACATAGCTAACCTTGGTAGCAAATTAATTGGTGGACTTTGGGGATTACTGTGGAAGAGAAATAATATTAATAAATTATATTGTTTGACCATAAATTGAGGTTGAAATGGATTATTCTAATTTCCGCCTGGAAAAAAACACATATTTGCCTCCAAAAAAGCCTTTTTCCTTCCTTTAGTGAAGCAAATAACAACATAAATTGAAAATTTCACATATCTTGTGTTGAATATTTCTACATATAGCTTTGCGTATTACCACTAAACTATATTTTGATGTACTACTGCTAAGGTTAATAAACGCTTCAATAGTACTAAGAATGCTTTGATTCTAAAGGATGTTTTTCTCCTCTCAGAAGGTCACTCTGCGATTAGGTACATTGTGCATTTGCAAAAGTGCACAATAATGAGCTGGTTACAAAGTTAGGAAACTCCAGGTTACAGGTGGGGGACGCTCCTGAAGAGAACGAAGATTACGCACCGCAGTAATGAGAACTCTGGCCTGGTCGAGGCACGGGAGTTTCTTGAAGAAAACATTTTAATGATATGCAGAAATCGTCATACATTGTCATACATAATATAAAAACTGTGACCACTCCTTTGTGTACGGCTTGCTCACCCTCTCCCTTTCAGCGGGGCACAGCTGTTGTTACCTGTGTGATACTAAAATAAACCTTCTGACTTGATTATACTTCTGAATCATCATCCTCTTTGATGCTTACACCCAAAATGAACAATCCTAATACTTGGTCTACTGCAGCAAAATTTGTGCCAATAAACAAAGTAATGGAAAGATATACATGTTTTATTTAAAAAAAAACAAAAAACAGGCGGAATCTAACTGTAGAAATTGAAGTAGATAGTTTTGTTGCCACGAATTGTCCGAACACGAGGATGTCAAACATGTCCTTATTTTGTTATGCATTTTCTGGGCTAATCCTTGTTTTTTCCTCAGTTTAGTCTTAATTTTAGTCTATTAAAGATGACCTAACACGTTTGAGAACCATTTATTTATGTTTAAGTTTACTAAAACACAAAATACTCAGTCACCGTTTTGCCACTGAACATGTCCCCGCCTATAAACACATGTAAAAAGACAGACGTGTCAACATTTGCACAGTTACTGCTCTCTGACTCCCAATCCCGTCTCCATCTGTCTGTAAACGTCGACTTTCCTCTCCGTCGCTCTGTGTCGATCCCGATATGAGCCGCGGTCCGTGTAAAGCCTGTTTAAGCTCACACGTTCATTTCCTCTCCTGTCACTTTTCTCATCTTTTTTTGCCCCGCTCTTATCTGCGGCGTCGTGAACGGCGGCGCAGTAACGGTGTCGTATTCGCCTGGAGCCATCTCGTGGGAAGTGTTCGGATGATGACACCTTTGAAAACACACAGAGAGCGACACTGGGTTACTATTGTTCTGGATTGCAGCAGGTTTTTTGTGTCTTCAAAAATATCCAGAAGGAAATAAAAGAGGTTGCGGTGACTTTGTGGAGAAGAGTCGCGTCAAAACGATTTACTTTTTTTCTTTCTCTCTGATGCAATGTGCGAATGAGCTGTGACGCAAACTTCTGCTGAGGTTTTATCAACAGCAGTGGTTCTCAAACTTTTCACACAATGTTTAGTTTCACGAGTGTTTAATGAGTTACAATGGGCTTGAATCTAACCCAGGTCTAAACTAAGGGTTAACAGGAGAAAATGCATTAAAAAAAAGGACAAAACAGGTCTAAACTAGAGCGAAAACATTTCTAAACTGCAGTAAAAATGGATCTAAACCAGTGGCTGCTGGTCGATCAAACAGAGGAAGCTCGTTTAACGTTTAATCCTGGGCTAATCAGCAGCTGGACTCCCTACAACGCTCAAATTAAATGAACAAACAAACTAACCAGACTTAAATAAGATTCAACAGTGCTATGATTAGCTTTGTTTATTTAGAGTGTAACATGTACAAACGGTGAAAGTGAGGTAAATAACTTTGGTTTACAGTCAGGACACGACCGTCTCAGGCTGTTGTCATTCAGGTTTTAATTCGTAGCACGGCTCAGTGCCCACTAACCTGCAGGTCAGCGGTTCAAGCCCCACTGCCAGCATTGCATACTGTCGTTGTGTCCTTGGGCAAGACACTTCGCCCACCTTGCCTGTGTGAATGTGTCCGTGTGTTTGTGGTTGAAGGGGCAATAGACGCACGATGGCAGCCACGCTTCCACCACAGCGAGACTGAGGAGAGAATGAATAATTCACCAAACTGTAAAGTGACTTTGAGTCTAGAAAAGCACTGTGTAAGACTAATGCTCCTGTGGAATATGAGATTTTTATGACTTGTTGAATTTTGTTTAATTGTTGTTTGTCTTGTCCAGGGTGCACGGTGGCAGAGCGGTTAGCGTTCTCGCCTCCCAGCAAGGAGGTCGTGGGTTCTCTCCGGGTTCTCCGGCTTCCTCCCACCGTCCAAAGACATGCATGTGTTAGGTGACTCTAAATTGACCCCAGTGAATGAATGTGAGAGTGAATGGTTCGTCTCTGTGTCAGCCCTGGGACAAGCTGGCCCCTGTCCAGGCCGTACCCCGCCTACGGCCCAAAGTTACTGGGATAGGCTCCAGTCACCCGCGACCCCTAATGGGAATAAGCGGTAGAAAATGAAAAAAAAATAAAAAATGAATGAATGTCTTGTCCTGTCTTAAATGTCAAGGGACTACGAATGAAAATTAGCTGTATGCTAACTTTGGCGCATTTACACATGTATTTTTTTTTTTACTGGTGTTCATTAATGTGCATTGTCCCTTTTAAATAAATAAATAAAAAATAAAATAAATAAATAAATCATTATTATACAACAAACACCGCTGTGACTGTCAGCAGCAGCAGCAGCAGCGTCATGCCCCGCCCACTGCTCTGTTCACTCCCAGAGACGCTGAGCATCCAGGGGCAGGACATTTTTGACTTATTTATCCAATTAGCATCTTTTTTTTTTTTTGCAATGAAAAAAAAAAAGCCCTTTAATCATCTCATAGAGATGATTAAATCTCATCGTCAGCAGGATTTACTCTGCGTCTGAGCTGCTCTGTGAGAAGAGGATCACTCTGAGAAACTAAGACTAAATCTAATTAATGAACAACATACTCACTACTGCACTTTTAATCTAACTTTAAATCTAATTTTATGAAATTCTACGGTGCATATTTGACCATTTTTTTAATGAAACTTTAGGAGGTCAGCTTCCCTTGCAGTCAACGAGCAATCGTCACTGAGCTAAACCAGGACTAAACCAGAAATAAAAACAAGATTAAACCCAAAATAGAACTATCTCTATAAAAGCAAATCAGTGCTCGAACTGCAAAAAACTCTTGTGTACCACCAGTGGTGCAGTTACCATCGTTTGAGAACCACTGCTGTAGAGATTTGTTAATAAAAGCCTTTTTTTTCTTTTTTTTTTCCTTTCTTTCTTTTTTTTTTAGTTAAATTTAAATTGTGATTAAAGGGTTAATCTCTATGACAAGCTCAAAGCACTTTTATTTGTCATGGGCTGAGGAGAACACGTTTTATATTAGTTTAGCAATATTACTTTGAGGCCATTTATAGCCATCAGTCTGTGTTTTTTAAAGATATCTATGAAAAAAAGAAACTTTAAATGGTTTTGTATTTTGAATAGATTAAGTGAAGTTTTATTGATGGGATTTTCAGATTTTTAAGGCAACACTCCTCATATAAGCCACGTTTTTTTTTTTTTTTCATTTCAATTGGAAAACATAGAATTGAATAAAAACCTGAGATCAAACAATATGGGGGGAAAAATCATTATAATAGCCGTAGCCTAACTCTAAATACATAAAGCATATATTTATTGTGTATTTAGCAAATAAAAACCTTAATAAGCTGCAAATGAAGCTGCAGTGAACACAATAAAAGTCTGCAAACATTTTAATAAGTTCAAACTTTTCTCTATTTCCCTTTTTATTTCATTTGCGGCTTCTCCAGAGTCCTGCTCCGAGCCACCGTCAGTGACATTTAGACCACATTAAAGCCTCGTCTCCCAGCCCTGCTTCCCATTTATTTACTTTATAATAAAACATGTTTATTTATAAAGTTTGAGCCGAGCGCCGTGTTCTGTGTTGACTTAAACGCGTCTCTTTCCCGCTGAATTATTTATCTTTCAGAGGCGCAGCGGCTGATGAACTGTCTACGTTTACGGCTGTGTTTTAAAAATAAATGGTGACAAAAAGTCTTCATAAAAAACGCTCTGTATATGCGTCGTACAGAGGCGCTCATAGAAAACTGCTTTTTAATTTAAGCAGCGACAGGGGAGTGGTTTATTTATCCTCACGCCCACGGACGGCACGTGTCCTCAAACGCATTTAACAGAGTACGATCAACAAACACAACAAACACAACAAACACAACACAAACACAACACAAACACAACACAAACACAACACCAACACAACACCAACACAACACCAACACAACACCAACACAACACCAACACAACACCAACACAACACCAACACAACACAAACACAACACAAACACAACACCAACACAACACCAACACAACACCAACACAACACCAACACAACACCAACACAACACCAACACAACACCAACACAACACCAACACAACACCAACACAACACCAACACAACACCAACACAACACAAACACAACACAAACACAACACAAACACAACACAAACACATGAGGCTGCAGAGAGAGCTGCTAATGGAGTACACAGTACGGTGGCCCAGAGGGGAAAAATACATTTACACTTAAAAACTAAACAGTTTTACAAATTCACAAAACACTACACTACACAAAAAACTTTTACAAATACACAAAACTCAAATACAAATACACAAAAAACTTTTACAAATTCACCAAACACAGATACAAATACACTAAATACAAATACACAAGATACAAATACACAAAACACAAATACAAAAACAAATACACAAAAAACAAATACACAAAATACAAATACACAAAACACAAAACACAAATACACAAAAAACAAATACACAAAAAACAAATACACAAAATACAAATACACAAAATACAAATACACAAAATACAAATACACAAAACACAAATACAAAAACAAATACACAAAATACAAATACAAATACACAAAATACAAATACACAAAATACAAAAACACAAATACAAAAACAAATACACAAAATACAAATACACAAAAAACAAATACACAAAATACAAATACACAAAAAATACACAAAATACAATTACACAAAATACAAATACACAAAAAACTTTTACAAATTCACCAAACACAGATACAAATACACAAAATACAAATACACAAAACACAAATACAAAAACAAATACACAAAAAACAAATACAAATACACAAAATACAAATACACAAAACACAAATACAAAAACAAATACACAAAAAACAAATACAAATACACAAAAAACAAATACACAAAATACAAATACACAAAATACAAATACAAATACACAAAACACAAATACACAAAATACAAATACACAAAAAACTTTTACAAATTCACAAAACACAGATACAAATACACAAAATACAAATACACAAAATACAAATACACAAAATACAAATACACAAAATACAAATACACAAGATACAAATACACAAAACACAAATACAAAAACAAATACACAAAAAACAAATACACAAAATACAAATACACAAAACACAAAACACAAATACACAAAAAACAAATACACAAAAAACAAATACACAAAATACAAATACACAAAATACAAATACACAAAATACAAATACACAAGATACAAATACACAAAACACAAATACAAAAACAAATACACAAAAAACAAATACACAAAATACAAATACACAAAACACAAAACACAAATACACAAAAAACAAATACACAAAAAACAAATACACAAAAAACAAATACACAAAATACAAATACAAATACACAAAATACAAATACACAAAAAACAAATACAAATACACAAAAAACAAATACACAAAATACAAATACACAAAAAACTTTTACAAATTCACCAAACACAGATACAAATACACAAAATACAAATACACAAAATACAAATACACAAAATACAAATACACAAAACACAAATACAAAAACAAATACACAAAAAACAAATACACAAAATACAAATACACAAAACACAAAACACAAATACACAAAAAACAAATACACAAAATACAAATACACAAAATACAAATACACAAAATACAAATACAAATACACAAAATACAAATACACAAAAAACAAATACACAAAATACAAATACAAATACACAAAAAACAAATACACAAAATACAAATACACAAAAAACTTTTACAAATTCACCAAACACAGATACAAATACACAAAATACAAATACACAAAATACAAATACACAAAATACAAATACACAAAATACAAATACACAAGATACAAATACACAAAACACAAATACAAAAACAAATACACAAAAAACAAATACACAAAATACAAATACACAAAACACAAAACACAAATACACAAAAAACAAATACACAAAAAACAAATACACAAAATACAAATACACAAAATACAAATACAAATACACAAAATACAAATACACAAAAAACAAATACACAAAATACAAATACACAAAAAACTTTTACAAATTCACCAAACACAGATACAAATACACAAAATACAAATACACAAAATACAAATACACAAAATACAAATACACAAGATACAAATACACAAAACACAAATACAAAAACAAATACACAAAAAACAAATACACAAAATACAAATACACAAAACACAAAACACAAATACACAAAAAACAAATACACAAAAAACAAATACACAAAAAACAAATACACAAAAAACAAATACACAAAATACAAATACACAAAATACAAATACACAAAATACAAATACACAAAAAACAAATACACAAAATACAAATACACAAAAAACTTTTACAAATTCACCAAACACAGATACAAATACACAAAATACAAATACACAAGATACAAATACACAAAACACAAATACAAAAACAAATACACAAAAAACAAATACACAAAATACAAATACACAAAACTCAAAACACAAATACACAAAAAACAAATACACAAAAAACAAATACACAAAAAACAAATACACAAAATACAAATACACAAAATACAAATACAAATACACAAAAAACAAATACACAAAATACAAATACAAATACACAAAAAACAAATACACAAAATACAAATACACAAAAAACTTTTACAAATTCACCAAACACAGATACAAATACACAAAATACAAATACACAAGATACAAATACACAAAACACAAATACAAAAACAAATACACAAAAAACAAATACACAAAATACAAATACACAAAACTCAAAACACAAATACACAAAAAACAAATACACAAAAAACAAATACACAAAAAACAAATACACAAAATACAAATACACAAAATACAAATACAAATACACAAAAAACAAATACACAAAATACAAATACAAATACACAAAAAACAAATACACAAAATACAAATACACAAAAAACTTTTACAAATTCACCAAACACAATGGTGACAAAAAGCCTTCATAAAAAACGCTCTGTATATGCGTCGTACAGAGGCGCTCATAGAAAACTGCTTTTTAATTTAAGCAGCGACAGGGGAGTGGTTTATTTATCCTCACGCCCACGGACGGCACGTGTCCTGATTCAGACGGAGATGGAAAAAACACAGAAATGGTTTGGTTTGAAGGATTTTGTGAGCGTGTGTTGTGTTGAACTCCGACCTGAGCCACACAAACGCATTTAACAGAGAAATGTACTATCGACAAACACAACAAACACAACACAAACACAACACAAACACAACACAAACACATGAGGCTGCAGAGAGACCTGCTAATGGAGTACACAGTACATTTACACTTAAAAACTAAACAGTTTTACAAATTCACAAAACACTATTAAAAATACACAAAACTCAAATACACAAAAAACAGTTACACAAAATACAAATACACAAAACTCAAATACAAATACACAAAATACAAATACAAATACACAAAACTCAAATACAAATACACAAAACACAAATACACAAAATACAAATACACAAAACTCAAATACAAATACACAAAATACAAATACAAATACACAAAACTCAAATACAAATACACAAAACACAAATACACAAAATACAAATACACAAAACTCAAATACAAATACACAAAATACAAATACAAATACACAAAACTCAAATACAAATACACAAAATACAAATACAAAACACAAATACACAAAACACAAATACACAAAATACAAATACACAAATCTCAAATACAAATACACAAAATACAAATACACAAAATACAAATACACAAAATACAAATACACAAAACTCAAATACAAATACACAAAATACAAATACACAAAATACAAATACACAAAATACAAATACACAAAACTCAAATACAAATACACAAAATACAAATACAAATACACAAAATACAAATACAAATACACAAAACTCAAATACAAATACATAAAATACAAATACAAAACACAAATACACAAAATACAAATACACAAAACTCAAATACAAATACACAAAATACAAATACACAAAACTCAAATACAAATACACAAAATACAAATACAAATACACAAAACTCAAATACAAATACATAAAATACAAATACAAAACACAAATACACAAAATACAAATACACAAAACTCAAATACAAATACACAAAATACAAATACAAATACACAAAACTCAAATACAAATACACAAAACACAAATACACAAAATACAAATACACAAAACTCAAATACAAATACACAAAATACAAATACAAATACACAAAACTCAAATACAAATACACAAAACACAAATACACAAAATACAAATACACAAAACTCAAATACAAATACACAAAATACAAATACACAAAACTCAAATACAAATACACAAAACTCAAATACAAATACATAAAATACAAATACACAAAACTCAAATACAAATACACAAAACTCAAATACAAATACACAAAATACAAATACAAAACACAAATACACAAAACACAAATACACAAAATACAAATACACAAATCTCAAATACAAATACACAAAATACAAATACACAAAATACAAATACACAAAATACAAATACACAAAACTCAAATACAAATACACAAAATACAAATACAAATACACAAAATACAAATACAAATACACAAAACTCAAATACAAATACATAAAATACAAATACAAAACACAAATACACAAAATACAAATACACAAAACTCAAATACAAATACACAAAATACAAATACAAATACACAAAACTCAAATACAAATACATAAAATACAAATACAAAACACAAATACACAAAATACAAATACACAAAACTCAAATACAAATACACAAAATACAAATACAAATACACAAAACTCAAATACAAATACACAAAACACAAATACACAAAACTCAAATACAAATACACAAAACACAAATACACAAAATACAAATACACAAAACTCAAATACAAATACACAAAATACAAATACACAAAATACAAATACAAATACACAAAACTCAAATACAAATACACAAAATACAAATACAAAACACAAATACACAAAACACAAATACACAAAATACAAATACACAAAACTCAAATACAAATACACAAAATACAAATACACAAAATACAAATACAAATACACAAAATACAAATACAAAACACAAATACACAAAACACAAATACACAAAATACAAATACAAATACACAAAACTCAAATACACAAAATACAAATACACAAAACACTTTTACATATACACAAAACAAATACAAATACACAAAATGCAAAATACACAAAATACAAATACACAAAACACAAATACAAATTCATGAAAGACTTTTACAAATCCAGCTGCTAACAGAAAGGGAACATCTGGATTATCAGCAGTGAGTAACCTGTCAATAAGTTTGTAAGTTATTACATTATTATTGTTACAGCGCCCCCTTCAGTGTGCCAGCAGATTAAAATCCTTAATAATAAAGCCTGTATGATGTTATAAAGCCTATTGTTCTCACAGATGAATCTTATTATGATACACTTTTAGATGATTACGCAGGTTTCCTCAGGCAGACGCAGGATCCTTCACGTCTCTGTTGTTTTCTTTTGTTTCTGTGTATCGTCTGGAACACAGCGGGTCGCAGATCTGCCGTTAGCGCCGACTGCAGCTGTTTCTGAAACTCCCTTCGGTGCTGAACTGTGGGTCAGAGGTGTTCAGTAACGGGCCCGTCCTGTAAAAAACCTCGCCCCTTTATTAAAGCGGACAGGTGCTGATTGTTCTCGCTAAAGAGCCGTATATATCTGTGCGGGAGCGGTCTAAGTCCTGGTCCTTTTGTGCGAGCTGCCACAGTTAAAAACGCTGAAGCAGGATTTCACGTCAGACAGAAGTTTATTGTTCCACTCGGCTCCAGAGCACGGAGCGTTTCCGTCAGATTTACAGACGCTGTCGGACGAAAGCATCAGGGTCAAGGAAGAATAGTGCTTTTAGACCCGTGTTTCCCAACCGGGGGTGCAGGGACCGCTAAGGGGTACGCGAGCAATGGAAATGTTGGAAATATTTCATACTTTGATAGGAGAATATTTGTGATCTTTCCATAATAAACTATTAAAACTAAGCAGGCTCAAGTCTCTCTGATGGAAAGGCAGTGTGTTATTTCAATAGAACTACGTTATTTTGTTACATATTTTGAGGTTAGTAGGAGTTATTCAAATGATTATGATTTTTTTTTAATTTTTGTGATTAATTTATTATATTTTTATTTTAAACATAAACCTGATAATAAGTGAATTTAAAATATTTTATATATTTTTATTGGTATTTTAAAGGCATTTTTTTCTTCTCTTAAATTTGATTTTCAAACAAAAACATACGGTGGCCCTGAGAGCTCAACGAATTACAAAAGCGGAAACACACTTTACAAAAAGAAACTTCTTTCTTTTTAACAAAAAGAAAAGAAGAAAAAGAAAGAAGCTCATTTTCAGCTTTGTACTTATTTTCAAATCTGTCGATACGAGCTCTGCAGTCACTGAGCTCGCGTGGTTATGACGTCCTCCAAAACAAAACAGTCGCGCTGAAAATGAGCAGCTTCCGGCTGCAGAGCTTCTGGTGCTACCTGTTCCGGTGCAGGTGAATGTTGTTGTAATGCCGTGCGCCAGTTTCTTTTTGTAAAGTGTGTTTCCGCTTTGGTTATTCGTTGAGCTCTCTGGGCCACCGCATAAAACATGCTTCAGAATTAGCATTTACAAAAAAGTATCGGTAACACTTTCTATGAACTCGCTAGTTATGATTTTCTATACATGTTTATGTCAACTTATGTCAATAATTATAAAGCCTTATCAATGTTTTATAATGCTTTATGAATGTGTTTATAGTGTCTTATGAACAGCGAGTTCATAGAAAGTGTTACCAACGTATCAAATGTCTTTGCACTCATAAAAACACTCATGTTTTCTATGACCACTTTTTGAAAAAAATAAACATGTATTTGAGTGAGGGCGGACTAATAATAATAATAATAATAATAATAATAATAATAATAATAATGCATTAGTCATATATAATGCTTTTCTAGTCACTCAAAGTTGCTTTACAGTTTGGTGCATTCTTCCTTCTCTCCTCAGTCACACTCGGTGGTGGTGAGTTACTTCTGTAACCACAGCTGCCCTGGGGCAGGCTGACAGATGCGTGGCTGCCATTTTGCGCCTATGGCCTCTTCTACCATCACCAAACACAGTCACACTGACACATTCACACAGGCAAGGTGGGTGAAGTGTCTTGCCCAAGGACACACAGTATGTGAGTCTGTACCGAGCTGAAGCTGCCACTCTCGATGGCTCAGACGCGTGAGGAGCAGTTTGTAGATCGTGAGGAGCAGTTTGTAGATCGCGTGAGGAGCAGTTTGTAGATCATGAGGAGCAGTTTGTAGATCGCGTGAGGAGCAGTTTGTAGATCGCGTGAGGAGCAGTTTGTAGATCGCGTGAGGAGCAGTTTGTAGATCGCGTGAGGAGCAGTTTGTAGATCGCGTGAGGAGCAGTTTGTAGATCGTGAGGAGCGGTTCGTTGATCGCGTGAGGAGCGGTTCGTTGATCGCGTGAGGAGCGGTTCGTTGATCGCGTGAGGAGCGGTTCGTTGATCGCGTGAGGAGCGGTTCGTTGATCGCGTGAGGAGCGGTTCGTTGATCGCGTGAGGAGCAGTTTGTAGATCGCGTGAGGAGCAGTTTGTAGATCGTGAGGAGCGGTTTGTTGATCGCGTGAGGAGCAGTTTGTAGATCGCGTGAGGAGCGGTTTGTAGATCGCGTGAGGAGCAGTTTGTAGATCGCGTGAGGAGCAGTTTGTAGATCGCGTGAGGAGCAGTTTGTAGATTGTGTGAGGAGCAGTTTGTAGATCGTGAGGAGCAGTTTGTAGATCGCGTGAGGAGCAGTTTGTAGATCGTGAGGAGCGGTTTGTTGATCGCGTGAGGAGCAGTTTGTAGATCGTGAGGAGCAGTTTGTAGATCGCGTGAGGAGCAGTTTGTAGATCGCGTGAGGAGCGGTTTGTAGATCGCGTGAGGAGCAGTTTGTAGATCGTGAGGAGCAGTTTGTAGATCGTGAGGAGCAGTTTGTAGATCGCGTGAGGATGAACCGACTTCATCTGAGACTCGCTGATCCTAAAACCAGTGCGAGGTAAGAACAGTCTGCTGTGAGACTTGCACTGAGTCTGATAATTAAAGTTTATTATTGTCATAAATTAAAGATAATTGGTGTGTTCAAGCTGCACTGTCACCTCATAATGTTTCTCTTTCATTTCATTTATGTTATTCATTTAAAGGAAAGTATGACAAATGAACATTTAAAATAAATCTCATGAGTGAAAAGGAGAAAAAAAGAGGTATAAACTTATTTTATCTGCCCCTTGTTCATAAGAAAACAATTCTGTTCCACTCAGCCACAGTCTTTCTGTTGTCAAAGCTTTATACTGTCACCAGATTTTTACAGTAAAATTTGGGAAACCACAGCTGTCAGTTTTTTTTTTAGATTTTTTTAACTTTTACACTTTTTTACACTTTTTTTTAAAAACATTAATTGAATTTGATTTTTTATTTTCACTTTCAAGATTGTTGCATAAGCTGAAATTTTTTAAAAACATCAGTTTCTTTTTAAATTAGAAGTGCTTTTTCTCTTTGTGAATCTGTTTTGAAGGTTGATTGGTAAGATTTTCTGGTGCACTTCATACAAAGTTTTCAAAATATTATCTTCTACTCATTTATTAAATTTTTATTTCTAAAAATTGTGCTTGTTGGATTTCTGTATCCACTCCCTTTTATGATTCTTACAGCTCTCTTCTGTGGGAGAAAATTGGATTGATGTTGTTTTCTTTCTTTTTTAGTCGCAATTTAGGATAAATGATAGAGCACAGAGTATATCTGAGACTCAGCACTGTGTCGGTAAAATATAGATTTAAAATCACAGTAAGTTAAATAATAAAAGAAAAAAGCATTGGTCACAAATTTGTGGACACTTTTTTTTTGCTTCCTTCTTTTGCTTTTTCAGTTTTTCCTCATTGATTGTGTGCTGTGTCTTTAGCTTAATTTAATTTTGTGAAGGTTTTTTTGTCAGGCTGTAGTTAGGGCTGCACAATATATCGCAAACTTATCGTTATCGCAATATCTGTATCGCAAGAATCTAAATATATCACAGTAACGCTGTGGTCTTCCATCTGACAGAGATTTACACTGAAGAATCATTTTCCACCAGAGCCTTAAAAGAACATGTGTTGTGACTAAATAAAAATGTTTAAAAAGTCCAGTTTTAGTGGTAATTTAATTAATTTAGTCACAGCTTAGCCTTGTTTTATTCCTGGTTTAGTCTGTGTTAAGTTTTGATTTTGTCGCTGTTTTGACTTTGTAAATACAGGAACTTACATTTTTGTGAAATGTAGTGAATTTAACTTACTATGTTCGAAAAGTACACTGTAAAAAATATCTGTAGATTTCATGGTAAAAATCTGTAAAATCTCAACAGTAAAAGACCGTAGTTGATATATCGGTAAAATACTGTTTTGGTTACGGTAATTAACTGTAATATTAAAAATAAGGCAAAATTGTATTTTTTAGTTTTATTTTTTGTAACGTATACAGTATAGCACTGTTAAAATAATTAAGTCTCATTTATTACAGTTTAACAGCTTTTTAAAAGATAATAACTTTAAATTTTACAGTAAATGTTGATTAAAATGTAAGTCATAAACTAAAACATACATTAATCTATTTTTTTGAAAGATAATACCTTTAAATTTTACAGTAAATGTTGATTAAAATGTAAGTCATAAACTAAAATATACATTAATCTATTTTTTTGAAAGATAAGTTTAAAATTTACAGTAAATAATAATAAAAGCTCAAGTCAAAAACTGTAAAAACAACATTTGTGATATTATACTGTAAAATGAAATACAGGCCTCTTGTAATTTTTACGGTAGAATTCTGGCAACCACAGCTGCCAATTTTTTACCGTAAAATTTACAGATTTTTTTTACAGTGTAGGCTCTGTTTCCAAATATCGCAATAATATCGTTATCGCAATTTTCAATATAGTTATCGAATATTGCATGTTTTCTCCATATCATGCAGCCCTACAGTTAGTCCAGCCATTCTTCCCATTTTCTTGTTTCTATGAATTTCAAGTTTTATTTCCAGAGGTTATAGAAATGCACACAGCATTAACTGTAAATGCAAAAGGACAGACACACAACACATCAGGTCTGCCCCATTTAAAGCGATTTGGTTTGAATGGTAAGGGATAAAGACCCACTTCTCTTTCAGGGTTCCCACGAGGCATTAAAAAGCAATTAAATAGATTTTGCAAAAATTAAGGCCTTAAATGGCATTAGAAAGCATTACATTTAATGTAATTCCAACAGGCCTTAAAAATGTAAAATAGTTTGAAAGTAAAATCACTGGCATTATTATTTGTATGTATTTCTAAACAATAATTGACCATTTTTGTAACCTACTCTTGCGTAATAGACGTCAGAACGAGTTTGCTTCCAGAGAGACCAAATGTAACTCCTGCCACGTGACCTGCGGGACCTTGTTTTTGGGTTTAATTTATGCCAGGTATAAATGAAATGTGTATGAAATATGAGAATGCTAATGCATATTTTGTTTGATTTTATTTCCAGGTCAGGTTTTTTTGTCTGGATACTTTTGCTTTAATTGAAAATGGCGAGCTGTAGGACAGACCTTTTTCATTTATGTGCCTTTTGTGGTCCTTGGACTTTGGACAATTTCTTTTTTTTTTTTTTTTTTTTTTTGGAGTTCCTCAAATATGGAAACTTTAAAACTAAATCTTTTTCTGAACAAAGTCAATCACCTCAAAGGATTTAACACTGAACCTTTTTGGAACAAAGTCAAAACTCTTGCTAAAGACTGAAACTATTTTGTTGTAAACATTCTTCAGTGTTTATTTATTTGCATATCCCTTTTCCCTTGGTAAATTTAATACATTTTTTTCTTATATTTAAAACTATATTTTGTGTTCTGTCATTCATTCTACACAAGCTCCATAAAGAACCGGTTTCTTCTGCTTTCTTCTTCTAGTATTTAACGCTTTAAATCGTTACAATCGGATGTTTGACTTTAAACATTAGCAGTGCTTTTTGAACACTTAAATACATTTTGACAATTTACACTGCCACGATGTTTTTGGCATTAAAAATGTTAGAAAAAGCATGAAAAAGCATTAAATTGGACTTGCTGATGCTGCAGACAGCCCAGCTTTGCTAATGGTCGTGGAAATCTGCATATTCTGCTGTGATAAATTACAATAAATACAGATGTTTCTCTAATAATAACACTGTCCCGTCACTTGTCCTTGAGGCAGGACACTCTTGTCCGGCCGTGCAGTTATAGAACGAACACATGTTTCTCCCTGTACCTCTCTGTGTGTTTGATAAATCTGATTCTGTCCCGGGCCGCGCTCTCATATCTCCTCCGTCGTCTCTGCAGTCACTAAACCCATTCCTCCGCAGCCTCGATACCATCTTTAATCCACGACCGCACAGCTCGTCCCGAATCCTTCACCGAAATCTGTCAGCGCACAAATGAAACGGCCGATAACGGAGCGGCACTATCCCTCTGTGTCACCAAAACGCCGCCTCAGCTCCGGCTCCACGCGCACAGAGGGCTGAGAGCGTGTCCCAGCAGTATATACGACACAGAAATCACAGACTGTGGAGGAAGGAAGTGCTGCGGTGTTCAAAATGTGCAAGGATTTGAGTAAATTTAGAGCGCTGTGCAAAAAAAACACATCATCTTTTGTCTCATGAGTCTTGTGTTTGATTCAAAACAGAGATGGAAGTAACTAAAAGTACATACTTTTACTCAAGTACCTGACTTTTGTGTACTTATTTTACTTAAAGAGAATATATTCTGACTTTTCTGAGCTTTCTCCCAGTGTTATACTGTTCTCTCATCAAAAACAGACCTGGAGTTGTGTCTTTTTGAGTAAATCTGTATTCTCTGGCGCTGAGTTTCTGAGGCCTCAGAACGCTCTGCCTCTCCCACAAAGCCCCGCCCACTCCAGGAAGCACTGACCAATCCACAGCAAGCCCTCTACATCCAGTCTGCTCTCATTCATTCATCATTTTGGAGTAAAATGGCATCATACGAAAAGTTTAAGGAGGTAAAAAGCTCTTTTTCTCTGTTTCTGTTCAAAATAGCCCACCAGCTCTTTCTCTGCTGCCCTCTGCTGGTCTCTTCACCTGTTCCTTTGTGGCAACAGTAGAGTTCTTATTAAAAACGTTCTCTTTTAGTCACATAATGTAGCAGTAGAAGGTTGTACTGCGCTATTGCAAAGAAGTCGTTTAGAAGTACCATGTAAACTCATTATGTTTTTACTTTAACTTAAATATGAAATAATTTTGTTGTTAAATTTTACCTAAAAGTTCTATATTCTGCAAGGATTTTTGAAATAATTTTGGACACCTTTGCATTAGTATTCTACATTTCTTTCTATTCTACATTTTTACTTTGGGTTTAGGTGTCGCCCCCTGCTGGCAGTGGTGGGGAATGGACAGAGGATAAAATAGCAACACGATGCTAACAGAAAGATAAATGAGCTGATGCTTCGTAGTGACGGAGGTTTAAGGCTGAAATGATCAGAACAAGTCCGGTGACGGTGTTTGGGCTTTAGAAACGCGCAGGAGCACTTCCTGGTTTCATGTGCCTATTTAGAGCTGTGAGACCGAGCGTTTTCAGCTCTGGAGAAGGGCAGCCCCGCAGCATACAGGATTACTCAAACAGAATACTACTGCAGGTCTGTTTTTGAGGAGGAGACGACATTATAACACGGATAAAAGCTAAAAATGTAGCTTCATATGGGAGCTTTAAGTAATTGTGTAGTCATTTTTTGATTTTGTATTAAATAGACTTTGAATCTTACAAATTGGTGTAACTTTTTTGAAGGCTGTGGTTCTCTCGCATGTGTTGGGCTTAAAGTTACACTGTGTAAGATTCCCGGTCTTGCGCCTCTAGAGGCCACAGGTGCCACTGCACCATCGCAAAACGTAAACACTAGGGCCCCTCCTCCTTCTGAAACTGTGCGAGCGTGCGTCTATTTCCATCATTGTTTCAACTTTAGTTGACCTGCTGCTACCTTTGGAAGTTTGGACTGGATCTTCTATAGAGTTAGCGCTAGCGTTAGCTTATCAACAAATATCGCGCAATGGTCGCAGTAAAAACAACTAATAACTGTATGAAAAAGCACGTTCTAAAGAAAAAATAAAGAGGCTAATTTACCTGCCCAACAATAAAGAAGCAAAAACGTGATCCGATTTGCAGCCTTCTCTGTCTCTCATCTGACGCCAGCGAGCAAAAGTCTGTCCGATGTTGACTCTTGTCTGCGATCTGGTGCGGTCCCTTTCACATTTTCTTTTTCTTGCCTCGTCCGACATTGTCTTCATCTTCTTGTGTCCTTCGGCCCTGACGAACTGGCGAAAATAACAACGCTAAAAGTAGCTTCCTGGTTATACTGCGCCTCAAGTCGTTCCCTGTCACGTGACTCTTCCTCAACAGCGGAGCGCTCCCGGCCAAGTTGCGAGGGCGGTTTCTCAGTACAGAAGCCCCGCTCGGAGCAACAGATCGCGCCTCAGGCTTTATAATCACTCAAAAAATCACAAAAACAAGTCAGTATGCCCCACATATTTAGGAGAAAAGTTACACAGTGTAACTTTAACTCTGACATTACCACAGACTTGCAGGTGTATTCAAAAGACGACATTTAAACAAGAACATTATGAAAATATCGTTTGCTGTGAGCCTCAGTTGTGTCTCTCTTTACAAAAAGTTTCCGTGACTGTGACAGAAGCAGATGGCTGTGACGTGTTTTGTGTCCGCGGAGATCAGGACTCGCTGTTCTTTCTCTCTGTCGTAGATAAACTTGAAGGAACCAGACTGTGTTTGCTCTAAAATAATCCACAAACTTATACAGAAGAACACAGATCCACTACAGTTTCTGCTCAGAGCTGCTCAAGTTTCTCTTTTTTTTTTTTTACAAATCACTGGACACTCGTTTGGCAAAGTCTCTGCACTGATTATGTAAACGAGAGAAGGAATAGTAACATTTCTGCAGTTGTAAGGATAAAGTAGTATTTCGTAAATGTGGTTCTATGCAGTACAGAGTGTTTTTGTTTTTTCTTTTTAAGCTTTTTTTATCTGCTTTTGTTTTGAGAAGCAGACAGGAGCAACAATGTAGGATAAAAGAAACCAATCAAATGTACATAAACTGTACAGTAAAGAATATTTGCCCACTTTTTCCTGGATTTTTTGATTGAAATAAATGTTGTTTTTGAGCAAAATCTCTATTAAATGTTAGATTATTAGCACAGTTGCATTTTTAGTTGGTCTTATTCCTGTGTTTGACTCATTCTTGCCTTGATCTCGGATGTGGCAGTTTCAGAGGTTTTTCCACTAATCATTATAATTAAATAACTTATAATTTAGAAGTTGTCTGATTTTATTTCATTTCTTTAATCGCTGGTTCTGCCTCAAAGGGATTAATAAGTAACGCAAAACAGCACAAAGTGGGACTCTCTGGCTACAAAGCACAAGGGTAGCATTATTTGAGTCACTGATTCATGGTCTAGGATTCTTAAAGTCTCAGTTTTGACTTGAGCCCCACCCCTGAAATTCTCGGTCTTGTCCTGGTCTCAGTCCACTCTGGTCTTGGACAGGTCTTGGTCTCCTTTAGTATGGTCTTAAATATAAATCTGCAGACTCACAAAAAGCTCTTCCATTTCATTTTCGCCTCCTAAAAACTGTCGCTGCACCTTCAACTCAACTTTGTTTAGCTGCAACGTTTGTCTGCACTGCCAAAAATGTCTTTTAAGTTTGAGTTTTGACCTTTTGACTTTGCCATAGTTTGAGTTTTCACCTTCTCGGGCTGCTGTAGTTTTAGACTGAATCCGAAAAAGGAAAATTGTCAAGGAACTTCCTAGCTCCTTAAGCTCTAACCGGATGTATGTCATCATCCGCCATGATAAGAACTGTCCGGATTGTCTTCTCAGTAGGGAAGGAGTTAGGGAAAGGAGCGTCATTGCTTCCTTAAAGTTACACTGTGTAAGATTCCCGGTCTTGCGCCTCTAGAGGCCACAGGTGCCACTGCACCGTCGCAAAACGTAAACACTAGGGCCTCTCCTCCTTCTGAAACTGTGCGAGCGTGCGTCTATTTCCATCATTGTTTCAACTTTAGTCGACCTGCTGCTACCTTTGGAAGTTTGGACTGGATCTTCTATAGAGTTAGCGCTAGCGTTAGCTTATCAACAAATATCGCGCAATGGTCGCAGTAAAAACAACTAATAACTTTATGAAAA
Organism: Bostrychus sinensis; assembly: GCA_020698575.1. Classification (NCBI taxonomy): domain Eukaryota; kingdom Metazoa; phylum Chordata; class Actinopteri; order Gobiiformes; family Eleotridae; genus Bostrychus; species Bostrychus sinensis. The sequence goes on from CM036251.1 coordinate 3,825,195, forward strand.
AGCACGTTCTAAAGAAAAAATAAAGAGGCTAATTTACCTGCCCAACAATAAAGAAGCAAAAACGTGATCCAATTTGCAGCCTTCTCTGTCTCTCATCTGACGCCAGCGAGCAAAAGTCTGTCCGATGTTGACTCTTGTCTGCGATCTGGTGCGGTCCCTTTCACATTTTCTTTTTCTTGCCTCGTCCGACATTGTCTTCATCTTCTTGTTTCCTTCGGCCCTGACGAACTGGCGAAAATAACAACGCTAAAAGTAGCTTCCTGGTTATACTGCGCCTCAAGTCGTTCCCTGTCACGTGACTCTTCCTCAACAGCGGAGCGCTCCCGGCCAAGTTGCGAGGGCGGTTTCTCAGTACAGAAGCCCTGCTCGGAGCAACAGATCGCACCTCAGGCCTTATAATCGCTCAAAAAATCACAAAAACAAGTCAGTATGCCCCACATATTTAGGAGAAAAGTTACACAGTGTAACTTTAAATAGCTCCTTTAGCATAGGAAGCTTCAAAAGTTCCTTAGCGACCAGCGAGGGCCGAGGAGCTATCTAAACAGAGCCGTAGCTTCACTTATATGGAGTGATTTCAGGTTATTTCTGTACGTTGTAATGCTAAAAAGCTCATTTAAATTAGCGCTGCAATGGAGGATAAGGTGCGCTTATTGTAGTCCATTTCCTGGGTGTTGTAGTTTTTATTAAACAGCTGTAGGTCAATGCTAGGTTAGGATGTTCGACTCCTCCAAACAGCGCTGAAGCTCCTTCTCCTCACTGCAGGTACAATTTAAGGAATTCAGCCTTAGTTTTGCCCCTCTGCGGTGAATGATGAAAATGAACGACGCACCAAAGCGATCATTTTGTAAAACTGATGGCTTTTATGAGTTGATTGAAGTCACAGAAACATCATCAGTCAACTCATTAAAAGTAAAATGTATGACCTTTTAAATGGAAATGCAGCCCTTAATTGTCATTCATTCATTTATCATCTTCTGCTTATTTCCGTTAGAAGGCAAGAAAAAAGTCAAAGTCTACACCGTTCTGGCAGCTCATTTGTAAGCCTCCTTTGGTCCTTGTGTGTTAAAATCTCCTCCCGGACAGAAAAGCCATACATTTTATCCGTTGTTGCGGCGGTGCGTGTGCTGTCTGTGCCGCTTAATTCATGTGTCTGCTTTAAAAAGAGCAGAGCGGGTCCCGGGATGAACCACCGATGCGTTTTCTCCTCTCGGATCGATAACGTCTCATTGGCTGAAGATTGCCGGCCTCGCCATCGCCTTCGATTTCTGCCCCCATTCTTCTCAATGAACGCGGCGCGGTCTTCGGGGATTTGTCGGCGTCTCCTGGGGCAGGGCTTTCAACAGCGGCACATCTCCTGCTCTCATATCTACCTTCACCAGGGAGAGTGTTTTTTTACCGGTGCTGGATCCTAGAGTGTTTTAAAAGTTGACGTCCCGTTGTGAGCTAGCGCCAAAGATACTAACTCCAGCCACAAGGGGTCAGTAAAAGATTTTTTTGGTGCAGATCTGGATCATTTTAAGGGCATAAGGGCTTTGTGGCTTAGTAGACAGCGCATTTACCCCTGAACTAGTAGATCCCTCATTTGGGTCGAGGTCTGGTGCTTCCTTTATTTACAAAGCCAAAAGCTACTTTATGCTCCTGACCATTACCAATTTGGAAAACCATAGTACAATTTTAATCTTGATACGAATTATCTTAAAGTTGAACAATCTGTGAAATAAATGTGTAAATTTGCCTTTTTATAAGTTTCAGATATTTATTTTTTTTTTTTCGAAAAGTCAAAGTCAAAGTGGGAAAAATTAATGGAAAATTTACTTCTGGCACCAGAGGGGGGCACTGTTATGCTCCATTATTAAAATTATTAGACATTAAAGCCTAAAAATCAGAGGTGGAGCATAATTAGATACTTTTCCTTTGCACTTAGTTTTCTTAAGTAGTAGTAGTATGTTTGAAATACATAGACTTTCTGAGTACATTTTCTAAAATGTACTTTTACTTCATTGGATTTGAGAGGAAAGTGAAGTCTGTGAGCAGTAATGGTGGCAGTATCTAGTTTGGAGTCGTTAAAGCTGCTGGTCCACTTACTGGAAGGTTGGCAGATTGATCCCCGCTACCAGCATTGCATACTGCCGTTGTGTTCTTGGGCAAGACACTTCACCCACCATGCCTGTATGAATGAATGAATGAATGAATTTTGTCAGTCTGCCCCAGGGAGTGAATAAACAATGCACATGAGAGTAAAGCGACTTTGAGTTTCTAGAAAAGCGCTGTATGACACCAATAGCATTACTTTTGGTATCAGAAGTAGCAGCTTTTTCTCAAACATAAATACTTTCAAATGTAGTTTAAGTAAACTTTACAGGTACATTTTTTCCATACTTTTACTCAAGTAAACAAAAAAAAAATACTAGTTTTATTTCTACATGAATGCTAATATTTTTAAGCACCTGTACTAAAGTGATGAGTAAACCCAGATTCTGAGTACTGCTCTCCGCTGTTCATAGAGGTCAGCCGATATATCAGGCCGATTTTAGCATTTTTTAGACAATTCATTTCAAATTCTTGTCCTTTAATGCCGATTTTTGCTCAGGGACATGTGACTGAAGGATCTCAGCTTCCCCAACTATCTAACCCTCTGCGGTTCATAGGAAACATCTAAAATCGCTTTTTCTTTGGCCTAGAACCTCATAGAACAAAAAATCCAAATGTATGTCAAACTGCACAGAGTCTGATTGATTCATCTTTTACTCTTCTCACTGTCCAATTCTAACACATTTGTTTGCATTTTAATAAGCATTACTAAAACAAATGATTATATTAAATTAATTTCTTTCATAAAGTTAAGAAAATTGGCCCTACATATTGGTAAAAAAAATAAAATCTGCAGAATTTATCGGCCATTGCTGCTCGGTATTTTAAAAATCGGCAAAAAACCCATCTCAGTCAACATATTTTCTTCCTTATCAGAACTTTCCTTGCGCAGAGTTTACTGTCAGTCCTTTAGGCTCAGTACAAACTCACGTCCCAGATTTCTGATTCTTTAAAACGCTGGTGATTTTCCTGCGTTTGCTCCGTTGCTGAAGTCGCTCCTCTAAGGCTCTCAGGAAGTGCTCCAGCCGTGTTTCTGTCCTCTCCGTCGCTCTGGAGGAGGCGGGCGTGAGTGTTTTTTGGACGTCCTCAAAATGAACGAGAGCTGAGACAGATGTCATCGGCCCGGAGGGAAAACCCCCGACCAAAGCGGGCACCAGCTGCGTTCGAGATCAGCATCAAAAGCGCAGAAATACTCTGCCAATTTTACTGAGTTTACAGCCGACGCCGCAGTTTAGCACCGGAGTTAATGTTGTGATCTGACATTTGTACCAACTGCTCGGTCCACAGCTGGAGGCTTGGACTGCTCCATGTCTGATCTTAAAAAAATATATAAACAACATGCGGATACGGCAGCCCGAGACATTGTCCCTATCTCACAATGGTAAAGATGTAGTGCCCAGACCTGGACTTGAGACAGGAATCTTGTTTAGGGGTAAATGCTCTGAGTGGATTAAGATTGTGTTTTTTGCAAATATGTTTGTCCACACTCTCTGCTGTTGGTGCATGTGCAGTAATAATAAGTCTGAGCATTTCATGTGACATTTGATCTGTCTGGATCCAGCAATTGACTTCTCCCCTGCCAGCATTTTCTCAAAAAGTTGCCAGCCAGTGCCAGCATTTTTGGTCATTTTTAACAATCTTACAAACATGTTGTGCTATCGTTGAAATAAAAGTTCAAATACCAAAAGAAAGAAAAGAGTATTTTCTTTCATTTAAAAAAAGCATTTTTTATTCTAAGTTCATTCATTCACCAGCTGAAGGATGGTTACCTTGCACAGCAGCTGGATTGTTGTGAAATTTGTGAGTTCACAAACTCACAAAATCCATCTTTTCAGGCTCCCTCTGATCTGTTCAGGTGTGGACCTGTGGCGGTCGGGCCAATGGCGTGGCAGGACTGCCGCAAGTGGGCGGGGTTTAGGGTTGCAGAAAACAACAAGCTCTTGTAGTGATACTTGTTAACAATATGGCGACAAAGTTTTGCTGCTCTACATTTACAGAAACAATGTCTTTATTGTGTTGTTTTACCGTCGTAGTGGTTTGTTGTTTAGCTATGGAGCTGGTGCTTTATCCAATCACCTACAAGTATTCTACTGAAGGTCCCGCCCCTTCACAAACGTTTTCAATGGGAGCCATTCCAGATTGCAATAACTTGCTAACATTATTGCAATCTGGCTTTTGCGGGGTTAGATTTTTTCCAGACTTATTTAGACAAAAAAACTGAGAAAAATACATTTTTGTAAAACTTTTTGTTCCAAAGTATTTTTTAATGCATTTAAGACTTATATTTAGGTAAAGGCACTTTAATATTTTATTTAACAATACATCTTGGGCCATATTTACTAAGACGGGTGCTAAACTGCGAGTGCAGTGAGAAAATATGCGGCCGCTATTAATGTTTGTGTTGCGCGTGAATTACTAAGACAAACTGCGTGGCGGTGCCAGGTGCAAACAGAGGGGGCGGAGCTATTTAAACGGCATCATTGCGTGTATTGTTTTGCGTCATGGAAGGTGTGGAAGTGGAACACAAACGGAAGCAAAAATTTAACCAAGAAGAGCTGAAAGTGCTGGTGAATAATTTTTTCCTCCGTCATGGCAAATAGATCTGCAAACTCTCTAACCCTACGTATTTGTTCATTTCTTCTCCTTCGTCTCACACGAATCTCAGCAGCCATCTGCGCAAAAGATTAGCACGTCCTTCTCCAACGTGCTACATTTATACGCTATTTTCGCAAAGTCATGGTGAGCCTTGATAAATAATATTGCGGGCGGTAAATGAATGAATTTGCATTTTCTCCGCCTTCCATTTTGCGCACTCTGGGAAGAACGCCTCAGTTTACAGATTCATTAGGTCATAGGAGCAACATCTGCTCTGCTCCTGTAAGACACGCAAATCTCAACTGCGTCTGGGTTTGCTCCAATTTTAGCGCATCTTATTCAGTTAGCATGAAGCTAACCTTTGATAAATCTGGCCCTTTGTTTTACATTTTTGGAGCCACTGGGGCACTTTTTTATTTTTTCCTTTCTTTTCCTCATTTTTACTGATGTATTTAAGTTATCAGATGCATCACACTAACAAACTGACAAACGTGTCTAAACAGTATAAATTAGCTGTAGCCTGTTCGTGCTGCACTGAGCTCCTCTCTGTCTGTGGTCTTCCTCCTCCCCGGGTCCTGGCCTGGTTTTCGTCGTCCTCTTCGGTTGAAATGTTGAGGGTCTGGCCCGGGTCTGAGGGCGGGCGTGGTTCGCTGTCTCTGGCCTCGTCTCGTGTCGTGCTGTGTTCTGTCCTGATGCCGGGGGATTCTTCTTCGCTTGTTTCGCTGCTGCTTACGACCACCTGCCCTGTGTGCAACAAACAGCTGTGTATTGTGACTCTTTTCCATCAGAGCCATGCAGCATTAACCTCTGCAGCAACATGCTCTGGTTTATTCTCGACAGACAGCAGGAGGACGCGCACAGAACTCGCTTCCTTGACAGCGACAGGTCTTTGTGGAGATGATGCTGATGATTAAACGGCTGGAAACACGTGTAGACAGATGTGCGGAGATGAGAGGAGCAGGTCTGACCCCCGCTGAGCAGCCGCAGCCGTTCGCAGACGAGCTCCAGCCTAGCACAGGGAGCGATGCAGCTCCCTCATCTCAGCAGGAGGCAGAGACAGGGTTATCAACGCAAATAAACAAAATATAACCCCTGATTCAACCCAACGGGAGAGAAACGCCATTTATCACTTTGTCACTTATTATTAGTTTTATCCCAGGTTTGCCCCTTGCTTTTGTCCTATTTTCAAGAAAGAAAATATATGGTGTCGACGTCTGAAACACCTCAGGATCCAGGATTTTTTAAAGGATTCTTTTCTTTTCATTTTGAGACAAACTCCAGCCACAAGTGGTCAGGAAACAATAAAATTAAACTATATTGTTGACTATTGTATAAGACCTAGGGCAGCCATTCCCAAAGTCAACAATGCCGTGGCCCCCTTAAATTTACGAAAATCCCACGCGGACCCCCAACAATAAAACTTCATCATATTTCAAAGACTGTGTCATGTTTTTCTCCATACGTTTCCATAAAATGTTACAAAAAACATCTGTTGCTGACTGTTGGCTAAAAGTAATATTTTAAAGAAGTCTATAACCGTAGTTCATTTCAAACTCAATTTATTTAATGTACTTATTATAGCAAACATTTGAGGGGGCCCCTGCAATACCTTTGTGGACCCCACTTTGGGAACCACTGACAGTGCGTTGTCATTGGTCCTTTGACGTAGTGGGTTTTCATTGGCTGAATCCATCATTCAAGAATAGTAGAAACTCTAGTTCAGCCATTCCCAAAGTCAAGACCCCCTCACACTTCTCCACACGGACCCCCACCTGCAAAACTCCCTTCTCTTCAAAAGACTAAGTTTTTCTCCATAGAGTTCTATAAAAAAAACTCACAAAAAACACTGACTCTTGGCTAAAAATTGTTTTAAACTCTTATTTTTAGACAAGTATATAACTAATAAAGCAAGTAATTCATTTCAAACTCAATTTAATTTTATGTACTAAACTTAGACAGCCTCTGGGGGGCCCCCTGCAGTACCTTCACGGACCCCACTTTGGGAACCACTGACCTAGGGGTTTTCTGTCGCAGAAGATAGAGCATTTACCCCTGAACTACAAGATCCAGGGTCCAGGATTCACTCTCCGTATGCGTCTCGTTTAGTTTTAGTCCTGTTGTAGAGTGAAGTCTGAGTTTATTCTCCTGTTAAATCCGTGTTTTGTCCTGGTTATTCCTGGTTGAATCCGTGATAACCCCGCAGAGGAGCAGCCGCTCGGAGATGAGCTCCAGCTGAATTCCTCACAAGATGTAATTCCCTCATCTCACCAGGAGGGCTCCGGCACAACGGCAGAGTCAAGACAAAAGAGAGGAACTTTAATAAACAAAATATAACTCCTGATTCTGCCTGATCCTCTCGGGCTGCTGTAATTTAAACCTTGCATTTCAGGAGTAATGCCTCTGAGGCTGTAATAGTTTTACTTTGATCCTTCCAGGCACCTGTAGCTTTGTTTTACTGCTGAAGAAAAATGTGTTTTCTTTATTATCAAGAAAAATATTCTGCCGAAGGATTTCTTAAACTGAAATGAAGCATTGGTTTTTAGGTCCATTGTAGTCAAATTTACACATTTCCAGCACCAAGGAGAAAATAGTTCGTTATAATAGTTTTTGGATCCAGGACTTTTTTAAAGATTCCGTCCCATTGCAAGATAGGGCCAAACATACTATCTTAAAAAAAAAGTTTTGTTTGTTAATTGGTTTGTTAGTTAGTTGGTTGGTTCATTCGTTGGTTTGTTTCTTAGTTTGTTCATTAGTTTGTTGGTTGGTTCATTCATTGGTTCGTTTCTTGGTTAATTTGTTAGTTAGTTTGTTGGTTGGTTTGTTGGCTTGTTTCTTAGTTTGTTCGTTAGTTTGTTGGTTGGTTAGTTCATTCATTGGTTCATTTCTTGGTTAATTTGTTAGTTTGTTGGTTGGTTTATTTGTTGGTTCATTTGTTAGTTTGTTGGTTGGTCGGTTGGTTGGTTGGTTTTTGTTCATTTGTTAGTTCATTTGTTGGTTCATTCATTGGTTCGTTTCTTGGTTAATTTGTTAGTTTGTTGGTTTGTTCATTTGTTGGTTCATTCATTGGTTCATTTCTTGGTTTGTTTGTTAGTTTGTTGGTTTATTTGTTCCTCCATTCAATAACTCAGAAAGTAATGGTCGTAGTTGGACGTCAGTTTCCTGAAATCTCAGAAATGCGCCAAGGGATGTGGTTTGTTTTTGTTGTGGCTCCAGATCTTTGTATGCACACAGGATTTTCTTATAAGTTTCTGAACTATAGTGGTATAGGGCCAAAGATACCAACTCCAACCACAAGGGGTCAGTAAAAGATCAAAGGGTACTGTTGACTGCTTTAAAACTTAAGGTCTCTCTGGCTCAATGGACAGTGCATTTACCCCTGAACTAGAGGATTTCAGTCCAGGTCTTGGTTCTGTATCTTTACCAACGTAAGATCTGTGCTCTCTGAATGGTTCTGGCTAAGTCCTGATTTAATCCTTTACTAAAAATATGCAACCCTACATAAATCCCTGACCTTTGCCCTCCTCTTGTCGTGCTGCGTTCACTGACAGTAGGTAAATTCTGCCCCTCTCTAACAGCTGTATATCCTCTCCCGTCCGTCTCGTGCTCAGATGAAGTGTCCACATTAATCCTGGAGTCACCGCGCCGCTCTAATCCACTCACTATGCTAATTGGCTGTTCTTTCTGTGCTAAGGGCTTTTACAGGCCATTAAATGGTACTGAGCACTTGACAAAGGAGCGCCGCCGGTGGGCTCCGCACATCGACCTCTGCTCCGGTGACGAGCTGACGGCACATGTACGGGGAAGGGCGAAGCAGTTTTCAAAGTAGTAGAAATAGTGGTCGTAGTACATTTTGTCATGCTCCGGTTCTTACACGGAGAAGAGATAAAAAGTATTCATAGTGAGGCTCAACGAAACAGCAGAGGACACAGTAGACATTGATAATTCCATAAGGTTAATAAGTTAGTTATAAGTTCATGATCGCTAAATAAATATGTCCATTTAATATTGCAAGCTGTTAAAAAAGTTACGAATAAAATTGTCAGAGTGAGACATCTTCTCCTGTAAGGGTCATTTTTGTTTCAGTGCAAAGTAAGCGCTCCTGTGCGCCATTAGAGGATCTTTGACGTTTTTCCTCTTGGTGAAAATCAAGCTAGAACTGCGGTAAAAGTGAGCTCTAAAATGGCTCAGTAACTCGCTGAATGTGCTCTAAACGTTTGAACCTTTCGTTGTAAGTATTTTTATGCTCACAAGTGCTTACTTTGAGGTTACAGATGTATTTTGTGGGAACATTTGATGTAAACTTGTGTTTGTTACATGCCGCTAACAAGACTGCAGTGCTACATGTGCATAAGCTAACCTAGCTACTTGTGTTAGCGCACCAAATGTCCAGTGTAGTTTGTAACACACATTTCTTCTGTATTTTTCAGTTACTAAAAGATATCAATACAAGAGACCTCCACAAAAGCAAGAAAGGTACCTTGCCTTGTGTACGGAGTTTTCTTTATGAGTTTGCTGGCTGTGTAGCTTCACACAGCCACGTGTTGTGAGGGCAGCACAAATGCGTTTATATTGTATTCTGTAGGTTTGGAGGTATTTACCTGTCAATATTTAATCAAACGTCAAAAAAGTAGAATCCGATGCCACCGATGTCAGTTCGACTAGGGGACACAACATCAGGCAGCTGCACTGGGGCCCCGGACATGAGGGGGGCCCATTGAGAGTCTTTAACTATAGTCATTATTAGTGGGTTATGGACAGTCTGGGTGTTACGACCCAGCTCAGCTACGGGGAAGGGAGGTAACACAAACCAAGATGTAATAAGGTTAACTAAAGTTATACATTTATTTAAAAGGAAGGTAAAAGGTAAAGTTAACAAAATTACTACAAAAATGGTCAAACAAAAGGTTCTTCACAGTTCTAAACAAAAATAGGTTCCGTACAGAGAAACAAAATTATAACTTAAACTAAGAAATCAAAAGCACAAACATGAAAGTAAAACAAGTCACAATACAAACGAGTGTCTCAGTGAAACAAAACCGAGTCACATTAAAAACAACGAGTGACAACTGGAGACACAGAGTGAAGCGGCTGCTGGTCACAGCCAATCCCAGCAGCCGGGACTGGCAGGAGGCGTGTCCTTATAAAGGTGTGGCAGTAGCAGGTGGAGCCGAGGGATTGGCCATTGATTGGGATGCCACACCAATCAGAGGAGGAGCAGCACAAACACAGAAGCCAATCAGGATCAGGGCTGGAAGGGGGTCCACCAATCAGAGCTGAGAGCTCTCACAGCCAGATATCCATCGATAAAACAAAGTGTTCAGCGACACAGACTCATGACACAGATATGGCTTAGAAGGGAGGAGCTGAAGGCCTGGGGTCGCAACACTGGGCTATAAATTACACTCTATTTAGGAACAAGTTTTTTTCTTAAGATTAAAAAGATAAAAAATATATGATATACATAATTCATTTACAATATTTACCCAATGCTTACTAGGGCTGGGTGAAATCGAAAGAAAATTTGCAATACTGAAGAAAAAAAAATAAAAAATCAATACCAAGTTTCAAAACCTGGGACCTTTAATGTTGCTTTGCATGACTCAAATAAATAACACAGAATAAATCATACAAACTACTGGTTTTAACTTACAAATAAGAATTTAGCTCAAAAATTGGTCTTTTATTCAATATTATTATGTTTTATGTGAGCTCAGCATTGGTATCAGAAAAAGTATCGCTCAGGTATCAGTATCAAAAATCAGGTATCGTTTAAAAACTGCAATCAAAAAAATCTGAACAGCACCCAACTCTAATGCTTACAAAGTTTAGTTATGAACAAAAAATACATTTTTTTATTATATTTTTTGTTGCTCTGACTATTTTAAAGAAAGTATCTGTCGACTTAAAGAAATTGCAGTGCATTTTTTGTAACTTTTAAGTATGATATATGGACCTATTTGAATGTGCTGCGTAACTTTAGGGCCCATTATGAAAACCTGCAGTGGGGCCCCTCATTTCCACCTTACTCTAGTGAGAATTCTACTTGTTCTCTGTCTATGGTTCAGTCTTGATTCAGGTTAAGCACTCATTTAGCCCTAGTTTAGGACTGCTTCCCTTCAATACAAATGATTGTCTTAAATTAACTTTTTAGTCTCACCTTTCGCCCTAAGCTCAAAAAAATGCACCAATAAAGACAGCCATAGAAAAATGATCTAATGGTCAATAATCCCATTTTTTTTCATGGTTACAATGATTAACTTCAGTTCTCATCATACACACCAAACAAATCATTCTGTTTATGAAATGTAATCCGTTAAATTCCAGTTTGTGTGGTGCAGACACATCCAGCACAAACCTTTTTCTACTTTGCCCTGATGTGCACATCTCTGTAAGAACTACATTTTGGATTTGTGCTCACGCAAACACAAACAAACTCATTTCTCAACAAACACTTTCACACCAATTTATGACAAAAACACACCCAAATCATTTTAGTTCAAAAAATGTTTTTTATTTGCCTTGTAGGCTTGATCATTTATACAAACACTAATGTGGCCATCTCCACATTTATACCTCTGTCTACCATTGATGGGGAAATGGCGCCACCTAGTAAAAAACAATAAAAACTAAAATTCCAATCCCTCACTGTCATGAATCCATGAAATACTTGATAAAAATGTGAAATTATATTGCAGAGACAGTGTATAATAAAAATGTTGTTTTAATGGGAGTCAATGGCACAAAAAATGTCTTAGGGGTAAAGGTGTGACTATTTTTTAGACACCTTTTTAAGAGGATTAAAAAAAAAAAAATCCTGAAATCTGAAAATTCATCCAAAAATACACACCTGGGGCAAAATCTATGCCATTTCAATCAACAAAGCAAAAGTTACCCACAAAAAACAGGTCAAAACCTCAAAAAATGTCTTCTGGCTGTAGTTAAGTGAAGCTTTAGGAGTTGTCCTGTCTTGGTGAACCCAGAACAGAGGACGTGTAAAGAGCAGCCTGTATCCTCTCCATCTGCTCCACTTCTGTTTGATGGACGCCGCTTCAAATGTGTTTCCTCTCTGCTCCCGATAACGCCGCCGCGCGTCAAAACAAATTCAGCCGCAGTGCAAGCAGATTCAGGTAGTCGGCGATAATTAGAAGATTTGTGTTTTTGGCGGAGAAGGAACTTCTGCGGTGACAGATGACAGCAGCAGGGTAAAGAGAGACCGAACGCAAAGGCAACGCTAATGACCGCAGCGAGTTTGTGCCATGCGGCTAATGAGGACGGCCATTAGAGCTAAATGACATTTTAAAAACCTGGGGAGAACCGGAGGAAACGGTGCTGCAGAGGCGGGGAAGGCGGCGAGGGCACGGACGACCTCCATCAGAGACGAGGAGAGGTTCAGGGAATGTCAAAACTCTGCCTCGTGATAGAAAAAATAACAATAAACACATCAAGACTGAGCATTTGAAGCATTTCGTTCAATATAACAACACAAGGTCACAAGCCAGGGGACTGTTTGTGCCAGTCCCAAGCCTGGATACATCTGAAATAAGACCAATGCGAGTCCAGAGTGAACCGAGACCAAGACAAGGCCGAGACTTTCAGGGTTTGAGACCGAGTTGAGGCTGAGACTTTTAAGGACCTAGACCGAGTCGAGACCAAGACCGAGGCAAACCGAGACCAAATCCCTGGGAACTAAAATTAAATTAAGAGGAAAAGAAAGAAAGAAAAAATAAATAAAATAAATGATTATATTAAAGGTCTGAACAGACTTCACAAACAAACAGAGACAGATCATGTTCCTGGTTCTTTAAAACGGAAAATGAATTTCTCCATAATTACGAAGAATAGCATTTTCTTATGATGTTTGTTTAATAAATTCTCAGAGACCGCCACATCTGAGACCAAAACAGTAAAAAAAAATGATCCCAAATGAAAGAAAGCAGTTCTCATAAATCAAATGTGTCTATTTTCTGCTTTGATTAATCTTTTAAAAACAGTCTCCTCTAGAACATCAGCACATTTTACAACATTTGAAAATGTTTCAGTAATTACTTTTTATTTCCATAAACTTTTTACATGATGCCATTTTACTCCCAAAGTACAAATGTCTGCGAGGAATCAGTGGAAAAAGAGCTGTTTTTATTTTATTTAAATTTTTTATTTATTCTTTTGATAAATGAATGAGCGCAGACTGGATGTAGAGGGCTCGTTGATTGGTCAGTGCTTCCTGAAGTGGGCGGGGCTTTGTGGGAGAGGCGGAGTTTCGTGGTGGAAGCGTTCTGAGGCCTCAGAAATAAACAAAACACAACTCCAGGAATGTTTTTGATGAGGAAACAACATTATAAGATGGGAGTAAGCTCAAAAAAGTCGATTTTGCAGAATACAGAACTCTCCTTAATACTTTCTAACTCCTGGCCTAAATGTTCATTCCATTGATGTATCTTTTTCCGCAGTTCCTGGATACTTTTTTATTCTAGTTATTACATTTAAAACTTCACATATGTTTTGATTTCTGAACAGTTGAACCTTTCCTGCTGGTTCCTCTCTGCGTTTGTGTAGGAGGAGTGTGTTGTTGCGGTTCTCCTTTTGCAGCCCTGGATTCTTTGTAGTACTTTGTGTATTTTTATTTTTTATTTTTATTTTTGTTGTTGCCTTGACCTCTCGCTCTCCTCCCTGGAGCTGCGGAGGTATTTCCAGGTGACTCTGTGTGTTCTTGTCGGTTTAAAGCGAGCTGCTGCAGGGGGAGCGGCATCGGCGCAGCGAGTGGGCGGCCATCTTCCTCTGAGCTCCAGACTTTTGCAGAGAAGCAGGTCACAGCAGGAGGCAGAGGAATATTAGGCCTTCTCTAACAGACTTTTGGCACTGAATCTTTTTTTTTTTTCCTCCTGAAACCTGGAAGTAATATTTTTCTACTGTAGCCTCCAACATGTCCATCTTTACTTGCTGCTTTAAAGCGGAAATTTAAGAGTGGCATGTGGTCGTAGTAAATAATTCATTAGTTCTGGTAGGAAAAGCACATTTTAAAAAATACAGCCTTCTATAGCTCTTTAGCTTACAGTGAAGCAGCTTTTGCTTTGGTTTTGTTTGGTCATATATACTGTACACAACTGTCAACCCATACATTTACAGCACATTTCTATAGTAGGGCAATATAAGGCTTTATCATTTATTTTATTATTATTTATTTTTATTTAGTCCCATTTAGATCCAAGATATCTTTTACAATAGAGACCTGGCTAAGACGGGCAGCAGCACAAGGTTACATTAATAAATAAAATATCACATAAATGCACATAAAATCATTTCAAACACATACAAACATAAAAAATCTGCACTGGACTACCATTAGCAGAGCCTTGAATCTGATTTCCTTCATCTTTAAGTCTTTCTGCACGAGGTTCCATGGCACATAATGAACTATTGAACCATTTGACAAGTGGTTCCTAAACTTTTTAGTCTTTTTTACCCTGCAACCTTGTTTTTTTGTTTTGTTTTTCCACATACCATGAGTACCCCTCAGTGTATGTTTGTTGATTTTTACAAAAAGAGTCATAAGACAATGAGTTATTACATGAAAATAATAAATGTTCACCTGTGTTCAAATGGCTCCTAGGGCATTTAGTTATCTTATATGTTGTTTATAAGAACTAATTTTCACTTTTAAAGCATTCAGAAGCCTTTGTTATGCATAACTTTTCCATATAACCTGAGAAAAAGCTTAAAGGTACTGGAAGCAGCATGGGCTCCTGGTGGTTTTAAAACGGTACTGCAGTCTAAATCAAAACAAAGGTCTGTGGGTTGCCAGTTTTTCCACTTTTCTGATTGGACGCAGAATGCAGGATTTAAGAACCAAAACAAAAAATGAAAACAAATATAACTTGGGCATTATGTTCAGTATTTATTTATTTTTTTGTGAACAAATCAGCTGTACCATTGTTATCAGTAAAACTAATATTTGATTCAAACATGTTTACGTCATATCTTGGGACACATGTGGGTGATTCCTATGAAATATAAAAAATATATACTGCTCATAGCACCTTTTAAAAACAGTAAATATTTTGCCTGTAATACCACTTTTCTAACTCTCTAACACACTTTTCGCCTGCACATGAAAAGAAAAACATCAAATTTCTGTTTGCTTTTGGAGCAAGGAATAATGGCTACATCTACTGAGGTAATGGGGCCTAAAATGTTGTTTTTTTAATGGATGCGGTGTTTGCCCAATGTGTTCCAAGTGTTTACTACAACATTTAAGGTGCAACACGACATTTTCCGCTGTTATACTTCACTTTATTCCGAAGGTTTTTACTGAGGGGTTTTATGTTTTATTCCTAGACTGACTTATTGGACATTACACTCATAAAAACATGGTAGCAATTGATTTTAAGGCTATTGGCAGTATTCTCTAATGTTCTGAAACATGAAATAAAATGTCCATAGTTGCCTCTGTAAAGTCAGCGATGTCAAACAACACACATTTAACTCCGCTGCACTGACACAACCGCAATCTCCTCCACGCTTGCTTTATGAACTCCGGCTCACTGCCTACAGCACTATATCCAGGTTATCTCTCCAATCATCTTCACGCTTCCTGAACTCTCACCTCTTTCCAAATATGGCCATTACTTCCTGCTCCATAAACTTTGCGCAGCTTCACGGTTTCAGCACATTTTCTTTTCCCCCCTCCCCTCCCTGCGCTGGAGCAGAATGAGGTCGTCTCTCCGTGTCCTTCTCCATCTCGCCGCCGCTGCTGCCACATAACATAAGAGCCACTTCTATCTTTGCTTTTTGAGCCTCTGAAATTACAAACAAACTAACGGTGTGGTATTGATCGCCGGCGTCTCCCAGAATGATGAACCGGCATTTCACACGGGGGGCTAAAATCGATGCTGCTTTTCACCGCTGTCTGTCTCCAAAGCTCTTAAATGTGTGTGTTGCTTCAAGCTCAGTGATTTAATAGGGACTTTTGTTTCTCATTTCTTCTCTAGCCTGGAAGACCCCTGCCACTTTGATGTGTGAGCACACCCACCGATGATGGCCCCTAGGACGCGCAGTGGAAGTAAGTGCCGAGATTTACCGGGGCTTTTTTCCTGCTTCGCTTAACTGGCTCTGCACAGATTGGCGAACATCGGCGATGGGCGGAGGTTATATCGAGCGCGGGGGCCGTCTTTAAATCATAACAAGGCTTTAACGTAGAGCCGACGAAATGAGATCTGCTGTAGCCTCAAAAGCCCTGTTTGTTTTCTAAAGCCCGGTGTCAAACGGAGAGCCTCCTAAACTACGGCAGAGACAGAAGGGGATAGTTGCTAGTGGACTTTTGGGATAGTTTAACATTTACTGTGGCATAAATGTGGACATGCACAATTTAAACCATCTCCCTTCATACCCTGGTTCACACGGCAAGATCTTAAATTTGTCGGAAGATTTTCAAAACCTGAGAAACCCCATGCATGGCGATAAAAAAATCAAAGCTATCACAGGTTTGGTCCTACAGTGTGTGGCAAAGACAACACACCACACACCAACAGATTTCACTCACCAACATTCCCAGGTCAGACGGGAAATCTCGCAAAACCTCACGAGATTAAACGTGACTTTGGCGAACACAAACATGGCGGACGACGAAGAAGCAGCTGTTATAGTGTGTGGACTATTTCTAACAGAGAAAAAAAAACAATACAAAAAGAAAAGGCGTTGGTTAAAGGAGTGGAGACAGCGCGAACATGAACCAGCTGTTTGGATTTTTGATTCCCCTCCGTGCTTCCGTCTCCTCGCTTTCTGATTGGCTACACGTCACATTCAACAGGGCGCGTGCTCGTTTGTCCTCGGGACGCACCACATGCTGCGATATCGGGCCAAGACAATCCAACATGTTGAGATGGGAGCGGTCTCGACGTCCTTCCGAGCAGACCAGAGCTCTCTGAACTCACCACACACAGCAGGAATATCTGATCAGATTATCTTTAGTGCCATTACGATAATCGGGGCATCCTTAAGATTGTAGGAAGGGGAGAATCGGGTCAAAAATTTGCAGAATTATCTTGCCGTGTGAACCAGGCTTTAACTAATGTTGCTTGGACATGAAATGGACTCTGTATTTATCAAACCAAGCCCAGGTGAATGGTATATTAAAAGGTTGTGGTGTGTAATACACATTTGGGGCGGCAGTAGCTCTGTCGGTACAGATGTTCGCCAACTAATCCAGAGGTTGGCGGTTTGATCTCCACTGCCAGCAATGCATACTGTCGTTGTGTCTTTGGTTAAGACATTTTACCCACTGCCTGTGTGATTGTGTCAATGTGATTGTGATTTAATGTAGGGCTGCACGATATGGAGAAAACATGCAATATTTGACAACTATGTTGAAAATTGCGATAACGATATTATTGTGATATTTGAAAATAGAGCCTACTTTTTGAGCTGTGACTAAATTAATTAAATTACCACTAAAACTGGACTTTTTAAACATTTTTATTTAGTCACAACACATGTTCTTTTAAGGCTCTGGTGGAAAATGATTCTTCAGTGTAAATCTCTGTCAGATGGAAGGCCACAGCGTTATTGCGATATATTTAGATTCTTGCGATACAGTTATTGCATTTGCTGATATTGCGATAACGATAATTTTGCGATATATTGTGCAGCCCCAGTTTGGTGGTGGTCGGAGAGGCCGTAAGCGCAGAATGGCAGCCATGGTTTCATCCCAGAGTGTGACTGAGGAGAGAATAAATAATGCACCTAACTGTAAAGTGACTTTTTCCCTGTTCACAGTGGATAAGCATTACCCCTGAACCTCAGTAATTCAGAAATTACCCCCCGATGTCAGGGTTTTTACCTTCACACAGGATAAATGATGTCTGTAATTTGCTCGCTTGTATGGACTTTATTCTGGATTGACATTCGCACTGATTATGATCAAAAACCTCTATTTTGTTTTTGTTTCTACTATATCTTAAGTTAGGCCTATTATCTATTACGTTGCTTTACAGTACTGACAAAAAAACAGTCTTTACCGCCTGCTACTACCCATGTCATCCACTTTATCTTCTTTTAGATTTTTCGCTTCTTATAAACAGTGGGCGCCCCTCTCTCTTAATCCATTCACTGCAATACTTATCTAACGTTAGCACAAAAAGCGTTCAGACTTTCCAAAAGAGCTTCCACATTGCTCCAAATGCCTTTCCATAGTCTTTTTTTTTTTTTTTTTTACTTTTAAATTGAAGAAAAAAAAGTCATTGGTTCAGAGTCGGACCTATAGAGACAGATTATTAATATAGTTTAAATACTAATGTAAATCTGACATCTTTGAATGTTATTATTATCTTTAAGAAACGGTATGACGATAAAAAATCTGAATCACAGACGTGGGGATTTATTATCAGAGGACCAGTGTGTTTTTGCTCATTCACCATCAGACCATTTTCCACTGGGTCATTGTTGAACATCAGGTCTGGAAATGCTCTATAACGCTCTTAAGGAGGAATATGAGAACTGTAAATGCAAATGACACAGCCAACTTTCAAAAGCGGAGTCGTTTTTTATATCTTTAGCTTTACAAATAATTATGTTTTGACACTAGCTTCAGTAAGGGCTAAAGCTGGGGACACACTACAAGATTTTTTTGCCCGATTTTATAACGATTCACAGTTGCAGCGAGTCTTTACCAGTCAACAACAGTTGCCGGGAATCGTAATCACCAGTCGGCCCTGAAATCCGTTAGTGTGTGATGTTCAAAGACTCGAATCGTTAAGTGTGTGCGCCGCAAAAACCTGGCCTGACGTCAGTCGCAAGCAATCAAACATGTTTGAATTTTAAAGAATTTGAAGAAGAAGAAAACATAAACAACCATGGCAAACACTGAAGAAAGTTGAGGGCTACCCAAGTGAAACTAGATACATAGCCGTTTTTTCTTTCCCTTTTTCCAAACAAATAGCTACGCACACAACGGCAACAGCGACCCAGGGAGCGTCCATGTTTGTTTACCATTTATAATAATAATACATCAATTTTATATAGCGCTTTTCACACAACTCAAAGTCGCTTTACAATTTTTGAGCTATTATTCATTCACTCCTCAGTCACACTCAGGTGGTGGTGAGCTACTTCTGTAGCCACAGCTGCCCTGGGGCAGACTAACGGAAGCGTGGCTGCCAATCTGCGCCAACGGCCCCTCCGACCACCACCAAACACAGCCACACTAACACATTCACACAGGCAAGGTGGGTGAAGTGTCTTGCCCAGGGACACAACGACAGTATGCGCTTCAGATGGGATTTGAATCGGCTACCCTCCGGTTGCTGGGCGAATGCTTAACCCACTGCGCCACCATCGCCCCAAAGTGGTTCTCGCGAGTTCCCCGCCAGAGTTTGCTGCGTTTGTTTGGCGTCAGTTGCAGTTACAGATCTTGTAGTGTGTGAGCCCCAGTCTTTCAGTCATCAGAACTAAATCTGCTGAAACCAGTCGTTAGTGTGTGCTCCTAGTCTTTTCAGAATCTGTAACGACTGAGAAAATCATGTAGTGTGTCCCCAGCTTAAGTCTCTGTACTGAGACTTTCACAGTTGATGGAGCATAAACATCAAAGTCAGACCAACAACTTACTAAACTGGAATTTGCAATATCTCAGAAGGACATGAATGCAGACAGATTTTTTATTTTTGCTTTTTATGTTAACCTTAGTGCCTGATAGAACCCATAAAAAACATCAGAACGAATCTGTTAGCGTGTCTCATCCATGATGCAGAGCTATGTCTTTATTATTATGTGTCTGTGATGCATGCTGGGTAATGCGTCAGCAGCAGTCACAGCTCGCTGACACTTGGACACGCTCAAAAACACTGTCTACTCCACACTGAGCATGGAGCCAGAGCAGACTTCCAGCAACAGTGTTAAAGATATGTCGTGTCACAAACGCTACTCACTGAGTTTCCGAGTTCAAAGACTTGCAAAACTTTTCTGCCGCAGCCAAAAACTTTTAGCTGATTGCTGGATCTAAAATGAAACTGTGCAAGCAAAGGCAGTGGTTAGATGGATGGACAGGGTTAGTTCATGAGTTCATCAGAGGGACAGCTCACGTGAGAGGTTTTGGAGATAAAGTTTCCACACTGAGATGTTTTGGACATGAACAGAGGAGGGACAGTGGATATTTGGGCAAAGGGATACTGAGGTTAGAGCTGGACATGAAGTTAGTTGGTGTGATGCAGAGGATACACACATGGAAATATAAGAAGACTGGAAAAAATATTCTATTGCAGGGTTAGGCAAGTTTCATTGCAGTCGGGCCACAAGAATGGACATACAGTTCTCATGGTTCCTTAGCAGCGTTAAATGAACATATATTAGCATGTTCAATTAAACATATAGATCAATAAATAAATACTTTCAGAATAAATAAATAAAAATCCTCACCCCAACTGCACTTCCCTCTATATTGCTTCATTTTTATGCAGCAAATTAGATAAACATTAGATATTTATTGGATAGAGACAAAGGTAACCATGACACGGAGGTCACATGATAGAATGCTTGCTATTTATTGGTTGGAGGCAGTTGAAACCATGAAACCATGACAGAGAGCTGTGTGCTTGCAAATAAGATCTTACAGTGCCTCATTCCCTGGCAGCTCCATGGTGTTAAATGCTATCAAGTAACAGCAACCTAACCCTGTACTATTTAATAAATTGAAAAATCAAAAACCAAAAAATAAAACAAAACTGGAGATCAAACAGTCTATTGAAATATTTGTTTTTGATCCATTTGAGCCAAAAAACTGAAATGATTGCCTTTTTAATTTTTTATTTTTTTCAAATCAAATCAAGCTTTATTTGTACAGTGCTTTACAACATTTTAGCAATGATCAAAGTGCTTTACAGAAGTTAAAAGAACCCAAACGAAATCAGTAAAAACAATAACTAAAATATGAATAAAGGCAAAGAGCAAAAAATAGAAAATATAAATACTTTTTCAGCCTCAGGTGTTAAAAGCCAAATGGAATAAATGGGTTTTGAGTTTAGACTTAAAAAATGCAAAATCATTGATAGTTTGCTCCACAATGTGGGACCAGCCACACCAACGTTTATATGCGGTCAAAGCCACAGTTTTAAAAACAAAAATTAAAAGTTTAAAATCAACCCTAAAACTGATTGGAGGACAGAGGTTTTGTGACTGTGGTGAGGAGTGTTGGTGCGGAGACGAGCTGTGAGACCACTGTCATGAAACATAATGCACAAAGTCTACTAAACCTATTGTCTCCTAACAATTTGGCAAAACACTATTTTGACATTTGCCTTACTCCTCTGGGCTTCCGTAACATTGCCTGTGTCTTTTCCCCCCAAACTAAATGTATAGGTCTTCATCTACACTAATCATGTCATGTATTTGCCTAAACCAATGGTTCTCAAACTGTGGTACATGTACCACTGGTGGCACGCTGGCTTCTTCTGGTGGGAGACAAGTTCTTTTATTCCTGCTTTAGTTGGGACTGGTTTAGTCCTGGTTCAGTCCTGGTTTTGACCTGATTTAGTTCAGGTTTAGACCTCTTGGTTCAGTACCGTATCAGTTTTGGTTTTGTACCGTTTTTATATGGGTTTAGTCCTGGTTTAGCCTTAGTTTAGTCCTGGTTTAGACTTAGTTTACCCCTGGTTTAGACCTGGTTTAGTTCTGGTTCAATCCAGTGTTAGTTAAGTTTTTGTCCCATTTGTATTCTGGTTTAGTCCTGGTTTAGACTTAGTTTAGTCTTGGTTTAGACCTAGCTGTCACATCAGTTTTAGTTTTGTCCTGTTTTTATGCTGGTAAAGTTCTGGTTTACTCCTATTTTAGTCCCGGTTTTGACCTGGTTTGGTTCTGCTTTAGACATCTTGGTGCCAGTTCTGGTTTTGTCCTGTTTTTATACGGGTTTAGTCCTGGTTTAGACCTGGTTTAGTCCTGGTTTAGTTCTGGTTCAATCCAGTGTTGGTGCTGTTTTTGTTCTGTTTGTATTCTGGTTAAGTCCTTGTTTAGCCTTAGTTTAGTCCTGGTTTAGACCTGGTTTAGTCTTGGTTTAGACCTAGCTGTCGCATCAGTTTTAGGTTTGTCCTGTTTTTATACTGTGTTAAGTCCTGGTTTACTCCTAGTTTAGTCCTGGTTTTGACCTGGTTTGGTTCTGCTTTAGACATCTTGGCTTAGTATTGTGTCAGTTCTGGTTTTGTCCTGTTTTTATATGGGTTTAGACCTGGTATAGTCCTGGTTTAGGCCTGGTTTAGACCTTGTTTAGTTCTGGTTCAATTCAGTGTTGGTGCTGTTTTTGTTCCATTCGTATTCTGGTTAAGTCCTGGTTTACCCTTAGTTTAGTCCTGTTTTAGACTCGGTTTAGTCGTGGTTTTCGGGATTTTAGTCCAATAAAGATGGCACTTGGAAAGCAAAATATTGTCTGAGGTGGTGTTTGCTGTGAAGAGTTAGAGAATCCCTGACAAAAGCAGCTGATAAAACACCTTTAGATCCAGACGAACAGTTTAAAACACTTTCACAAGGCTGTGATTATTTGCAACACTTTGGCGAGGCTCATAGCTCAAACATTTTTACTCCAGCAATGTTTACTCTTAGCTCATTTCAGACTCTTTTGGCCCTAAAAAAAACTCTTTCTGGGAAAAATAAGTTGAGAGATTTCTTACTTTAATCCCGAGTACACACACAGACATATTAGATTTGAGTCGATAAACACTTAAAGAGGTGTTTGCTCGGTTACAGTGTTCCCCAGAGAGACTGGAGAGATCCGATTATCAGGACCAATGAGGTTTCCAGCTCTGGACAAGTGAGCCATCAGTCTGTGTGTGTTTAAAGGGGATTTAACCCCAGCTCACAGTCAAATCAGATGCACTTATTTCCCCTGATGACCCAAACATAGATAGTTCCACAATGGCTTCTTTAGTGCTGTGGTATAGGACTATATTGTGCTTCGGACTTAGAGAATTTTCTCATTGAGGTCTGGACACAAAATTATGATTCAATATACAGCGTGAGCAAAATTATTGAAACATTTGGCATTTAAAGGTCCTCTATTCTGCAAAATTGATGTATCGATTTTTTTTCCTATGATAAAACTACATCGATACACATGACCTTGTATTGTATCAAGTAAGTATCGTATCATTATGCAAGGAAGTGAATATTGATACACAGGAAGTATCGACAGCTTCTCCACCGACGGGCGCATCAATGTCAATCAGTTCTTTGAGGTATTTACATCTGAAATAAAATAATATGAAACCCTGATGTACAACAAAATGTTGTGTTTTAATGTTCAGTTTTAATCAAATATCATGGTTTCTGCTGGGTCTTAAAAAGTCTTAATTTTGCCTGGAAGCAGAGTACTAGGTCTTGACTATGTTTAAACAGGTCTTAATTATGTATGTGTTAGGGGTGTAACAATACAGTAACTGTATCGATTTTTTTCCCGTTTTCTTGGAAGTGAATTGATTGACAATATCGGAAAATCAAAATAATATCGGAATAATATCGAAAATATCAAAATTAGAACTTTGTATGTTAAAATAAAACCAGATATGGCTTTTTGGAGATAAATTTTGTGTTTTTAATTAAATAAAATGTCATATTCAACTTTTTTTCACTCTCTGTCTGCTGGACATAATCAGCCCCGGCCGCGATGCGAGAGTTGAGAGTAAACTTTTATGATTTTTGGCAAAAAGTTCTTGTATTGATTGTCGATATGAAGGTGTTGAATCGTATTGAATTGTTGCAAATTAGCCAATATCGTTCTTGAATCGTATCGAAACAATTCTAATCGATACATATCGTATCGTTGCAAAAACGTATCGTTACACCCCTACTTTTGAGCTTTTAGCCATGTTGTAATGTTGTTTCCTCCTCAAAAACAGACCTGCAGTAGTATTCTGTTTGAGTAATCCTGTATTCTGAGGCGCTGCCCTTCTCCAGAGCTGAAAACGCTCGGTCTCATGGCTCTATGTAGACACGTGAAACCAGGAAGTGCTCCTGCGCATTTCTAAAGCCCAGTCACCGTCACTGGATTCATTATGATCATCTTAAACCTCCATCACTACAAAGCACTCAGCTCGTTTATCTATCTGTTAGCCTCATGTTGCTAACAGCCATGCTAAATACCCATTTCATGCTCTGTCCATTTCCCATCAGTCATCAAAGTAACAGCTCCCCAAAAGAAACATATATGTACATTATTTTAAGTTATAAAACCTAAAATACTAAGGCAAACACTATTTCAAAAAGCCTGAAAAAAGCAGAATATGGTCCTGCTTCATACTCCTAACTAATCCAGGCAGAGGTCTCAAGCCAGCGTAGTCCTTGTGCCAGTCCCAAGCCTGGATGAATGTAGAGGTTTGCAGAGTAAAACTGTCAAATGAAGATGCAAATCACTGCGACCCCAGAAGGGAAAAGCTCAAAAGACAGAAGACTGTTTTTAACACAGTCAGATTTTTCCAGATGTTAGTTGATTTTTCTGATTGTTAATGTTCTCTAGGGTCTAACTTCTGAAGTGGAGGAATATTGCGCCATGATTGTTGCAAAATCAAGGCATTTTGTGTGTGAAGGCTTCAGAGAGCTCCGAGTGTTAGAGGCCTGCAGCGCCGCACCTCATTTTTATTAAAGCAGTGTGTTCGGTCCTGAGTCATGCAAAAACCAGCTCAGCCCGGTGATCCTTTCGGTATAAAGAGGATCCTGACGCGTGGAGTTTGTGAGGCGAGGCTAGATTTAGAGTCAGAGACGCCTTTATGAACAAGACTTTTTACAGAAGTGCGTGAGAAACAGAGACTGCTGTGTAAGACAAGGATTCTCAAACCTTTCACAGCAAATGCTCACAAAAGAATCAAGGACCATCTTTAATGACTAGGAATAAACCAGGATTAAACCAAGATTAACTGTGGCTATTCCAGGACTAAACCATGGCTGAACTAGGCCTAAACCTGGGCTAAATCAGAATTAACCATAACTAATCCAGGACTGAACCAGGACTAAACCAATTAACTGTGATTAACCAGGACTGGCCACAGCTAAACCAGGATTAAACCTGGACAAACCAAGTCTAATCCAGGACTAAACCAGGACAAACTAGGTCTAGACTAAAATTTACCAGAATTAATCCAGGACTAAACCAGTTCTAAGCAAGTACTAAACTAATTAACCAGGTCTAAACCAGAATTAATCCTGGACTAAACTAGCCCAAGGCCAGGTTTAGGTTCATAAACCAGGAAAAACTAGGTCTAAACCAGAATTAACCTATATGACTCCAGGACTAAACCATGAGCAGGACTAAACCTGGACTCATTGGGACTAAACTACGGCAAAACCAGCCCAGAACCTGGACTAAACCAGGATAAACCAGAACTAATTAGAATCTTGGTCAAAGCTAGGTCTAAACCAAGCTTTATTTAGGACAAACCATAATTAATCCAGGACTAAACCAGTTCTAAGTCAGTACTAAACTGATTTACCAGGTCTAAACCAGAATTAACCAGAATTAATCTTGGACTAAACTAACCCAACGCCAGGACTAAACCAGGAAAAACTAGGTCTAAGCCAGAATTAACCAAAATGAATCCAGGACTAAACCATAATTTACCATGGCCAGGGCAAAATCCGGACTCCATTAGGACTAAACTACGGCAAAACCAGCCCAGAACCTGGACTAAACCAGAACTAATCAGAATCTTGGTCAAAACTAGGTCTAAACCAAGCTTTATTTAGGACTAACCAGAATTAATCCAGGACTAAACCAGGCCTAAACCATGATTAACCATGACCTGGACTGAATCAGGACTCAGCCAGGACTTCAGTGAACCAGGTCAGGTCCAAACAAGTCCTAAACTCAAACTAAACCAGGCCTGAAGAACCAAACACTGATCCACAAACCTCCTCTCTGGTCTTCCTCTAGCCCTCCAGCTCTAACCTCAGCCTCCTTCTATCCGCTGTCAGGGGCCCTGGTCTGGGGGCCCTGGTCTGGGGGCCCCTGGTCTGTCTCCGTCCGTCTCTCGGTGTGGAGCGTGTGAAGTGAGGAGCTGCACCGAGCTGTCAGCGGCTGTCAGCAGAGCGGCAGGAGACGGGGATCTCCAGCGGAACTGACACAGACCGAGGGATACAGGGCTGATATTAAATATAGATCCAGATGTGTATGGAGCAGGCACAGATACAGGGTTTGTTTTGCATAGAGTGGGCAAGAAGGAAAAGGTTTTGGCTGCAGAATTAAAATAGAAAATAAAATAGAAATAGAAATTCAAAGGGTTAAAGAAGACACATTTTTGGGAGTCATAATTGATGAAGATCTGGAAGTCACATGTAAATTATACAAAAGGAAAAATAGCTAAAGCCATTGCTGTATTACACAAAGTAAAATTCTCTCTAAATAGTTATGCATTATTGACACTGTACAACTCAGATTGTTCCATATTTAACTTACTGTGTAGAAATCTGGGGATGTAAAACATATACTCAACCTTTATTTATTTTACAGAAAAGAGCTTTGAAAATGATCAGTAATAGTCACTTTAGAGATCCTTCTAACCCATTGTTTATAAATTTCATGATTTAGTTGACTTTAAAATATTGCAAACAATGTACAAAGCAAATATAAATACTTTACCAATAAATATTCAAAAAATGCTTGAAAAAGAGTAAGCACTTACCATTTAAAAGGAACAGAAGTGTTTAAAAACCTAGATTCAGAACTAAAGTGATGGAACGAAATATTGCAGTATATGGTGTAAAATTATGGAACAATTTTAATAAAGAAACCAAAGAATCAAGGTCACTTAATATATTTTATAAAATGTATTAAATCAAGTGTATTAAATAGTTATCAAAATGTAAATTAAAGTAGTGGTTTGTGATAAAGTTTGGATGAAGTTTAAAAATTTAATTCAGTTATGTTGAGATGCTAAAATGAAAATGAAATGTGCAATGTCAATATTTTTTGTTAAAAAGAGGCAGAAAATATAAGATTTTTTTCTTCTCTCTGCTCCTTTTCATTCAAACTTCATGCTGTCATGTAAACATTTCTGCTTTCTTTTTTCTCTTTTATATAATGAATGAAAAAAAAAAGTTAGGAGTAAAATGAGTCTTAAAAGCTTTAAAAAGGTGTTACATTTTCAAGACCTTAAAAGTACTTGTATATAGTAGCAACTGTTAATATAATAAAGCCAATAACGTAATAACATTTTGCCAATAATGTAATAATAATAATTAAAAAAAAAGATACCTGCAGCCTGTAATGAAGTAATACGTAATAAGGATTGTATTTCTGTCTGGTGCACAACACACTTTTTCCCCCAATTTTTTGTGGTCAAGCTATCATGTGTAATAAAAATAAATAAAGTTGAAATATTTGATGCAACTTATTTGTGTGTAAAGGAAACACAGTCAGCTGCCAACGTGTACTGTAGCTGCAGAGGAAACACTGTACACTGAGATCTGAATACACTTCACATCAGTGAATTAAATAACACTGCTCCACGCTTAAAAGGTTTATAAAAAATAATGTGGCTAGACGATTTTGTACTACAGGTAATTCTCAGTGTTGGATCTTAAAACCAGAAATGAGAGAGTGCTGCAAATTGGCCACCCGCTACTTTTGAAGAGCAAACTGCACTAAACCTGAAAAAATACAAAAAAACACAACTTTTTTTCGTCTAATTTAAGAACACGATCTAACTCAGCGGTCAGGTTTTTTTGTTGTACTACTAAAGATCTTTTTCATATTGAAGTGGCGAGCTGGTAGGACCACTCTTTGTTTTTTTGGTTTTTGGCCTTGGATTATGGACCTCTCTTTTTGTTTTTTCTTAAAAACTGAACTCTAAAAGGAACCCTCAAAAAAGGGGAAAAAAAAAGACTTTCAACAAACTTGTTTACAGACTGAACTGAAACCCTAACAAAAGGAAAAAAACCTTGAACAGAGAATTGTCTTAATTTATGCATTGTCTTTATTTTGTTGTTGTTCCACTTCCTCTTTTCCAGTTTTGTTCAATATATTTTCTTTACATTTAACATCTTTTGTCTTTGGGCTCATCATTCACGCACACCCGGGCTTCATAAAAAAAAACGTTTCTTCTGCGCGTTAGTCGAATAATCCCATTGCAATAAATTAGCCCATCTATATAACGCCATGTTACATAGTTAAACATGAAAACACAATCAACACAAACAATAACTACACTAAACAGGACACTGGGCACTCCTATTAATGTCTTACTACATTATTGGCAAAATATTATTACATTATTGGCTAAAAAACTTTATTGCATAATTAGTAAGTTATGATGTTATTGGCTTTTTTACATATAAAATTCCTATTATTGGGCGTTATTACATTATAGTTTATTATATATATTTTATGTCACATATTATGGTCATCTGGGCTGCAACATAATCTTCTCTCTTCTGGCCTTTCTAATGTGGCTCAGTCGGTTGAGATGTTTGCCCATTAACCTGGAGGTTGGCGGTTCAATTCCTGTGTGTCCTGTGTGTGACTGTGTTTAGTGGTGATTGGAGCAGAATGGCAGCCACTCTTCCATCAGTCTGCCCCAGGGCTTAGAGAAGTTAGAGAAGCTTCTAAAGCGCAGTATGAACCCAAATCCATTGTTATTTACCGTATTTTCCGCACTATAAGGCGCATCGGATTATAAGGCGCACCTTCAATTAATGGCCTATTTTAAAACTGTTTTCACATATAGGGCGCACCGCATTATAAGGCGCATCCACTAGATGGCGATGTGCTACAGGGAATGTCAATAAAACAGTCAGATAAGTCAGTCAGTCAAACTTTATTAATAGAATACAAACCAGCGTTCTTACAACTCCCTCGTTGAAAACAATGTATTTCCAACTCCATTTGTCACAGTTCAAAGCTACATGAACAGCGCTCGAGCGCTCAGTTTTCTGTCCCCTCAATGTCGCAACTCTTCTACTGAGATGGAGCAAAGGCCGCGCCTCCTTGTTCTTTTGCGGCAGGATCCATAAACACGCCTATGGCACACATGAACAGCTGGGACTGGAATTCCCCTTTACCGTTTTTACCGCTGTCACTTCGGCGACGCCCCCTGAATACGGTAGCCATAATTAATCCAACATTGATCCATATATAAGGCGCATCGGATTATAAGGCGCACTGTCGGTTTTTGAGAAAATTAAAGGCTTTTAGGTGCGCCTTATAGTGCAGAAAATACGGTATTCTTATTCTCATTATAAGCTGTGGTCGTATGGGAATCGAAATCATATTGTGAGGTTCTTAACAAGGTTCTTTTTGTACTTAAAGTGGACATATTCTGCTTTTATTCATATTTACCTTCTTTACCGTCTTGGTTGTGCCTCCAGAACAGTAGCACATTTTTCTTTTATCAACATGATCTGACTAAAAGAAAATGTTTTTAAATTTGGAATTTTCAGGTGCCTTAAAAATCAGGTGAAGAGGCCAGCAGAGTATTGCAGTCTTTCCTACATAATCAAAGAAAAAGAGCTTTTTATTTCCTTAAAAATGTCTGTGAGGAATCAGTGGAAACAGAGTATATATACTGTTTTGTTTTTTGTTTTTTTTTGATAAATGGATGAGAGCAGACTGGATGTAGAGGGCTTGTTGTTGATTGGTCAGTGCTTCCTGGAGTGGGTGGGGCTTTGTGGTGGAATTGAGCTTTCTGAGGCCTTCGAAACTCAGCGCCAGAGAATACAGGATAACTCAAACAGGCGTGAATGAATTAAAACACAACTCCTTATAGTGCGGAAAATACGATATTCTCATTATAAGCTGTGGTCGTATGGGAATTTAAGATGAAATTCTATCATCAGTGGCATCGTGAGCTTAATTATTCAAACTTGTACATGAAAGAATCGGTGCAAATGTCAGCCTTTCATGCATATATCATGAATATATATTATCCTGTAGCATTGACCTAATTATCCATCTTTGTTAATTAACCTCGCCCCTCAGAAAACCCCCTGCCGTCCCCCACCGCCTTTGTTTTTTTTTACTTTACAAAGTGATTACATGTTTAATTACCAGTGTCGGACCTCGCTTCAGGGCCACTCCTAAATCCATATTGATATTTCTGCAGAGTTTCTCAGGCCGATGATGGCTTACCGGGGAAAATAATGAAGATGATTTGCAACTTTTAGCCGGCTCTGTTTACTCTGTTTTCTCTGGAGGCTAATGATCTGAAGCTGGGAATTATGCAGCGAAGTGAAGTGCAGAGAGGAGATCGATGAGGAGCCGGGCCCCTGTCAACGCCGGGGTTTTCTGCCGCTGACAGGAGGGAGAGCCGAGAGAGCAGGAGTTTATTAGACACACGCACCTTCAGTCAACGCAGAGATTTAGCCATATTTCTTTCTAATTTACTTGTCAAAATAAACGGTGAAATGTTAAATTTCTGACAACTACTATTTGCAAAGAAAAAGCCGTGTTTATATAATTTTACAAGTCTGGCTATCCATCGTAACTCTGCTCTGGTCTCTGTCTTGTTCAGAGTTTAATTTTAAGGGAGAACAGATAGACATAGATTAAACTATATCTGGATGAATTTGGATAGACATAAAACCAATCAGAAAAGAAGAGGCAGCAAGGACAGACAGTACACCTCTGAGCCAGTGCCATTAAAACTGAGAGCTGCTGAACACTTCTCAGACCTTTATTGCAGTAAGATCTGGCTTAGACCTGGTTTAGATCTGGATTTCATGTTGTTCTTGTTCACTCAGTGCTGCTGAACTCTAACCCTGGTTTATTTCTGTTTTATACCATGCTTTAGTTCTGGCTTAGACCTGGATTTCATGTTGTTCTTTTTTATTAAGTGCTGCTGATCTCCTCTCAGACCTTATTCATGGTAAGACCTGGTTTAGGCCTGGTTTAGACCTGGATTTCATGTTGTTCTTGTTTATTAAGAGCTGCTGAACTCCTCTCAGACCTTAATTGCAGTAAGACCTGGTTTAGACCTGGTTTAGATCTGCTTTAGACCTGGTTTAGACCTGGTTTAGACCTGGTTTAGATCTGCTTTAGACCTGGTTTAGACCTGGTTAGGACCTGGTTAGACCTGTGATTTCATGTTGTTCTTGTTTATTAAGTGCTGCTGAACTCCTTCCAGATCTTAATAGCAGTAAAACCTGGTTTAGACCTGGTTTAGATCTGCTTTAGACCTGGTTTAGACCTGGTTTAGATCTGCTTTAGACCTGGTTTAGACCTGGTTTAGATCTGCTTTAGACCTGGTTTAGACCTGGTTTAGATCTGCTTTAGACCTGGTTTAGACCTGGTTAGAGCTGTGATTTCATGTTGTTCTTGTTTATTAAGAGCTGCTGAACTCCTCTCAGACCTTAATTGCAGTAAGACCTGGTTTAGACCTGGTTTAGATCTGCTTTAGACCTGGTTTAGGGTTAGAAAAAAAATACCAATGACTGTCGCCCCTGTGGAGTTCCCTGTTACTTTAAAACTTTAAATCTTACAAAGTTGTAATTCAAACTTCTGGACATGCATGTAAACAAAATGACTCACTCTCAAGCTGTGGGTTGAGGCCCCCTCTTGGGCCAGTGATGTTGGAAATGATCAGTGATGTTAAATCTGCCAACCTGAGACGTACTGCTCTGAGCTGGTTTGTTTATTCCAGACATAATGACTTCTGCTGGACTTCAGCTCAGGTGGGACACGCTCACGTCGCTGCTTATTGAATGTAAAGTCAGGAAATATTGTTATTCTTACCTCGAGCCTGAATACAGATCTCTCCCATCACACGTAGGAGGACTTAAGTGAGTTTTCCGCCGCAGAGAAAGGGGATACAGTATACAGCTATTCCCCATAGACTCCAATGTAAAAATACATGTTTATATTCAGCCAAACAGTATCTAATTACTGCAGAATTGTAGTCCATTTTCCACATTTCTCTTGTTATTCAACCACAGGCTACTACAGAAAACTTGAAAACATATATTTACATTTGCCCAAAAACTAGGGGTAGGTAAAAATATCGATTCATCAGTCCATTGCAATTTATTTTCCCTCAATTCAATACTGATTCAGAAAATCCTATGAATAGATTCAAGCTCCAGGCCAGTGGGGGCGCTGTGAGCCACACCCTTGTGTAATTCGCATTGTACAGATAGATTTGCTTAAATAAACCATAACAGGAAAAGATGTTGGGGTCAGTTTGTTCTTAATGATTAGAAATATTGCACATATTATAATTTAAAAATATCACCAGGTAGATATTTATTTGTGCATTTACTTATTGAATCAGTATTGAAGCATTTAAATCAGTGTTGTTTCGAATCGATATTGAATTGGATTGCAACCTAAAGAATCGAAATCATATTGTGAGGTTCTTAACAAGGTTCTTTTTGTACTTAAAGTGGACATATTCTGCTTTTATTCATATTTACCTTCTTTACCGTCTTGGTTGTGCCTCCAGAACAGTAGCACATTTTACAGCTTTTATCAACATGATCTGACTAAAAGAAAATGTTTTTAAATTTGGAATTTTCAGGTGCCATAAAAATCAGATGAAGAGGCCAGCAGAGTATTGCAGTCTTTTCTACATAATCAAAGAAAAAGAGCTTTTTATTTCCTTAAAAATGTCTGTGAGGAATCAGTGGAAACAGAGTATATATACTTTTTTGTTTTTTGTTTTGTTTTTTGATAAATGGATGAGAGCAGACTGGATGTAGAGGGCTTGTTGTTGATTGGTCAGTGCTTCCTGGAGTGGGTGGGGCTTTGTGGTGGAATTGAGCTTTCTGAGGCCTTCGAAACTCAGCGCCAGAGAATACAGGATAACTCAAACAGGCGTGAATGAATGAAAACACAACTCCAGGTCTGGATTTGTGAGAGAGGAGAGGCCCATTTTGCAGAATACAGCAACCTTTCTCATTTTTCTAACAGGGACAGACACATTTAACTTCCTTTTTGTAAAGTGACGAGTCTAAGTTAAAATTAAAATCCCTCAATCTTTCCGTCTTATCTGCGTCTAACCCGCCTCTCTGCCATCACTCTCTCAGATCTCTTCTTTGTGCCTCTCTGACGATGCGTTCGGGGTCTAAGGGGAGCGCGGGGAAACTGCGGGTGTCACTGGTGAAATATTCATGGTGCGTTCGCTTGTGTTTGACACCTCGGTACTCTCCAGCCTCATTCCCGTTTCCTCACAGCGCTTCCTTCTTTTTTTTTGTCTCCTCTCTTCCTCAAAGCCGACTGCCATTCAACATGTAGCATGAACGGAATCCTCCACGTTTACATTTTCATAAAAGAATGAGCCTTTATCGCCGCTCGTAAGTGTATTTTAACGCCGCTTTGAACGATCCAACGTTTTTACAGCCATTCCCGCCACAAAGGGAACATTTCATCGGGTTTTTAAATTAATGGGAAAATCCTAAATTGAGTGACTTCTCAGAAAGACGTCCTGCACAAAAGGATCCAATGGTTTTGATGACCAGAATCTAATTATTAGACACGGTTAGGAGCTGACAATACAATACTCGTGGTGCGATATGTTCTGGGAAAGCTGGAATAGAGAAGATAATATGAACAATTTGAACAATGAATGACGACTTGAATAGGTAGACCTTGTACCTGATAAAGTGGCCACCAGTTTCTTCTGCTGCTGGATCTGCTTTAACCTCTTAAACCCGAACAGAGCCCGACGGAGCTCCGCCCCCTTGCGTCCGCTTGTTGGGACCATAGCGGGGAGATACAAGCGGCTGACACACACATGTTTGACATCCTCGTGTTCGGACAATTCAGTGGCAACAAAACTATCTACTTCAATTTCTATTCAACAGTTGGATTCCGCCTGGATTTTTTAAAAATAAAACATGTATATCTTTCCATTACTTTGTTTATTTGGCACAAATTTTGCTGCAGTAGACCAAGATATGTGACATTTTCAATTTATGTTGTTATTTGCTTCACTACAGGAAGGAAAAAGGCTTTTTTGGAGGCAAATATGTGTTTTTTTTTTCAGGCGGAAATTAGAATAATCCATTTCAACCTCAGTTTATGGTCAAACAATATAATTTATTAATATTATTTCTCTTCCACAGTAATCCCCAAAGTCCACCAATTAATTTGCTACCAAGGTTCGCTATGTACACCTAGTAAATGCTAAGTAAAACCTTAATAAATGTAGATATAGAATTTTCAGGAAAAAGGCCTCAGAGCTTAACAGGTTAAGGTTATTGTGTGTTCAGAGATGATCTTCTGCAGACTCTGTGGCAAGGTGGCAGAGTGGTAAACACTACTGCCTCACAGCAAGAAGGTCACAGTTTGGATGCTCAGACCATGCATGGCCTTTCTGTGTGGAATTTCCATGTTCTCCCTGTGTCTGGGCGGGTTTCCTCAGGGAATACTCCTCCATCAACCTCAGAACATGCAAAATAGGGCAGGATCCTAGCTTAAGACCTGGAGTGCGCACTGTGGTCCTGACAGGTTGGTAAATTTATATCGCACTTTTCTACCTCCATGGGTACTCAAAGCACTTTACATCAAGGAACCATTCACCCTTTTACACACACATTCATACACCAGTGGGCGCAGACACTGGAGGCAAGGTGGGTTAAGTGTCTTGCCCAAGGACACAACAACAGTATGCAGTAACCTTCTGGTTAGCAGACAAGTGGCTCTACCAACTGAGCTACTGCTGCCCAAATGGGTCAAATGCAGAGGACAAAATTGCCTACAGGGACAGTGAAGTCTATTGCTAAGACACCAGAAGCCTCATTTATGCAACAGTATGAACAGAAATTGTAGTGTGTGTTATAGTTTGTAGTTTTCAGAAATAATTAAAGCTAACTATGATATCTTAGTGAGTAGCTTTTTATTCGTGTTTTACCAGCAGCTTGTATAGCTCTCTGGAGTTACAGAGCGATAGAGGACGAGGACAAGAAGCCCTGGAAATTGAGTTGATCTACCACTAAAATCATATTAAAAACATAATTTTAAGGCCCAAGTACTACATAGTGTTGCTTTAAAATACATTCTTCCAATATAGACAACTGCAGATTGTAATTTTGATTCATTTATACAGGATTGGATCAGGTTTGGCAACTAAAAACGATAAAATAAACAGGATGTCTTACTTTTTGTTGAACATCTGAACAGAGATATTCTGCTAAATCCACTGAGCTTTTAACCATGTTATATATATCTTTCTCCTCAAAAACAGACCTAGAGCAGTATTCTGTTTCATTCACACGTTTGAGTAATCCTGTATGCTGAGGCGCTGCCCTTCTCCAGAGCTGAAAACGCTGGGTCTCACGTCTCTACGTAGACACGAGAAACCAGGAAGTGCTCCTGCGAGTTTCTAAAACCCAGACACCGTCACCGGACTCGTTCTGATCATTTCAGCCTTAAACCTCCGTCACTATGAAGCGGTCAGCTCAGTTATCTATCTGTTAGCATCATGTCGCTAACAGCTAATTAGCCATTACATGCGCTGCGTATTGTGACACCTAATCCAAGCATTCTCTGCAAATTCACAGTACCAGCTCTCAAAAGGAAAATGTTTACCACATGTAAAGTATGTTATTTTAAGTTATAAAACATGAAATACTGATGCAAAGGAGTCCAAAACTGTTTCAAAAAGCCTGAAAAGAGCAGAATATGTGACCTTTAACCAAGTGGACCAGTTAAAGTCTAAAGTGAGACAGATCTGTGTCTCGTCCGCCTATGAAGTCAGACGTCTTTAAAAACTAAACCACTTGTTGTGTGTAAAAGTGTGCTTTCCTTGACGGAGCTGACCTCGTGCTCAGAGCCTCCAGAGTAAAAGACTATTTTAGTGAAAGCAGAAGGAAGAGGAGAGTGATGGATGAGTTTAGCACAGAGGCAGCTGCTGTGTCCTGCCTCGCAGATATAAAAACATGGAGGTCTCTGTCTCCCCACCTCTGTCAAAAACACTACCCTCCGGGCCCTTCTCTTAGATAGTACTTTACTCATACACACATTCTAGACGCACTGCATGAAGCGAAGAGCAACATTTAAAGATGTGCATCCAAACTTTCTTGCTCATGAAAATAAAACACTTCTTTTTTTTACTCGGTCGCTAACCAAACCAGGAAATTGATTGGTGTTGTTGTTGTGTGAAGCTTAGGCTGTAAAAAATTTTTTTTTCATTTTTTGTTGCAGTTTAGGGATATTGCTGATACCTTAAAATACTATGTACACAAGAAATATATATTTAAATGCACAATCTGAACAAAAACATACACATTTAAGCCATGTTCATGATTAAACGTGTATTGGAGCTAAGTTAAACTATAAAGTAAAAAATAAAATAAAAAAAGTGTCCCTCATCTCAGTGTCAGGGATAGTGAGAGCGGCCTATTGGCTTTAGTGCAACCAATTGGATTTTTGCAAGATTTGTGAGTTCACAGATATCCAAAAATCCATCTTCTCAGGCTCAATCTTCGTCCGTCCCAATGAAAACTGATGGAAAAATCTGTTGTGACAACGCCAATGAGCCTCTTAGCAATACTAGCAAACAACATGACGACACTTAAATATGATTACAAAGATGTTTATAAACTGCAAACATCCTCAGAATAAATGTTTTGTTTTGCTGTCGCAGTGGTTTGTTGTTTAACTACGTTGTTGTTGTGGCTGTGATTGGATAAAACTAATCCTGGAGGCGGTCACTGGTTCTTCATCCAATCAGCTGCAGTTATTTTACTGAAATGGCCTCTGGTTTGCAAAGGTTTTTCTTGGAGGACATACAGTTGGTTACATGAGGAACATAATTCTGTCTCTCCTCTCTGTCCTGGTCCTCTCTGTCCTCCTCCTCTCTGTCCTGGTCCTCTCTGTCCTCCTCCTCTCTGTCCTTCTCCTCTCTGTCCTCCTCTCTGTCCTGGTCCTCTCTGTCCTCCTCCTCTCTGTCTCTCCTCTCTGTCCTGGTCCTCTCTGTCCTGGTCCTCTCTGTCCTCCTCCTCTCTGTCCTCCTCCGCTGGGTCCTCCTCTCTGTCCTTCTCCTCTGTGTCCTCCTCCGCTGGGTCCTCCTCTCTGTCCTTCTCCTCTGTGTCCTCCTCCTCTCTGTCCTTCTCCTCTGTGTCCTCCTCCTCTCTGTCCTTCTCCTCTGTGTCCTGGTCCTCTCTGTCCTTCTCCTCTGTGTCCTCCTCTCTGTCCTTCTCCTCTGTGTCCTCCTCCTCTCTGTCCTTCTCCTCTGTGTCCTCCTCCTCTCTGTTCTTCTCCTCTGTGTCCTCCTCCTCTCTGTCCTGGTCCTCTCTGTCCTCCTCCTCTCTGTCCTCCTCCGCTGGGTCCTCCTCTCTGTCCTTCTCCTCTCTGTCCTGTGTCCTCCTCTCTGTCCTTCTCCTCTCTGTCCTGTGTCCTCCTCTGTGTCCTGCTCTCTGTCCTTCTCCTCTATGTCCTTCTCCTCTGTGTCCTCCTCTCTGTCCTTCTCCTCTCTGTCCTGTGTCCTCCTCTCTGTCCTGGTCCTCTCTGTCCTGGTCCTCTCTGTCCTGGTCCTCTCTGTCCTGGTCCTCTCTGTCCTTCTCCTCTGTGTCCTCCTCTCTGTCCTGTGTCCTCCTCTCTGTCCTGGTCCTCTCTGTCCTTCTCCTCTGTGTCCTCCTCTCTGTCCTTCTTCTCTGTGTCCTCCTCTCTGTCCTCCTCTCTGTCCTGTGTCCTCCTCTCTGTCCTGTGTCCTCCTCTGTGTCCTCCTGTCTGTCCTCCTCCTATCTGTCCTGTGTCCTCCTCTCTGTCCTTCTCCTCTGTGTCCTCCTCTCTGTCCTTCTCCTCTGTGTCCTCCTCTCTGTCCTTCTCCTCTGTGTCCTCCTCTCTGTCCTTCTCCTCTCTGTCCTGTGTCCTCCTCTCTGTCCTTCTCCTCTGTGTCCTCCTCCTCTGTGTCCTCCTCCTCTCTGTCCTCCTCTCTGTCCTCCTCCTCTGTGTCCTCCTCTGTCCTCCTCCTCTGTGTCCTCCTGTCTGTCCTCCTCCTTTGCATCTCAAAGCCCAGCCGTGGTTTGGCTGTGACCTCCTCTTCCTCTGAGTTAGTCACATCTGAGTCCTGTCCCTGGAGGGTCCCAGAGTGGAGATCCTGGGCTGGACCGGGGTTAGGCCTGCCCTGGAGAAATCCGCTCTGCCACCTCATTTATTCCACATATTTTCTGTGGATCTGAAGCTCCAAACTCACCTCTGTCCTCAGTCACAGTCAGGGGAAAAAAAAAAACCTTCTCTGAACATTTCTGTGAAAGTGGAGCAGAGTTGGGGAGAGTGAAAGTGAACTGCAGATGCATGAAGGCAGAGCGGTGAAGTTAGAGTTGTGAATGCTAAACAGAAAGGGGAAAAACATGAAACAGAAGAAAAAGAAAAGCCTAGTCTCGCAGGAAATTGTAGGAATTAAGTAACTTTGGAACATTTTCTCAATAAATAAAATCACAAAATATTGTTTAAGGAGCATGGGACTGAATCCAAAACCAAAACCACTTGGAGAAGGCAGATATCAGCAAAGGTTTGGCCCAATGCTCAGACCTGAACTCCAGCCAAGGTTCCTCTAACAATCCACTAAAACTAATCATTTATTCCTTTTTTTTTCAGAGTGAGTTGAGTTTGTGGCAAAACATTTGTCAGTATATTAGAGGTGTAATGATACAGTAACTGTATTGATGTATCCATTTTTTTTCCCTCTGATACAACTACAGCAATACACATGATCTTGTATCGAATCGTATCGTTTTCTAGGAAGTGAATATCGATACGCATGATATTGATAATATCAGAAATATCAAAATTAGAAATGTGTATGTTAAAATAAAACCAGATATGGCTTTTTGGAGATACATTTTGTGTTTCTAATTAAATAAAATGTTGTATTCAACCTCTCTTCACTCTCTGTCTGCTGGACATAATCAACCCCGGCCACGGTGCTACATTTGAGAGTAAACTTTTATGATTTTTGGCAAAAAGTTGCTGTATTGATTATCGATACGAAGGTGTTGAATCGTATTGAATCATCTCGTTCCAAATGAGCCAATATCGTTCTTGAATCATATCGAAACACTTCTAATTGATACATATTGGATCATTGCAAAAACAAATTGTTACACCCTACAGTATATATGTTCTGCTGTTATTATATAATTCAAATAATACCAGAAAATACCATTCATTACAAGTTGATTTTAAAAATGCACCTGCATAGTTTTGCTTTTTTATGATTTTCAGGTGGAAAAAAAAAAAAAGTGTAAAATACATATTTCAGTAGTGTAAAAATCTCATCTCATTCTTGTTAATCCAGTCTCGTGTCTTGGGATTTGTGTCTCGTCGCACCCCTAGAATTTAACCTTTTTTTTCCAGATAGATAGAGATAAATGCCTTATTTTGAGAGAGACCAGGCCCAGGGGCAGACCTGTAACTAACCTTATAAAAACATTTACATCCAACTCAAGAATAACAAGTTCACGCTATATTTCAGTTTTCAGTAAAAAAAAAAAAGAAAGTACCCAGGGGAAATGCTGAATTTGCGATGAGTTTTGTCTGTTGTTCCATGATCAAGGTGCAGCGTAAGAGAAAGCAGCTCTTTGTGGATTCTGGGTGCTTTATTTTATTTTATTTATTTTATTTAACCATTCTTTAACCAGGAAAGTCCCATTGAGATTCACAGATCTCTTTTTCAAGGCAGTCCTGGCTGAGAGGCGTCAACAACACAACCTGCATTGCATAAAAAATACAATAAAAAGAGAAATAAAAGTTAAAAACAATGAGACAACAATAAAAAGACACATTTAGAAGCAGTGGCAGGTTAGTGATTGCATCTCCAGGTCTTTCAAAATAGACTCAAAATGATCCAAAGGGACCAGATTTTGCACATGAACTGAAGAATTACAAAAGCTGAAATTGTGTTTTTTCAGTAAATAATGAATAAATAATGTCCAAAACTAGAAAATTAGAAGCACAAACTTTGACCAAAGCATTGTTATCTCACAGTGGTAAAGATATAGAGCTCCAACCTGGATCGAGGATCTTCTAGTCTCCTTTAGTTGCTTCTAGTTCAGGTGTAAATGCTCTGTCCATTGAACACAAAACCTATACATCTAACACTGGCAGAGAATCCACAAAAACAAATTTCTTTCTTCTTGCTATAGTACAGAATTTATTAAAGATTTCTGAATCCGGACAGTGTTTCAAATCCACAAAAAGGCAAATAAAAACATCTTCCTTCCTTCCGTCTCATAATATTATATAAATCTGACCATTACTTATTGCAGTCTGACAAAGAAATGGCAAATCAGTGCACAGCCTCCTTGTAGGGATTAACAGTGCCATGCATAATAGTAAAAGAAAAAATTGAAACCTAAAACTTCAGACTGTGTTATGGGAGGTTGTGTTTGCTAAATGCACTCAATTGACTGTTTGCGTGAGAGACTGAGAAGTCTGGGACATGCTCCAGACAGACTAATAATGTGTGAAGTAGTG
Source organism: Bostrychus sinensis (assembly GCA_020698575.1). Lineage (NCBI taxonomy): Eukaryota > Metazoa > Chordata > Actinopteri > Gobiiformes > Eleotridae > Bostrychus > Bostrychus sinensis. The sequence continues at coordinate 3,865,249 of CM036251.1, forward strand.
TTTAAAATTCATTAAAGTGTAAGTAAAGTAGTTTGGGCGTGTAACTGGAGATACGGCGAGGTTGGAGTGTGACGGAGCAGGAGGCGGAGAGCTGCTCCACCTGTGGAAAATCTCTGCCTCGCTTCACCAAAAATCCTTTTACTCCGCTTCCCCAAACTTGCTCCAGCTCTGCTACACATGCCCTGGTTTTAAACTCGGCCAAAACACAGAAAGTATACGGGAAGGAGACGCACCGTTACACCATTACTGGCAATTACACGCAGGTGAGTCTGTAAATTGTGCCTTGGCTTTGTGACCGACCGCTCAGAAGGACACCAACCAAGCGTCATGTTCTGCAAAATACTGTCTGTGTCTTTGCTACCAGATAAGATAATTGTAGGTAATTTAATTTAACCCTGTAAAGCCTGACATATCAAAAAATAGCCAGAAAATTCAAATTTTTGGAACTGAGATGTTTATTAACCCTTTTATGAAAAAAAAAATCCATATCATTTTGTTTCTGAGATTTCTTTTTTTTGTATCACATATGATACATTGGGCAATTCTGGCAACTTTTTGCTCATGACAATGTTAACTTTAGATACAAAAACATAGAACTGGTAGTTCCTCTGTATTAGGCTTTAAAATAAAACCTTCAAGTGTCAGAGTAGTATAAAAATTTAATTAGTGTAAAATAATGCAGATTATTGTTCTTTTGCCATCGATCCTAGCATTAAATTTTACTCTAAGTGGCATTAAAAAGTCTTAAAACAGTCTTAAATTTCACAAGGCAAAACCTGGAACCACCCCGGGCGGTGTTTTATTGATCGTTTTGATAAATTAGAGGTCTCAGAAACTCGAGTAGCAAATATGATACAAATGGTTTTATAGGGTTAAATATGGTTAAAGGTACAGTATGCAACCTGCGCTCTACAGGTTTGAGAAAAGTACTGCAGTCTAAATCAAAACAGTGGTCTCTTTTTTCTGATTGGAGGATCAGCAATGATGAAAAAAATTTAAACAAAAAGAACTTGGCCATTATGTAAAATATGTTTTTCTAAAGCGTCCAAAGTGCTCAGAAAGTTTTTGTCAATTATTCTGTATTGAAGATGCTCTTTGGAGCTCGGGGCCAGAAAAAAACAGGACACTATTTGTTTACCTGAAGTTTAAAAAGCCTTTATTTCATGTGGCTATGTTTAAAAAATCTTTAAAAGCATAGCGTGCCGGGTTTGACTTCTTCAGCCTTCTTCAGGGTCATTTCCACCTTTCTTTCCTCTAATTGTGTGTAAAATATACTTTTAATTGTGAATAAATCAGCTGTACCATTGCTATCAATAAACTAATTTGATTTAAATATGTTTACCTCATATCTTGGGACACGTGTGGGTCATTTTAACATAATATAAAAATCATATATACTGCTCATAGCACGTTTAATTCCTTATAATTATTCTGTTAAATTCATTTCTTGTCAGGGGGTAATGGGCAGAAGGGGAAAAGTACCCAAAACACAGCACTGCAGATCCAAAACTTTAATAAAAGTTAAAAGTCTAACCAGAAGTCCAAAACCCAAACACAAGAATCCAAAAAACAAAAAGAAGGCAGAGCAAAATGCAAAATACATTAGAGCGCTATACATTAAGCTATTAAGACTACAAAAAACCTCAGTCTCGGCTGTGGTGGTCTTTGAGATTTTTTAAAACCAAACATTGTAAGAAAATACTGTACTTTTGAATGTATAAATTTGTAAGTAATTTCTTTTCAGCACAAGAAGAACCAGGAGAACGTGTGTTGGCATTAAATCATTAATGGTCAGGGAACAGCTGCTTTTTTTTACTGCAAGTATAGAGCTCTCCAGCCCAAATTCCTAATGCTAAACCTGGATTACAATGGTTTCTGATATGAAGACGCCAATCTGTAGCACACAGCAGACGTTTACTGGCTTGGCCTCTACGTCCTTCAACATTGATACAGACAAAATACACCTACATTAAATAATAGATTAAAACAATAGCGGTAGTGGCAGTAATACACTTTGACATTCCCGCGCATGTGAATATAAACCACTTTGACAATTGCATCCACTCTGGTTTTGCGATAACACGTTCTTGTCAGTCTCTGAAGGCCCGCTCTGTCAGGTGTCCCTGCAGACTCCAGTTTAAATGTTTAATCTTCCACATAATTGCGTTTATTATTAGGAATGATGGCTGACGTCTGCCTGGGCCCCTCTTTCATGAATCCTCATCAAAACCGCATACGACTTTCCAATAAAAAACAAACAAAAAATAAAAAAAACACGTCTGGGGACCCACTCATCAAGCCTTGTCATATTCATCTCACACTTAACGCCAGCCATTGGTCGTCCGGTCACGTTCCGCTACTGCCATCTTTTTTTTTCTCTGCGAGGCATCTGGTTTTAATTGGAGCGATACGCCGTTACCGCAGCAGCTGCCGAGCCGGTTAGGACAATAAATTACACCAATTAGGAGGCGAATGGAAGACGGAGTGCGACATAGGGGAACCAGTGTAGTGAGAGGAGATGGGGAAAACGAACTGGAATGACGCTGAACCAAACCAACAGCAGATATAATGGGTTTGGTCAAAATATTGATAAAGTGAGTAAATATATGGATGTAGAAACCTGTATTAGAATAGATTTGGATCAGGTTATGTTGAGTAATTGCTTTGTGGATGATTAATTAGAATCTCTACAGCGATCCTATAAATTTCTAGTTTGATTAAAAGGAGCACAGTGACAGAGCGGCTTGTGCTCTTACCTGCCAGCAAGGAAGTCGTGAGATCGTTCCTCGAGCCGGCCAGCAGAAGATTGGGTCTCTAGCGCTAGATTCACACCGAGTGCGTTGCGTGTTTGGCTTCTCTGACCAGAGGCAGCTGGGACACCACGAGTTCACAGGAGAGGAACGAGTTCATGATGGAAGTTATGAGTTCACGCGATACTAAACCTTGTATGTAGAGAGCTGTATCTAAAAAGCCACATTTGCCTCCTGTTTATATGGAGATTATTCAAAGATTTACCAAGGTTAAAGCACAAAAGCCCTAGAAATATATACTGTATTTTCCGGACTCTACCTGAATATAAGCCATACAGGTTGAGAAATTAGATATTTAGCAGGATACACAGAAAGATTTTGTACCTGTAAATGTTTATTTATACACCAGAACTGATTGTTTCCGAACATTGCCTGTAACACGACAGTAAAAGTGCTGATCAAACAAAACAGAAAAGTAATTGATGGCTTCATTCATCTTCCTCCTGCGCACTGAAACCACTGAACACTGAACACTGAACACCGAACCACTGTCACGTCATTTCTCCTGAGCACTGAAACCACTTCAAAGTCGTCTTCTTCAGTGTCGTTTTTGCACTTCCTGCCACCGCGCCCCCTGGCAGCTGAAGAAAAATCCATAGAAAAGCCGCATCTTTGTATAAGCTGCAGGCTTCAAAGCGGGGTAAAAAAGTAGTGGCTTATAGTCTGGAAAATACAGTACTTCAACGCTATAAATACTGTCTTTTTACTCAGGTTTAATGCTGTCCGGCCTTGTTTGTGACCTGTGTCCTCAGTTAAGACGTAATGTTTACCGTGATGTGAGCGAGAGGCAGCACAAAGTGTTTTTATTTTGAAATTTACCAGATCCTTTTCACTGGTCCCAGGTCTGACTTCCTGTCTGGCTCCATCTGCTCTGTTCAACTTTATGCATGACAGCTCCGGCATCGGGCAAAAATAAACTCGTTACGTATTTCTGTCGGAGCGCCGGACACGGAGACGTACTGCGACGCAGCCGGGTGAACTCACGCGTCGACTTCCATTGCGTCTATTTCTTGCGGAGGTTGTATGGGACACATAACGGATTCGGTGTGAATTGAGCATAGGAGTGCGCATGTCCTCCAAAGACATGCACGTCGGTGGTGACTCTAAATTGCCCTGTGAATGAATGAGAGAGTGAATGGTTGGTATTGGCCACTGTCCTGGGTCCCAAAGTTACTGGGATAAGCTTTTGTCAGTGTTGCCGGATTGGGCACCACTTGGTTTCCACCCAGTTGGGCTTCTTTTAAAGCAGAACTCAGTAACTTTTTTGCCTTATTTAAACCGTTTCAGAGTCCGTGTGATGGTTAAATGAGTTGTTGTGGGGTAAATGAAGCGTGCAGCAGCTCCCCCTGGTGTCTCTGGGCTGAACGACCCGGGTCTCGCGAGAAAGCGGCACATCCCGGTTAGCAAAACAACAACATATCGGTGGCTTTATTTCTTGATATTTTTTGTTCCAGAGCAGCCAAATGGGAAAAAAAAACTTTGTTCAGATACACAGAGGGGAAAATGAAAGTAAAGACGAGCGAGGGGTCACACTGGGCTTGTGAGTATTTACGACAGTGCTTTACTCCAAACTGTAGGGGGCGCTTTATAGAAGAAAATAAGGCAAAAAAGAGCAAAGAAACGAGCAGAGTTACTGAGTCCCACTTTAAAGACTTTGGGCTTGAAAAAACAGCACTGGAATGGTTCAGAAAATTTGAGCTGCTTTTAACAACATTTTGCAGGTTTTTAGAAAATATTAACAAAATAGTTGTCATTTTATGGCAAACAAACTGCTGTGCCCTCACTCATACAGTATGTCACTTCATTTGTTTTAAAGTTAGATAATAGGATAGAATCGAGCGTGAGAGAGGGGATGTACCTGATGTGTTCGTGTGCCTAGGCCTTTGTGAGAGCAGGAGGTAAGACAGTGCTACAGTATTTCATTTGGATTCAGTTGTTTTCATGTTGGTACTGGAGAAGTTAAGGCTATTTGGGCGCCTGATTGCACTCTTTGTGGGGAGCCTATTTGTGTTAAACCTTCCCTTTGGTTATTTAGTACTGCTGTGAAGTTTTGTCTTCTATCTTATGTATAATGGTTTGAACATTAAGAGTAGATGTGATTTGGGATGGTTTTTATTGTGTTGGTCAGGTTTTAAGTTCTTATTGGGCTGGAAACTCTCGGTTAGATCCAGTGGCGGCTGCTGGTCTTTAACACGGGAAGCTGAAAATATTTAATGGGCTAACTAGCAGCTAGTTTGCCTACAATGATATTGAATGAATGACTGAACAAAACTAAAACAAGATGCAAACTCAACAGAGCTATAACTGTTGTTTATTTACTGTGTGGTCTGTACAAACGGTGAAAATGAAGTAAAGAAGTGCTTTAAACTCTGCACGGTTCCTTCAGCTCACGTCTGTCAAAATCTTCTGCCAGTTCTGCCAATCATCATCGATCAGCCGGCATCACGGCACGCCCACTGCTGCACTGACTCCCAGAGATGCTCAATGTTCACAGGTGGGACAATTTTGGCTCATTTAGCCAATCAGCGTCTTGCATTTTTGCTATGAAAAAACAAAACAAAATAAAAAACACTCTGAGCAGTCTAGTCTGGATAGGAATCCATTGAAGCTCAGCGTCAGTAGGATTTACACAGCGTCTGCTCTGAAGTGAGAGGAGGATGCATCGGAGAATCAGACCAAACAACTGATTAATGAACGACATACAACATTAAACACATTCTGGTGCACTTTTAATGCAACTTAATATCTAATTTTATGAAATTCAGCAGTACATATTTGACCATTTATTTGATGAAATTTTAGGGGAAGCTCATCTTCCCTTGTTGTCAGTGATTCGTGATTCCCTATACGTGCTGCTTGCTGCAGAGCAGAGTAGGAATGGTTTAAGATTCAGCTCTGTCAGAAACGAGTCGGCTCGTCTCGTTCAATACAAAGAATTGTCTCTTAGAGCCGGCTCGTTCGCAAACGACCCATCACTAGCTCATACAGAGTGACTGTAATAACTTCTCTGAGCTGATTAACGGCGTTTAGGTCTTTCCTTCATCTCCTGTTGGTTCTGCTGAAGTCCTCGTTGTTGTTCAGTCCTCTGTGGGATTTTTGTCTTGGTCCTGTTTCCATTTTAACAACAGTAAAGTCCCTCTGACGTCCCACGTAACCACCACATTCAAACAAACCCACTTTTTCCACAAGACTTTGTACAACTGGCTTCTGTTGCTGTCCCCTTCAGAAAAAAGATCAGAGCTGCTCAGAATACGTCGTATTCTGGTGTTTTATGGCAAAAACTGCAACATTTCTTCATAAGTACTGTTTGTTTTGGATACAGGTCAGTGGCCCTTCGTTTCTCTGATGGGTTACTCTGCCTGTGATTGTTCCGCGCATAGAAATGAAACTCCAGTGAAGGCCCCAGACTGACTTCTTTGTACAGGAAAAGCGTTAGTCTGAAATTATTTTATCAAAACTGTAATACTGTCTTCTGCTGCTCAGTGTTTCTGAAGTTAAACTTGTATATTATTGCACACATTAAACTCTGTATAGCAGTAGATTTATGGCCCTCCGAAAACTTCTTCTGCCTCCTCCTCACAGCAGCCTGCAACAGAAATAGCTTCAGCGTATTTGAATCAATGGGGCCTGTGCGCTGTGTAATTGCGGTGGGGATGATTAATTGGAGAGAGGATGATGAGTTGTGGATACACGCAGGTTCTCTGGCAGCCGGCCGCGGTATCGATGGCGCCGCTAATGACGGCTATAACGAGGCGAGCTTCACGACCAACAATAGAAACATCTGTGCCGCTCCAGCGTTAAACTCTAATCCGGAGCATTCTTTATGTTGCTCTTTCGAAAAAAGCCCAACGTTTTACACAGCGCTGAAGGATGAGGGGGATTTGTACACATCCGCAGAGGTACGGGGCAGCAGCGAGTCAACTGGCAGTGAGTGTGGGAATATTAAGGAAGAATAAAAACTAATCATGAGCCTGTTATTTTCCTGCAACAAGACAAATTTGTGCAAAAATATGGCTCGTCATAAAATTCATATGATGGCTGTTTAAGTGGGATCCTTTAGACCAGGAGTTCTCATCAGGTCTAATTGTGGTACCAAGTTTTATTCCTTATTGTGACCTATACTATTTACAAAACCAGAGTTATTTTTATTTTTTATTTTTTCTTTCAAAGCTTTATTAGACAGTATACTATAGAAGTGACAGGAAATCCTGGGGAACAGGCATTTTATAAATGGTCGGAGTCCGGACTCGAACCCAGGACCCCAAGATGAGCTGTAGTTGCTTTGCCACATATTATGCATTTTTCAGGATTTTTGAAATAGTGTTGTATTAATATTTCATATTTTATAATTTAAAATAATCTACGGAAAATGTCATTCTTTTGTGGAGCTGTTACTGTGACTTTGCAGAGAACGGTTGGATCAGGTGTCTGTCGCCCCCTGATGGCAACGGTGCGGACTGTACAGAGCATAACATGGCAAATTAGCACAGCTATTAGCAACATGATGCTAACAGATAGATTTCTGAGCTGACTGCTTCATAGTGACGGAGGTTTAAGGCTGAAATGATCAGAGCGAGTCCGGTGACGGCGTCTGGGCTTTAGAAACGCGCAGGAGCACTTCCTGGTTTCTACGTAGAGCTGTGAGACCGAGCGTTTTCAGCTCTGGAGAAGGGCAGCGCCTCAGCATACAGGATTACTCAAACAGAATACTACTGCAGGTCTGTTTTTGAGGAGGAAACAACATTAAAACAGGAAGAAAGCACAAAAAAGTCCATTTATCAGAATAGGGGACCTTCAGTTAAGCTAAACATTAAATTATAGTTGCTGTGTTTAACATCCGCATGTTTGAGTGCTGACCCACTATTTGGGAACCACTGAGTTCAGGCTACACAACTGCCAACTGCAAAGAAATAGTACTTCATAATGCTTCATTTCATCCTTTATTCGAAATGTAGGGAGCAGCAAATGTCACTAATGCATGTTTGATAATGCATTTGAATACTTTGAAAACTGTATAATGCTGAAGTGGCCTTGTGCTGAAGACAGAGGTCTTATCTCACAGGCATTACCTCAGCTTTAAGAGAGCTCTTTGTGAGTTTCATGTTCAGGTTGTTTTGTTTCTCAGCAAATGAACACAGACAGCAAAGGTAGAATATTGATTAAAACGGACAGTAATGGGCCAAGAGGAAATTATTAGTTTTTGGTGAGGATCGAGAACAGTCTGGATACAGGGAAATTTTTCAAGGATTATCGCGCCAAAAGGTTTTCTGCCAGCCCTGGCCCCAGTCTGGATCCTCAGACATAGAAAGCCATTCCCAGTCCTCGTTATTCAGTTTTCTGTGAAATTTTTGTGTTGTCCTGTTTACATTTTAACAACAGTAAAGTCCCGCTGATGTCCCACGTAACCACCGCATTCAAACAAACCCACTTTTTCTCTTTACAACTGGCTTCTGCTGCTGTCCCCGTTCACAAATAAGGACAGAGCTGCTCACAATAGAGCGCATTCTGGGGTTTTATGGCATCAGTTCTTCTTGTGCTATTGGCCGAAAGAAAGTTTGATGGTAAGTTTATTTGTTTGATCAGCGGTGCACTGCAATAACTGGCCCTCCGTTTCTCTGATTGGTTACTCCGCCTGTGATTGTTCCGCCCTTAGAAATGAAATTTAAACCTTGAGGTACCACACTAACATCTGTGTATAGAATAGCTGGACAGGCTAGCCGAAAGGAGGTCAATACAAGGAAAATGATTTGTTGTAGTGAAGCCATTGTGAGATATAAGGGCTAAGTTGCTCAATGGAAAAAGCATTTACACCTGAACTAAAAGATTACTGGTTCTGGAGTCCAGGTCTGGGCTCTACATTTTTACCATTGTAAGAAAGGGACATAGCCGGGTTGGACACTTTCAGCTAAAATTCTATTACTTTTTTATCTTCAGCAAGTCATAAAGTCGCTCATTTATTATTTTCATTAATGCAAATTGTATAAAATAAAAGTACATTTCTTACATTTATAACGATATATTGGTTGGATAGTTTCTTTTACAGATTTTTTATTAGCGGCCGTATGAAAGATCGCTTTTGTCCGAGGTTTAAGCTCGGCAGTGCTATGGCCCTGAGTCGGACACACGGAAGTTCCAATATCGGACACGCTCACCTTTCTGGCTTTTTCAGCCTTATTTGTTGGATTTTTCGGCTCTAATTTAAGGCTGGGATATTTACGTTAACAAATTTTCACACCCGGTACCTTGTTTCCGTCTTTCAAAATAAGATTGTGGGCTAAGCTAACGTTAATCAGAAAATAATAAGACGGACAAAGTTAGCTACAAAAACACTAAGATCACTGAAAAGAACGTCGCCCGAGTGTGACCTGAGCGTTCCCTGTGCATTTCCCGATCAAAATTATTTTCATATCATGATTATTTTATAAACACTTAGCATAAATACACAAAAATGACCACATAGGTAGAGCAATATGTGGAGTTTTTGTTTATCTATCGTTAGCCAGGTAACGTCTTTGCGAGCGTCTGTTAGAAGACTGAAAAATAGCAAAAGGTGAGCGACTCAGGACACACAAACGTTACAGATTGACTTTTGGCCAGCAGGGTTGTTTACTGGAAATGCTTCTTGTCTTTTTAGATTTCAAATATCTCAGATTTGATTTGTTGTTGAATGTGTTTGTATCTGTCAATTTCACAGCAACTCTCTTTCTCATTTTAATTAACTCTGGGGTATTTGCGTTAACAGATATCATTACTCGACTATAGCTATTCATGCAGCTTTGCCACCCACAGCAGTTACTTAACAAATGCAGTGACGTCATCTGCACTTCCTCTATTTTTATCGCTGCCTCCCGCTCAGGTGGTCCCATCTGAGCCTAGCGCTACCAAAAAAAAAAAAAAAGTAAAAAGACGTCCTGTCTGCCACTCTGAACCTCCTGTCCCATTGTCTCACTGCACGCTGCGAACATGCCATTAAACCCGCCGCCGTTTTGACAAGGAAAAATGAAGTGTGCTATTTCCCGTTGGCCTTGAACGTCTCTCTGAATAATGATAGCCGTGCTTCTCCACCACCTCCAGTGCTTTTCAGTCTGGGCCTCTCTCAGGTTGTCTGCGAGAGGAAATATATTGGCTCTAAGAGTGTCAAACCGAGTCTCGCGTCAACAGCGGCATTAGATGAATAAATGGGAGGTTTTATTGACAAAATCCTTATTGCGAAATTTCAGAAAAGGACAGAGGATATGAGAGAATATATCCATCACCGCAGCATAATGGAGCAATCAAGTGCCATTAACCCAGTCCCGGTGGAAAAAAATGTCGCCGGGAACGAGAATAAAAAAATCCATTCCAGTATCAAACGCTAATGTGGCTCCTCACTGTGTGGCTCTGGAGGGGGATCAGATCAAGCGATTGGTCTAAAATGTTTACAAAGATGTGAGCAAAAAATTGTATAAGAACATGATAAACCTTGGCATAGCTACCTCAGAAGCTAATTTATTCCCTACAGTAAAGAAACAGACAGGAGCGATGACACAGAGTCTAAAGCATGCACTGGAAACGCAGAAACATCAATATCCATTTAACAGGTGTGCTCCAAAGAGAATGTTTCCACAATATCTGGTGCAGAAATGTGCCATGTTTTTGTTCAGAGCCACATCAAGCTTGTATGAAAGAGAAGAAATGCTTTTAAATCTCTGCTAACACACGCTTAAAGAAATTAGCACTGTTTAAAGGGGATATATTCTATTATTCATATGTTTAAACCAATCTGGAACAGCAGAGTGAGTGACCAATGGGTTCACAGCTTGTATGCAGGTCTCCATATTATAATATATAGTCATGTATTGTATTAAATGTATTTTTTTTTTCTCTTTGCAGGAGTTTAACCCTGAGACCTGGTGCACAAGCTTGTATTTATGCATATTTTAGTAGAAGTCTATATTGTTGGCGCATATGGGAAACAGATAAAACGGATTAACTGGGTTTAACTTCTCACTACATACTAGGGCTGCATGATATGGAGCAAACATGCGATATTTGATAACTATGTTGAAAATTGCGATAACGATATTATTGCGATATTTGAAAATAGAGCCTACTTTTCAAACATAGTAAGTTAAATTCACTATGTTTCACAAAAATGTAAGTTCCTGTATTTACAAGTCAAAACAGCCACAAAATCAAAACTTAACACAGACTAAATCAGGAATAAAACAAGGCTAAGCTGTGACTAAATTAATTAAATTACCACTAAAACTGGACTTTTTAAACATTTTATTTAGTCACAACACATGTTCTTTTAAGGCTCTGGTGGAAAATGATTCTTCAGTGTAAATCTCTGTCAGATGGAAGACCACAGCGTTATTGTGATATATTTAGATTCTTGCGATACTGATATTGCGTTTGCTGATATTGCGATAACGATAATTTTGCGATATATTGTGCAGCTCTACTACATACGCACTATACAGTATATTAAATACAGAAAGTCACTGGATAAAGCCCAGGACTTATATAGTGACTTATCAGGCTAAAATCAATATTTATCAAAAATTTAAACATGTAAAGTTATTATTATTGTTTTTTTTTTTATTTTTTTTTTTTTATGGAGGTCAAAACATGACTTTATGGGCCATTATATGGAAACAAGGCCTGATTGTGCTAAAAGTTGTGTGCTATTGTAATACAAATTAAGAAAATAGAAATTGTTGACCAAATTCCTGAAAAGTGAAAATATTCAATATACAACATGTTATCCCATTGGTCACTATTGTAATTGGGCATAAAACTAACATTTTCACCCACTTTTTCATAAAAAAAAATGTAAAAGAAAAATTTATTGTGTTATTGAGGCACTAATGCCACATGGTTTTGATATTTTAATGAAAAAACTGGGTCTTAAATGGGTTCGGAGAGACTGTTGTGAAATGCAGACAGGAAGTAACAATGACTGTTTTGTGATAGAGGAAAAAGTAAAGTTGGTGGTTCGACTGTTAAGCCTGTAGTCCAGAGGGCCACACCTTTCTCCTCTGATTTAGTCCTGATTTATTTCTGTAGTTAAGTGTTTGTTTTTCCTCTGTTTTCAGTGGCTCTGCTCTTCTGGATTTCCACCGCCTTCAAATCAATACAAACCGCATTGCACTGGATCTCACTGACCCACTTCTCCACCATCACAGCGCCCATAAAACATCCTCAGCGATCAAATATGGCCGTCATTTGTCTGAAAGGCATAATAGCATTTCTCCCCTTCCACTCTACACCGCCGCTTTCCATTGACTGTTATTATCCCCGCGCGTCTCCAAACAAATGGGAAGCCTCTGCAGCCGCTAATGGTTCGTATTTAGTAACCGCTACCTCCAATACGGCAAGCCTCTATTTCCTCCTCCAGCCTTATTCCTCCCAATTACCAGCGCGCGAGCGAACAGACTGACATGTTTGACCCGATCCGGTTGAAGGGAAGCTGCTTATTACCGATCCGGCGCTATATGCTAATGGGAGGGAGAGTGTGCGGCGTGGTGATAGCTCGGCGGGGAGTGATAGCCTATTATCCGGCACGGTTTGGCAGCGGCGGCGGCGGTGGTAATGGCGCACAGTGAGGCCTATCTGCGGCTGGAGATGATGCATTTGGAACGGGCGGCTGACGAGTTTAGGCCGGGAATAAGGAGATAGTGAGGCTGAGACTGAGGCGGTGATGGTGATGGGGAGGAAAGAGGTCAGAATGTTCAGAGAGGGAGAGATGGGGAAATGTTGTAAGGATGCTATAGGTTTTCCAGTAAATAGAAAGTGCCTTAAAGGGACTATATTCTGCAAAATAGACTTTTTTCTGAGTTTTCTCCCATGCTGTAATGTTGTTCCTAGGGTTGCAAAATTCCAGGAATTTTCAAAGTTGGAAATTTTCCATGGGGATTAATGAGAATTTATGGGAATAAATTGGGAACTTACACAATTCAAAGCTGTCCCATGACAGGGCAATATACTGTAGCATAAAAAACACACACACACTTCAATATCTGTGTTATTCCTCAGTCACATGTGGTACATGTAGTAACCTGTGGTACATGTAGTAACATGTGGTAACCTGTGGTACATGTAGTAACATGCGGTACATGTAGTAACCTGCGGTACATGTAGTAACCTGCGGTACATGTAGTAACCTGTGGTACATGTAGTAACATGCGGTACATGTAGTAACATGTGGTACCTGTGGTAACCTGTGGTACATGTAGTAACATGTGGTACATGTAGTAACCTGTGGTACATGTAGTAACATGCGGTACATGTAGTAACCTGTGGTACCTGTAGTAACCTGTGGTACATGTAGTAACATGCGGTACATGTAGTAACCTGTGGTACCTGTAGTAACCTGTGGTACATGTAGTAACCTGTGGTACATGTAGTAACCTGTGGTACATGTAGTAACATGTGGTACATGTAGTAACATGTGGTACATGTAGTAACATGTGGTACATGTAGTAACCTGTGGTACATGTAGTAACATGTGGTAACCTGTGGTACATGTAGTAACATGCGGTACATGTAGTAACCTGCGGTACATGTAGTAACCTGCGGTACATGTAGTAACCTGCGGTACATGTAGTAACCTGTGGTACCTGTAGTAACCTGTGGTACATGTAGTAACCTGTGGTACATGTAGTAACATGTGGTACATGTAGTAACCTGTGGTACATGTAGTAACCTGTGGTACATGTAGTAACCTGTGGTACATGTAGTAACCTGTGGTACATGTAGTAACATGTGGTACATGTAGTAACCTGTGGTACCTGTAGTAACCTGTGGTACATGTAGTAACATGTGGTACATGTAGTAACCTGTGGTACATGTAGTAACCTGTGGTACCTGTAGTAACCTGTGGTACATGTAGTAACCTGTGGTACATGTAGTAACATGTGGTACATGTAGTAACATGTGGTACATGTAGTAACCTGTGGTACCTGTAGTAACCTGTGGTACCTGTAGTAACCTGCGGTACATGTAGTAACCTGCGGTACATGTAGTAACCTGTGGTACCTGTAGTAACATGTGGTACATGTAGTAACATGTGGTACATGTAGTAACATGCGGTACATGTAGTAACCTGTGGTACATGTAGTAACCTGTGGTACATGTAGTAACATGTGGTACATGTAGTAACATGTGGTACATGTAGTAACATGTGGTACATGTAGTAACGTGGTACATGTAGTAACATGTGGTACATGTAGTAACATGTGGTACATGTAGTAACCTGTGGTACATGTAGTAACATGCGGTACATGTAGTAACCTGTGGTACATGTAGTAACATGTGGTAACCTGTGGTACATGTAGTAACATGCGGTACATGTAGTAACCTGCGGTACATGTAGTAACCTGCGGTACATGTAGTAACCTGCGGTACATGTAGTAACCTGTGGTACATGTAGTAACATGCGGTACATGTAGTAACCTGTGGTACCTGTAGTAACCTGTGGTACATGTAGTAACCTGTGGTACATGTAGTAACATGCGGTACATGTAGTAACCTGTGGTACATGTAGTAACCTGTGGTACATGTAGTAACCTGTGGTACATGTAGTAACATGCGGTACATGTAGTAACCTGTGGTACCTGTAGTAACCTGTGGTACATGTAGTAACATGTGGTACATGTAGTAACCTGTGGTACATGTAGTAACCTGTGGTACCTGTAGTAACCTGTGGTACATGTAGTAACCTGTGGTACATGTAGTAACATGTGGTACATGTAGTAACATGTGGTACATGTAGTAACCTGTGGTACCTGTAGTAACCTGTGGTACCTGTAGTAACCTGCGGTACATGTAGTAACCTGCGGTACATGTAGTAACCTGTGGTACATGTAGTAACCTGTGGTACATGTAGTAACATGTGGTACATGTAGTAACATGCGGTACATGTAGTAACCTGTGGTACATGTAGTAACCTGTGGTACATGTAGTAACATGTGGTACATGTAGTAACATGTGGTACATGTAGTAACCTGTGGTGCAGATTTTTAAAATTCAGAGCAGCTGATGGCCGATAAATATGTAGGGCCGATTTCATACATTTTCTGAAAGAAATTGATATAATATAGCCATTTGTTTTAGTAAACCTTATTAAAACAAACACAAACAAATCTTAGATTGAGAACATTTAAAGATTAGTTTTTTGAGAAAACCAAGAAGGCAATCTTTATCAAACTTGCTGTGCAGGTAGAGCCTGGGGAGAGCCACTGAATGCATTTTTAATTTTTTGTTCAGCAAAGTTCTGTTCCAGATAAATTAGAAAAATCTTTTTATTGTCATTTTGAGCTTTTCATCTCATGCCTTACCTCAGATGTTTCCTATAAACTGCAGAGTAAGAGCTCAGACTGCTAGAGGATGTTTAGGAAAGCTGGGCTAATGTTAATGGATCCTATATGTATCTGTATATATTGACATTTTCTACATCTAGTATATAAATAAGAGCCAAACAACTTGTTTGTTAGTTTTTATGTAAATTTGTATGTTTATACACTATACACATATATACTTAAGACTATTGTTACTGTAAAATATATATTTGTGTAAAAGCAGATTATTATTATTATTATTATTATGTATATTATGTAGGCCTGGGGGAGGGAGGGTGAGTGGGTGGTGGAGGAGGAGTGTACTCAAAGTGAACCTGTCTTGGTTACAATAATGTGTGCTAATCAATAATCATTGAAAAATGTCAACAACAAAAACATGTGTATGTTTATTACAGTTTGCTCAGCTTGGCTTTTTGTAGTCAAACAAATACACAAGGGTCTGTACTACTTCTCTTTACATTTATTCAATAGAAAGTTGATGAGGCTAATTATAATATTTTCTCTATAATATTGTGTAATGTTTCATCTTTGATTCTAGGGGCAAGGGTCGTCATTCTCTTTGTGAAACTAATTTTTTAAATCTCAGTATTTCTGGGATACTTGGCTGTAACAAGCTCCACTTATCCAAGCCTAAAAACAGACATGAAACCTGAATGGCTTCAGAAAAACACTTGAAAGATGAATAATGGAGGTTTATTGACCAAATCCTCAATACAAAACTCAGAAAAGCACATGAGAAAATATCCATCACTGCAGCAGAATAGAGCAATCAAGTGTCATTAACCCAGTCCTGGTGGAATTATTTGTATCTACAGCTCTTACCACATGAAAAATATTATTAAGGTATGATTAAAAACACAAACAATACACAGTGAAACCTAATAGCAGCTAACATTCAGGCTTGAAAACACTTGTCCCTTTTTGGAGTTCATAAGGAGACGAGGAGACAAGAATTCAACATAAATTGGATTATGGTTTTGCAATATATCCCAAATATAATGTTTATGCAAATAACAGTTTTATCTGAGAGGGAACTGCTAGACAATAATCTGTCTGTGTCATCAAATTTCCCCAACAAGAGCCTTAAATCTCATTGTGATGTGACCAAATATAGAAGATGGAGAGAGTAACCGGTGCAGATCTGTTTTTACACAGATTGAAATTTAATCTTAAACTCATATGTCTGTGTTGAAATTAAAATACAGCAAGTCATTCTCTGTTGGTCTGTGTTTTGTGTTTTTAGCTAAAATGGGCCTAAATTAGGATTAACCCAGGTTTGAACCAAAAATTAAAACAGTGAACTAATCTTAAACCTGACTACCAGGACTAAACTAGGCCTAAACCAGAACAAAAGCAGGACTAAACCAGGAATAAACAGACAGACTTCTGTTAAAAATGGCTTGTAACAGGACTAAAACCAGGACTAAACTGGGCCTAAACCAGGACTAAGCTCGCCCTGAACAACGAGAGCAGGATTCACTTAGTAAACTGAAATGTAGCAGGTCACAATATTCAACGATGGTGCTAAATACTGTTATAACTGGTTTAGCCCTGGTTTAGCCCTGGTTTAGACCTGGTTTAGACCTGGTTTAGACCTGGTTTAGCCCTGGTTTAGACCTGGTTTAGCACTGGTTTAGGCCTGGTTTAGACCTGGTTTAGCCCTGGTTTAGCCCTGGTTTAGACCTGGTTTAGCCCTGGTTTAGAGCTGGTTTAGCCCTGGTTTAGCCCTGGTTTAGTCCTGGTTTAGTCCTGGTTTAGACCTGGTTTAGACCTGGTTTAGACCTGGTTTAGCCCTGGTTTAGACCTAGTTCAGCCCTGGTTTAGCCCTGGTTTAGCCCTGGTTTAGCACTGGTTTAGACCTGGTTTAGCCCTGGTTTAGAGCTGGTTTAGTCCTGGTTTAGTCCTGGTTTAGACCTGGTTTAGACCTGGTTTAGCCCTGGTTTAGACCTGGTTTAGACCTGGTTTAGCCCTGGTTTAGAGCTGGTTTAGCCCTGGTTTAGCCCTGGTTTAGACCTGGTTTAGCCCTGGTTTAGCCCTGGTTTAGCCCTGGTTTAGTCCTGGTTTAGTCCTGGTTTAGACCTGGTTTAGACCTGGTTTAGCCCTGGTTTAGACCTGGTTTAGACCTGGTTTAGCCCTGGTTTAGAGCTGGTTTAGCCCTGGTTTAGCCCTGGTTTAGTCCTGGTTTAGTCCTGGTTTAGACCTGGTTTAGACCTGGTTTAGCCCTGGTTTAGACCTGGTTTAGACCTGGTTTAGCCCTGGTTTAGAGCTGGTTTAGCCCTGGTTTAGACCTGGTTTAGACCTGGTTTAGCCCTGGTTTAGCCCTGGTTTAGAGCTGGTTTAGGCCTGGTTTAGCCCTGGTTTAGCCCTGGTTTAGTCCTGGTTTAGTCCTGGTTTAGACCTGGTTTAGACCTGGTTTAGCCCTGGTTTAGACCTGGTTTAGACCTGGTTTAGCCCTGGTTTAGAGCTGGTTTAGCCCTGGTTTAGCCCTGGTTTAGTCCTGGTTTAGTCCTGGTTTAGACCTGGTTTAGACCTGGTTTAGCCCTGGTTTAGACCTGGTTTAGACCTGGTTTAGCCCTGGTTTAGAGCTGGTTTAGCCCTGGTTTAGACCTGGTTTAGACCTGGTTTAGCCCTGGTTTAGACCTGGTTTAGCCCTGGTTTAGAGCTGGTTTAGCCCTGGTTTAGCCCTGGTTTAGTCCTGGTTTAGACCTGGTTTAGACCTGGTTTAGCCCTGGTTTAGACCTGGTTTAGACCTGGTTTAGCCCTGGTTTAGAGCTGGTTTAGCCCTGGTTTAGCCCTGGTTTAGTCCTGGTTTAGTCCTGGTTTAGACCTGGTTTAGACCTGGTTTAGCCCTGGTTTAGACCTGGTTTAGACCTGGTTTAGACCTGGTTTATTGTGTTCTTGTGTGCAGGTATAATAATAGTCTTGTGTGTGTTCAGAGAGTGTGAAGATGAGCAGAGTGATGTGAATCTGGGCATGTACTCAGACTCAGACTCGGACTCAGACTCAGAGTCGGACTCAGACTCAGAGTCGGACTCAGACTCAGAGTCGGACTCAGAGTCGGACTCAGAGTCGGACTCAGACTCAGACTCAGACTCAGAGTCGGACTCAGACTCAGAGTCGGACTCAGACTCAGACTCAGAGTCGGACTCAGACTCAGACTCAGAGTCGGACTCAGACTCAGACTCGGACTCAGACTCAGACTCAGAGTCGGACTCAGACTCAGAGTCGGACTCAGACTCAGACTCGGACTCAGACTCGGACTCAGACTCAGACTCAGACTCAGACTCAGAGTCGGACTCAGACTCAGAGTCGGACTCAGACTCAGACTCAGACTCAGACTCAGACTCAGAGTCGGACTCAGACTCAGAGTCGGACTCAGACTCAGACTCAGAGTCGGACTCAGACTCAGACTCGGACTCAGACTCAGAGTCGGACTCAGACTCAGAGTCGGACTCAGACTCAGACTCGGACTCAGACTCGGACTCAGACTCAGACTCAGACTCAGACTCAGACTCAGAGTCGGACTCAGACTCAGAGTCGGACTCAGACTCAGACTCAGAGTCGGACTCAGACTCGGACTCGGACTCAGACTCAGACTCGGACTCGGACTCGGACTCGGACTCGGACTCGGACTCGGACTCGGACTCGGACTCGGACTCAGACTCAGACTCAGACTCAGACTCAGACTCAGACTCAGAGTCGGACTCAGACTCAGACTCAGAGTCAGACTCAGACTCAGACTCAGAGTCGGACTCAGACTCAGACTCAGACTCAGACTCAGACTCAGACTCAGACTCAGACTCAGACTCAGGCTCAGGCTCAGACTCAGTCAGGTCCTGCTCACTGCTCCACAGCTTCACTGATGAATGTTTATGACCCATCATCTCCACACGATTACCCCCACTGTCTGCAGAAGACTCACTCTCACACACACACACTGCCAAAGCACTGTGCAGTTCTGGGTTTAGTCCTGATTTAGTCCTGGTTTAGTACTGGTTTAGTTCTTTATACAGTCCAGTCCACAACTTTCTTCAGCGTTTGCCATGGTTGTTTATGTTTTCTTCTCCTTCTCCTTCTTCTTCACATTTCCGCTTATATTTTCCCGCCGCTTCCTGTTGCTTCGTCTTCGTTCTCTGATGCTATTTCCTGTGTCCTATCAACTGTTTTCCATCGGCCGCTGGACTCCATGAATTCCCAGTTGGATGTAAACAGCCCACACTACAGGAGTGTGCTCCAGAGTCAGTGTTTGATTGCTTGCGACTGATGTCAGGCCGTGTTTTTGCGCCGACTCAAGTCTTTGAACATCACACACTAACGGATTTCAGGGCTGACTGGTGATTACGACTCCCTGCAACTAATGTTGACTGGTACAGACTCGGCGCATCGTTATAAAATTGGGGCAAAAAATCATGTAGTATGTCTCCAGCTTTAGTCTAGGTGCTTACTAAGTACCTTTGTGAATCTCTCAGGGTTTTTTCCACTAATTTCTACCTCCTAATTACAGAACATTACAGTAGACACAGAATCACACCCTACAGCTGTGAGAGTACCTCATGTTTACAGCCCCTGTGCATGTACTGTATGTGAAGTGTAGCGCGTGCCACATGTGTGCGCTGGAGATGAGACGTCCACAGTTATCACGGCGACGGCCTGGTCACATGATCACAGCAGTAAAAGGTCCTCATGTGTGAAATAACCTGCCACAATAACACTCTCTGTGTTTCAGATCAAACCGAGCCACAACGCTTCCTCCTTCCCTGCAAACACCAGCGCTTCTGACCAACCACAGGTAAAAAAAAAGAGATTTAATTCTGTTTTGCTGCTGAATTATTTAGTTACTTATTGTTAAAACCAGTTTAATCTTTTGGTTTGCTCTGTGTTTGGTTTAGTATAACCTAAGCGTTGGTTTAATGTTGGTTTTTAGTTCATAGTTGCTTGTAGATTTGTTTAGGTTTTGTTCTCCAATCTTTTACTGCATCTAATATAGGGCTGCACAATATATCGTAAAAAAATATCGTAAATTAACGCAATATCCGTATCACAAGAATCTAAATATGTCGCAATAACGCTGTGGTCTTCCATCTGACAGAGATTTACACTGAAGAATCATTTTCCACCAGAGCCTTAAAAGAACATGTGTTGTGACTAAATAAAAATGTTTAAAAAGTCCAGTTTTAGTGGTAATTTAATTAATTTAGTCACAGCTTAGCCTTGTTTTATTCCTGGTTTAGTCAGATTTTGTCGCTGTTTTGACTTGTAAATACAGGAACTTACATTTTTGTGAATTGTAGTGAATTTAACTTACTATGTTCGAAAAGTAGGCTCTATTTTCAATAATATCGTTATTGCAATTTTCAACATAGTTATCGAATATCGCATGTTTTCTCCATATCGTGCAGCCCTAATCTAATATATCTTTGAAACTAAACAAATGCATTGTTTTATGTAGCTGTAATTATGTGCTAGGTTCAGTTTTGGGTTTACTCCTCCTATTGCGGCCTTTTGTGGTTGATGAGTTGATTGTTTATTGTATACGTTGGGTTTAGTCCAGCCTTGCAATCTTCCAGCATTTTGATATAAATGGGGCGACAGCGGCTCGGGTGTAGAGCGGTCGTCCTGTAGCCCGAAGGCTGGCGGTGCGAGTGTGAGCGAGGGCTGAAGGAATAATGGATGTAACGGTAACGAGCTTTGAGAGTCTAGAAAACCTCTACATGAGACTAATGCATTCATATTTTAAAGACTATAGCTTGACAGTCACATTATTTAAGTCTGGAGGTCTTGGATTTTGTCTTTGTCTTAGTCCTGGCTCAGTCTGAGTTGAGTTCAGAGCTTGTTTATGTTTTGGTCCTGAGATTTTTCATGTTTAGTCCTTGACATTGGCCTTTTTTCCGTAGAATTTGGCAACTAGAAGAATTAAGAGACGTCAGAAAATGTTTGGAGCAAACAATCAATGTAGTGGAGATAACTAGATGTTACCAACACGCAACAATAATTTGACCTGTCTCTATTAAACCTCAGTGAAATGAGTTTATCTTGAATTTATTGAATGGCTGCAAAGAATGAAAGAGACCGAGATACCAGAAAACAGCTAAAAAAAAAGAAAAGCTTTGATAGAAAAAAGAGAAGCAAAACCTAAGTGAATAGAGCTATTTAAAGAATGTAATGCAATGTGGAACAAATATCAATGTGAAACTTTTCCTGATAAAAATATACTGCATGTTTTGAGTTATTTTATGTTTCCATGTGAAGATTAGGCATTCTATACATTCAAATTAGTAACTTTGCACATTTCAAACAACAAAATCTGAATATTGGAGATAGACAGGTATAAAATTCTTGGTTAATTTTGTTGACATATTACATAAAAAAGGTTTTTACAGAGGAGAGTTATGGATATTGTAGTTTGTCTTTCAGTGAATTAGAAAATACTGACAATAGCCTTAAAAAATCAAATTTTGCCTTGTTTTTAAGAGTAAAATGACCAATAAATCAGGATAGGAATTATATCAAGAAAGAAAAGCCTTTAGAATATGGTTAAGTATGAGATGGAAAATGTGGTGCTTGCAGATGCTAAAGAAGTGGCGATATCTGACTGAGAAAACATACAAATCTTTGGCAAAATGTAATGAAATAAACACCATCATATTTAGATTGGACATTTGCTTTATTTCAGTGTGAAAGCTTGTGGAGCAAACTGGCCCAAAATCTTTAAAATTTAAATGTGTTTTTTACCTGTAGTGTCTCACCTTAAACAAAATAAAACAGAGATATAGCAAGAGCTTAATCTGTTTAGTTCACGTTCTCCAAAAACTCCTCTATTGGCGTTTCCTTTGCTTCCTTTATAAGCTGCTGCTGTATAACTCTATCTCTTTTCGTCTAAACAAACTTCACATTTGGCTGCTCTCCGTCCAAACTCCTGTCTCCCTCGTGTCCACTCCGCTCTTTTCTCATATATTTTCCTGTTTTCGTATTCGGCCCCATATTCAGCGAGTGTGACAGATTGGAAGTGCGCGAGCCGTGTTGGTGTTGGCTCGAATGCTCCGCGCCGCTGCCCAAAGGATTTATCACACACAAAATATTGACCGCCAACAGTGGCACTTTACCGGCGTTATTGCCTTTTTTTTTTTTTTTTTTTTCCACAGCGGTTTGATACAGACGAGCTTCAACAATGGGGAGGCCGTATTGACGAGAGCGGCGCGGGCCAGCGGATCGGCTTATACTGTTTACCATAGGGATTATTCCTCTCAGGCAGACACAGAAAAGAGACAAGGTGAGCACAAAGGGAAACACCAAGGCCCAGGGGATCGAGACAGAGAGGGGCAGAAATTAAAACTTCACACACAATATACTCTTCTATTACTGGCAAGGGCGTAACTTTGGGTGTAATATTGGGGGGGGGGTTAAACTCTTCGCCTATTTTTTTTTCTTTTTACACATTGAATCATGTACTTTTGTAAAAGGAGTATGCTAATTTGGAGTTTGTGTATTAGAAATGCATTATGATACTTTTACTGTGATTTACTTAGCTTCAGCTCTGTGCTAGGCTAATGTCAGTGTCAGTGTTAGCACAACAGCAAGGCTGAGCAGTAAATGGGCGGCACGGTGGCAGAGTGGTTAGCACTCCTGCCTCACAGCAAGAAGGTCCTGGATTCGATTCCCGGGCTGGGTGGGGCCTTTCTGTGTGGAGTTTGCATGTTCTCTCTGTGTCTGCGTAGGTTTCCTCCGGGTGCTCTGGTTTCCCCTACCACTAAAACATGTACAATAGATCCCCCATGGGGCCAGGACTCCCCTGCAAAAGAGATTCTGAATCTCAGTGGGACTTTCCTGGTTAAATAAAGGTTAAATTAAAAGTTAAAATAATGCCATCACTTACTTAAATTAGCATTCAGTGGTAAACTGACATTAGTCCTGCACACAGCACATATTCCTTAGCTTTACCTCACACTGGCAATTTAGTCAAACCATCAGCTAACTCGACAATACGACTGTTTACCTCCTCTTGGGCAGTACTTTTTTTTCTTTTTCGTTGACCAACTCTAAAACTGTTGACTTTGGTGCTCTTTTCATAACAGCACAGGTTAGAGACAGGCAGCTATCACCGCTACAACACCAGAGACTGAGGACACAGCAGACAGAGGACGCTCAGGAGACAGTGGGCCGTACCAAGTATTCTACACAGGGAGGGGAGGGGGGTGGAATAAACTAATTACCGTATTTTCCGCACTATAAGGCGCATCGGATTATAAGGCGCACCTTCAATGAATGGCCTATTTTAAAACTGTTTTCATATATAGGGCGCACCGCATTATAAGGCGCATCCACTAGATGGAGCTGCGCTAAAGGGAATGTCAATAAAACAGTCAGATAAGTCGGTCAGTCAAACTTTATTAATAGAATACAAACCAGCGTTCTTACAACTCCCTCGTTGAAAACAATGTATTTCCAACTCCATTTGTCACAGTTCAAAGCTACATGAACAGCGTTCGAGCGCTCAGTTTTCTGTCCCCTCAATGTCGCAACTCTTCTACTGAGATGGAGCAAAGGCCGCGCCTCCTTGTTCTTTTGCGGCAGGATCCATAAACACGCCTATGGCACACATGAACAGCTGGGACTGGAATTCCCCTTTACCGTTTTTACCGCTGTCACTTCGGCGACGCCCCCTGAATACGGTAGCCATAATTAACCAACATTGATCCATATATAAGGCGCATCGGATTATAAGGCGCACTGGCGGTTTTTGAGAAAATTAAAGGCTTTTAGGTGCGCCTTATAGTGCGGAAAATACGGTACTATTGAATAGAGAAAATCAACGAGTTATTCATGCAAGAAAATTCATATTTGTATTCATCGCAATGTTGTGATTTTTGGGGGGGTCATACCCCCCCCCCCCCGGAAATTACGCACCTGATTATTGGGAGAAAAGAGGAAAAGATATCAGTGTGTTTGAGCTTAGCAAGAAGAAATGTCTAGATACACTGATACCTGTTTACCCAGATGTAGTCAATGGGTCTGGATCCCCTCCCATTTAGGCTGTATTTCACCAAACTCCACTGACAAATCGTAACCGTTCATCTAAATTTCTGTGATGCTTTGTTCCTCTGATTGGTTGAATGTTTTTGGACCAGAGGCAGCATTTTCTCCATATGTACACCGTAAAAAAAATCTGTAACATTTATGGTAAAATATTAGCAGCTGTTGCCAGAATTTTACCATAAAAAAAACAAATGTGGTGACTTTTACATTAAACTAAGCACATTTTCTGCCTTCTCTATGACTCCCTGTCCCTGATCTGCTTAAAAAAATATTGTTTTATGGTACTGCAATGGAAAATCGAAGGTTATTATTTGTAAAGTTTTGTACTGTCGCCAGATTTTTTTACGGTAAAACTCAGCTGCCAGTAATTTACCGTAAATTTTACAGATTGTTTGCACAGTGTATGCTCCTCGTTAAGGGGTGTGCTCTTCACGCTGTCTATTTTTAAAAACAGGATTGCAGAAAGACAGAAGTACAGAGCTGTTGACTTTATGTGTCAAGTAATTATTGTAAGTGTGTGTTATTAAGCCGCTTCCTCTAATCTAACTCCGCTCTGATTGGCTAGTTCAAGAGCCATTCAAAAGACTGGCTCGTTTTTGTATTTACATAATTTTAAGAAGCAGTCAGTTCATTCAGAAAATAAACACTGGGATTCTAATCAGAATAAAACAGATTCTATTGGTGGGACATTATTATCGTCTTATTCACTGATGATAAATTCGCTAATGTCCATGCAAAAAAATGTCAGTAAAAACTAAGCAGGCAACAGTAAACTTTCATGCACACACAATGGCTGCGTCCCTAATCCCTCTATAGCGCCCTCTACAGTGGTCACGCCATTTTGTCATGGTGTCCGAATGTCTAATGGATAAAAAATAGTGCACTCAAAATTTCCCACAATGTATTTTGAAAAGTAGTGCACAGCGATGGTCACTAGAGGTCAGTATAGACCAGGATGCTTTGTGACCTCGACAGGACTTTAAATTGTACACAACACGTCTGAATGAAACCAGTTAGAAACACCTTTTTTACTTCTGTCACGTCGTAATCAGAAATAAAAAGCTCTTAAATAAACCGTTGCAGTGTAAAATTGCTAACGTTAGCTTAGCCAGCGCTCAGCCTCCGCACGTAAGGCACAGAGCTGCAATAATCATCTGTTTTATTCATTATAGCGATAATTCATGTTAAATATCACACGTATGACTATTATTTATCTATAAATACTAAAACATCTGAGTCTGGTCGGGTTTTATCACAGAAGAACATTATCAGCGGAGTTTCGCCGAACTTTTTTTACACAGATGGCAGAGTCACATGATCACCGCTGAGAGAAAAATACTGTGTAAGTGTCCGAATCATTCACAAAATGAGTGCACTACAGTCCGCTGTATAGTGCTGGACTGTACAGTGATTGAGGGGTTAGGGACTAAGGAGGTCGTTCAGACACAGCCAGTGTTTACAACTACAGACTTCTGACTGATGCATGTGCAGTGTGCTCCTCTCTCCTCTCGTCTCTTTCTGTATGACTCTCTTTTGAGCTTGTATTCTACATTTCCTTAGTTTTTTTGTGTTTGGCAAACAAAAAAGCTTGTTCATTTTGATATGAACGGCTTAAAAAACGGCTCCTGCGCCCCCATGACTCTGCTTTTATTGTTCAGAAGATTCAGATCATTCATGAACGTCACATCTCTACATTCAAGGGGCTTGCTTTGGCCCACGAGGGAGGGAGGGAGGGTGCATGAATTCTATTGTGCACAATAATTGGTTGGGAGAATAACAAGTCTGTCCTGCTAAATAATAATAATTAAAAGAAGTTTAATTAAAGATCTGTTTGCATATGAGCTCATTGGCAAAAACATTCGTATCTGCTCCAACTTTTTTCCCAATCATATTATCATTACAGCACCTCGAGTGGCCACTAGTGCTGTTCGCATCTCAGCCGAGTGCGTTATTTAAAATGTTTTACTAACAGAGGCACTTTTTGACTAATGATGCGTTCAGGTTATCCTCAGAAGTCGGACCTACTGCGTTCCAGTCGTCAAGTCGGAAACAACAACGACAGATACAAATAAAACCACTGTGAAGATAATAAAATCAAACAAAATGTGGCATAAAAATGTAATTAATTCACCAGGGCAGCGTTGTTATATTTACAACGTGTGGAGAATGCAGTTACAGCAGCGCTTTTGGTAATTTTGCAGAGGCTCACGCGGCCCACGATGGCGCGTTCACAGACCGAGCGCGTGCTGTATGTAGTTTTGTATTCATTAGCAGTAAAAATAATTGACAGGAGACATTATTAAAGTCGCATAATGAAAACAGCATAACAATAGGACTCAGTGTTTTATTCATGCAGAGCAGCATTTCTCTCATTCCTGTCATTATGAGTGTTTTCTGTTGTCTATATTCATCAGCTTAAAGAGCTCTCGTCGATGTCACCTCAGCCTCTGCTATTGTCATAATTACAACAATAACGCCGTCATAAATCTGTCTTTATTTGTGTTGGATTGTGTGAAGTGGCTCACGAGGCCAAAGACAAAATATACGGCAGACAAAACATTTGAAAAGAGACTCGACGACGGTAATTGCCGGTAAAGTGCGGATTACCCTTCTCACCTTGTCATTGTGCTTTTTGTTCTGAAATTACAGTGAATTGTTTGATCTCTGGTATCACATGAGAAAATGTAGGTTTATAGGAGTTAATTGCTTTACAATAGAACTTTTGCGTTTCTTTTTATGTTAGACCTGGCAAGTCTCCCTGTTACTGTGGGCTCTGACTGCACATTGTCCAGGCTGAGTCCCGCCTTTGTTGCATAACTAACAGGAATTAATGGAAGAAAATTAGTAAATGAATAAATGCTGTATTCTACGGAAGCGTATTGCGTTCACCTGAAAAAAAAAGCAAAGAAAAAATGAGCAAAGTTAGTTCTGTTTTTATCAGAAAAGTTCTGTTTTTATGAGAGAAAAAATCCTGTTTTTACGAGTAAAATAATTTTCTGTTTTTACGAGAGAAGTTTTGTTTTTACGAGTAAAATAATTTTCTGTTTTTACGAGAAAAGTTTTGTTTTTACGAGTAAAATAATTTTGTTTTTACGAGAAAAGTTTTGTTTTTACGAGTAAAATAATTTTCTGTTTTTACAAGAAAAGTTCTGTTTTTACGAGTAAAATAATTTTCTGTTTTTACGAGAAAAGTTTTGTTTTTACGAGCAAAATAATTTTCAGTTTTTACGAGAAAAGTTTTGTTTTTACGAGTAAAATAATTTTCAGTTTTTACGAGAAGTTTTGTTTTTACGAGTAAAATAATTTTCAGTTTTTATGTGAAAAGTTTTGTTTTTACGAGTAAAATAATTTTCTGTTTTTACGAGAAAAGTTTTGTTTTTACGAGTAAAATAATTTTCAGTTTTTACGAGAAAAGTTTTGTTTTTACGAGCAAAATAATTTTCAGTTTTTACGAGAAAAGTTTTGTTTTTACGAGTAAAATAATTTTCAGTTTTTACGAGAAGTTTTGTTTTTACGAGTAAAATAATTTGCAGTTTTTACGAGAAAAGTTTTGTTTTTACGAGTAAAATAATTTTCTGTTTTTACGAGAAAAGTTTTGTTTTTACGAGCAAAATCATTTTCAGTTTTTACGAGAAAAGTTTTGTTTTTACGAGTAAAATAATTTTCTGTTTTTACGAGAAAAGTTTTGTTTTTACGAGTAAAATAATTTTCAGTTTTTACGAGAAAAGTTTTGTTTTTACGAGTAAAATAATTTTCAGTTTTTACGAGAAGTTTTGTTTTTACGAGTAAAATAATTTTCAGTTTTTATGTGAAAAGTTTTGTTTTTACGAGTAAAATAATTTTCTGTTTTTACGAGAAAAGTTTTGTTTTTACGAGTAAAATAATTTTCAGTTTTTACGAGAAAAGTTTTGTTTTTACGAGCAAAATAATTTTCAGTTTTTACGAGAAAAGTTTTGTTTTTACGAGTAAAATAATTTTCAGTTTTTACGAGAAGTTTTGTTTTTACGAGTAAAATAATTTGCAGTTTTTACGAGAAAAGTTTTGTTTTTACGAGTAAAATAATTTTCTGTTTTTACGAGAAAAGTTTTGTTTTTACGAGTAAAATAATTTTCTGTTTTTACGAGAAAAGTTTTGTTTTTACGAGTAAAATAATTGTATGTTTTTATGTGGATAATGGTCCTTATTATCTTGTTCCACTTTTGGGGGGAGAGGAATTCAAAGTCAATGGCAAAGACCTGAGATGTCTGCGCAGAGTCGACAAACTAATGATTATACGTCAATATTACTTAACGAAAGCAGAATCTCCAGTGTCTCAAGCCTAGAGTAAAATAAAACCGTATTAAACAAAGTAGTTGGGACATTTACGCCCTTTCTTTAGCGAGCAACTCTTCAATACGAGCTAAACGTTTACTGGTTGTGATAGACATGAATTTACTTTTGTCATAAAAACCCAAGTTATTTATACTCATAAAAACAGAACTTTTCTCGTAAAAACAGAACTAACTTAGCTCATTAAAGCAGAAACCTTTTTTTTTTCAGGTGAACGCAATACGCTTCCGTAGTATTCTCATCAGTCAGTTAAACTTATTTCCATAGCATCTTACCATAACCAGCCTGCACAACATCAAAAACAAGATAAAAATCAATAAACGTAATACAAAAACACATTACAACATTAAAATAAAGAGCAATGTCGCATCATCAGTGTGTTAATGGAGATTTGGGCAAGTATTGCTAATTGGTAAAGCCATAGCTTATTTTACATTGATAAGCGTAAGTTGATAAGGGTGCACTCACATCAAAAGCAACAAAAATGTCTTTTCTAAGCTCGGTTTGCTCTATTCCTCCTCAGGTTGTTTCAAACGCAGCTTTTGTGCCTGAACCACTTCCTCTCGAGTGTCTCAGTTCTTTTTTCCGTGATTGGCAGTCGCTTTGCCGATGTTGCTCGTATTTGCATCAACTCAAAACCACGCTACACTGGAAATAAACGGTTGCCAGTCGCTCATGTCACTTTTTGTGTGGGTACGCTCCAAGATATGGTCACTTACCTCAACTTAAATAATAAATCCTACAGAATCATTATGATGGGCGGCGTGGTGGCAGAGTGGTTAGCACTCGCGTCACGTTCTGTGGGTGAGTTTGTATGTTCTCACTGTGTCTGCGTGGTTTTCTCCATCAACCTTTTTTATTTTTTTATTTTCAATAATTAAAGCAATACAAATGTTAAACTATAAACAATAAATGAAACCCAAAAACAATAACAAAAAGAAAAGAAAAAATAAAATAAAAGAAAGAAAGAAAAAAACGAAAAAATAAGAATAAATTATAACATTTATGGGGGGAAATAAAACCTGAAGGAAAAATATGCCCTTTTAGTATGAAAATGTCCTTTAAATGTGCTTTTTTTAAATTAGTTTTTATTATTATTATTTTTTTTTTTACATGATTCATCAAACAAGTGTGAATGAGGCCAAATACTGTCCTTTAAAGTGCCTATGACCTCATTTAACAAAAACACAGCCAGAATCATTATTGTTAATATTCCAAACTCTTCATCCAAACCCACAACAGGTCCATCAACCTAAAACATCCACAGCAGGGATGTAACGATGCACTAAAGTCACGATTACGATTTTTATGATTTTTATTTGCAGATTTAGTTGCAGTATAACTATGACCAAAATGTTTTTTCATAGCCTGTATGTGTCTTCTTCATCAAACTTTAATTGTTGTACATTTCTTATTAACAGAAATTGAATAAAAAAGTAGATATTAAAACAATGACATGTAAAAATATATTAAAAATAATTTGTTATCTGCCTTTATTAACATCTCCTAAAACAAATAGACTTTAGTAGCAAGCGATGCACAGAGAAGCAGCTCATCATGAATCCACTCCTCAGTAATTTATAATGGGTCTAATATAAAATAAAATATAAAAATTATATATATATATATATATATATATATATATATATATATATATATATATATATATATGATAAAAATATCAGTGAGGAAAGTCACATCCTCCGTAAAGACGCTGATCTCCATGGAAACGCTCCGGGGAGGGGCCACTGAAACGTCAGATAAACTTTAGCTGTTGTTAGCCACTTAGCTTTGCTTTAGCTCGCTGCTAACAACAAGCTACTTTCTGAACGATGGTAAACGGAAGCGAAGAGGTGCAGCCTAAATAAAACCTTCAGATGTGTCTTTCTTGCCGTTCTCCCTGGGCTTGTTGTTGTCTTTCCCTGTGCGCTGTGTGTGCGCTCCTCCGTCTGTGCGAGAGGTGAGGGATTAAGCGCTTGTCTTTTCACGTTCCCAGCACGTCGGGCTAATGATTTTACGAGTCCTGTAAACTAAAACTTGATATAAATCAGGGGTGTCCAAACTTTTTCAAATGAGGACCAGATCTGAAGATGTGCAAATCTTCAAGGGCCGACAGTCCCTCCTGATGTTTTCTAAGAACTGAACACATATACAGAATAAATAAAATGTTCGTTGTTTTATAAGTATTTTGTTTTCAAAAGTCAAATAATTATAAATTATTTTCTCTGAAAACACAATTTAAAAGAAGTCATTTTTGTCTTGCACTTTTTTGTCTGTGATGCATGCTCACTTTATTTTCATGCTTTCTGCACTTTATTCTGTATAAGAGCTACCTAAACAAGTGAATTTCTCCCCTGTGAGATGAATAAAGTTCAATATAATCTAATCTAAGTCCCAACAAAATAACATCTTTGAAGATAAAAACTGCAACTGCTATTATTTTTTGACACACTAATTGGAAAATACAAGGCAGAGAATAGATGAGATGCACAAATGTACAGACAAAGCGACAGAAACACCTGTACGAAAATACTGGTGAGCCATAAGTAATGCATTTTGTCATACAAGCTGAGGGCCATGCGAAATCTCAACCTGTGCCACAAATGGCCCCCGGGCCGCACTTTGGACAGCGTCTGATATAAATTCATGTTTTTCTTCTGTAAAATGGTCAGGTAATGATGTCTAGCACCAAACATGTGAGCCAGATTACGCACCATTATACTTTGGTGGCCTGGGCGCTGGTTTAAAGGGACATTGCGATTCATTTTTTTCACACCGATTCAAAATTTCTCTCCTATGCATCGATTTTTTGGCCGATTTACGAAGAATCCTGGCTCAGATCTGGAGAAAGCTCTCCGGGCGCTGCTCTGCGGTCGCCCACTGCTCCTGACAGGTGGCACTGAAGGACGGGTCAAATACAGAGAACAAATTTTCCTGCGGGGACAATAAAGTCTACCTTCACTTTAATAAAATGACACACTATAATTATACTTAAAATATATGACCCACAACTTTAAAATACTTGACATTAAATATTCATTCCCAAGTTTTTATGATTCAGAAAATGTAAGAGACAGAAAGTAAAAGTTATTTCAGCTTCCTGTCTCTCTGTGTGACCTGCTGCGTCTTCCTTGTGTAATCTCCACCATTTAAAAGCATCTATCTGAGAGTAAACGAGGCGCTTGACATTCACAAACGCTGGTTTAGGTTCAGATGGTTCACAGTGAACCGAGGAGACAGCGTGGGTGTTAAACATTAAACATTCATACAACAGCTGTTTCTGCCGCAGAGCCCAGACTCCCGCCGTCATCGGGTTTATAATCATCACATATGGACTGTATAGGCTGGACCTGGGGCTCTCACACTGTGGGACAGGTACCCTCAGTGGTACGCAGGCTCGCTCTAGTGCTACTGATTTAGAGGAGTGATGCTGAGAAAGTATTTTTTGTATGTATATAGAGAGAAATAGAATCACAGAACCTTTCACACAGCTAGTCAGCCTAGTGTTAAAGTTACACTGTGTAAGATTCCTGGTCTTGCGCCTCTAGAGGCCACAGGTGCCACTGCACCGTCGCAAAACGTAAACACTAGGGCCCCTCCTCCTTCTGAAACTGTGCGAGCGTGCGTCTATTTCCATCATTGTTTCAACTTTAGTTGACCTGCTGCTACCTTTGGAAGTTTGGACTGGATCTTCTATAGAGTTAGCGCTAGCGTTAGCTTATCAACAAATATCGCGCAATGGTCGCAGTAAAAACAACTAATAACTGTATGAAAAAGCACGTTCTAAAGAAAAAATAAAGAGGCTAATTTACCTGCCCAACAATAAAGAAGCAAAAACATGATCCGATTTGCAGCCTTCTCTGTCTCTCATCTGACGCCAGCGAGCAAAAGTCTGTCCGATGTTGACTCTTGTC
Source organism: Bostrychus sinensis (assembly GCA_020698575.1). Lineage (NCBI taxonomy): Eukaryota > Metazoa > Chordata > Actinopteri > Gobiiformes > Eleotridae > Bostrychus > Bostrychus sinensis. The sequence continues at coordinate 3,897,679 of CM036251.1, forward strand.
TGCGATCTGGTGCGGTCCCTTTCACATTTTCTTTTTCTTGCCTCGTCCGACATTGTCTTCATCTTCTTGTGTCCTTCGGCCCTGACAAACTGGCGAAAATAACAACGCTAAAAGTAGCTTCATGGTTATACCTGCACCTCAAGTCGTTCCCTGTCACGTGACTCTTCCTCAACAGCGGAGCGCTCCCGGCCAAGTTGCGAGGGCGGTTTCTCAGTACAGAAGCCCCGCTCGGAGCAACAGATCGCGCCTCAGGCCTTATAATCGCTCAAAAAATCACAAAAACAAGTCAGTATGCCCCACATATTTAGGAGAAAAGTTACACAGTGTAACTTTAAAGCAGAACTCTGTAACTTCGTTTCTTCTCTGTTTTTGCCTCTTTTTTCCTCCAGACTCCCACTACATTTTCGGAGTATAGCACTATCGTAAATACTCACACGTCTTTTTGACTCCTGTGTTACTCCTCGCTCAGCTTTTCTTTTTTCTGCCTTTTGGCTGCTCTGGCATGACAAAAATTGAGAAATAAAACCATCTCTAGCTTTTTGTTTGGCACTAACCGTGATGCGCCGCTCAGACTCAACACTTCAGTGACACAGGGTCGGCAGCGCTCAGACTTGCAACAAAAGGTTAAAAAGAAGTCATCTGGTCTTGGTTTTTCCAAGTTATCAACTCTTATCCAAGAGGCTTTCTCAGTTTTTACAAGTCTTCTGAGCCAATAGACTTTAGTTTCAGGTCTAAAACTCATCTTTCCTTGGAGCAGATACCCAGCTCTTACCAGTTTATTTTCAGAATTGAGAGAGCCTCTTGGATAAAAGTAGAAACACCTTCTACTTTGAAAAAACAAGTCCAGATGACTTCTTTTTAACCTTTTGTTGTGATTCTGCCTGGATGACTGAGAGTCTTCAGGCTTAGGATCTGCACAAACCATAAAATGGCTTCTCTGTTTTCAGGATTGGGATTATCACAAACAGTACAATGGTCTCTGTATTTTTCTGGGCTTGGGACTGTCACAAATCATACCATGGCTTGTGATCCCCTGATTACCTTCAAAACACCTGCAGAAAAAACAGCAATCCACTTACAAAGCCTTGCAACTAAGGTGACCACCTCAAAAAGTACAAAAAGTGGGCCAAGTTGTGCAATTTGGTGGGACAGACTCAAGAAACAAATGTTTTGATTTACAAACCTAACTTACCAACTTACTGAGATATTTGCTTCAGTTTGCGCACTCGATTTCATTTCAAACTGCTCGGCAGCCTGGAGACCAAGGCCGAAATCTTCGCATGAGTTTGGGGACCAATCACAGAACGGGGAGGGACGGCGAGACGATGACAGACGGAAGCTTCTGTTTTGTTTACAGATGTAACATGGCAGCAGCAGACGCGAAGCTATATTTCGATCAAGCTTTAGTTTATTTTAAAAGAAGAACAGCATTTGGCTTTAAAATCTTTTATCAACACCAAGAAAGATGTTTTAGCTTTGCTTTGTTGAGAATATTTTTCATTTATTGTGTGACTTATGTTTTAAATGCCAAAGTGTGATATTGTTTGCAGTGTTGCTGTCCTGTAAGGAAGTGAGCCAGCGGTGTGTGCAGACGTGGGTGCAAAAAACAAGAAGTAAAACCGAGCTAGGTCATGAACTTTGGGGACATATGTCTGGGGATTAGTCGAGACACATGGAGTTAAACAGGAACCCCTCCTTTACAGCACGCACTTCTGTATCACTGCTGGGCCATGTCCTGGACTGTGCCCATATATGGGAACAAACTGAATATGTAGGTTGGGATGCAACCTTTGTATAAATATTGTCTGCTAGGGGAAGTCAGCAGTTGAACTGCCCAACATTAAGACCTGATTAGACGTAGGCCGTAGGGACAGATTCAACCCAAGAGCTCTTGTATAGGTTTCTGCAAAATAAATACTCAAAGACAATTGATTGGAGTCAGATTTTTATTTTTGATAAATCCGCATAAACGAACACGACGACAGCTTCCAACAGGATTTGGCAAAAGCCTAATTTACCAACTACCCCCATTAGTGGCTAAGCTAATGGGGTTTAGCGAGACCCTGGTCATTGCGGTGATACGATTGGTTATGGGCTACGTACAGACGCATATGACATTCGCAGCGGCCAATAAACAGCTCTGGACAATCGTAAACCACTCCTCCCCTATGAGAAAATGTGGTTCCCAGACTCATCTCACTTGTGATTAGGCTAGCGTTAGCTCCATGGAGAGGCCCAACACATCAACCATATCTCAACCTGTCAAGATACGACACCCACAAATAATTATTCTACATTTTCCACAAGGAATACTGACCTTACCTTGTTGTTCTTAACTTTAATCACTCTTTTTTTCAAATCCACTGAGCACCAATGAAAAAGTTGGACATTATCCTAATCAGTGGGACGAGGGACAGAGGACAAAATGGCTGTGCAGTACAAGCAAAAGCGGGACAGGTGGTCACTCTACTTGCAACCCACTTTTGGGATCCCAGCTCTATATAAATGCACAGTAAACGACCCTGCATTGACAGAGTTTCAGTCTCTGCATTGAGGTGAAGAAGTAGGTCATAGTGAAAACTTAGCTGAACACCGTCAATGTGAAGAAATGAAAAGAAAATTAAGTTACGCTCAGAAACAAAGGACAGCATTCGAAAGTAAAACCTTGATATTATACTCTACTTTCATTCACAATACTGTACTGAGGACCCATTCAGAGAACCCCAGTCTGTTCCCACAAGGCCACTGTAGCTCCTGAAAACTCTCTCTCAATGTATCTGAACGACTATAAAAATAAAAGGCCCATCCCAAGGCTTTTCCGTCTAAATGTAAAGCAGTGATTTGTGTGAGCGATGGCCATTAAACGATTCATTTACCGTGAGCTGCAGCAGCGTTACCTTGATAGATCGCTCTCTTATATTTCCCCATAAAACAGAAGACGTCACCGTTTGAACAAGGTTTAATTAACTCTGAAGCGAAAACCTTTGGCTGGGTTTTGAATTTGTGAATAATAAAATGTTTGAATTGGTGGGCTCTGTCGATGATTTTTGATATTTAAATAAAGGTAAATTGAATTAAAGATAGAGAAGTAAAAATGTGTGATGTGAATGTGTCTAAGTCGATAAAAAGCTCACCACTAATGCTTTGACTGGTGGCTTTCAGCTGGTCTCATAATAAAACCTGATTTTATTGCTGATCATTTTATATTTTAAAATTATTCCAGGATGTCATGCTTGGGTTATTGGCCGTTGTCTATGGAGCCGCATGCGACCCATAACAGAAATGAGTGGATAAAATAAACGCAGGGCTTCGTCATGAATCTAATTACTTTATGTTCATTTTTTGATTAGTATTTTATTAATTTTGAATTTTTATCCAAGGACATACACAAAGTAACACAATTTCACCCAGACAACAAATGAGATTAATCAACTAAGACATACACAGAAAAAAAAGTCAAAAAAGTCAAAAGGCAGGATTACATCTTCTAAGCCAGTATTGGTTTTCATTATAATATCAGCTATATTCATTTATATTACTATTATTATCATCACCACCACCATTATTATTGTTCATAGTAATGATGATAACAATAATCCATCATTATTCTCAGTATAGTCCTGCGTTTTGAGTTCCACAGTCAGCTCTTACTTATTAAAGAGACATTTATGTTGCAACAACCTGTCCCATTTCATGTTATATTTATATTTGAGGTTTGTTCATTAGCAGTGGAAAGTAGATTGTACCATTCTGCATTTGCCGGTCCAACCTGCGTTTTCCATTGCTGAACTAAAAGTTTCCTTCCAACCATTAATGCAGTCTTTACAAATTCTCTGTAATTGTTAGGAATTCCTTACTTTGTGTTCATTAATTTTTACATTTGGAATGATTTATTCTAAGCCAGTGAAATCCATCCAGGGGTACAGCGACCCCTGGGGGTACACAAGCACTTTGCAGGGGGGACTTGGAATTATCACTAATTGTTGTTGTTTGTTTGTTTTTTGTTTTTTTATTATTATTTGTGAAGATGATAAGAAACTGTGAAACTGTTAAAGAATAAAATTAGAATTTTTTTTTAGCTTTAATTGGTGTTTCAAATATTATTATTATTATTATTATTATTATTATTATTATTATTATTATTATTATTATTATCTTCTGTAGTAAAGCCATGAGTTAATATATACTTTAAACATAAAATATTTAGTAAAATAAGTAAATGTAATAGAACTGAAGGGAGAAGCCGAAAGACAAAAAAAAAAAAAAGTTTATTTTTATTTTATTTTTTTAATATATTTTAAAGGGCAGATTATTCATGTTATGTGTTCATTTTGAAAGACAATGCAGAAGAATCAGGACAAAGTATGTACAGTGAATCCTGAAATTAGCTTTGTCTGGCAGACGTCCACATGTCTCTGTCTCTGTGTCTCTGTCTCAGTCCAGTTGTGTTTGAGGCTGAATGGCAGGAGCCCGGGGCCACAGGGACATGTTGTGTAGAGTCCACACCAACACTTGGCTGTAGTGAGAGCCCAGAGTGGACTGAGAGCACAGATGTGTCCACAGCTGGAGGAGCTTCAGAGACCAGCGCTGGCTCAGGCTCAGGCGTCTCTGTGTCTGAACCGGGACGGGGGTCAGACTCAGAAAAGAAGAAAAAAAAAAAAATGGATGGATGGATGGCTAGCCAGGCAAAGATACCATCGCATAAGTCATGAGTTCATACAATAACTGCGTTTACAGAGAGCTTCATGTAAAAACAAAAGCCACGTTTGCCTGATCACGATCTCCTATTAATGTGGACAGGATTATTTCTTATTTCCTGCTTTTACCCTGGGTAAACATGCTACATAAATACTTATTTTTACTTACGTTTAATGGTGTCTGAGCTCATTTGTGAACCGTGTCCAAAGTTAAAGCGCAATGTTTACAATGCAATGCAGCTGAGACTCTGAGCATGCTGTTTTATTCTGAAATATAGCAGGACTTCTTCACTGGTCCTGGGTCTGATTTCCTGTCTGTTCTGTTCAACTTTAGGGGTAGGGCTGGGTACCGTTCACATTTTTTAGTCTGTCGGTCCACTTCTTTGGCCCTACCTTTATTTTTTTTGTTTAGTTCGGATCGTATTCTTTCTTTTATTCTAAAATTTGTAAACAGAAGCATGTGTGTGGAGATTGCTGCACCCATTGGCCAGAAATAACCCGGGCGGGGCAACGCAAAGACAAGGAACCTGAGGAAAACGATCACGTGGACCTGCGTGCTGCACTCGTTACCGGGATATTTATTCTGATTTTACAGCTACAAACCTGTGAAAATCATTTTGAATGTGAAAAGCAGCTAATTTGAAGTCAGTTTCACAGTGGCCTACTTGTTTTTTTTTGCAAGGGTGAAGGCGGACTGTAAGCTGGCTGCAGGTGAGAAGAAGCGCTCAGCAGCAAATATCAAAGAGGCACTGTATCCTCATTGTTCCAAGTTTGTTCTGCTCATGGCTTTTACCGTGACTTCTGCAGCTGTTTGTTTCCCTTAATGCTCAGCTACAGTGGCTCATTAACTCCAAAAAGGCTGATAATGTTTGTAGTTGGGCCGGATCGGGGCCGGTTCATATTCACACTGTAAGCGAAACTTACCAGAGTCCGTTTGGAAGCGGAGACCACCTGTTCAGACGGGTCTCGGTCCGTGGGAAACAAACTCTGGTACGTTTAAACCGGATCAAATGAGGCAAGGTGTGAATATGGCCTTAATCTATACCTGGTTTTTGATACCGCTGCCTGAGTGATAGTTTTTCTGATTATGGTGAGCAAATTCATCTTGTACAATCATAAGACAACAGAACATTGAATAAAAGATAAATTTTTGGAGCTAAATTCTTAGATGTAAGTTAAAACCAGCTGTTTGTATGATGGGCTTCTAACAGACGTTCGTAAAAGTGTTAACAGTAGGTAAACAAAAACTCCACAAATTGCTCTACCTCTGTGGTAATTTTCTGTATTTATGCTAAGTGTTTATGAAATAATCATGATATGAAAGTAATTTTGACAGGGAAATGCACAGGGAACGCTCAGGTCACACTCGGGCGACGTTCTTTCAGTGATCTTAGTGTTTTTGTAGCTAACTTTGTCCGTCTTGTGATTTTCTGATTAGCTTAGCCCACAATCTTATTTTAAAAGATGGAGACAAGGTACTAGATGTGAAAATTTGTAAATATCCCAGCCTTAAATTAGAGCCAAACACAAGCGAAAAATCCAACAAATAAGGCCGAAAACACCAGAAAGGTGAGCGTGTCCGATATTGGAACTAGCTTAAACCACGGGCGATAGCGCTATACGGCCACAATAAAATATTTGTAAAAGAAACTATCCAACCAATATATCCTTATAAACGTAAGCAAATTTACTTTTATTTTATACAATTTGCATTAAAGATATTAGGGAGGATTTTTTCGACTACAGAGAAACCAGCGACTGTTTGTCCTTTTTTGAATACTGCGCATGCGTCAGGCCCCGCCCTTCACTGTTCCTTTCCAAGGAACTCCTCCACAGCGACGTGCACGAGCGTTGGAACACGAGTGTTTGTTTACAGCCGGCATCAGCAGAGATTCGCCTAAACCTAGACCTGCGTTGTTTATTTGCGCGACCTTTGACCTAGGTCCCCACACAGACCCAGTCACATGCACAGTCCCTAAATGTGAGCACAAATATGTCTCCTGCTGTTGGTAGCATTAACAAACTGACTGCTGTACAGTTGAAAAGGTTCAACAGATAAAGAAAAAAGGCATTTTTTTCAAACGATAAGATAAACGTTACCTGTCCAGCAGAAACTTGGCGACCAATGCATCGTCTGAAGCCCTTTCTGTTCCTACAGCGCACGCCGTCCTTTGAAGGAATCGCCAATAACTACACGGGTTTTATTCTGCTCTTCTACAGTTTTTCTCCTCCTCCTCTGGTTCACTTCAAAAACAGTTTTCCTTTTGTGACCGCCCGGTTCACAGTTTTCCTCAGCCATTGTGCTCTTCGAAGTCAGGCTGTCCACGCGTACGATGCTAACGCCGCTAACACGGTGCTAATGCCGGACTACATAAACATAGTGTATACGCATGTGCAGGCACAAGAACGCGCACTATCGCCGAAACCAGGAAGTCAGAATGATTGGCGAGTCCATGGAACAATGGTTAACGTACTCATGACGAAAACGATTGGATGAGGTTTTTTAAGTCCCACAGAGTCCACAGTTTATTAATATTATTATTATATTTTCTAATACACCAATTTATAAGCCTTATACAGGGCAATGAAGGTAGTTTTAATAAATATTGCAAAAAATGAATTTATAAAGATCCTCCCTAATACCTTTAACGAAGAGATTAAATGAGCGACTTTAAGACTTGTTGAAGATAAAAAAAGTAATACAATTGTAGTGTCCGACTCAGGATATACATGTTATATATTTATTTAATTTGTACTTGCAAAGGAACATTAAAGGTCCCAAGTTTTAAGCGAGTATTGATACCACAAAGGTACCCAGCCGTATGCATGAGGGGAGGAGCTTTGTATAGGAAGTATTTATAGACATCATGAAGATGTTGCACTGGGCAGATTTTCCCAAACTGCACATCGCCACCAGACTTAAATTGGTCGGACTGTTTTCTGTTCAGTAATCCAGCACCATATACAACTTTGGATCTTGTTCTTTTTACTATCCCTGAGTATTTTTAATTGGCTGTCAAAAAAGTTGTGATGCTGAAGAGTAAACAAACCGGCTTTGAACCAGTTCGAATTCACTGTGGTGGAGTTTTTGGACACGTACAGAGAGAGAGAGAGAGGCAGTGTGGTGTGGGCACTGTCTCCAGGCAAAAAATCTGGCGCTTTGAAAATGTCACCAGAATAAAACAAATCTCCCACAGAAGAGCAGAATAATGGAGAGAGAGAGACAGAGAGTGGATCCAGCTCAGACGCAGATGAAGCTGGCTTTGACCAAACTCCTCTCCAGAGTCCAGGCTGAACTCGTGGATGCAGAAACTCTCAGTCTGAAGAGTAGCCTTCAGACACAAATGCATACAATTATACAGACTGGGTTCACTATAGAGGCACATGCACTTATATAAAAACTCAAGATAAGCTTAGATGTAGCTAATTTGCTAACTAATAGTCTTAAACTGTTAAAAAGTGGCCCATTTTTAGACAACAAAGGGAAATAGATGCTTGAATGATGTTAAAATGTTGACTATAGAGGAACACAGAGAGCACAGACCTGGATTGTATTAAATATCTTCTTGTTCAGGGGTAAATGCTGCATCCTTACAGACCTGAACTATGATGAGCTAAAGGACTTTATTTAACCTCTTAAACCCGAACAGGAGCCCGACGGAGCTCCGCGCGGGGAGATACAACGGCTGACACACACATGTTTGACATCCTCGTGTTCGGACAATTCATGGCAACAAAACTATCTACTTCAATTTCTATTCAACAGTTGGATTCCGCCTGGATTTTTTTAAAATAAAACATGTATATCTTTCCATTACTTTGTTTATTTGGCACAAATTTTGCTGCAGTAGACCAAGATATGTGAAATTTTCAATTTATGTTGTTATTTGCTTCACTACAGGAAGGAAAAAGGCTTTTTTGGAGGCAAATATGTGTTTTTTTTTTCAGGCGGAAATTAGAATAATCCATTTCAACCTTAATTTATGATCAAACAATATAATTTATTAATATTATTTCTCTTCCACAGTAATCTCCAAAGTCCACCAATTAATTTGCTACCAAGGTTAGCTATGTACACCTAGTAAATGCTAAGTAAAACCTTAATAAATGTAGGTTCTTTTTTTTCCCCACCACTGTTTTTTTAGGAGTTTTTCCTAACCAAGAGGTCAGGGGATATCCTGGGACTGTTTAGTTTAGTGAAGTTATTTTTTTCTGTTTAAATGTGTTTGTTTTTGATTGTGTGTTTATGTTCAGTTTGTGAAACCCTTTGAGGCGACTGCTGCTGTTGTTGGCTATAAAAATAAAATTGAAATGATTCTCACAATGGAAAAGAAAAGAATCCACTCACTACTCATTTGTTTTCCATGACACAGGCGTTTGACTCAATCAGGTACAGAATCTTCCTGGATCCACACCAAAAAACGTTCAATTTTCAGACTAAAATACCAATGCTCGCAAAACATTCCTTCCTTGGCGGAGGCAGTGAAGCGTTTATTATTAAACACTTTTTTAGTTGTGGTCCTGTTTCAGTCTCGGATGTGATGGATGCACAAAAGAATGGCATGTTTTGTGTTTCACTTCAGGTGTACAGCGCAGGTGGACCTTCAAAGTTTATTAAAAGTATTTCAATTTGGCGCTGAAAAAAAGAGCTTGCACTTTTGATTAAAATGTTCATACTTTATCATTCAGTTTAGCAGAGGTTTGGTGTGTGTTCAGAGATGGCTGTTTCTTTTTAGATCAGTGACTGTAAAATGATTGTCAGTATTCATGCATTATAAATATTATCACAGTGTTTTGACAATAAAAAGAGCGGATCATAAATGTTCATGTGATATATAAAGTAGCTCTAGATGAATCCAGCCTGCAGCCTGGTACCAAGATTAACGTTCTATCCCATTCATTTCTACAAGGGAGCAAAATAAAAATATTAATTTAGATGTTTTTGAAGCAGGAGCAAATAGTTGTTGTTTATATATTTATTAAAAATTTATATGAACCAGATCTGAGTCAGGGCAAGTTGCTAAAGAGAACTCATTAAAGTAGGATTTGTGGTGATTGATGAAATAAATCTGAAACATTGAAATTAAAGTTACACTGTGTAACTTTTCTCCTAAATATGTGGGGCATACTGACTTGTTTTTGTGATTTTTTGAGCGATTATAAGGCCTGAGGCGCGATCTGTTGCTCCGAGCGGGGCTTCTGTACTGAGAAACCACCCTCGCAACTTGGCCGGGAGCGCTCCGCTGTTGAGGAAGAGTCACGTGACAGGGAACGACTTGAGGCGCAGTATAACCAGGAAGCTACTTTTAGCGTTGTTATTTTCGCCAGTTCGTCAGGGCCGAAGGACACAAGAAGATGAAGACAATGTCGGACGAGGCAAGAAAAAGAAAATGTGAAAGGGACCGCACCAGATCGCAGACAAGAGTCAACATCGGACAGACTTTTGCTCGCTGGCGTCAGATGAGAGACAGAGAAGGCTGCAAATCAGATCACGTTTTTGCTTACTTTATTGTTGGGCAGGTAAATTAGCCTCTTTATTTTTTCTTTAGAACGTGCTTTTTCATACAGTTATTAGTTGTTTTTACTGCGACCATTGCGCGATATTTGTTGATAAGCTAACGCTAGCGCTAACTCTATAGAAGATCCAGTCCAAACTTCCAAAGGTAGCAGCAGGTCAACTAAAGTTGAAACAATGATGGAAATAGACGCACGCTCGCACAGTTTCAGAAGGAGGAGGGGCCCTAGTGTTTACGTTTTGCGACGGTGCAGTGGCACCTGTGGCCTCTAGAGGCGCAAGACCGGGAATCTTACACAGTGTAACTTTAAGAAATGTAAAATATGTAATGTTTAGCTTATATTCTAATAATAGATGCTAATCTCTGTGTTGAATAAAACAGCTAAAGTTGACACAGTCACTAGTGTTATTAAACCAGGCTCTGATATTACTCACATGTGGCAGAGTGGTTATCAGTTGCCAAACCTGCCTTGATTATTTATAATTTATGATGTTTGGTGGCTAGCGCTAATTCCATCATTAAAAATAAATCATCATCTTTGAAACTTGTGGTGCGAGTCTTTGGAACATTTTGTTTCCAAACCCTAAAGAGACCTTTATTGTTGGATTATCGTCTTGAGGACTGCAGTGTGTTCGCTGACAAACTAAAGCGTCTCCAAACCTCGCTCAGAGCACAAACTGTAGCTGTGTCCTTGAGCAAGACACTTCATCCACATGGCCTACTTCAGTCCCTGTATGTGGCTGGTTGTCACATAAAAGGGCATAAAGGGCATCTGGTCTAAAAACCTCCCATGTTAGCGCACACTATAAAAAAAAAAATCTGTAAATTTTACGGTAAAAAAATGGCAGCTGTGGTTGCCAGAATTCTACCGTAAAAACTACAAGAGGCCTGTATTTCATTTTACAGTATAATTTTATCACAAATGTTGTTTTTACAGTTTTTGACTTAAATAGATTAATGTATATTGTTTGTTTAAATATTCTTTAATACTATGTGTTTTTATTAAAGCGGACCTCAGGAAGAATGGTCTTTACTCTGGTATGGAATAATGAGGATCTTTAAATAAACAAATAAACAAATAAACAGGAAGAAGGCCCCGGGTTTGATTGATCTGTAACATTTACAGTAAAATATTGGCAGCTGTTGTTTCCAGAATTTTACTGTAAAAAACTGCTGATTTTTACATTAAACTAAGCACACTTTTTCTGCCTTGGTATGACTCACCGTCCCCGAGCATAAAAAACATAGTTTAATAATACTGTAATGGAAACTTTAACGTAATTCATTGTAAAGTTTTATATTGTCACCAACTTTTTTTACAGTAAACTTTTGGTAATCAGAGCTGCCAGTAATTTACCGTACATTTTGCAGATTTTTTTTAGTGTGTGTTTGTGGACACTGTAAAAAAAAAAAAAAAAAAAAAACTGTAAAATTTACAGTAAAATATTCACAGTTGTTGTTTCCAGAATTTTACTGTAAAAAACTGCTGACTTTTACATTAAACTAAGCACTTTATCTGCCTTGGTATGACTCACCGTCCCTGATCTACTTAAAAAAAATATTGTTTAATAATACTGTAATGGAAAATTTAAGGTAATTCATTGTAAGTTTTATATTGTCACCAACTTTTAAATTCTGGTAATCACAGCTACCAGTAATTTACAATAAATAAAAATAAATAAATAAATAAATAAATAAATAAATAAAAAAAATAAAAAAAATACAGTGTGTCTGTGTACACTGTAAAAAAAAATCTGTAAAATTTATGGTAAAATATTGTCAGCTGTGGTTATCAGAATTTTGTTGTAAATTAACAGCACTTTTTTTTTTTTAAATGATGCTCAGAGACAGTAATTCACATTGTCATGGCAGAAAAAGGGACACACTCTTTCATATTTGTTTTATTCTGTCATCTTATTTTTACAGTAAAATTCAGGTAATCACAGCTGCCAGTGTTTTAATGTAAATTTTGCACTTTTTTTTTTTTTTACATTGATAGGTTTGCTCTGCATCTGATCATCCATGCATTTTTGTTTTGTTTTGTTGTGCACCTTGGCAGTAGAATGATAAATACAGCACTTTATTAACAGACTGTGACCCTGAGTAAGAAAGAAAGCAGCTGAAAAAAAAAAGAAAAAAAAAAGAGATTCTCACCTTCTTTGTATTCTTGTGTTTGCACGGCATACATTTATGTTTTGATGACTTTCCCAGCCTCTTCACCATTTTGTGTTCGGCTTTTCTGGTTTGGTTCTGAATCATCTGTTTACTCTCGCTCCCCTCTGCGCTGTCCCGGGGTCGCGTCGCTAATAACGTGCCCGTGATTAGATGAGGTTGGCGGCGGCCCCACAGTTGATTTGGGAGCGGGGCCGGCCCGGATCTGAAGCGATGACTGTGTTCACACCTGCTCAGACTAATCTCTGTGACGGCCCAGCGCTCGCCCCAGAGTCACTAACTGGACTGGAGGAATGGGAGGTGTGAAAACAGAACCCAAATTAGACTGAGAGGACGCAGAGACGCAAGGTTTGGGTCTTGTCTCAGCAGCGTGTGTTTATGAGCTGATTATAAAGACGTAAACTCAAATAAAAACCTGTAAAATGACAAAAAAAAAAAGTGCAAAGTTCAGAGTTGAGTCAGACTCGTGGCACCACACAGGGGCCCCTTGTATAAACCGTCTTGGGGGGCCCTTATGTGCATTATTTGAGCTTTTTGAGGGACACTCTGCAGTATCTCCTCACTCATGTTTATTATTATTATTATTCAAAAATTGGTCATTAAAAAAAAATCTGTGTTTATTTGTAAATGTTATGCTTAGTTAATTGTAAATGCCATTCTTTGTGCATTTTTATAATAATCATATTAATCATATTAATAATAATAATAATAATAATAATAATAATAATAATAATAAAATAAAAATATAACAGTATGATTTTGTGTTGCCTTAACTTATTTTACTGTATTTGTACAAAATAACTATAACTAATAAATAAATAATAATAAATAAAATAAATAATAATCTTAAACTCAAATTACATTCACTACAAAGAAAAATAATAAATAAAATAAATAATAAATTATAATAAAAGAATTTGAATAACTCTGAAACATTCTACTGAACCTAAAAAAAAGTAACAAAAGTAAAATAATAACATATCTGTTTTGCTGTTTTGTCATTGTGATGCTTGAGCTTCTCTTTCAAAAGTCTTGTTCAATACAAAAATTGGCAAATATTAATTTTTTTATCATCATCAGAATGACTGTGTTTACACAGCACATCATTCTCCGATTAAGGTTCATATTCAGATTAAGCTCATACTCTGAATAAAGTGTTTATATGCACTACTGGGATTAGCATGTTCCTGATTAAGCTTAAGTGTTTTAAGTGTTCTGATAAAATATATTTATAGAGAGATATAAAATACATTTATAGCAGATATTTAAAATATTGCTGCGTTGTCTGTATTTAGTAAAAGGATGAGAGTAAATCCTGGAGTGTAGCGGTGAGAGGCTGGAGGTAAAGCTAATGCTAACGCTACGCTACACCTTCTGTTTCCTGTTTAGTCCCAGCTTTCTGTGCAGTATATTTTCCACGTTGTGCAACCGTACTGACCCTACATTTAAACAACTCACTATATAACATCACTAGTTTGACTCATGTTAATATAATGTTAAAAATAAACGCAGTGTTTGTTTTACGAAGTAAGAGCCCCACGGTGCTGTTGCTAATAACCGCTGACAACTGCTAGCTTGTTTTGCTGAGAATAACGGCGCTTTAACCATTTTCTCTTGAATTAAAATCGTTTTTATCAGTCACAATGCCACCTTAACTTCGACCAAAAAGGTGAGAACAAGCAATAATCTGAATAAGGTGTTTACATTCAGCAATAATCAGAATAAGATCGGAATACTCTAGGTGTCTTATTCTGATTAAGGATCTGATTAAGATTATCGCAAAATTATCGTTATCGCAATATCAGCAAACGCGATATCTGTATCGCAAGAATCTAAATATATTGCAATAACGCTGTGGTCTTCCATCTGACAGAGATTTACACTGAAGAATCATTTTCCACCAGAGCCTTAAAAGAACATGTGTTGTGACTAAATAAAAATGTTTAAAAAGTCCAGTTTTAGTGGTAATTTAATTAATTTAGTCACAGCTTAGCTTGTTTTATTCCTGGTTTAGTCTGTGTTAAGTTTTGATTTTGTCACTGTTTTGACTTGTAAATACAGGAACTTACATTTTTGTGAAATGTAGTGAATTTAACTTACTATGTTTGAAAAGTAGGCTCTATTTTCAAATATCGCAATAATATCGTTATCGCAATTTTCAACATAGTTATCAAATATCGCATGTTTTCTCCATATCGTGCAGCCCTATTAAACGGTGTTTACACGACAGTATCTTATTTGGAGTATGCTCATATTCAGATTATGATCAGAGTATTCTAGTGCATGTAAACACAGTCATTGAGTGAATGTTTGTCTGCCAGTGTGTGTCTCAGCCTACAAATAATTATCGATCATGCAGAGTGTGCCCCGCCTCAGACCCAAAGCAGCTGTGGTAGACTCCAGTCTCCAAAACCCGTCAAAAAGTCAAAACACCGACAGCATTGCTAACGTTGGATAGAAAACTTTAGAAACTGTTTCCTAAATGCAAACATCTTCTGTCGTTCATCCAATACAGAACAATGTAGAGTTTAGAGTCTCTTGGATCCCAGTCTGGTCGTCCTTTAGAGCAGCTTTAACATTAGATTTGACGAAAACGTCCTGAGCTTCTGCAGTTGGAGCGTTAGGCCCAGGCTGAGGAGAGGATTGTCTGCTTAGGCCGCTCACATCATCGCTCACTCTGGGATAAGAGCAGAATAATGGGGATAAAAGTATATTTGTACATAATTGATGGAAAAGGAAAGGACTTCAGGGGCACACTTTGTTTCTGGCGCGACACAGAACAGACACTGGGCTGATGTTTTATTTTTAAAGTATTGTGAGCTTGATGGCTGTGACATTATGATCATCTTATTCTTGCTTTATATTTTCAAACCTTGCTGATAGAGTTCTGTTCTTCTCCTGAGTTGGATCTAACTTGTTAAATATTGTTATTGCAGTGACTTTTGTGTGTGTTTGCCAGGTCTATAGGGGTTTAACGATACAGTAACTATATTGATGTATCGTTTGTTTTTCCTACGATACAACTACATCGATGCATATGACCTTGTATCAAATCGTATTGTTTTCAAGGAAGTGTATATCGATATGCACGGAGTATCGATTGGTAATATCGGAAATATCAAAATAAAAAAATTGCATGTTAAAATAAAACCAGATTCGGCTTTTTGAATATAATTTTTGTGTTTTTAATGAAATAAAATGTTATATTAAATTTTTCTTTGCTCTCTGTCTGCTGGACATAATCAACCCCGGCCGCGGTGCTACATTTGAGAGTAAACTTTTATAAAGTTGCTGTATTGATTTTAAAAAGTTGCTGTATCGATTATCGTTATGAAGGTGTTGAATCGTATCGAATCGTATCCTTCCAACTTATCCAATATCATTCTTGAATCGTATCGAAACACTTCTTATCGATGTGTATCGTATCGTTGCAAAAAATTTATCGTTACGCCCCTACAGGTCTATATACTGTGTGCACTCGCTGCACTGTGGTTTACAAAGTTTACAAATCAGTTGCTTTCTGTGTGAAAACAAAAAGGATCACAGGGAAATCTGCTAACCTTCTCTGCAAAGTATTCACAAGACGTTAGCTGGAAATATTCCTGTGTGGAAGACACAGAAAGATGGAGTTTATCGCGGTTGCTCTGGCTCCTGTTCCCTTGTGAGTCCTGAGGGGTGTGAACAGTCTGCTGGGTGGGATGGGGCAGCTGCAGTGGGGCCCAGGACAAGAGGGGGACCCACTGAGAGTCCTTAATTATAGTCAGTATTAGTGAATTGTGGACAGTCTGGACTATAAATTATTATTTTGGGGCAGTGGGTTAAGCATTCGCCCAGCAACCGGAGGGTAGCCGGTTCGAATCCCATCTGAAGCGCATACTGTCGTTGTGTCCCTGGGCAAGACACTTCACCCACCTTGCCTGTGTGAATGTGTTAGTGTGGCTGTGTTTGGTGGTGGTCGGAGGGGCCGTTGGCGCAGATTGGCAGCCACACTTCCGTTAGTCTGCCCCAGGGCAGCTGTGGCTACAGAAGTAGCTCACCACCACTGAGTGTGACTGAGGAGTGAATGAATAATAGATCAAAAATTGTAAAGCGACTTATTATTATTATTATTATTATTATTATTATTATTTAATTATTTTTTCTTTTTTTTTCCACAATATTCACCTAATGCTTACAATGCTTTAAATTTAGTTATGAACAAAAAATAAAATTCTCTTTATTTTATTATTTTGTGGCACTATTTTAAAGAAAATATTTGTCGAATTGAACGTGCTTTATAATTTAAGGGCCCAATCTGAAAACCCGCACTGGGGCCACTCATTACTACCTCACGCCGCTGTGCTGTTGATTAATGTTGAAAAGCTTTAACTTCTCTGTGCAATAAATAATTAAAATAAACGTCTGTGTTTCCACTCCTCTCCTCATGGTGGCACTACAGGTTTAGAAAGTCTCTTGTTTTTTAATAAATGTCTTTTTTTTTGTATGGAGTCAGCTACAAATGTTTCAGTCACAGTGTCGCGGCAGTGGCTCAGGAGGTAGAGCTAATCTGAAGGTCGGTGGTTTGATTCCAGCGCCATTTAGTTTACGCTGCTGTAGTGTCCTTGGGCAAGACGCTCCAGCCTCCTTGTCTATATAAGAACGTGTCTGTGTGAAGAGTATGACACAGCATTTGGAGTTTTAGTTTAGCAGACAGTCACGGTGAGACATTTCCCTTTGAACGCATGAAATTAAACCATTTTTAGTTCACAGACTTCTCATATTTTACTGAAAAGCCCTAATTCCAGTCGGTACTTAGACTCTGCTCCTGTCTTCCCGGCGGACTCGGGGTTTATTTGCTGATGCTCTGCTTTCAGTCGAGCGCCGTCCCGCCACTTCTGAAGATTTACGCCGGGATTAGATTTGCTTAAGAGTCGCTGAGGCGGTTTGAATGAGCCGATGATATAGTGCGCGAAGCCCTTAATCACTTTATGGACGCTCTTAAATACATTTACTTATTAGCTCTGTCTGTTTAATCTGCAGACGAGCAGCTCCAGTGTGAAGCCGGGCAGCAGCTTCCAAAACAAGACGGAGAGAGATGAGTGAGGAGAGCAAACGCTTTTCTCTGAAGATAAAACCAGGACTAAACCAGGACTAAATCTAGACTAAACCAGGACTAAATCTACACTAAACCAGGACTAAATCTAGACTAAACCAGGACTAAATCTAGACTAAACCAGGATATAAATAAAGAGTAACCCACGACTATTATAGGACTAAACTAGACTAAACCAGGACTACACCAGGATTTAAACCAGCACTAAATCTAGACTAATTTAGGACTAGAAACCTGGATTAACCCACAACTAATCCAGGACTAAACCCGACTAAAACTGGACTACATCAAGCACTAAACCAGGACTACACCAGGATATAAACCAGGACTAACCCAGACTAATTTAAGACTATAAACCAGGACTAAACCAAACTAAACCAGGACTAAATCTAGACTAAACCAGGATATAAATAAAGAGTAACCCACAACTATTATAGGACTAAACTAGACTAAAACAGGACTACACCAGGATTTAAACCAGGACTAACCTAGACTAATTTAGGACTATAAACCAGGACTAAACCAAACTAAACCAGGACTAAATCTAGACTAAACCAGGATATAAATGAAGAGTAACCCACGACTATTATAGGACTAAACTAGACTAAAACAGGACTACACCAGGATTTAAACCAGCACTAAATCTAGACTAATCTAGGACTACACCTAGATATAAACCTGGACTAACCCACAACTAATCTAGGACTAAACCCGACTAAAACTGGACTAAATCAAGGACTAAACCAGGACTACACCAGAATATAAACCAGGACTAACCCAGACTAATTTAGGGCTATAAACCAGGACTAAACCACAACTAATCTAGAACTAAACCCAACTAAAACTGGACTAAATCAAGGACTAAACCAGGACTACACCAGAACTAACCTATGTCTATTCTCGGACTAAACCAGACTAAAAGTGGCTTAACCTAGACTAAGACAGGACTAACCCACAACTAGTCTAGGTCTAAACCAGACTAAAAGTGGGCTAAACCCAGGACTAAATCTAGACTAAACCAGGGCAAAACTAGCGTATAAACCAGCAAGTAATCCAGGACTAAACCAGACTAAAACTGTACTAAATCAAGGACTAAAACAGGACTACACCAAGATATAAACCAGGACTAACCCAGACTAATTTTGGACTATAAACCAGATTAAAACTGGACTAAACCAGGATTAAATCTAGACTAAACCAGGATATAAATAAAGAGTAACCCACAACTATTATAGGACTAAACTAGACTAAAACAAGACTACACCAGGATTTAAACCAGCACTAAATCTAGACTAATCTAGGACTACACCTAGATATAAACCAGGACTAACCCAGACTAATTTAGGACTATAAACCAGATTAAAACTGGACTAATCCAGGACTAAATCTAGACTAAACCAGGATATAAATGAAGAGTAACCCACAACTATTATAGGACTAAACTAGACTAAAACAGGACTACACCAGGATTTAAACCAGCACTAAATCTAGACTATAAACCAGGACTAACCCAGACTAATTTAGGGCTAAACCCAACTAAAACTGGACTAAACCAAGGCCAACCCAGGACTAAATCTAGCCTAATCCAGGACTACACCAGAACTAACCCATGTCTATTCTAGGACTAAACCAGACTAAAAGTGGGCTAATCCCAGGACTAAATCTAGACTAAACCAGGACAAAACTAGCGTATAAACCAGCAAGTAATCCAGGACTAAACCAGACTAAAACTGGACTAAATCAAGGACTAAACCAGGGCTACACCAGGATATAAACCAGGATTAACCCAGACTAATTTAGGACTATAAACCAGGACTAAACCGAACTAAACCAGGACAAGATCTAGACTAATCCAAGACTGCACCAGGATGTAAACCAGGACTAACCCACCACTAATCTAGGACTAAACCAGATTAAATCTGGACAAAACCAGGACTAAATCTAATTCAGGACTAAACCAGGACAACACTAGTATATAAAAACTAATCCAGACTAAACCAGGACTACACCGGTATATAAACCAGGACTAATCTTGGACTAATACTAGACTAAACCACAACTAAACCAAGTGCTCTACACAAATGTAATCTCCAACAAGAGCCGGACTAAAGCAGGATTAAAACTGGCTTTAAAGCACCACTACACCATTCTTACACTACTTTTATGCCATATTTTGTAAGTATTTTTCCCTCAACCTAGAACCAAGCGTAGTATTGTAAGACTCCAGATATTTCCAGATCTAAACCCACATATCCTCAGCAGAAATGATGTTTACAAAGCTGTTGTTGTCTGACCTTGCTCGTCTGCTCCTGCTTCAGTTACATTTCTCTGTAAAATCTGTGCCGCTGCTGTTTACTGAACCCAAAGTCAAAGCCGCTCGCAGAGCCCTGATTCAGCGACCGGTGCAGATCCAGCGCCTCGCTAACCTTTCCAGATTACGACGGCATTAAACCCAGCATACGGAGACCCGGCCTCTCCAATGCAAATGCCCTCCTCCTCCACCTCCATCAGCAAAAGTAATTACGGTGACATCTCCGAGCGCCAGCGTCAGGTCGCGGAAACACACCCCTCTCTCCACACAATTATCTTCTCAAGCCATCCTTCCAGCGGCCTTGCTCCATTTCCAGTGTCTTTGCTGCAGAAAATGACATTGGCGGTTAGCTGTTAGCGCGCCGCCGGCTAAAAAATTGCTTGCATTGAATTGAATGGTGTTTTCATTAAAATGTCAGCAAATACATGTTTAGTGGGGGAGTCTGTAATGCGTTTTCCTCATCGCTGAGCAGATGAATAAATGATAAATGCACAGAGTCGGCTGCAGCGTTTGTCTAATGCCGTACATTATGTTTGGAGCTTGTTGATTTGAGAGAAATTGTCAGTAAACATTGATTCATGACATTTAGAAGCATTGGCTTTGGCAGTCACTCGTTTGCAGCTCCTAATTGTATTTGCTGAAGTGCTTTTTGAATAAAATGCATGTTTTGGTTACATCTTGACCAGCCTTTAACAAAGTTAAGAGCATTGTGGTCCCTTTAAAAAGTAAGACAACTCTGCACGAACCCCAAGCAATGAAACTTAATTATATTCAGAAGTCTATGTCATGTTTTTTCCCCATAGATTCTTAGAAAAACATTACAAAAACAGACTCTTGGCTAATAAAATGCCTAATTAGGTGCTATTTTAAAATAAATACTTCATTATAATTGATTTTAAACTCAATTTTTTTGTAGACAGCCTCTGTGGGCTCCACTGCAGTACCTTTGCGGCCCACCAGGGTGCCCCAGACCCCACTTTGGGAACCACTGATCTAGGCTATAGTATTGGTTAAGTAAGATTTGGAAGGAAAAATAATTATGAAGTTATTTTTTAAAATAAAATTATGTTTTAAAGGGGATATAACCTCCAAAATTGACTTCTGAGCATGTTATAATGTTCCCTCATCCAAAATATACCTGAAGTTTTTAAAAACCAATTCAAGCTCACTGCTTTTTTGTTGCGATGCAATTACCCTGGGTGAGTGAGAGTCTTCACAGACAGACCTGGAGCTGTGTTTTGCTTCATTCACACCTGTTTGAGTAATCCTGTATTGTCTGGCATAGCCGTTCTGAGCCCTCAAAGTGCTCAGCTGCATGAAGCTCCGCCTCTCCCACGAACCCCCGCCCACCCCAGGAAGCACTGACCAATTAGGAAAGCCCTCTACATCCAGTCTGCTCTCATTAAACTTTATCTGCCTAATGTTAAAACGTGCAAGAGGTGACCAAGATTGATTTAAAAATATGAATAAAAGCAGAATATATCACTTTTAACTTTGGTGGGTAGCTCACTTACCTTAGTAGTACTTGTGGTAGTACAAGTAGCGGTTGTAGTAGTTGTAATAGTATTAGTAGTAGCTGTCATAGTAGTAGTTAAGGTCCCAGTAGTAGCATCCTGTTAGAAGCTTGTTGACATTAGAAACAAAATTCAGGTAATTTTTTTTAATCTATGCATGGGAGAAAGTTTTTTTTGTTTGTTTGTTTGTTTGTTTGTTTATTTTAGACAAGAAGCAGTAGTAGTAGTCGAGGTAGTGGTAGTAGAATTGGTAGTAGTAGGTTAGGAGTAGAAACAGAAGTAGTAGTAGTAGCATTTGTAGCAGTTGTAGCAATTGTATGAGTAGTAATAGTCTATATGACAGTGATAGTAGTAGTAGTAGTAGATGTAGCAGTACTAATACTAGCAGTAGTAGTAGTAGTTATTGCAGTAGCCAGTAATATGTAGTGTACCTCTTTTTTTTTTTAGATTACACAGATTTTTGCCGTCAAACAATTGTATTTTCTTTGTGCACAAAACAATTATTTTCCCCTAATAAGTACTCTGTGCTCTGAATCCACCCCACATCGTTTCGAGTTTGACCTCCACATTTTCTGCCTTTGTTTGTCTTTCGGCTCTAATTGATTTTGCTAAACGCCGGCTCATTATGCGCACGCCTGTTTGTTTGCAACAGCCATCACTGATTAGCCAAATCAGAGAAACAGAGGCATGGTCAGACCAGTCAATATTCAATCATACGCTCTCTTATTTTCAGATGTGTAAACAAAAAAATCATCAATAATTGGTTTAAAAGAGGTTAACCATGGTGCAGTGTTGTGTTTATGAGCTAGGACAATGAATGCAAAACTAAAAAAAAACTAAAAAATAAAAAAAACCCTACAATTTGTAAAGAAATGTTTAATTCCTACTATAATTCTAGACCATACTGTTGTTTGAATCCAGCCACATGAGATCACA
Source organism: Bostrychus sinensis (assembly GCA_020698575.1). Classification (NCBI taxonomy): domain Eukaryota; kingdom Metazoa; phylum Chordata; class Actinopteri; order Gobiiformes; family Eleotridae; genus Bostrychus; species Bostrychus sinensis. The sequence continues at coordinate 3,919,917 of CM036251.1, forward strand.
GGTCATTTGTGTCAGTCCCAAACCTGGTAAAATAAAATAAAAAAGACTTGAGCCAGGAAGGCAGGAAGGGCATCTGGTGTAAAAGCTATGCCAAAGCAATTTGTGAATCATTGCACACTAAGAGGTGGATTATTTGCTTCATTTTTAAGAGTAGAAGTAGTAGTAGAAGTAGTAGTAGTAGTAGAAGTGGTGTTGGAAGTAGAAGTTTTAGTAGTAGTAGTTGTAGGAGTTAAAGTAGTTGTAATAGTAGTAGTCAAAGTTGTAGTAGTAGTAGCTGTAATAAAAGTAATTGTGATAGTAGTTGTGGTGGTGTTGGTAGTAGTAGTTTTAGAAGTAGTAGTTGTGGTAGTAGAAGTAGTTGTTGTAGTAGTAATTGTTGTTGTTGTTGTAGTGGTAGTAGTAACGGTAGTGGTTGTAGTAGTAGTAGTGATGATAGTCGTAGTAGTTGTTGTAATAGTAGTAGTTGTGGTAGTAGCTGTAGTAGTGCTGGTAGTAGTAGTAGTAGTTGTTGTAGTAGTAGTAGTGGTGTTGGTAGTAGTAGTTTCAGAAGTAGTAGTTGTGGTAGTAGTAGTAGTAGTTGTAATAAAAGTAGTTGTGATAGTAGTTGTTGAAGTTGTAGTAGAGATTTTAGTAGTAGTAAAAATAGTAGCAGTTGTAGTAGTTGTAGTAGTAGAAGTTGTAGTGGTAGCTGTAGTGGTAGTAGTAGTAGTAGTGGTAGTAGTGTTGTCGGTAGTAGTAGTTTTAGAAGTAGTAGTTTAAGCAGTAGAAGTAGTTGTTGTAGTAGTAATTGTTGTTGTAGGAGTAGTTGTAGTAGTAGATGTAGTGGTAGTAGTGATGGTAGTTGTAGTAGTTGTAATAGTAGTAGTTGTGGTAGTAGCTGTAGTAGTGCTGGTAGTAATAGTAGTAGTAGTCGTAGTAGTAGTAGTAGTGTTGGTAGTAGTAGTTTCAGAAGTAGTATTTGTAGAAGTTAAGGTAGTTGTAATAGTAGTAGTTGTAGTAGAGGTTTTAGTAGTAGTAAAAGTAGTAGTAATTGTTGTAGTAGTTGTAGTAGTTTTTGTAGTAGAAGTTGTAGTAGTAGTGGTGGTAGTAGTTGTAATAGTAGTAGTTGTGGTGTTGGTAGTAGTTTTAGAAGCAGTAGTTGTAGTAGTAGTTGTTGTAGTTGTAGGAGTTAAAGTAGTTGTAATAGTAGTAGTTGTAGTAGTAAAAGTAGTAGTAGTTGTAGTGGCTGTAGTAGCGGTAAGTACTTTCTACGTAAGCCAACTTTACCTTCAATGCTTTTTTACTTTTACTGCAAGTAATTGATTGAAGCCATGCAAGTGGTTTTTATTACAAGGAATCATTTTTCAGATTATTTTTATTTTGACTTTTACCTGTTTTATTTTAAAGTAGCAGTACTTTTACTTGTTTTATTTTAAAGTAGCAGTACTTTTACCTCTTTTATTTTAAAGTAGCAGTACTTTTACCTCTTTTATTTTAAAGTAGCAGTACTTTTACTCGAGCACATGTCCCGCCTCTGAAGCAGAGCGCAGATAAAACTGAGAGCAGCACATTTCTATTTTAATTAAAGTGATATGGTTCCTGAGGGGGAGGTTCTGGATATAAGTAAAAGATTCAATTTAAAGTCCCTCATGAGTCGTATCCGGGCGGCAGTCGTGTTCAGCTGTGAGGATAAACACAAAACGTCGCACAACACAAAGATTTATGACAAGGTTTCGGAAAAATGCACTACTTTTACCCTGAATTTGAAGAAAACGAAATAACAGCAGTGAAAAAGAAGTCATCGCTGAAAAAAAATGACTTTATTGGGTTTTATTCCTGATGTTTTTCTGACAGAGGGGGAACTAGAGCAGGGACTGGACTTTTGGACCAATCACATGCTCAGAATAAAAAGGGGGGCGGTCCCACTCGGATCAGGGACGCTCTGATTGGTTGGCTCGTGCACTTCGTCTTTAAACGCTGGAGAAATGGACTGGAAAGAGATCAAATCCAACGCTGGCTCCACAGAACAGCAGGAGGCAAAACTGATATTAAACAAAATACACAGGAATATATCACAGAGGAAGGAAAAATATTTAAACTTTACTTACTTACTAGGCCTAAATTACTGCATCACAATGTGTCACTGTCTTTATTCATTCATTAAACATTTTTTTTAATTTCTTTTTTATTTAATGCATTTATTTGAACATATAAATATAATATACATTAACAAAAAAAAATGTAATTGTAAAAATGGGCACAAAGGAATGGACCCAAATTGTACAACTCTACTCAAGTCCAGTTAAATATGTGTTTATTACACAAAGAGGCAGAAGTATCCGAACGATCCACAGGCAAAAGCAAAATCCCAAACCACAAAAATGGTCAAAAACAACACACAAACAAGGGCAGGAAGTGCAGGGACCTGAAACGAGACAGAGGTGAGTTTAAAAAATAAAACAGGAAATGCACAATAGGATATAAGACAATAGGAAAACATGAGCTAGATGCTAGTGCTGGACATGACCAGCATTAAAATAATTTCATATCAAGGAAGGAACTTTTTATTTCAAAAGGAGCAGAAAGAACCAAAGCCTATTCTGCTAAATCTGCTTTTTGAGCTTTTATCCTTGTTATAATGTTGTTTCCTCTTCAAAAACAGACCTGCAGTAGTATTCTGTTTGAGTAATCCTGTATGCTGAGGCGATGCCCTTCTCCAGAGCTGAAAACGCTCGGTCTCACAGCTCTACGTCGTCACGTGAAACCAGGAAGTGCTCCTGCGTGTTTCTAAAGCCCAGACACCGTCACTGGAAGCAGTCAGCTCATTTATCTGTTAGCCTCATGTTGCTAACAGCTGTGCTAAATAGCCGTTTTATGCTATGTCCATTTCCCAACCATTGCCGGGGCGACAGACACCTAATCTAAGCGTTCTCTGCAAAATCAAAGACATTTTCCTCATATACATTATTTTAAGTTATAAAATAGTTGTAAAATACTATAAAATACTATAATACTAATGCAAAGGAGTATAATATAGGAGCTTTAAAGATATTACATCAACTTGAAAACGAATAATAAACTCGTACATAGGCATCTTCTCTTTGTGCTGCTATGGGATATTTTTCTGAACTGATGCCTTCAAATATCTGTGTAGTACTTCAGAGTATATTGTTTTAAATACAGTGTAAGCTTCCTCCTCAGTATATATCTATTTGGCCTCTAAGCACTGGCTGATAGTTAGATAATTACTGCCAACTCTGCTGTAAATATGCACATTTTAGAACTCATTAAACACGTACTCATTAAGTTAAGATCAGTGTGTTAATTCTCCAAAAAACTCATTACGTGAATTTGCATTTATAAGTGAAGAATAAAGTGGATTTTAATTTCGTTGACTGACATGAGTCGAGCGGACGGCCATTGTTTGTCTCCACCGTGAATCCTCTGCATCCTCCTCTCTCACATCCATGAACTTCATGTCCTTCTTTACTTTTCATTTTTGCTGATACCTTACATTTGACTCATGATGGAAATTTTAGATTGAGATACTCGACAAAAAGACAGCGTCTGGCTCAATCAACAAGTTGTCTTTATTTTACTTTTGCACAAGGAGGACACAGTACAAAGGAGAGATGCAGAGTGTCCTACCCCCCCTTAACAGAAGGTAGGTTTTTACCGAGCATACACAGAGAAAAGTACGTGTCCCAGAGTCACAAGCAGATCTGAAGACTTTTGCTCGAATCTACACTCAAGGAAAAAAGAAACGCACCACTTTCTTTTTCTCAATTTGTCAAAAAATATTACAGCCAGTGAAAAATGACAGACTACAATGAGTTTAGTTCTATTCTGAGTCAAAATGAAATGACTGTTTTTCTGGTTCCGGTTGATTGATTTTGATGAGCAATAACAACTGTATTTTTGTATTAATCACCGATGTCTGGGTCATGAGTAAAACTCAGAGATGAATTGGACCTGTCCTCAGTTGTGCACAACCAATCCCTATAAAAAGACACCAAAATGGAAAAAAAAAGCACATTTGTTCCCAATGCCACGACTCCTGCAACCAGAGAGAGATTGGCAGCCATTGGCCTGCTTCAAGCTGAAGGAGCACACGGCTGTAGCCAGGAGTTTGGAGTCCATCACTCTACTGTTGTACGCCTCGCTGAGCGTTTCCACACCACTGGATCCTCCAATGACCGTCCCAGATCTGGTCAACCACATGTCACAACTGCTGCATTATTATTGTTTGGTCATGTTATTGTTATTGAAACTGTCATAAGCATTGATTAATTGGGTCTGAATATCAGGGACGGGTTTATGGTTGATGTGCACATGGAATATTTCCATCAAAAATAAGTAACCAAACAAAAATATGGTAAAAAAGCAGTGGTGCGTTTCTTTTTTCCTCGAGTGTATAAGAAGACGCCATGTCCTAGCCTTGTGCGCACCAGGACACAACATCCTTTGGTATTACAGCTGCTACGCATGTCTCCGTCTCTGTCCTTGTACAGAGCATAACATAACAACAGAATAACACTACAGACTTCATTTACTACAAAAGAAATGGAATGGAATAGACATTTAAAGAGACTATATTCATATTTTTAAACAAAGCTTGGTCTCATCTAAAACAACAGCACATTCAGAAACATTATCTGACTCTAAGAAAGCATTTTTAATAAGAATTCTACTCAGTGGTGGACAGTAATTAAATATTGAGTACCTTTTGTACAACATACTTTTACTTTTACTTGAGTAGATTTTAGATGATTTGTTTTTACTTTTAACCAATTAGTATGAATATAATTAACATTATTATTACTTCTATATCCATTATTTAACTATTAACTAATGATTAACTACTATAAAAATAACTAACTTTTAATTAAATATAACTATGAGCTTACTATTATTGATAGTAACTATTTATTAATTAAATGATTGTACAGATAAGTAAAGAAATGTATGTATTTGTATGTATATTCTTATATTATACTGTGATAAACAGGAAGTCATCTGGGAAAGGACTTTAGGAGTGGGATTTAATAAGCTTAGCTTCCTCCCACTCCCTTTCAAGCATAACACTGTAAAATTATATGTAAATGTACATAATTTTGTTTATGTATGCATAATATGTAGATCATGCATATATTTTTTCATTTGTATATATTTATTTTTTAGTAGTTTTTTTTTTCTTTCTTTTCTTTCTCTCGCGCTCAAAATAAAAAAAAAACAAGTAAAACTTTAAATTGTGAAAGGAGGTAAAAGAAGTTTTTTACGTTAAGAAGACGTTAAGTGCTTTTACTTCTATTTAAGTTATCTTATATTTGAAGTAACAATACTTTTACTTGAGCACAAATTTTGAGTACTTCGTCCACCACTGATGCCATAAAGAAAAAACAAGGTGAAGAGACCAGCAGAGGGAAAAAAAAGCTTTTTACTTCCTTAAATTTTTTGTATGATGCAATTTTCCTCCAAAATGAAAAAAAAATGTCTGAGTATTCAGTGGAAGCGGAGCTGCACACTGTTTTTTAGCTTGTTTGTTTGTTTGTTTGTTTGTTTGTTTGGATAAATGAATGCGAGCAGACTGGATGCAGAGGGCTTGTTGTTGATTGGTCAGTGCTTCCTCGAGTGGGCGGAGACTCATGGAACTGATGCCTCAGAAACTCAGCTCCAGGTCTGTTTTTGACGAGGGGACAAAGCTCAGAAAATGTGATTTTTGCAGAATATGGAACCTTTAGCCAATCAGAATTCAGAGTTAGCATCAACAGAGAATCAGAGAATTACAAAAAGCCCGCCCCTTTTTAAATAAATGATTGTGATTGGTCAATAAGATGTGAATGGGACTGCTCTGGCTTCATATCTACAGTAAGCGTCACTGAGCAGCTCCACTCCCGTTGTTGGCTCAGTTGTGTGTTGTTGTTGTGTTGTTGTGTAGTCTGTAGCCTGTTCAGACCCAGGGGCCCGGGACAGAGGCTCACGCTGACCCCCTGTCCCCCGGCGTTGGCTCCTCTCTGCTGGATGAATGGTTCGCTGGGCTGCCGTCCCAGAGAGAGAGAGAGATGCAACGCAGTCATGTGACCTACAGCGGACCTGGGGCATCGTCACCCGCGCCCCCCAGACACGGGACACCGAGCAGGGGCCACTCTCAGACAAACTGGCCCTAACATGGGAACATACCAGAGCCGCAAACAAGCATTCAGTCCACACAGAGCTTTGTTACTGTTAAACCTCAGAAAAACCGAGACCTGAAATGTTCTTGAAGCAGCAGGCGCTCTACTGGTTTGAAAACGGTACTGCAGTCTAAATCAAAACAATGGTCTGTGGGTCCTTCAGCTTTTCTGATTGGACGATCAGCAATGCAGAGTTTTAGAACCAAAACGAAAAATATAAACAACAACAACTTGGCCATAATGTAAAATGTTTTTTTTGTTTGTTTGTTTTTTTTTTTTATAAATCTGCTGTACCACTGTTATCAGTAAAACTAATATTTGATTTAAACATGTTTACATCATATCTTGGGACACGTGGGTTATTTTTATGAAATATAAAAAATATATACTGCTCATAGCACCTTTTATTACTTTAGTATACTACGAGGTACATTAAGGTTTTTAACTAGGAGTGTAACGATACAGTAACTGTATCGATGTATCAATTTTTTTTTCCTATGATACAAGGAAAAAGGAAAAAAAAAAAAAAAAAAAAAAAAAAAACAACTACATGGGGTGCACGGTGGCAGAGCAGTTAGCGTTCTCGCCTCCCAGCAAGGAGGTCGTGGGTTCGAGCCCCAGGCCGACCAACACACCATCACACGAACTCTCTGGGTGGAGTCTGCATGTCCTACCGTGGGTTCTCTCCGGGTTCTCCGGCTTCCTCCCACCGTCCAAAGACATGCATGTGTTAGGGTGAATTGGTGACTCTAAATTGACCCTAGTGAATGAATGTGAGAGTGAATGGTTGTCTGTCTGTGTTTGTCTCTGTGTCAGCCCTGCGACAAGCTGGCCCCTGTCCAGGGTGTACCCCGCCTACGGCCCAAAGTTACTGGGATAGGCTCCAGTCACCCGCAACCCCTAACGGGAATAAGCGGTAGAAAATGAATGAATGAATGAATGAATACAACTACATCGATACACATGACCTTGTATCGAATCATATCATTTTCTGGGAAGTGAATATCGATACACATGAAGTATTGATCGATAATATTGGAAATATCAAAATTAGAAATTTTTATGTTAAAATAAAATTAGATATGGCTTTTTGGAGATCAATTTTGTGTTTTTAATTAAATATAATGTTATATTCAACTTTTCTTCACTCTCTGCCTGCTGAGAGTGAAGAAATGATTTTTGGCAATAAGTTGCTGTATCGATTGTCGATACGAAGGTGTTGAACTGTATCGAATTGTTCCAAATTAGCCAATTTTGTTCTTGTTGCAAAAACGTATCATTACACTCCTACTTTTAACTCACTGGCACACTCCGTTAGCCTAACGGCTGTGGCTAATGGTCGTCATGTTCTGAGGGTGAAAAAAGAAGCTGTGTAGCTAATAATCTTTTAGCAACAATGCTATCCACAAACACTGATATTTAGGTAAGTCTAACATAAAGTAATGTTAGACTTTCCTCCTAATGTCTCAGGCTGGGGCCATAGTTCATTTCATTTGCAAAAGAAGAAGAAGAAATCCTTTGTCATAAATTAAATTTATCACTTTAGTTATATAAATTGTTTTGTGATTAACAGATTATATAATGCAGTGTATCATAACCAGCTTCCAGCCCTCAGAAACCCCGCTGCCCCCTCCCCCCAGCTACCCAGCATGCCACAAGTCCAATACACAGAGATGATGACACATTAGGAAATGTGAACAGGAGTAGCATAAAAAAATAAAAACAGAACAGTACAGCGCACAGATCCACAATACACATCAGCAGTTACATAAACAATTATGGATCTGACAACATTACATTATTCCTTATATTATTCATCCAAATTCAGTCACTTTAATATTCATCTTTTTTTTCCTATCACTTATGTTGTATAATCACTGAAAGTGTTACAGATTTTTTAGTTGATTTAGGTCTTTCCTTGGTCACCTGTTGGTTCTGCTGAAGTCCTCGTTGTTGTTCAGTCCTCTGTGGGATTTTTGTCTTCATCCTGTTTCCATTTTAACAACAGTAAAGTCCCTCTGACGTCCAACACGACGACCACATTCAAACAAACCCACTTTCTCTTCCACAAGTCTTTGCTGTCCCCGCTCACAAATAAGGACAGAGCTGCTCACAATACATGTTATTATTCTGGTGTTTTATGGCAAAACTGGCAACATTTTGTTTTGGTTACAGGTTTGCTTATGTCCCATTCTTCGTTTCTCTGATTGGTTACTCCGCCTGTGATTGTTCCACCCATAAAAATGAAACTCAAACTAACTTCTTTGAGATAGTCTGACTTGTAACTAAGCACAACAGGGCTGAAACTGAGCATTATTTTGAAAATCGATTAATCTCAGAGTAAGTGCATGATGACCTGGTGGCCTTGAGGGCTGCACAATATATCACAAAATTATCGTTATCGCAATATCAGCAAACGCAATATCTGTATCGCAAGAATCTAAATATATCACAATAACGCTGTGGTCTTCATCTGACAGAGATTTACACTGAAGAAGCATTTTCCACCAGAGCCTTAAAAGAACATGTGTTGTGACTAAATAAAAATGTTTAAAAAGTCCAGTTTTAGTGGTAATTTAATTAATTTTGTCACAGCTTAGCCTTGTTTTATTCCTGGTTTAGTCCGTGTTAAGTTTTGATTTTGTCGCTGTTTTGACTTGTAAATACAGGAACTTACATTTTTGTGAAATGTAGTGAATTTAACTATGTTCAAAAAGTAGGCTCTATTTTCAAATATCGCAATAATATTATCGCAATTTTCAACATAGTTATCAAATATCGCATGTTTTCTCCATATCGTGCAGCCCTATTGGCCTCACAGTGTTTTAATGTTTCAGTTTAAAATTGATGATAAAACAGAAAACCACACCATCACGATTATTTCACAGATCTGTTATAATCGATTATTTGCATTGTTGTTGCAGCTCAACCTATTCACACACTTCATGATTTAAAAGTTTATATGTTACATTACTTAGAAGCAGGATACATTTCATGAGTTTTCCTCCCAAAAAAAGTTCTTCCCTCTTTTATTATTGCTTCGGTGATGAACTGAGCCGAACCGCAAGTCGTGTCTGTAACCGTATTAAAATAAACTTATTAGCGCTGATCACAATAAGTCCCAGCAGCCGCGTTCTCTCGCTTTATCTGCGCTCACAAACAAAACCAAATGAGTTTCCTCTGTACGGCCGCGCTGGTAAACACTGCACTTTTCCATATCAGATACATATTCATGGTGGGAGGAGCAGGGCTACATTAAATCTCTCATAAATAATAATAATAATAATAAAACGCAGATGATAAGGTCCACATTTCCACAGCTGTGAATAAACTGTTTTCATAAAGAATTACTTAAAGGGGCTCTATTATGAGGGCTTGGAAGCAGAGGGGCGTATGAGCCAAAATACACAGATATGCCTTTTGAAAAGTAACATTTTTCCAATAAACGTACATAAAACTTGGCTGAATGTGTGCAGACAGTTTCATCTTTGAATACACACAGCTGCTCTCACAAGGCTCTTTATATTCTATGCAAAAAAGCAATGCATCAAATAAACTGATGCTATTTTTTTTTTTAAACTAGTATTAACTCATTTTATTTTCAGTACATCGGGAACATAAACCCTCAATGCAATTCTGCAGTCTCCTTATCTACTAAGCTTTTAATAAAAGAAGAATATGTAATATATATTGTGTGTTTCTGCCTGAGTTTATACTTTACCAGGGGCGTATGGTGGTAATGAGGGGTCCCAGGGCAAGTTTTCAGAATGGGCCCCCAAGTTATGAAGTACAAATGATACGTTTAGTCATAAAAAAAAAGTGCACTGTAATTTCTGAAAGTCGACTAATACTTTCCTTTAAAATATTCAAATGTTACTGCCACAAAAAAAAAAAACTTTGTAAATTGTGAAGAAATTATACTTAGCATACATTTTAAATCTTTTTTTTAATCATTAGAAAAGCTTGTTATTAAATGGAGTCATTCTTGCTGTGTAATTTATAGCCCAAAATGAAAATAATCCACTAAAATTTACTATAATTAAGGACTCTCAATGGGACCCCCTCATGTCCGGGGCCCCTGTGCAGCTTCACTGCCTGATGTTACGCCCCTGTACTTTACACAGTTTTGTAAATACACACAACAGAAACACTGTTTTTATTTCTGTATATTTTGTAGATTTAGATTAGTACATTCATATCTCATTTTATTTTATTTTATTCTGCCTGTTTCTCAAAATACGAACCCTGAACCATATTAAAATAAACTTATTAGCTCTGATCACAATAAGTCCCTCCAGCTGCATCCAGGGGCGGTTCTCGGGGGTGGCCAGTGTACCTGTGCCCCCTGGTGGCCACCCCTCTGAAGACTCCTAAATGCCTCATGAAACTCACATTAGATTTAAAAAGTAAATTTGTTGTTTCAAAAATGATTCTAGCATTATAAGAGCATTATCATGTTTACAAAGAAGTACCAGAGTTATTTTTAAAATAAGTCCCAGTCGTTTACATCAAAATGTCTCATGTACATCCTGAAGTGCAGGATTTTTTTTATATTTTGTGTGTGTGTGGGGGGGGGGGGACTTTAGCTAATTAGACCTCGTAAATCAGAAGGTACCTGCTGCGTGTTCTTTTGTCCAAAGTGACTCTGAGGACTTGGAAGATTTATTTCAAAATGCTGCCCAGATTTATTATCAGTTTGACAGGATTCAAAAATAATGCAAAAAGCAAATTATACTGGTAAATAAAAATAACAGAATTGAATCTCGAGAAGGGAGAAATTGTTGACGTAGCACCGGCAGCGTCTAAGAACCTCATAAAGAGAGAACTCCTCCAGTCTTGGGATGACCCTGAGTGCTCTCGTTCAAAGTTTTCACACAGCTTTTATAGTAAAAGGAAAGTACAAGAATGACAAATTTATGACTAAGGTCCATTCTATACATATCTTGTGGTTTTGGAACATTAAGTCTGTTCTGTTCTCAACAGAGTGGATACCGGACACTGGCCTGATAACATAAATGTGGTTTTGTGTCCAGCTGCCCCACACAGAAACAGAATGGACCATGAACAGCACTAACAACTGGAGAGGCTCCAGCTGTCGGCTAAAACAAAACTTATCTAAAACCAGATACACATTAAAACTCAGCATGAACTGTCAAAGCTAAGGAGATGAGACACAGTAACTATCTTTAAGCAAAAACACATCAGTACATTCTCTCTGAATCATGAGTTTAATGATTAAATTGATATCTAAAGATGAATACGTGGGGAGACATAATCTAAGAACTTTATTGATCACACACAGGGCCTAAACTAGGACAGATTATATGTGACACTTCAGCAAACTTAAATTTAACTTGATGATTTTATCTGATAACAATCCCTCCTTGAACAGGGCAAATGTCCTGTTCACCGCCGGCAAAAAGGCTGGTCCCAGAGTGGCCCCCCAGTTTTTTTTTTTGTCTTTTTTTTAATATGGGACAGCGTGTATTAATGAACAGCAGCTAGTGCCGTAAATACACCGGATTATAGCTCAGAGCTAATTTCCATCCGTAGTCTCCACTCACTCACTCACATTCACAGAGGCTTCCTGGTGTTCCCCAGCGGTCTCCCATCCAGGAACTGACCAGGCCCTGCCCTGCTTAGCTTCCGAGGTCTGACAGGATTGGGCATCCACAAGGCGGGATGGTGGTCTGGAACCAGCCCTGGCTGCTCGCTTTCTCGCCGCTCACAAACAAAACCAAATGAGTTTCTTCTGTCTGTCCGCTCATAAACGTCGCACTTTTCCATATTCAGACACAGATTATTGACATTGGGTGGGGCGGGGGACGCGGGGCCCCTCGTTGAGCACCCTCTCCACTGCTAACGAATCATCCCCCTTGATAACCATGAATTCACCAATTAAGATCCTCGTGTCGCCGCTAAATTATGTGCATTTTTAAGCAGCGCTTTAGCCACAGAGCCACTCGCGCTGCCTCCATGCTCGTGAATGTAGCAGTAATTAAGATAATTAGAGCTTTTGATGTGGGACGTATAATCCCCGCGCCGCTCTGTGGAGGAGATGCTAAAAAGTTGTAATGAATTTCTTTGATCTTTGTTCGCTGTCGTTAACCCAGCGAGCGATGGCTGAGCTTTCTGAGCTCGCTGTGGTGATCCCAGCGCTGGCGTTTGGGGGAAATGGCTTCATTTTGCAGAATTAAAAATCTTCTTCAAATGTCCTGGAAATGAGTGAATGAACCAACGGAAAAGTTTAGTTCAAGTCATGGCTCTCTCCTCTGTGTATTTTGTATCCATAACATTGATGTTGTATTCCCAGTCTTTGTAAAAGTATTTGTGACAGTTGTTTTAGGTAAATGTACACCTAAATATTAAAAATATTAAATGTTATTAATACTTCTACTACAGTACTATTGCCTCTATTACTAGTACTACTATTACTCCTACAACTACTACTACTACTGCCATACTACTGCTATTGCTACAACTTTTACTCAGTGGTGGACAGTAACTAGATACTTTCACTCAAGTAGTTTACTTAACAAATTCTTTTGAAGAAGTACTTTCTGAGTATATTTTCTAAAACATAATTTTAATTTTACTTGAGCCAATTTTGTTTTTTGTACTTTTACTTGAGTAAAACTTAAAATTCTTTAAGAGTTAAAAGTAGTTTGGTAACACTTTATTTTAAGGTCCACCAATAACTAAGTGCTAATTAGCATGCTAGTTAGCGGTTAATTAGCACCTATTTGTCTCTTATTCTGTGTGACCATATTCTACAGCTAATTACCAACTAACTAACATTTTCCCCTTAATAAACTCATAATTACTGCTCATTAGTAGGAAGTAAGGAAGTTGTTGGACATAAATTATTATCTTAATAAGATTTTTGTGGCACTGTTCCCTAATAATCCCCAAAAAGTTTATTAAGATCATAATTTATGTCCAACAACTTCCTTACTTTTGACAAGTGAGCAGTAATTATGAGTTTATTAAGGGGAAAATGTTCGTTGCTAATTATTTGTCGAGTATGGTTACACAGAATAAGTGAATAATAGGTGCTTTATAATTACCAATAACTGCTAATAACCAGTAACTAGCATGCTAATTAGCACTTAGCTAATGGTTAATAGGTGGACCTTAAAATAAAGTGTTAGCAGTAGTTTTTGTCGTCTGTGGTGTAGTGGGCAGCATCTGAAGAAGAATTAAAAGATTTTGCAACAACATTCAAATGTACTTTCTACTTAAGTTAAAGGTATTAGGGAGGATCTTTATAAATTCATTTTTTGCAATATTTATTCAAACTACCTTCATTGCCCTGTATAAGGCTTATAAATCGGTGTATTAGAAAATATAATAATATTAATAAACTGTGGACTCTGTGGGACTTAAAAAACCTCATCCAATCGTTTTCATCATGAGTACGTTAACCATTGTTCCATGGACTCGCCATTCATTCCGACTTCCTGGTTTCGGCGATAGTGCGCGTTCTTGTGCCTGTGCATGCGTATACACTATGTTTATGTAGTCCGGCATTAGCGCCGCGTTAGCGTAGCGCGGACAGCCTGACTTCGAAGAGCACAATGGCTGAGGAAAACCGTGAACCGGGCGGTCACAAAAGGAAAACTGTTTTTGAAGTGAACCAGAGGAGGAGGAGAAAAACTGTAGAAGAGCAGAATAAAACCTGTGTAGTTTTTGGCGATTCCTTCAAAGGACGGCGTGCGCTGTAGGAACAGAAAGGGCTTCAGACGATGCATTGGTCGCCAAGTTTCTGCTGGACAGGTAACGTTTATCTTATCGTTTGAAAAAAATGCCTTTTTTCTTTATCTGTTGAACCTTTTCAACTGTACAGCAGTCAGTTTGCTAATGCTACCAACAGCAGGAGGACATATATTTTTGCTCACATTTAGGGACTGTGCATGTGACTGGGTCTGTGTGGGGAACTAGGTCAAAGGTCGCGCAAACAAACAATGCAGGTCTAGGTTTAGGTGAATCTCTGCTGATGCCGGCTGTAAACAAACACTCGTGTTCCAACGCTCGTGCACGTCGCTGTGGAGGAGTTCCTTGGAAAGGAACAGTGAAGGGCGGGGCCTGACGCATGCACATTATTCAAAAAAGGACAAACAGTCGCTGGTTTCTCAGCAGTCGAAAAAAATCCTCCCTTATATCTTTAATTTTAAACGTAATACTTTTTTACATTAACTACAATTTTTATTAGGTACTTTTACATCTACTTGAATAATATTACATTTGAAGTAACAGTACTTTTATATTAGTACTTCGTGCACTGCTTTGACTACTGCTACTGCAGGTATCCGTGCCTTTGTTAGAACCCAACCTATTGTTAGTATTTAATGGAATATTCAGGAAGTACTTTTACTGCGAGACTTGTTGAATCATTATTATCATTTCTTCAGAAGCCTGTTGTGTTGTACGTTTGTGGTCCCGGATGAAACCTTGCTCCTGAGAGATTACAAACTCGAGTAATGATGGTGATTCTACTTCAGAGACAGGATGTGTTCTGTTCCCAGGAGAGTAATCTTCTGAACGTGCATCAGGTCCACATTTCCTGGGATTTTGTCTCTGAACTCTTTTTCTAACCAAGCGCTCCGATGACAGCTGGTATTATGTGTCTTCTTTCAGATGGAATAGCAGTCTATTAGTGTGCACTCCTTTTTTTATTATTGTTTTTGCTAACAATAACTATTATTATTATTATTATTATTTATTTATTTATTTTTAAATTTTTTATTTTTTATTTTATTACCTTTTTTCTTTTTATTTATTTATTTTTTTTATTTTTATTTTTTTGGTTCTCTTTTTGACACAAACATATGAGAATAGATTTTTTTGTGTGTGTGTTTTTAATTCATTTTTGACTAAATTTGTAGACCAACAACCAATAGGAGCAGACCCCAGTCTATAGCAGCATCGAACTGGCCTATGTCTGGACATTTTCTATTTATAAATCTATAATAATTAATAAAACATAAATGATGATGTCCACTTTTCCGTAGCTGTGAATTAACAGCTTGCTTAAAGGGGCTATGCTATGCTTTTATTTATATTTTTAAACCAATCTCTCAGCCAGCATTTCATGTTTTACATCCTTTAAAAACATTATGTGACTAAAAGAAACAGGTAAAGAGTGCAGAGTGTTGTGGTCTTTTGTACATAATCAAAGAAAAAGAGCTTTTTACTTCCTTAAACTTTTTGTATGATTCTATTATACTACAAAATGAAACATATCTGTGAGGAATCAGTGGAAACAGAGGATAAATGAATGAGAGCAGACTGGATGCAGAGGGCTTATTGAGCGTTCTGAGCCCTCTGAAACGCAGCGCCAGAGAATACAGGATCACTCAAACAGGCGTGAATGAAACAAAACACAACTCCAGCTTAGTTTTTCTTTAGGGAACCACATTATAACGTGGGAGAAAGCTCGGAAAAGTCCATTTAGCCGAATATAGCCCCTTTAATGTCAGTTTAACCAAGTCTCCTTTGTGTCTAGCTCCTGGCATTTTATCTAAAAAGTTGTTGTAAACAGTAGCTGTGCATTAAATATGTATACAGTCGTTTTGGGGCCTCTCTGTTGTGCATATGTGAGTCCTGTTTGTTTGTCTCATAAATATATCATTAGTGCAAACAGACTGTGTGCACAAACTTCGGTCAGTGACAGCCACAAAACAGCCTTTAAGTTTCAGACATGAAAGAAACTCGCTCTGCTCTGCTCTGCTCTGTGCTTTTAGTCCCGAGTCCTCCCGTCTCTCTGAAATGTACTTATTAGCGTCCCCTACAAAGGATTGTGGGACATGACAGCTATTTTAAAGCAAAGAGTAGTATCTAGGAGATGATCTGAACGCATGGGGCTGCATAATGCACGCTGCGTATGTGGGCAAATCGAGACAGATAGAGCCGGAGGAGTAGAGAGAAGAGCGCTCCCCGGACTGGCTTTTATCAGACCTAAATGTGCCGAAATGAGCCGAGGGAAGAGGAGGCAGCCTGAGCGTGGTGCTGCCGCGGTCGGGACGCGCGTGTGTGTGTCGCAGGACGTCCCGCGGTTCCCTGACAGACGAGCTGATGATGGCTCTGATAATGTGGACCGGTCCCGGGGAGCGAGGCGTCAGTGGAGACTATCGCTGAGTCCTTATTATCAGGCCTGTCCCGGCGCAGAGACAGGCCTGTTAGGTATTCACAGAGTGTTTTTAAAAGGTGGAATAAATACACGTAGGGGGCTGAGGTTGAGGCGCGGTGTAACCTCTCCTGATGTGGACGTTTAACAGAGACAGTGTAGTGGGCCGTTACTCACCTGGGACACTCTATAACTCAAGAGTGACCTGTCTTTGTCTGCCATATCAGGTCAGTTTCATCCAAGTCATTCCTCTTTCACTCCTGTCACTGTATCTGTTTGTGCCTGAGGTGGCAGACATCTTGGACATTAGCCAGTAGTGGTATGGTATGGTATGGTATGGTATGATGAATAAAAAAGTTATGTTACTGTTACATCTAAGGCTGAAGTGAGCGCTGCTTAATTGTCCTCAAAGCACAATGTCTTTCAGTATGTCCCACTGAAAAGGTCGTCAGAAGAAAAGTACATTTTTGTAGATTTGAATCCTTTTGAATTGCACTTTTTTCATGTATTTTTGTTTTAAATTAAACTGCATCAAACAGAAAGTAGATGTTAATAGTTTCCTCTCTTGCTTGCTAAATGTGTTTCTTTTGTGTTGATTGTGACATTCTGACATTATTCTGTCTCTGTTCACTACATTTGATCAGTTGAAATGTAAAATATCTGTTTTATTTTGGTCGCAGCTTGTCATGTTGGGTGATGGTGGGTCCCAAAGCTAGACCAGTTGAGAACCACTGGCTTAGAGACTTTCACTCTCGCATTCTTTCACGATGGGACCTTTAGATTCACCAGTTCATTAGCAGTTTTGGTCCGGCAGTAGCTCAGTCCTCACAGACGTTCGCCCACCAGTGGAATCTGGTTCAGTCATTACAAATATAATATACATAATACACTGAATATCAGCTATTCCCAAAGTCACGAGTCCCCCTTAAATGACCAAAAATCCCACGCGGACCCCCAACAATACAACTCCCCTCTATTCAAAAGACTATGTCATGTTTTTTCCATATATTTCTATAAAAATGTTACAAAAAACACTGGCTGTTGGTTAAAAATTAGGAATGTAACGATACGTTTTTGCAACGATACAATATGTATCGATTAGAAGTGTTTCGATACAATTCAAGAACGATATTGGCTAATTTGGAACGATTCCATACAATTCAACAGCTTTTTATCGATAATTGATACAGCAACTTTTTGCCAAAAATCATAAAAGTTTACTCTCAAATGTAGCACCGCGGCCGGGGTTGATTATGTCCAGCAGACAGAGAGTGAAGAAAAGTTGAATATAACATTTTATTTAATTAAAAACACAAAATATATCTCCAAAAAGCCATATCTGGTTTTATTTTAACACACGAATTTCTAATTTAAATTTTTGTGATATTATCGATCGATACTTCATGTGTATTGATATTCACCTCCTAGAAAACGATACGATTCGATTCAAGGTCAAGTGTATCAATGTAGTTGTATCATAGGGAAAAAAATCGATACATCAATGCAGTTAATGTATCATTACACCCCTATTAAAAATAGTTTTAAAGTCATATTTTTAAACAAATATATAAGTGTAATTAATTTCAAACTCTATTTATTTTATGTACTTAATATAGACAGCCACAGGGGGCCCCCACACAGTACCTCCACGGACCTCCAGGGGACCCCCAGACCCCATTTTGGGAACCACTTCTGTATATAATAATAAAAAATATATATATTGGGAAAACTTCCAGTCATAAAGAGTGTGGTAAAGGAAATGTGCTTGTTTTTTTGTTTTTTGTTTTCATTGTTGTTCTAATTTCTCAGTGTGTTTATTTTGCTTAATTTTGCTCTGTATTGGCTGCTACCTTGGTCAGGTCTCTCTTGTAAAGGAGATTCTGAAACTCATTGGAACTTCCTGCTTAAATTAAAGGGTATAAATAATACAATAAATAAACAAACCAAGTATGTTTATTGATAAATTAGGACATCAACATAGAACTTTATGTAACTTAAATGGGCCTAAACCAGGACTAAAAAAACAACAAAACATGGATTAAACCAGGACCAAACCCAGACTTAATCACAAAATAATCAAGACTAAACAAGAACAAAAATCAAGGACTAAACCAGAAATAAAACTGGCTCTAAATACAAAACTAATCAGGACTCGAACGGCAAAAGACTCGGCTGTGTTCCATCAGGAGTACCTGTACCACAGTTTGAGAACCACTGAGCTAGTCCTCAAGTTCATTTATGATATGCACAAGTTAGAAAGTAGCTGTAAAAAATGTGTCTTATAAAAAAAGAAAAAAAAAGAAACTGGAAAATCTATATCGGGAAAACAAACTGAAATACAAACATATCTCTTGTATCTGTTTCCAGTGTTTTCATGCTTCAGATATTTCACTTTTTGCACAAATCACTGGAGCGTTCCCGTTGTCTGTCAACATTTTCTAAACTTCTGCTAAAACTCCTCTGCGTCTGGAGCTAAACGCTTTGAGAAAATTTCAAACAAACTGAAACTCAGTGAAGCGCTCACATTTTCACGCCGCCCTGATCCAATCGATCGGAAACTTCTCTCTGCTTCTTAAATGCTCCTCGCTGAGCTGCTGTTTATGGCTCCCCTCCCTCGACCTCTGACCTCTCACCACACGGGGGCCTGGATCCTGATTAGACCCAGTTCTGGTCCCGGGTCCGATCCGCTGCCGTCTGCCAGAGGAGTAATGAGGGCCGTCCTGCCACAGAGGGTTTCCCTAAACAGAGGCCGCATTAAAAATTCACACAACGCCAACTCCAACTTTTTCCTCTCCGAATCAATTGTAATTTTGCTCTCTCAGAGTCGATATCCTCCTAGGCTTTTTTTTTTCCATTCTGCTGCCAGAGCTAACTCACTAACAGTCTGTGCTTATGGGGAGATTGTATTGAATTTGATGCAATGTGTCAAGATGCACAGTTAACGTGTCAAGCCTGGGCTAAATTGGAAGCAGTTTTGGAGACATAAAGCTCAGAACACTCGGGCTTCACGGAGGTGCAGAGAGTAACCAAAT
This sequence comes from Bostrychus sinensis, assembly GCA_020698575.1. Lineage (NCBI taxonomy): Eukaryota > Metazoa > Chordata > Actinopteri > Gobiiformes > Eleotridae > Bostrychus > Bostrychus sinensis. Next base: position 3,939,227 of record CM036251.1, read on the forward strand.
ATGGAAGAGTATTGGTACTTCAAAGTGTTATTACTCAAGTAGAAGTAAAAAGTTTTGTTTTAAATTGTAAATGTGGAGCATTTTGGAAACTTTCTTGTTTGTAAAATGCGCGATACAAATAAAGTGGATAAACAAAGACCACTCTGTGCTGTTTGAAGGCATTACAGAGATAAACTGGCTTATTTCTCTGTGATTTTTTGTGTTTTTACGGTTGGCTGAGTCTCCACTGTCAGTATTTAAGCTGCTCTGGACGTGGCAGTAGCTTTAGCCACAACACAGTGCACACAGCAGCACTTCCCTAACTTTATTTTCTTGTGTACTCGCTGGGCTTTTGTGCCACACCACAAGCACTACTCACTCAGGCATGTTATAAATAGGGCTGCACAATATATCGCAAAATTATCGTTATCGCAATATCAGCAAATGCAATACCTGTATCGCAAGAATCTAAATATATCGCAATAACGCTGTGGTCTTCCATCTGACAGAGATTTACACTGAAGAATCATTTTCCACCAGAGCCTTAAAAGAACATGTGTTGTGACTAAATAAAAATGTTTAAAAAGTCCAGTTTTAGTGGTAATTTAATTAATTTAGTCACAGCTTAGCCTTGTTTTATTCCTGGTTTAGTCTGTGTTAAGTTTTGATTTTGTCGCTGTTTTGACTTGTAAATACAGGAACTTACATTTTTGTTTGAAAAGTAGGCTCTATTTTCAAATATCTCAATAATATCGTTATCGTAATTTTCAACATAGTTATCGAATATCGCATGTTTCCTCCATATCGGGCAGCCCTAATAAAAGGTTTGTGGCGATAAGACTACTCTTTGAAATACAATTTATTGCTTGTATTGACCGCCGGTGCAGAAAGACAGGTCTTTAGTGATGATTTAAAAATGTCTCGAGACAGCGCAGCTCTAATGTTTAAAGGGCAAAGGCTCTGTCGCCTCTGGTGTTGTTGGGACGTTTAAAAGCAGCCGGTTTGTGGAGTTCATCGCTCTAGTGGGAACATAAGGAGACAATGTTCAGTAAGCCAGGGCCAGAACATTGAAACATTTACAAACAAACACATTTACAAATATCTTAAAACGTATTCTGTAGCGGAGATGGAGCCAGTGCAGCGGGAGTACAGTACATATCTGTATCTAACCAATCACACAAACACTGCTTACGTCAGGTAAAATGGTTGCTTTGTGGTCAGATATAAAACACATCCATAACTGTCTGTGTTTCCTCTTCATTTGTCAAACCAGCAGGGGTTCAGAGGCAAACATATTGCCCTGAGCAGGACAAGATGTATTTTAGATTACTCTCTCTCTCACAAGAAAACCCTGCTATGCTTAACAAATACAGTTTATTGCCTTTTCCTGTTTGCGTATTAGCCTTTGTGTAACTTTAGAAACCTTTTAGTAAACCGTTATAAATTACACTAATCAGGCATAACATTATGACCACTGAGAGGAGAAGTGAATAACACAGATTATCTCCTCATCATGTCACCTGTGAGTGGGTGGGATATACCAGGCAGCAAGTTAACATTTTGTCCACAAAGTTAATGTGTTGGAAGCAGGAAAAATTGGCAAATGTAAGGATTTGAGTGAGTCTGACAAGGGCCAAATCTGTGGAGGTGAACATTCAAACTTCTGCAGCTCAGACTGATGACGAAGTTAAAGCTGGTTCTGAGAAAGGAGTCAGAATACACAGGGCAGAGCAGTTTGTTGGGGCTGGTGGTCATAATGTTATGGCTGACCGTTGAATGTTTCCAAGATCAATTTCTACACCGGTGTTTCCCAACCAGGGTTACGGGACCCCTAGGGGTACATGAGCACACTGCAGGGGGTACGTGGAGTGGAATTTGTAGAACCTTTTCAGAACCACTTTGGCTTTCAGAGACTAAACTGAACCTAAGTCTGGACCAACCCAGGACTGTGCTGAAGGATAAAACAGGGATTAACAGAAGAATGCATCACTAAAGAAGGACAAGGACAAGAAGGACTAAACTTGAACTAAAGGACTAAATCAGGTTTAAACCAGGACTAAACCACGAAAAAAACAGGTCTAAAACCAGGACTGAACCATGAAAAAACAGGTCTAAAACTGAGACTAAACCAGGTCTAAAACCAGAACTAAACCACGACAAAACAGGTCTAAAACCAGGACTAAACCAGGTCTAAAACCAGGACTGAACCATGGAAAAACAGGTCTAAAACCAAGACTAAACCAGGTCTAAAACTAGAACTAAACCACGACAAAACAGGTCTAAAACCGGAATTAAACCAGGTCTAAAACCACAACTAAACCATGAAAAAACAGGTCTAAAACCAGGACTAAACCAGGTCTAAAACCAGAACTAAACCACGACAAAACAGGCCTAGAACTGGGACTAAACCAGATCTAAATCTAGAACTAAATCTGGAAAAAAGAGGTCTAAACCAAGTCAAACTAGGACTAAACCAGGCACTAAACCACATCTAAAACCAGAACTAAACTAAAACTATACTAAGCTGGGTCTAAACCACGACTAATAGTTGTCCTGGGGTTACATAAAATCAAAGGTTAGGAACCACTGATCTAAACCAGCCACAGCCTCCTAAAAACTCCTTTCCTGTTATTTTCACACTGTGTCCCTTCTAACTCGCCCGTCCTGCTGTGTTGTTTGTCTGTGCTGAGGTTGTGACCTGTCCCGGAGCCCTGCGCTCTCCTCTCTGTCCACTGCATGTTTTTCGTGGCCTTTGCATCAAGACTGGGTCAGTCCTGTCAGTGGCTGCTATTACATCCAGCACCCAGCAAACAGCACCCAGCAAACAGCACCCAGCATACAGCACCCAGCATACAGCACCCAGCAAACAGCATACAGCACCCAGCATACAGCACCCAGCATACAGCACCCAGCATACAGCAAACAGCACCCAGCATACAGTACCCAGCATACAGCACCCAGCATACAGCACCCAGCAAACAGCACCCAGCATACAGTACCCAGCATACAGCATACAGTACCCAGCAAACAGCACCCAGCATACAGCACCCAGCAAACAGCACCCAGCATACAGCACCCAGCAAACAGCACCCAGCATACAGCACCCAGCAAACAGCACCCAGCGTACAGCACCCAGCATACAGCAAACAGCACCCAGCATACAGCACCCAGCATACAGCATACAGTACCCAGCAAACAGCACCCAGCATACAGCACCCAGCAAACAGCAGCACCTAGAGTCCCAAAAACCAGCCTCCCCCTCTCCTTATCCTCTTTCTCTTCTCCCTTTCTCCTTTCTTCTCTCTCCTCTCTTTCTTCTCTCTCCTCTCTTTCTTCTCTCTCCTCTCTCTCTCCTCTCTCTTTCTCCTCTCTTTTCTTCTTTCTCCTCTCTCTTTCTCCTCTCTTTCTTCTCTCTCCTCTCTCTCTTTCTCCTCTCTCCTCTCTTTCTCCTCTCTCTTTTCTTCTGTCTCCTCTCTCTTTCTCCTCTCTCCTCTCTTTCTCCTCTCTCCTCTCTTTCTCCTCTCTTTCTCCTCTCTCTTGGGTTTTCTGTCAAATTTCCGTCTGCAGATTGTGTTTCAGGTGAAGGTGAACTGCGCGGCTTCATAAATCCATAATTGCAGAGGCATATTTTGTAAAATGGAAGGAGACGGGAGACGTTTTTGAGTGACTTTGGTGTCAACAAAAGTTCATTTCTCAGTCTCTGGATGAGTAATGGATTTTTACCTCGATGACAAAGAGGTTAGTAAAAGTACGTAGTTAGTAATAATAGTACTAGCAGTAGTAGTGATAGTAATTGTAGTATTTGTAGCATAAGCAGCAGTAGTGATAGTAAATAAGTGGTGGCAAAGGGAGTATTAATAGTAGTAATAGTTGTAGCAGTAGTGATCGTAGTAGTAGTAATAATATTAGTAATTGTGGTAATAGCAGAAGTAATAATAATGCCAGTAGCAGCAGTGATACTAATCATAGTAGTGGTAATAGTAATAATAGTAGTAGTACTATTTGTAGTAGTAGCAGTGACAGTAGTTTTAAGTTATAAGCAGTAATGGTAATAGTTGTTGTAGTAGTAATATTTGTTGTAGCATTAGTGGTAGCAGTACAAGTAGTAGTAGTTGCAATAGTAGTAGTAGTAGTAGTAGTAGTAGTAGTATCAGCTGTTGTAGTACTAATAGTAGTATTAGAATTATTAGCTCTAGTAGTAGTGGTGCCAGCTGCAGAAGTATTAGTAGTAAAAGCTGCAGTAGTATTAGTAGTAGTAGTAGTAGTAGTATTAGTAGTAGTAGTAGTAACTTCCATCTCCTTTCGTTTGTATTGGTCTGGGCCATATTCAGTAAAACATATTCAGTAAAACATATTTAGTAAAATGGCAGGAGACGTTTTTTGTGCCGAGGACAAAGTGGCGTAGAAAATGTCCAGGTGTAGCTCTCGAGTCGTAATCACTAAATTGCAGCTCAAATGAGTCGCCTGGTGCTTTTGTGTCATTTTCGGCCGGATGTGGCGGTGGTGGAAAATTGCCCCGCTCCTCTCTCACCTGGGCCGGGGTGCGTAGGTTTCCGCGGAGGACGCTCTGACCCGGCGGAAATGACAGGAAATGGAGGTTTATTTGACATTTTTCAGCTGGAGTAGCACAGAGGCAGGAGCTTTAAAAACATCGAAGTGGATCAGTAATCAATAAACTGTATGTGTGGTGTTTTTAGAGCACAGAAAAACAGCCACAGTATCGACCAAAGTGTGTTTTTGTCAACTGAATGTACAGGAAAGATTTGTTGGTATGAAGGGTGCTCCAGTTGTGGGTAAAATATCGGTAAAATGGACTGATCAGAAGGGCCGATCGAATTACCGTATTTTCCGGACTATAAGTGGCTCCGGAGTATAAGTCGCACTAGCCAAAAAATACATAATGAAGAAGAAAAAAATGTCGCACTGGACTATAAGTTGCATTTTTTGGGGGAAATTTATTTTACAAATTCGACACCAAGAACAGACATTTCATGTTGAAATGCAAGTTATAGTAATAATAGAATAGAGAACAACAGCTGAATAGGTGTGCGCTATGCTAACGTAACACATTGATGGTTATTCAGCTACATGAAGCATAAACAACGAACTGAATAGGTGTCTCGTATGTTAACGTAATATATTAACAGTTATTCACATAACTATAGCATAAAGAACATAATATAACAAGTTCACCAAACTCACCATCTCACTCCTAATCACTAAATCCTTTAAATTCTTCATCCTCCGCTCTTTCTCAGTTGTCTTTATAGCCTAAGTTGTTGGTGGTAATGTTTACATTTTAAATTGTCAGTGGTACAGGTGCAGCAGATGCTGGTACACAAGCCTAGAGCGCCCTCTAACCAACACCTGAAATATTTTAATATATAAGTCACACCTGAGTATACGCCGCACCCCTAACCAGACTATGGAAAAAGTGTGACTTATAGGCTGGAAAATATGGTACAACAAACACATTAAAGGCCAATAATGCAACAAAACTGCTTCTAAAACAAAAATAAGTAGAATTTTGTTGTACTTTTACATTTGACTACAGTATTTTTCTAGTGGAAAAAATAATAGCCTGCATACATTACATTACTACATTGAAGACCATGTGATCGGTATCAGCCATGATCAGTATCGGCCGATATAGAGCTGAGGTGTGTTGTTTAAAATAAGGATTAAATTGCTGTATATTAATAATTCCATCTTCAAAGGTTGTTGCCATTCCTGTCGCTCTGCTTTACGACAGAGATTCACTTTTATCCAACGCTGAGAACTGCACAGATGAACTTAGTCAGTTTAGTTTTAGTTTAAGTTTACTATTATTTATTATTTACCTTCCTGCAGCGGGACCTTGGTAAACTGTACATTTTTTACCCAGGGGCCACTGCAGGAAATGGCCTTCAAAAAGCCTGGAATGTGCATGAGAGAGCCTGATCCAGTGAGCTCAGGGGCCCAACACGATGGTTTATCCAAAGGGCCCAGAATTTCATGCGATGTTCATGCCGAGAACTAAATGTGATTTAACAATTTTCCCCCTAAAACAAGAAAGAAAATAAACAGCGATGGCCTGGTGCAGTTGATTAAAATGCTTTACCTCCTCCCCTCCTCTAGAGGGCGAAACTCAGACGTTACACACCACATGACTGCCTCAGGTTTGGTTTCATTCATCAGTAACAGCGACAAAGCTTTAGAATTTTCAGATTTTGATCCTGAGACCCGATCCTTTTTTTTTTTTTTTACGGTCTTGGTCTCGGTCTCGGTCTTGGCTGCAGTTTTGCTCGGTCTTGGTCTTGGTCTCGAATCCAGTTTTACTCGAACTTTGTCTTGGTCTTATTTCTTGGTCTCAGTCTCAGCTGCAGTTTTACTCGGTCTTGGTCTTGATCTTAGTCTTGGTCTCAGTCTCGGTCTTGGCTGCAGTTTTACTGGGTCTTGGTCTTGGTCTTAGTCTTGGTCTCAGTCTCGGTCTTGGCTGCAGTTTTGCTCGGTCTTGGTCTTGGTCTCGAATCCAGTTTTACTCGAACTTGGTCTTGGTCTTATTTCTTGGTCTCGGTCTCAGCTGCAGTTTTACTCGGTCTTGGTCTTGGTCTTGGCTGCAGTTTTACTCGGTCTTGGTCTTGGTCTTGGCTGCAGTTTTACTCGGTCTTGGTCTTAGTCTTGGTCTTGGTCTTGGTCTTGGCTGCAGTTTTACTCGGTCTTGGTCTTGATCTTAGTCTTGGTCTCAGTCTCGGTCTTGGCTGCAGTTTTACTGGGTCTTGGTCTTGGTCTTAGTCTTGGTCTCAGTCTCGGTCTTGGCTGCAGTTTTGCTCGGTCTTGGTCTTGGTCTCGAATCCAGTTTTACTCGAACTTGGTCTTGGTCTTATTTCTTGGGTCTGGTCTTGGTCTTGGTCTTGGCTGCAGTTTTACTCGGTCTTGGTCTTGATCTTAGTCTTGGTCTCAGTCTCGGTCTTGGCTGCAGTTTTACTGGGTCTTGGTCTTGGTCTTAGTCTTGGTCTCGTTCTCGGTCTTGGCTGCAGTTTTTCTCGGTCTTGGTCTTGGTCTCGTTCTCGGTCGTGGCTGCAGTTTTACTCGGTCTTGGTCTTGGTCTTGGTCTCGTTCTCGGTCTTGGCTGCAGTTTTACTCGGTCTTGTTCTTGGTCTTAGTCTTGGTCTCAGTCTCGGTCTTGGCTGCAGTTTTACTCGGTCTTGGTCTTAGTCTTGGTTTCAGTCTCGGTCTTGGCTGCAGTTTTACTTGGTCTTGGTCTTGGTCTTGGTTTGAATCCAGTTTTACTTGTTCTTGGTCTTGGTCTTAGAAACCAAACATTATGGAAAATGCTATTCTTCATTATTTAGAACTAATTTATTCTCCGCATTAGAAAAACAGGGAAAAATCAGTTTGCATGAGTTCATTAAAACAATGATTAATTTAAATTTTTACTTTTCACCTTTAGTTCCCAGGGTTTGGTTTGACCTGGTCTTGGTCTCGGTCTCGGTCTCCGCATTAGTTCCCAGGGTTTGGTTTTTGACCTGGTCTTGGTTCCGGTCTCTGTCTCTGCCTTGTCTTCGCTGGATTATTACGTTCTTAACTTCAACGCTAACACAAAGTAAACATTGCTCACTTTTTTTATCATTGTTCTTCTTTACCGTTCACTTTTACAGTCAGTATTTCTTCCTTAACAACACACAAACAGAAACGTAACCTGCCTGAGGATGCAGAGGATAAATAAGTCTGGTTAGAGAGTGACTCACCGCAGGTCAGCCGTGTTTTTGAGTTCAGAGTGAGACTCGGCTGAAAGCTTCTGTGTCACGACCGCTGCAGGCACATGTTCCAGGAAACCATTTCACAACCTGCTAAAAGTCAAGGATTTTGATAAATGCGCTCGGTAATTGCGCCGTCTTGCTCTTTCAAATGGATTTTCCAAGACCTGAATTACAGCCGCACTCAGAGCGATGTCAGCGCGTCGCTCTACTGTCACCGGCACAAAACGTTCTTTGGAATAAGAGCTTCCATCAAAAACACGCAGCTCCTGTCCATTTTCTATTTAGCCCTTTATGTTTAAGGTGATTCTCAACTGGTGGGTCAGAATCCAAGAATGGGTCGTAGGTTTCAACGTTGATTTTGTTTGAAACCTAATTATAAAATGGTGGAAACATGTTTTAAACTTTCCATTTGGCTTTTTTTAGTGCATTGCTCTTATTTGGTGTCTTATTATTATTATTTTATAGACCCTTTTCACGTGACGTCAGACAACTTCCGTTTTGAGACGATGGGATGTTTCTTCAGTTCCGGTGCCGCGCTTCTCCCATAAGAAATTCACCCAGACTTTTTAAAAAAAACCTGTAGTGCCACCATGAGGAGAGGAGTGGCAACACAGATGTTTATTTGAATTATTTATTGCACAGAGAAGTTAAAGCTTTTCAACATTAATCAACAGCACAGCGGCGTGAGGTAGTAATTCAGATTGGGCCCTTAAATTATAACGTTCAATTCGACAAATATTTTCTTTAAAATAGTGCCACAAAATAATCAAATAAAAATAATTTTATTTTTTGTTCATAACTAAACTTAAAGTATTGTAAGCATTAGGTGACTATTGTGGATAAAAAGAAGAAAAAATAATAAAATAATAATAATTTATAGTCCAGACTGTCCACAATTCACTAACACTGACTATAATAGATCCTTTTCACGTGATGTCAGAAAACTTCCGTTTTGAGACGATGGGATGTTTCTTCAGTTCCGGTGCCGCGCTTCTCCCATAAGAAATTCACCCAGACTTTTTTAAAATTGCCGTTTACAAGTTTACACAATACACAGCGATTTTCAAATGAATATTTACCCACAAAACGTTCAAAACTTGCGAAAGGATATTAATTCTTCAACGAAGGATACTTGGATTATGAAGTGAGTGCTTTGTTATGTAGCTAGATAGCGTTAGCAACATGGCTAAGTGATAGAGCTGCGCTGTAAAACAGTGTTAGATCATGTCATGATCTGAGTTTATCTGAATATTTGACAATCTGCTTATCAGGAAATACCACTGGATAGTACTACAGTATATTTTCATTTAGTAAAGCTCTGTGCTCGAACACTGACTCTGCTGTAGTGATCAGTCTGGGACAAAATAATAGACTTTTCACATCTAATTAGAAGTTCATTGCAGTACTATGCAGTGAGCCTTTCAGACGAGCAGATTGTCATTCATTTAGATCGTAACATAATCTAATATTGTTTTATCGCACACCCGTTAGACCTATTGCTAACGCTACAGCATTAACAACTACTAGCTTTAGCTACAAGACAAAACACTTACCTTCATAATCAAATAAGTACCCCTCAATGAAAAATGTTAGGGATACACCGATACCGATACCAGTATCGGGTATCGGTACCGATACCATGTCCAAGTACTCGTACTCGTATTCATAAAAGTGGCCCGATACCAACAACCGATACCACTACAGCGCTGTCATGTGACCTTCCTCTCTCAGCTGAGGAGTGAGAAACCTGTGGTTGGATTTCAAAGTGAACTGTTTGGAGATAAAAGCAAAGCTGAGCTTACATTCTGCTCAACCAGACTTATCCCAAATCATACGTGAGTTTTAAAACTTAAGCTGTTGTCCTTTTGTTGTCCTTGTTGTCCCGAAAATTATATAAGCACGAAGCAGTTGTTGTCTGATAAAGCTTAAGAAGTACCGTTGCTAATTGTGTTAGCTGCTGTGTTAGCTGCTGTATGTCTTGGCGAATCTCCGCTGGTTATGCGCAGATGCTCAGCCTGTCTTTAAAATAATTTTAGCGACTGAATAGAGGAGAATCTAAGCTTTAAAATGAGGTATAACATGTCCATATTGAGCAAAGTTTAGCCGTGGTTAGTTGTGTTCAAACCACTCTGTTGTAAAAATAACTTAGCATCGCAGAGCGGGGATAGACGGCAAAAAGACGACACGGTATGGGATGATTGAGATATAGTAGTGTGACTGTATAAACTATAAAGTAACCCCTATATAAGTACTCGTATCGGTACTCGGTATCGGCGAGTACTCAAATGGAAGTACTCGTACTCGTATCGGTTTGAAAAAAAGTGGTATCGGTGCATCCCTAAAAAATGTATATCCCTTTTCGAGTTTCTGTACATCATGTAGCCTTATATTTGGCCAATTTTTAAGACTCAGAGTAAATTCCTTACTGGCGAGCAGCAGCACTGGAAATGAAGATACATCCCATCGTCTCAAAACGGAAGTTGTCTGACGTCATCGTGAAAAGGGTCTATTAGGGACTAGTGAAGCTAAATAAGAGCAATATTTGTTTGTGTTGTATATAATCTTCTATGTTCTCTTTGTTTATAAAATGTGATATATAAATTATTATAAGCTTTATTTAGACAGGGAAGACCAATTGAGAGTCCAGCTCTCTTTACAATGGTGACCTGTAAATAAATACTTCATACAGTTAAGGATATGAATTGCACAAATTCATAAAATACGAATAGTGTTATAAAAAAGGCAATAAAATAAAATGACATAAAAGATATAAAACATTAATAAAAAATAAATCAATTAAAACAGGCACACAATTTAAAAGAGGGGAAAAAATGTATATAAATAAAGTTGATTGGATTTGTATATTATTTGGCTTTTAGGCTTTACACCAGATGCTCTTCCCTCTCCATTTATCCAGGCTTGGGACTCACAGAAAATGACACAGGCTCGTGACCCCTTGTGGCTGGATTACATCATTAAAACGTATTATTATTATTAATTAGATAGAACTAGAATCAATAGGAGATTGTAGACCTCCACCAAGGCATTAGCCTGGGGAGCCAGCCTCTCCTACTTTCTTTTCCAAAGCAGGACGGTCTGGTTCCTCAGTAATAGTGAAGCATTTCTCTCCAGTCGATTTGGAACTGGCCTATCACAGACGTAATTCTGCGGCGCGTCTTATCGCTGCAGAAGCTAACCCAGGTACGGACGGTTTCTGAGCGAATTTAAAAACTTCTCTGAGCTGATTAATGACGTTTAGTTCTTTCCTTCATCTCCTGTTGGTTCTGCTGAAGTCCTCGTTGTTGTTCAGTCCTCTGTGAGATTGTTTTTTCTTCGTCTTGTTGTCATTTTAACAACAGTAAAGTCCATCTGACTTAACGACCATTGACTTTTTCCACAAGTCTTTGTACAACTGGTTTTTGCTGCTGCTCTCGTTCAGAAATAAGCACAGAGCTGCTCACAACGCGCTGTATTTTGACGTTTTATGACAAAAACAGCAAACCGCCATGTTTGTTTGGGTCGGCGGTGCTCTGCTTACGTCCTGCCCTTTGTTTCTCTGATTGGTTACTAAATATTAATTGGTAAATTAAATATAATTGAAGGGTTACCAGATTAACTTCTCTGTATACCAAAGATTGGATCCTCTAAGTCTGGGGTAAATGCTCTATCCATCAAGTCAGCCTTTCCCAAAGTCAAGACTGTCGTGGCCCCCTTAAATTTCAAAAAATCCCACACGGACCCCAAACGATAAAATTACACTACAAAAAATCTATATCTAACATTAGTTAAAATGACTTGAATTCATATTATTAACCTTGATTTTTACTTATTTCAAGTAAAATTATCTCCCAATGGGGTAAGTGGAATTTTCTTACCCCATTGGCAGATAATTTAGCTTGAAATAAATAAAAATGGCTTAAAATTAAGAGAAGTAATTTGAAACAAGTCAAATAATCTAGCCTAGTAAGTAAATAAATCTAATCTAGTAAAAAATTACTAAAATCAAGGTTAATAATCTGAATTCAGGTCATTTTAACTAATGCTAGATATTGATTTTTTGCAGTGTGTCATGTTTTTCTCCATATATTTTTTATAAAAAACATTACAAAAACTACTTTGTAGTTTGTTTTAAAGTAATATTTTAAAATAAGTATATAACTGTAATAAATTTCAAAATAGATTTTTTTCTATGTCCTTAATGTTTTTAGATACTTCATTTTTTCATTGCCTAATTGTATTTTTATATTTTTGAATGTTTTATTTGTTGTTTTGGACCAAAACCTGTGTGTCTGAAATAAAGAATGAATGTAAACTGAAACTGAATTGAAATAAAGAAAACCTCTGGGGGCCCCCCTGCAGTACCTTCGCGGACCCCCTGGGGGCCTCGGACCCCACTTTGGGAACCCCTGCATTAAGTCATTGAAGCTCTGATAGCTTACAATGGTAAAGAATCCAATTAAACGAGTATCTTTGTCCCTGTCTTCCAAAGCTACAGAACACTTTAGAGCTAATTAATTCTGTTTTGCATATGGCTCTTTGGATAATAATTTGGCCTCATATTACGACCCGTTTTTTTTTTTTTATTTTTTATTTTTTTGAGAGTGTTCATTAAGGTTCACAGCTGAACAAACATGCAAGTGCTGTTTAAGTCGTCCCAGCGCGAGAGGGATTCTGCTGCTGAAGTGCCTCTCTCTCTATTTCCTCCCACAGCGTAAATGGGACGGCAAGCTCCTCGACGGGGAACGAGTGCTCGACCAGGGGGTAAATGCTCAAATCTAAACCAAAGTGACACTTAGAGACTGGGGCTGCTCTCTGCGAAAACACTTTAACCAGATTAGAGTCGGGAGCATGGGGAGTGTTGAGTTCAGTGCAGTTTTGTTAATGGTTGTAAGAGACGAGAGGTTCCAGCGGTAAACGTTGATGTAATAAAAATGCAAGCCATGAAAGGAAATGTACTGAGATTATTACGAGGTGAGAGGAACAGACAGGAGGTAGAGCTGAAGATGAGCTTTGTTTATGAAGAGAACTGATAGGAATGGGTCCATCAGAGGGACAGCAGAGGGCCTAGAGGAAGACCAGAGAGGAGGTTTATGCATGAAGTGAAAGAGAAGAGGAGGCAGAGGAGAGGGTTAGAAGGAGGCAGATGATTGGCTGAAGGAAACTAAACCAGGGCTAAACAAAGACCAGGTGTAAAGCAGATCAAAAACCGGTCTAAACCAGGATTAAACCAGTTCTAAACAAGGACAAAAAGAGGTCTCATCCAAGACTAAACCAGAACTAAATCAGATTTTAAACCACATCAAAACAGGGACTAAAAAAGAATTAATCAAGAACAAAACCAGGAATAACACTGTCTCAATATTAAACTATGGAAGAAGCCTGGGTACCCCCATTGGACCATCTCCCTTGTGCTGCATATGAGCGTGTGATTGGTTATGGCTTGTTATTTATGTCTGATTTTCTTATGCTGTGGCTGGTATGGTGTATATCACTTTTCATACAACATTTGTCATCAGATTTATACCAAAACACTGCTATTATCTGTCTCAATTATCTTCAGATGTATCTCCTCCAATCTGCTGATCTATGGCTACTCCTACAGAAGCTGCACAATAGCCTCTCTTTAATTTATTTTATTTTTATTTAACCTTTATTTTACCAGGAAGTCCCTTTAATTTAAAAAAAAGACATATGAGCTGTGTTTTTAAGTGGCCAGCCCCTCTGAGAAGCACGTGTCACCGTAACATCCGTTCAGTGTTTACACAACCTTCAGTCACCTCTCCGTCTTTATCTCCTGACAGTATTTCAGACAGCCCTGGTTCATGTTGAGCATATGTCAGTCCTGTTCCCTGCAGGGCCCCTGGGAGCCCCCGCTGAGTCTCTGAGTGACAGATACAGACACTGGAACAGCGCAGGAGGAGATGGAGAGAGTCTGTCGCTGTGTTTGGACCCACACTGAGGTCACATGTGGTTTACTGCTTAGTCCTGAGCAGCAATAGTAGTAGAAAAGGTAGTAGTAGTAGTAGTAGCATGAGTGGTAGTAGTAGTAGTAGCAGTAGTAGTAGAGCCCCTTGGAGACCCCTCTGAGTGACAGATACAGACACTGGAGGAGGTGCAGAGAGCATGTTTGTAGTGGTAGGGTAGTAGTAGAGATAGAAGCTGTAGTAGTAGTAGGTAGTAGTACTAGTATAGCAGTAACTGTAGTAGTGGTAGTAGCAATAGTAGTAGAAGTAGTAGTAGCAGTAGAGGCAGTAGGGAGTCATAGCTGCAGACACTGGAGGAGATGGAAAAAAGCTTGTCGCTGTGTCATATGAGGTTTACTTGTTACTCCTGAGTAGTAACAGCTGCAGTAGTAGTAGTAGTAGTAGTAGTAGTAGTAGTAGTAGTAGTAGTAGCACTAGCAGTAGTAGCAGTAGTAGAGCCCCTTGGAGACCCCTCTGAGTGACAGATACAGACACTGGAGGAGATGGAAAGAGCCTGTGCTGTGTTCGGAGAAGTTGCAGTAGAATTAAAAGTAGTAGTAGTAGTAGTGGGTAGTACCAATTGTGACAGTAGTAGTATTAGTAGCAGTAGAGGCAGTAGGGAGACCCCTCTGAGTCTGAACTGCATAGGGGAACCCTATATTTTTTTTTTATTATTTTTTTTAGCATTGTCAAGTCTTTTTCTTTTTTTTTGGTTGTCTATTTATGTCTTTTTTTTTTATCTTTGAGTTAATCTGAAGCTGGGGACGAAGCATAAATAAAAAAAATATGATATACTGTGTTAATCTTTACTTGTGTACAAAATGAGTGTCCACCTTGGCCCCCCAAACCTATCTTGCTTAGGGCCCCCAAATACATATTTAGGACCGGCACTGTGGTGGAGGAAACAGGGACAGCTTGGAGGTCACATGGTTTGCATTTCCTGTCAGTAGTAGTACCGTATTTTCCGCACTATAAGGCGCACCTAAAAGCCTTTAATTTTCTCAAAAACCGACAGTGCGCCTTATAATCCGATGCGCCTTATATATGGATCAATGTTGGTTAATTATGGCTACCGTATTCATGGGGCGTCGCCGAAGTGACAGCGGTAAAAACGATAAAGGGGAATTCCAGTCCCAGCTGTTCATGTGTGCCATAGGCATGTTTATGGATCCTGCCACAAAAGAACAAGGAGGCGCGGCCTTTGCTCCATCTCAGTAGAAGAGTTGCGACATTGAGGGGACAGAAAACTGAGCGCTCGAACGCTGTTCATGTAGCTTTGAACTGTGACAAATGGAGTTGGAAATACATTGTTTTCAACGATGGAGTTGTAAAAACGCTGGTTTGTATTCTATTAATAAAGTTTGACTGACTGACTTATCTGACTGTTTTATTGACATTCCCTTTAGCGCAGCGCCATCTAGTGGATGCGCCTTATAATGCGGTGCGCCCTATATATGAAAACAGTTTTAAAATAGGCCATTCATTGAAGGTGCGCCTTATAATCCGATGCACCTTATAGTGCGGAAAATACGGTAATAGCAGCAGTTGTAGTAGTAGGATGTAGTAGGTAGTAGTAGTAGTGACAGTAGGAACCAGAAGCACTGGGAGGGCGCAGACCTCCACCAAGCCATAGGTCACTCACCTGAGAAAAACCCTAAAGGCAGCATCTGTGAACATACTACTGACAGAAAAAACTCACCTTTCATTTGCAATATCCACTTTCATATGTACTCCCTTTATTTAGAAGCTCCTGGATCACCAGAACCAGAATATCAACATGATCCAGGTCAAACTCTGTCAGATTATAACATCTACCATGATGTCATCTGTAATTATTTACCAATGATTCTGGGCAGTATTTGCTGAGTTAGAAGCTGTAATGGTAAAATTACCCCCATTTCCCAATAGTAAAGAATCCTTAAAAAAATTCCTGGATCCAGATGGTGATCCGGATCACCCCCAAAATGTAAGCAGTTCTTCCTTTTTCTATTTCTGACATTTCCTGAAATTTTCATGAAAATCCATTTAGAAGTTTTTGGTTATGTTGCAAACAAACAAACACACAAACAGACAAATGAACATAACCTCCGCCTTGGCCTAGATAATAATAATAATAGTAGTAGTGCCAGCAGTAGTGGTAATAGTATACTAGTCTTATTAGTAGTAGTACAAGCACCAGTATTATTAGGAGTGAGAATCTTTGGTTATCTC
Organism: Bostrychus sinensis; assembly: GCA_020698575.1. Lineage (NCBI taxonomy): Eukaryota > Metazoa > Chordata > Actinopteri > Gobiiformes > Eleotridae > Bostrychus > Bostrychus sinensis. The sequence continues at coordinate 3,955,122 of CM036251.1, forward strand.
ACAATTTGATTTAAAAATGATGCATCGATGAGTCTAGTGCTATTTTGGTTCATGTCAGCTTTAACTATGACATATGACTGAAATCAGAAATTTTGTATTATCAACATTATTATTTCTAATTGTATATTTTATATTTGAAACAGTCTTTTCAACTATGAAAACTAATCATACATTATGGTAGCAAGAGTAATTAACCAACAGCAGGACATCTCAAACACTGATATTTAACAAAGCTATTATACTTTTAGACAGCTACATTCATGTGCGCCACAAAAGCATCTGCATTTAAAAGAGCTGCCTTCCTTTCTTACCGTAACAGCGGCCGTGCTCTGCGTTGTAACACAGTGGTTCTTCTTGTTTTGTTTTGTTGCCAAATCATGACACTTGTATTTAGTGCACCTTGTAAACACTGCGGCTCCTGTCCAAGCCCCGTTTGCCTTGAGTTTTTGGTTTCTAACATCCAAACGCCTCCGGACAGTCACCTCTAACGAAGTGGGCAGTACCACGTTCTCGTGAAGAGTGCAGGTAAACAAACCCACAGCACACGCACGCTCAGGAAGTTCAGCTTTTACCAGAGCAACCCAGTAGCTTCAATGATTAGCATTCTTTATACAATTCTGATTATAAGCTTTTCTGAATGGATTCAGCATTGTTTTAATGACACTATTGATGTATTAAGTATTAGTAGTGCTAATAGTTATAGTAGGTAACAGTAGTAGCAATAGTATGAGTAGTAATAGCAGCAGCAGTGGTGGTAATAGCAGTAGAGCCCCTGGGAGACCCCTGGGAGACCCCTGTGAGTGTGAGTGACAGCTGCAGACGGTGGAGGAGATGGAGAGCGCCTGTTGTTGTGTTCGGACCCACACCGAGGTCACATGGTTTACTCTGCCTGTCATCAGCGCAACTCTCACAAACAAACGCAGCAGGACAGTGACGTGGACCTGATTTCACCGTCTGTGTGTGTGCGTTTGATTTCACCGCCTGTGTGTGTGTTTGGTTTCACCGCCTGTGTGTGTGCGTTTGATTTCACCGCCTGTGTGTGTGCGTTTGATTTCACCGCCTGTGTGTGTGCGTTTGATTTCACCACCTGTGTGTGTGCGTTTGGTTTCACCGTCTGTGTGTGTGCGTTTGATTTCACCGCCTGTGTGTGTGTGTTTGATTTCACCGTCTGTGTGTGTGCGTTTGATTTCACCGCCTGTGTGTGTGTGTTTGATTTCACCGTCTGTGTGTGTGCGTTTGGTTTCACCGTCTGTGTGTGTGTGTGTTTGATTTCACCGTCTGTGTGTGTGCGTTTGGTTTCACCGTCTGTGTGTGCGTGTGTTTGATTTCACCGTCTGTGTGTGTGCGTTTGGTTTCACCGTCTGTGTGTGTGTGTGTGTTTGATTTCACCGTCTGTGTGTGTGCATTTGATTTCACCGTCTGTGTGTGTGCGTTTGGTTTCACCATCTGTGTGTGTGTGTTTGATTTCACCGTCTGTGTGTGTGCGTTTGGTTTCACCGTCTGTGTGTGTGCGTTTGATTTCACCGTCTGTGTGTGTGCGTTTGATTTCACCGTCTGTGTGTGTGCGTTTGGTTTCACCGTCTGTGTGTGTGTGTTTGATTTCACCGTCTGTGTGTGTGCGTTTGGTTTCACCGTCTGTGTGTGTGCGTTTGATTTCACCGTCTGTGTGTGTGCGTTTGGTTTCACCGCCTGTGTGTGTGTGTGTTTGATTTCACCGTCTGTGTGTGTGCGTTTGGTTTCACCGTCTGTGTGTGTGTTTGATTTCACCGTCTGTGTGTGTGCGTTTGGTTTCACCGTCTGTGTGTGCGTGTGTTTGATTTCACCGTCTGTGTGTGTGCGTTTGATTTCACCGCCTGTGTATGTGTGCATTTGGTTTCACCATCTGTGTGTGTGTGTTTGATTTCACCGTCTCTGTGTGTGTGCGCGTTTGGTTTCACCGCCTGTGTGTGTGTGTGCGTTTGGTTTCACCGCCTGTGTGTGTGTGTTTGATTTCACCGCTTGTGTGTGCGTTTGATTTCACCGTCTGTGTGTGTGTGCGTTTGATTTCACCGTCTGTGTGTGCGCATTTGATTTCACCGTCTGTGTGTGTGTGCATTTGATTTCACCGCCTGTGTGTGTGCGTTTGGTTTCACCGTCTGTGTGTGTGCGTTTGATTTCACCGTCTGTGTGTGTGCGTTTGATTTCACCGCCTGTGTGTGTGCGTTTGATTTCACCGTCTGTGTGTGTGTGCGTTTGATTTCACCGTCTGTGTGTGCGCATTTGATTTCACCGTCTGTGTGTGTGTGCATTTGATTTCACCGCCTGTGTGTGTGTTTGGTTTCACCGTCTGTGTGTGTGCGTTTGATTTCACCGCCTGTGTGTGTGCGTTTGGTTTCACCGCCTGTGTGTGTGCGTTTGGTTTCACCGCCTGTGTGTGTGCGTTTGATTTCACCGCCTGTGTGTGTGCGTTTGGTTTCACCGCCTGTGTGTGTGCGTTTGGTTTCACCGCCTGTGTGTGTGTGCGTTTGATTTCACCGCCTGTGTGTGTGTGTTTGGTTTCACCGCCTGTGTGTGTGCGTTTGGTTTCACCGCCTGTGTGTGTGTGCGTTTGATTTCACCATCTGTGTGTGCGCGTTTGGTTTCACCGTCTGTGTGTGTGCGTTTGATTTCACCGTCTCTGTGTGTGCGCGCGTTTGGTTTCACCGCCTGTGTGTGCGTGTGTTTGGTTTCACCGCCTGTGTGTGTGTGTTTGATTTCACCGCCTGTGTGTGTGCGTTTGATTTCACCGTCTGTGTGTGTGTGCGTTTGATTTCACCGTCTGTGTGCGCGCATTTGATTTCACCGTCTGTGTGTGTGTGCATTTGATTTCACCGCCTGTGTGTGTGCGTTTGGTTTCACCGTCTGTGTGTGTGCGTTTGGTTTCACCGTCTGTGTGTGTGCGTTTGATTTCACCGTCTGTGTGTGTGCGTTTGGTTTCACCGTCTGTGTGTGTGTGTTTGATTTCACCGTCTGTGTGTGTGCGTTTGGTTTCACCGCCTGTGTGTGTGCGTTTGGTTTCACCGTCTGTGTGTGTGCGTTTGGTTTCACCGTCTGTGTGTGTGCGTTTGGTTTCACCGTCTGTGTGTGTGCGTTTGGTTTCACCGTCTGTGTGTGTGCGTTTGGTTTCACCGCCTGTGTGTGTGTGTGCGTTTGATTTCACCGTCTGTGTGTGTGCGTTTGGTTTCACCGTCTGTGTGTGTGCGTTTGATTTCACCGTCTGTGTGCGTTTGGTTTCACCGCCTGTGTGTGTGCGTTTGGTTTCACTGCCTGTGTGTGTGTGTGCGTTTGATTTCACCGTCTGTGTGTGTGTGTTTGATTTCACCGTCTGTGTGTGTGCGTTTGGTTTCACCGCCTGTGTGTGTGTGTGCGTTTGATTTCACCGTCTGTGTGTGTGCGTTTGGTTTCACCGTCTGTGTGTGTGCGTTTGATTTCACCGTCTGTGTGCGTTTGGTTTCACCGCCTGTGTGTGTGCGTTTGGTTTCACCGCCTGTGTGTGTGTGTGTTTGGTTTCACTGCCTGTGTGTGTGCGTTTGGTTTCACCGCCTGTGTGTGTGTGTGTTTGGTTTCACCGTCTGTGTGTGCGTTTGGTTTCACCGTCTGTGAGTCTGTGAGTTTAACCCCGGGAGGTTTGTCTTTGGGTGACATTATGTTGGAGGCAGAGACGACGCTGCCCCCTCCGCCCCAACTCTCTGTTTGTTTGTTTGCTTTAAGGCGAAGACAAATTGATGAAGGGCCAGTTCAGTGAAGAGGAAAAACAAGCGGGGCCAAGGATAATGGTGTGTGAGTAAAGACGGGGACTAACTGATGTGACGAGGCTCAAGAGCTGTGCACAAAATACTTTTTCTAATCTGTCAGGGCAGCCACCAACATTGAGTATATTGTTATTTGCCCAAGCTGCAGCAATAGCACTTTTTGTGTTGATGTATGTGTAATTCTTATTGATAAGTTGTGCTTCTACTACTGCCAGTGGTGTAACTTAGTAATGTTGGGCCCCAGTGCAGGATTTCAGAATGGGCCCTAAAGTTATGAAGCACATTCAGTACTACAGGTTCTTGCACTGAGCTTTTTAATTTATAAAATGTTGCGGTTTTACTGGAGTTTGATACAAAAAACAGGTGCTTATTATTTCATATTTTTATTACAATTTGTGTATTTATCATAAGAAAAAGTTGTTTTTTTGTTATTTTTATTATGAGTTTAAGAATTTACCAGGATTTACAATTAAATTTATGTTAAAAACTTTGTTCTGTAGCGAAGTTTTGTTCTGCTCTGAATTAGTATGAATATTTTATCTACAGACTTGACCATGGATGAACAAGGGCCCACTCTAATGGGCCCCTAAACCTCCTGGGCCCCAGTGCACTGACTGATGTTACGCTCCTGACTACTACTATTATCTCAGGAGAACATGTAACACCATATCATCAAGACAAAAAAAGTCCGCACCCATTTATTCAGCTGAAAATGGCAGATTTTAAGTCAGATGCCTTTCCTGATGCAGTCTTTTTCTTTCACACTGGCTTTTGACCTTTGTGGATGGATTAGACTCTTGCTATATGTAGCGATAGCTCATATTTAGCCGACAGTGGATGCCAACATACAAACACTAACCTAAAGTGTCTTGTTTGCTGAAACCAAACATAACTCCAGTTTGTTTCTGATGAGGGAACATGGGAGAAAGTTCAGAAAAGTTGATTTTGCTAAATATATTGTTTATTATTTATTATTTGGATCCCCATTAGCTGTCTCCAATTTGACAGCTACTTATCCCGGGGTCCTTATAAAAATACACTCAAGGAAAAAAGAAACGCACCACTGCTTTTTTACCATATTTTTGTTTGGTTACTTATTTTTGATGGAAATATTCCATGTGCACATCAACCATAAACCCGTCCCTGATATTCAGACCCAATTAATCAATGCTTATGACAGTTTCAATAACAATAACATGACCAAACAATAATAATGCAGCAGTTGTGACATGTGGTCGACCAGATCTGGGACGGTCATTGGAGGATCCAGTGGTGTGGAAACGCTCAGCGAGGTGTACAACAGTAGAGTGATGGACTCCAAACTCCTGGCTACAGCCGTGTGCTCCTTCAGCTTGAAGCAGGCCAATGGCTGCCAATCTCTCTCTGGTTGCAGGAGTCGTGGCATTGGGAACAAATGTGCTTTTTTTTCCATTTTGGTGTCTTTTTATAGGGAATGGTTGTGCACAATTGAGGACAGGTCCAATTCATCTCTGAGTTTTCCTCATGACCCAGACATAGGTGATTAATACAAAAATACAGTTGTTATTGCTCATCAAAATCAATCAACCAGAACCAGGAAAACAGTCATTTCATTTTGACTCAGAATAGAACTAAACTCATTGTAGTCTGCCATTTTTCACTGGCTGTAATATTTTTTGACAAATTGAGAAAATGAAAGTGGTGCGTTTCTTTTTTCCTTGAGTGTAGATCCATACAGAAATTCAGAATCTTCATAATCAATGATAAAACATTTGTAAAACAACACATTACAAATCCCAACCAAAAATGAATATGCTCCACTGCTGATAACACTTTAAGTATTGATGAACTGATTTTTCAAGTATTTTTTTTTAAACAAGCCTTAGTAGAAGCTTCAGTGATTGCAGGCAGTGGTTTATTCCAAGTATTTACAGCTCTAAACATCACAGATCTGCGCATTGCTTCAGTTCTGGCTACTGGTCGAGCAAAATTACCCCATGTGACTTGTCTGGTCAAATATCCATGTTAATGTAAACAAAAGTACAAATAAACAGGCTGTAGTTTATGAAAATACACATTAAATCACACTTCAGTCTGTCTTCTACTCTGAGCCATGAAAGACTGGCGGGCAGACTTGTCGAGCTCTGTCTTGAGCCAAAAATATCCCTTTTAAATGTTTCAGCTACTTCCTGTGGGCGTGGTCAGTAGCGCCACATGATGTTGCTGCGACGAGTTTTGTTGGCTGTTTATGCAGTTTTTAGTTTCAGTTGCCTCTAAAAAGACTACAGGAAGTCATCGAAACAGCTTTCTAATGTTCCCTCATCAAAAACAGACCTGGTGTTGTTTTCTGTTTCACTCATGTCTGTTTGAGTAATCCTGTATTCTCTGGAGCTAAGTTTCTGAGGCCTCAGAACGCTCGGTTGCGCAAACCTCTAGCACTGACCAATCAACAACAAGCCCTCTACATCCAGTCTGCTCTCATTTATTTATCCAAAAAACAGTGTACAGCTCTGTTTCCACTCATTCCTCAGACATTTTTACTTTAAGGAAATAAAAGCTTTTTTTTTTCCTCTGTTTGTCTAATACCTATGTTTTTATGTAAGCTATGCACTCTGCTGCCCTCTGCTGGTCTTTTCACTGTTTCTTGATGGCAGTAGTAGAGTAATTATTGACAAAGATTGCAAAAGGTGCTGCTGTTCTAGAGGTGAGCAATACTGGTTTAAAGATAAACATAAAAGCACTGAGAAAAATAAACTTTAAAATAATATAAATGCAAGAGAACAGTATGAATGTTTTGCAAAAGAAAAAAATGTCTTAGTTCATACAGGTGCGCACGTTTTTAAAAGCACAAAAAAAGCAGAAATTAGTTTCCCTGGAGTAGAAATATCCTTGTGCCTCTCTGCTGGACTCATTCACTCCAGACATTTTTGTAGCGTTAATACCGAACATGTTTGCTCTGTCACTTACCTCTCATATTAAAGTGCGCGGCGTTTACAGAGCGCTGCGTACATCTTGTTGACAGTTTTGTGGACCCGGGTCTGGCCTCTGTTGTGTTTGTTTGCTCAGAGGACAGACACTGAGCCGGGATGACTCATGTTTTAGTGTCGGAGCGAGTCGAGAGCTCACAGGAAATGGCTTCTCTCAGCACAGCAGCAGCAGCAGCAGACACCGGCAGTTACGACCCCGGCGCTCATCGCAACGTCACGCACATAAATGATCTGAGTCATGCACAACACAGGCGAGGAAAAGATCACATTATTAGGTTGCACATTGAGACTGTTGTTGATCTGATTCCTGATACATGAATAATCCATTTCAATCAATCCATGTTTATGAAGCACACCTATTCTTGCTTGTGCTCCCCCTTTCCCCTTCTCCTTAGCCCTTCCTCTTCATTTTGTGCGTTCACGAGAGACGAAGGGGTGTCTCATTTCTCTTTTGGATCAAGGGCGAGGGCCGAGGGCTGCACACCCCTCCAAACTGAGCAAGGGGTAGGAGGAGTTTACCATAAATCATTGTGTTTTTTGGTAACATGGCAATGAAAATGACACATATTCTGCATTTATACCCATTTAAGAGTTACGATATTATAGTTATTTTATGTTTTGTTCGTCTTGTGCTGGTTTATATTGTACTGCAGGCTACATAAAATCAGCTCGTCTAATGCCTGTGCCATGCATTTATTATTTCATTGCTATCCGCTTTGCGTTTATGCTGTAACTGAATAGTCTCACTGTTTTGCGTTGACAGAGAAGACCTTAAATGTCATGGCAGTGTTTGTTTTATGTCGATAGCCCCAGAAATCACTGAGATATCCACCATTAAAGTTTGTGGAAAACATTGCTATGAAATACAGGCGACAGATACGGATTTAGAGCTTTATCAGTGGGGCAAGCGGTGTTTTTAGATAATAAAACTGACTTTTCAGTCAAAAAAATTTACAGAGAGGGTAGATATAAGTCCTATAACTAGGGTAGGTAGGGGTAAGAATGAGAAAATGAGAAATGAAATCAGACCTTAGGGACAGTGAACAAAGCCATCTCAGTCTGGCCTCTCTGACTTTATCTCCTTCTGATGGACTCATGAACTAATCCTGTCCATCCTCGTCATGAACAAAACAGAAACAGCTTCAGCTCTGACTCCCATCTGTTCCTCCGAGCCACTGTCTCTAAACTGTGCATCATTTCTGCTCTCACCTGTCTTGTACACATCTCCTTATGTGCTTGCTCTTTAATCACAGAACACACCTGACATTTATTTCTTTATTGTTGAAGTTAAGAAGCTGGGAATAAAACAGATGTCCATTGCAACATCGTAAGCCCTACCTCCAGCATTTTCCACCCTGGTTGCTGGATTGTGACCCGGTTTTGGCCTTTTCTAGAGCTGATCTCAGTTTAATAACTAGTTTTCTAATAGGTTAATAGTTTAGACCATGTTTGGTCCTGGCCTTAGATGCCTAAAACTACTGCTGTAGTGCCTGAGACCGGTCTTGGTCTTGACACCATTTTTTTTTTTTTTACAATCTTGGTCTCGTCTCCGTCTCGACTGCAGTTTTACTCAGTTTTGGTCTTGGTCTCGAATCCAGTTTTACTCGGTCTCGAATGTGGCGGTCTCAGAGACTTTTTTTTTACCAAATAATTTGAGAAAATGCTGTTCTTCATAAATTTAGAGTAATTTGTTTTTTCATTAAAATTATCAATAATGTATTTGAACCACTTTTTGCCTTTATTTAGTGTAAGTTCCTAGGATTTGGTCTCGATCTGGTCTCAGTTGGTCTCAGTCTCTTGGTCTCGATTAGTACGGTCATGACTACAACACTACCTAAAGCCTCAGACAAAACAAGAATACTTCAAGAGTGTCAGATTTTTTTGTACAACAGATTCTTTTAAAATCTAAAACTTAAAGCAGTTTGTCGATCTCTTTACGCTGCAGTGCTGCTTCTTCAAAGCTTAACTTCCTTATTAGAGCCGTGATGTCTGTACAGGGAGTGATATAAAGACAGAGTTGGTTGTTGTGATAATTGGGTCAGAGCTGCCCTCGGAGGATCAGAGCATAAACAAAGTCATTATGTTTGAGTCGACGCGCTGCTGCTGCTGCTGCGCTGGAGGAGCTGCCTCCACGCGTCTGATAAACACTCAATACATCTGTGTCTGAAAGGTCTCACACATCTGAAGTTCAGAGGACGCAGTGGTTAAGAAGACACTGTACTTTCACATTTTTTTGATAATGTTAAGTCTTGATGTAAAATAGGCAGAGGTGGAAGAAAACCAGTATTTTTTCGATTACATTTTATGAAATGTGCATTTTTTTCAGCACCTTTTGAATGTAAAAAAAAATTCTCAAGTTAAATTTTAAATCAAATGTGAGTGCAGCTTTTAAAGGGCCCTTATTATGCGTTTTTGTAGATCAGCAGCTTACGTTTTGCTGTACAGAAAACGCAATAAAAAAACCTTATTTGAAGAAACTCATAATTTGACTCTGAGAAATGCTCAGATTAGGCCTCTGTCCCTTTAAGAGCCCTCCCTCCCCGCTGTCCCGCTGCTGTCACGCCCCTTCAGGCTCACAACATGTGCGGCTGCAACCACTGTGGGTTTGTTTGGCTGCTGCGGGGGAAGGTGTGAGCTGAGCGGGAGGGGCGTGGTCAGATGAGAGGGGCGTGGTCAGGTGGAAGTCAGCGTAAATAAATAGAGGATTACTCAAACATGCGTAAATGAAACAAAAACACAACTCCAGGTCTGTTTTTGATACAGGAACAACATTAAAACACGGTAGAAAGCTCAGAAAAGTCAATTTTGCAGAATAGGGCCCTTTTAAGTAGTTCTCAGAAAATAGGCCAAGCAATTAAACCAGTTCGGTACAGGTGTCAATATCACTGCTTTTTTATTCAGATTAGCTTTTTCTACTGCGCTAATTCTTTATAAACAAATACTCTTGTCCTTGTTGTGTCAGGTTTCCATGAGTTTGAAATAAATAAATCTCAGATTAAACTACCTTTAACTACAGTTGTATTAGTCTGGGCAGCCAAACAAACTCTTTTATTATTCCATACAAAGTTAGTCTTGTCCCTTCACTTGAGTTTCATTTCTATGGGCAGAACAATCACAGGCTGAGTAACCAATCAGAGAAACAAAGGGCAGGACGTAAGCAGCGCACCTCTGACCCAAACAAACATGGCGGATTCTTGCCAGTTTTGCCATAAAACACCAGAATTCGCTGTATTATGAGCAGCTCAGTACTTATTTCAGGACAGCAGCAGAAACCAGATGTGCGAAGACTTGTGGGAAAAGTGGATTTGTTTGAATATAGAGGTTACGTCGGATGTCGAAGTTATAAAATTAGCTTGGTATTAGCCAGCGCTACCTTGTTTATTTCCATTAAAAGATTATCTTCCATATCTGTAAGCCGCGCCGCAGATAATCGGCTGTGATAGGCCTGTTCCAGATCCACCGAGGGGAAACTGTTCGCTGTGGCTGAGGAACCAGACTGCACGTCCTAACCTGAATCTGGATCGACGCAGTTTGAAAAATATTTGACCAATCAGAGATACAGAGCATTGCAAACTCCAGCCCCGTGACAAGCTTTAAATTGTTAAAGAAGCCAGAAATATTTCCCAACAGGATGATGTTAAACTTTGCCATTTTGTAGTTTTGTTCACAAGTCTTTGATGATGCATGTGTAAAGAAACAAAGGTCAGTGGACAAAGGGATCATGCATTTCTCTTTCACTGCACCTAAAGCCCTTTTTACTGATCAACGGTCTCAGGACAAAGGCTGTTGTTTCGTACTGTCCTTATTAACACCAACAATAGCTTATAGGTCAAAATGCAAGAGTCCTTTTGAACACAACATTTTGTAAGAGGCCTTTTTGTGTAAATCTCATTTGTGTACGCTTTATTTCTCCTGTTAACGGAACAAATCCATCCCCGAACATTTGCAGATTAAGTTGTAATGTATTTGGCATATGTCTTCATGTGATATGGGAGGAATAGTTTTATATCTCTTCATTCAGCACAAATATCCTTGAACTGTATCCTCAGAAAACTAAGAACACATTAAGCTTCTCTGTAAACATTTGAAGTATTTTGTTGAGTTAAGAAGAGCTCTTAACCAACGAATGTACCTTGTATCTCTTCCATTGGCATTGACTCAGCATCTCAGCTCATATTTTTTTTATAAATTCTTCTAAAATCCTGTCTGATTTTATGTTTTTATCGGTGAGAGCAGAGTTCAATGTTAAAGTCCTGCTAGAGTAACAAACAGAGGTAATGGAGGAGATTTGTGGCCCTGAGACTGAACCAACGACACTAAGATGTATTAATCTACTACTTTTATTAAACACACATTACAAGCAAATCAGACATTTTTAGACAAGATAAAGACAAACTGTTTTGGATGCACGCCTGTTTCTATTTACCATAGTTATTAATTAAGGGTTTGTGGTCTTTAGTGTACATAAACAAACTAAATACTGACAAGAGTGCAGCACTGGATTAGCACTGAGTCAAACAAAGTGTAGACAAATCAGGTGCTCAGACACTTCATAAAGCAAGTAGAAAGAAGATGGACTGGGATGCTCTGAATTTGCGGTGTATTCATCAGAAAAGTCAAAAGTTACATCTTCAATTTTTAAAGCATATTTTGAAAGTAAAAACGTCCACATGCAATAATCAGGTTCACGGCGAGCTAGGTCCATTACCTATTAACATTGTTGTCAAAAAGAGAATGATTGGTTACTGGGGAAGATTGATACAATGCAAAGACAACAAACTGGCACAGGAAATGTACAATCATCTCCTCCACATGTACGGTGAGGGTCAGCTCATGTCGCCATGGCTTCGGCAGGTGAAGAACACTGTGGTCTGTCCTGAGTGTGGGCCTCACAGTGGTTCAGTCGTGTATAAAACCCCCTGCCATTATTAGACTTGGACCATTCCATATCACCTCTAGTGGCCGCTGAGTTGGTGCATGCCAATTTCTCCTGGGCTGGGCCAAACTGTGCCTGGGGAGCAACAGGAGTGTTGTTGTAGACTTGTGCGTTCATATCAACGTAAGTTATGATTGTACTTCTGTTTGCACTGTTTAATGCTGTTTGAGGTGGTATTGTATTTTTCCCTCGTTAGTTATACTGCCGAAGCTATCTGCACTTACGTGTTTTTACCTATAGATGGCGGTGTATTTCCCGCCCTTGAGCATATTGTGTATGACGTAATTAGATGAGGTTGAGTCCTTGCATTCACTGTTGCAGTACCTTTCTACCACCAAAAGAGGGCAACATTATACAAATACAATTTGACTTATTTTCTTTCTGTGTACGTTTGCCTTGGTATTGCTGTGTATTAGTGTTTCTATATTGAATGTATATTGTCATTGTTCTGTTACGCTCAACGTGACCCCGTGTCCTAATTGAGCTTCACAGTCAGCTAAACTCTCTTCTGCAACTTATCCTCCAAGGAACAGACGTGTGTTGTATATGGACGGATTTATTACAAAAAAGTGTGAAACTGCAAAACAAGAATACAGAAAAAAAAAGTAAAATAAGTATGATAAAAATAAAAACACAAGGCACATAAAGGGTTACCTTTTACACTAAACCCAATGCGACATGCTTCACTAAAAACACAATATTCCTTCACTCACGAATGGCAAACTCACTACACAACTCACTAATATAAGAGATAACATTAATATAAAACATTAAACTTACTCATAATGCCACTCAAAGGGCTGAAAATGAGTGGATGGCGTCGGTTCTACCAGCAGGAAAAGCGTGGCCTGCTTAACTTCACTATGAAGGAACGTCTCCTTTTCCTGCGACCTACTAGCTTAACACATAACTGCGTGAACACTATCGCCCCCTAGCGACCTGGCTGAACACATAATAAATTGCAACAACACAGTCATTACTAATTATTTTCCCGTTTGCTGTTCTTGCAGAAACCACACACACACATATCACATCACAACACCTGTCAAATGTTCCCAAATTAAAGTTCCTGAAAATACTCAAAGGCTGTGGACTGTAACTTCTTCACTGTCATTATAAGTCACCTGTGCCTCCTAACCGAGGATAGGAACATCTTGCTGCAACTTGCCAGTTAACGTGCACGCACATTGTCTTCAACAAGTAGAGTTCCTGCTGAGATTTATGTTATTTATGCTGAGATTAAAAAGGAGTATAAATTTGAAAAATACTTGTTTTCTGAAAATCTTAAATACAGACAGGCCATTTGTAACTTCAGGACTAATAACAGCAGGATTCCTAAGGTTACTGCAGATACAAGGGTTTGGAACCAAGTTTAAGAATTTGTAATTTGACAAAAACTGTGTGGGAGATGAATTTCATGTTCTTTTGAAATTAAGACAAAAGTATATCCCCATGTTTTATTTAGAAAGTCCATCCAGATATAAGTTTGTATTACTGCTTCAAGCTGAAAAGAAGAAAATCATGTACAGATTTGGTGCCGACTTGAAAGGGGTTCTTGCTTTATATTAATCTATACAAAGATGTTTTCTAGATTTTTATTCTGTCAAGAATGAAATGTTATGTTTGTGCTCCATACCGTGTATATGGTAATGAGCAAATAAAGAAATGAAATGAAATGAAGAACTGACTCATTATCACACCAGGTTTAAAATGAAAGTCATGGCACAAAAAACAAGAAAAAAACAAAATGTAAAAAACATACAGTGTGTAAAATTAAGTATAATGAAAACAGGCCAAACTGAAAAACAACCAATAAAATCCATAGTTCTTAAAATGGAATGTCATCAGAAATACACGACACTGGAACCCCTAACCCAGTGAAGTGGCAGTAAACTAAATACTTTTTAACTTACTGCCTAGCGCAGGGGTCTGCAACCTATGGTTTTAGAGCCACATGCGGCTCTTTAGCCCTGCTCTTACGGCTCTTTAGGCGTCTGACGTCTGATTATGCAACAAAGGAATAAGTAGACGACCATGAGCCATGCATGAGCACCAAGAACAGTTACAGGTTGTGACTCTAGTTCTCTAGACGAGATTGTCAGTGCAGTATTTAACACAGTTCTTTGTTAGTTTTCTAATATTAATGTTAGTTTGTCTTTACAGATTCAAATGTTGTATTTTAGGGAGCAATTGGCTCTTTGTATCCAGAAGATTGTCATGTATGTAAAGTTTGTTTGTATCATTTTAAAACAAAAAGAGTTTGCACGACTAAGAAGAGTTTTTGTGTTTCCGTTTGTGGGGTAAAAAAATGGAACGACTTGAATCATGAATTGAAACAACGTCCAAATATGAAGCAATTTAAAAACATTCATTCATTCATTCATTCAATGATTTTTGCTAAGTATGTGGATAAAATAAATTGAGTATTGGGAGTTCATGGGTACGGAGTGAGCGATGTAGAAAATTCATGTTAAAAGGAAGTTGAATTAATTTTTGTATGGTGAAGGATTTGTGAAGAGGGGTGGGATTAAATACATTTTTTACTTCTTCCCGCTCCTTTTTCAAGACAATATATATATTTAATTATCTTCTTATTTATATTGGTGATAGCTTGTTGACAATTGAAATGGTTTTGATTTATACAATGACTCATTTGTTATATGTCTGTCAAATATATATGAGTACGTCTGGATAAACATTATCTATCTATCATATGGAACGATTTGCTCCTATAAATAAAATCACCACAAACAGAGGCAGTAGATAATTCCTCTTTACTCAGACACTAACATGTAAACACATGGAGTTAGTTAGTTGTCATTTTCCAAAGACTTGCTTCTTATTAATGCACAGTTTTGCATTAACTGTACGTCCAGTTGTGCAGGAAGTCTTGGTTTTACTGACTTTTGTGGTGTAAAAATGTGTTTCTTAATAATAATTGATCATTTCCAGGTTTGTCCTAGATTCCTGATTATATTTGTAATTTATCTTGAAAAGCACTTTGGTCATCTGTTTTTAAATGTGCTACTGAAATAAACTTTTGGATGCCCAGTAAGCCTACATTTTTTCCAATAGCAGGATATCTGTGTTTGTGTCTTCCCACAGCGTTTGAGCCCACCTCCGGACGTCCGTCAGTTTTGGATGAATGAGTGTGCGTTGCGGTGGAAACCCTGTATGACATCATCGGACCAGCGTGACCTTCGACCTGACAGGTAAGGCCTCCCTCCATCTATGGACTCGCATGAACAAACAGACATTTTACTCTTCTCCATACGCCACATGAACATTGACCTCAGATCTTCTCGCGCACAGTTGCAGTAATGAACGGCTAAAACAGTGTTAACTTAGGCTCTGTTCCATCTGCTGGTGACTTTATTTAAAGACATCTATGACAGTAATAGCTCTTTTATCCTGTAGCATATGGTGTATCTAATCCTATAGTTTATTATGTCTGACAGATTGCTGTTGTCTGCCTGCAGTGACAAATCCACTTTTTCTTAACTTTGGCTTGGTTTTATGCATTAAATATTTATAGAAGTGTATGCCTTTGTATGAATATTTGAGCAAGTGATAGAAATGAAGAATCTCTACCACATTTACCAAGGCTAAGTTGAGAGAGGTGATGAGGTTTAATGCATTCTCGTTACAAAGGTCAATGATTTTAGATATAGATTTTGCTGACGGAAGAGGAAAAGATTGCTGCAGAGTGATTAATATCAGCCTGACCAGCCAGCTCCTTGTACTTTGGTTTCAAAAAAACGAGCCGCTTCCAATGGACTCGCTTGAAACCGGCCTATCACCACCGTTTATTGGCGTCTTACAAAAGCAAAAATAAATAAACAAGATGGCTCCAGCTAATACACCGTTCTGGTCGGTTCTGCTGAAGTCCTCGTTGTTGTTCAGTCCTCTGTGGGATTGTTTTCCATTTTAACAACAGTAAAGTCCCACGTAACCACCACATTCTCACACAAGTTGCTGATACTATGGAGTGTTTTGGTGTTTTAGGGCAAAACCAGCAACAATTCTTCATCAGTACCATGTTTGTTTTGATTTCAGTTGAGCGGTGTGCCCCCTTTTTTTTTTTTTTTGTTACTCTGCCTGCGATTGGAAATGAAAAGCAAAGGGAAACCAGACTAACTTCTCTGTATAGAATAAGAAAAGAATAAGTCAGGCTGCATTAACCCTCCTACAGCCCTAAGACATTTTTTTATGTTTTGCACCTGTTTTTTGTGGATAACTTTTGCTGTGTTGATTCAAATGGCATAGTTTATTTCCTCTGGTGTGTATTTTTGGATGAATTTTCAGGTTTCAGGATGTTTTTTTTTTTTAAATCCTCTTAAAAAGGTGTCTAAAAAATAGTCACACCTTTACTCCTAAGACATTTTTTGTGCCATTGACTCCCATTAAAACAACATTTTTATTAAACACTGTCACTGCAATATAATTTCACATTTTTATCAAGTATTTCATGGATTCATGATAGTGAGGGATTGGAATTTTAGTTTTTATTGTTTTTCACTAGGTGGCGCCATTTCCCCATATATGGTAGACAGAGGTATAAATGTGGAGATGGCCACATTAGTGTTTGTATAAATGACCAAGCCTACAAGGCAAATAAAAAACATTTTTTTGAACTAAAATGATTTGGGTGTGTTTTAGGGTTGTCATAAATTGGTGTGAAAGTGTTTGTTGAGAAATGAGTTTGTTTGTGTTTGTGTGAGCACAAATCCAAAATGTAGTTCTTACAGAGATGTGCACATCAGGGCAAAGTAGAAAAAGGTCCCAGACTGAGCAGAGGCAGAGGTTTGCACCACACAAACTGGAATTTAAGGCTTACATTTCATAAACAGAATGAAATGTTTGCTGTGTATGATGAGAACTGAAGTTAATCATTGTAACCATGAAAAAAAAAATTGAATTTTTTTCTGTGGCAGTCTTTAGTGGTGCATTTTTATTGTATTTTTTTTGTGCTTAGGGCGAAAGGTGAGACTAAAAAGTTAGGGCTGTAGGAGGGTTAATGCTATACTTATATTCAAACATATTTTGAGTGGTTTTGCCCCAATGCTGTGTTCATGATAAGTCCATTTCGATTCAGATTTGAGAATTAAAGTTCTGGTTTGTCCTGTTTTCTCAAACCTTAATTACAATACGTCCAATTTGTGGCCACTTTCCATACTTCATACACCTTCCACCCTTTTTTATTTCTTAATTTGTTCATCCTCTGGCCCTGGGTCATACGGGTACAGTATACGAGCCATGGGGAGCATCAGAATGTCTGGCCATGGGCATTGCTTGAGGCTTGCTCTGTCATTTTATATTTCTGCCAAGGAGCTGTTTGTGGGATTGTTTTTTTTTTTTCTTTTTTTTTTTTACCAGGATATTTCAAAAAGTAATTTTGGACAACATTTTCAGGACAGATTAGTAATGAGCCAAGAAAGAAAGTTTGGGCCAAAGATTTCCAGCCACAGCTTGCAGTAAAGTAATAGATTTTACCATTGTGAGATAAAAGGGCTTTGAGGCTCAATATATGGAGCATTTACCCTTGAACTAGAAGATCCCTGGTTTGCATCTAGATTTGGGCACTATATTTTTACCATTGCGAGATAGGGAGCTGCTGACTTGTGTGAGGAGTAGGGCTGCACGATTTGGAGAAAACATGCGATATTCGATAACTATGTTGAAAATTGCGATAACGATATTATTGTGATATTTGAAAATAGAGCCTACTTTTGGAACATAGTAAGTTAAATTCACTACATTTCACAAAAATGTAAGTTCCTGTATTTACAAGTCAAAACAGCGACAAAATCAAAACTAAACCAGGAATAAAACAAGGCTAAGCTGTGACTAAATTAATTAAATTACCACTAAAACTGGACTTTTTAAACATTTTTATTTAATCACAACACATGTTCTTTTAAGGCTCTGGTGGAAAATGATTCTTCAGTGTAAATCTCTGTCAGATGGAAGACCACAGCGTTATTGCGATATATTTAGATTCTTGCGATACGGATATTGCGTTTGCTGATATTGCGATAACGATAATTTTGCGATATATTGTGCAGCCCTAGTGAGGATAGCAATGGAATTTTGGAATGTACAGCAGCTGGATAAGAAGATACTATGTGTCTTAACTGAGGTGGTATTACAGATATATTTTTTATAATATTCAGACGATTAATTTACCCACAATTCAAAGCCCCTCAGAGCTGGAGTGGACAGGTCTGCAGCTCTCAAACTAAACTTAAACACGTCTCGGTGAAACCCTGCCTTCGTCTCTTCCATTCGTTCCCTCTTTATTCTTCTGAAATCACAGAGCGTCCCGGGACAATCCATCAATTCTCTCCACAGAGCAGAGCTTGGCAGAGCTTCAGTGGCGCTAAGCTAATCATGCTAACATCCCCGTCTTTTATTAGACTTTAGACCCCGCCGTTAACGGCTACATGGCTCCGGCTGGACCTAACTTCTGTCATCTCCTACTAAATAATAATTGGTTTACCAAAGGTTAATTGCACAGCAGATACCAGGCCATTGGAATTTAATTGTGCCGTTAAATGCCTCGCTTGTAGCCCATGCTTCTGTAATAGCTCATTGCTCTCAGGATGAATGGAAAGTGCCGAGACCCAGATGAGCGCTAAAAGCTAAGGTCTGTGCAGATTTGAAGCATTGGTGCAGTTTCCGAACAATAAATCGGAGTTTCTTGGGCTGTAAACTCTCAAAGCGCTAAGTATCTTTCCTCCACTCACTTTGGTCGGTACAAGATAAGGCAGACTTTATTGCCCTGTGAGAGAAATCTGTTATGAGTTACAAAGCTGCACAGAACTACAGTCAATGGGAAAGTTCATAGTAAATGTTGGGATTCTTCATGCAGCACTTTATTGCGTCTTGACTTAGAAACCCATTCTCTTTCCTAGTGAAGTGGGTCAGTAACTCTTCCACTTTAAATCTATTTCCATCAAGTGTTACAGGAGTTTTTATGTTCCACAAAATGGCCGCCACATTAAAGGGCCAAATACTTGAGATACCTTTTAACAACTTTCAACCCCAGAAATCTCAACATCCTTCACCAGCTCAACATCTGACAGAGTTTGGAGCCTGCAGGACAAAAACTTTTAGAGAAATTAGTTTTTAAAAAAATTAAGACGTGCAAAATAGCCCAACATGGCGTCTTTGATTCAAAATGGCTGCCTTCCTTTTGGAGATGGGACATGGTCATCGTAGACTTTTTTACTCAGGGACACATGCTGAATGTGTGTACCAAGTTTTATTAGGCTGTGACAAATAGATCTGCACAATATATCGCAAAATTATCGTTATCGCAATATCCGTATCACAAGAATCTAAATATATCGCAATAACGCTGTGGTCTTCCATCTGACAGAGATTTACACTGAAGAATCATTTTCCACCAGAGCCTTAAAAGAACATGTGTTGTGACTAAATAAAAATGTTTAAAAAGTCCAGTTTTAGTGGTAATTTAATTAATTTAGTCACAGCTTAGCCTTGTTTTATTCCTGGTTTAATCTGTGTTAAGTTTTGATTTTGTCGCTATTTTGACTTGTAAATACAGGAACTTACATTTTTGTGAAATGTAGTGAATTTAACTTACTATGTTTGAAAAATAGGCTCTATTTTCAAATATCGCAATATAATCGTTATCGCAATTTTCAACATAGTTATTGAATATCGCATGTTTTCTCCATATCGTGCAGCCCTAGTGACAAACTTAGGTTTTTCCCTTCTATTTACTTATTTCACAAGTTTGGGGCGTGGTTATGCTAATATGGTAATGGACAGGGCGTGGTCTTCTTTGACTTTTTTGTTTCCTTGACATAAAAGATGTATGCACCAACATTCTTAAATACATCTTTCTGTATGTAAATTTCCATATTTCTTTAACATTTATCAATTGGGTGCTAATGTAATGATAGTTTTATTTTTTATTAAATTAAATATTCTAAAATTACATGACCTTGTTGACCTCAATACTGCAGTTGTTATGTATAAGGTGTATAACCATAAGCTCCCATACTGTATTCAGGAGATGTTAGAGCCCAGAGAGTTATTTAAAAAGAAATAAGGCAAGAACTAACAAAAAAACAAAAAAATAGATATATGTCTCTTAGAAAGGTGATTTTATGGTACAGTCTGGACAATGAACTAAAAGGATGTACTTCACTTAGTACATTTAAAAAGATGCATAAATCTAATATTATAGGAAAATACAGTGCATTAGTATGAATGTAGTCTTATTTATTACAACATAAAGTCAGTTAAATGATGTAATTAGACATTGAAGGGATAGTTACAATCATAATGCTTAAAGTAATGATGTAGTAAATAGTAAAAAGATATTTTCTTCTCCTTTTGAATGTAAATGATAGTGCATTTCTGTTTTATTTTGTTTGTTTGTTTTCTTACCTGTCTTGTTGTTTTGTCATGAAATATAGCCAGGTTTATTTGGCAGTTTCTACTTAAATGTTAATTCAGACTAAACCTTTTCGTCTTCTCTCAGATCAAATGGAAGTATTGTATTATGTCTTGTCTACTTTTAATGACCGAATAAGGAATGAGGAAAGCAAAATACTACTACTACTGTTACTGTTACCAAAACTTAAAGGTATTAGGGAGGATCTTTATAAATTCATTTTTTGCAATATTAATTAAAAAAACTACCTTCATTGCCCTGTATAAGGCTTATAAATTGGTGTATTAGAAAATATAATAATAATATTAATAAACTGTGGACTCTGTGGGACTTAAAAAACCTCATCCAATCGTTTTCGTCATGAGTACGTTAACCATTGTTCCACGGACTCGCCAATCATTCCAACTTCCTAGTTTCAGCGATAGTGCGCGTTCTTGTGCCTGCGCATGCGTATACACTATGTTTATGTAGTCCGGCATTAGCACCGCGTTAGCGCCGCGTTAGCATCGTAGCGTGGACAGCCTGACTTCGAAGAGCACAATGGCTGAGGAAAACCGTGAACCGGGCGGTCACAAAAGGAAAACTGTTTTTGAAGTGAACCAGAGGAGGAGGAGAAAAACTGTAGAAGAGCAGAATAAAACCCGTGTAGTTATTGGCGATTCCTTCAAAGGACGGCGTGCGCTGTAGGAACAGAAAGGGCTTCAGACGATGCATTGGTCGCCAGGTTTCTGCTGGACAGGTAACGTTTATCTTATCGTTTGAAAAAAATGCCTTTTTTCTTTATCTGTTGAACCTTTTCAACTGTACAGCAACGTCAGTTTGCTAATGCTACCAATAGCAGGAGGACAGATATTTGTGCTCACATTTAGGGACTGTGCATGTGACTGGGTCTGTGTGGGGAACTAGGTCAAAGGTCGCGCAGACAAACAATGCAGGTCTAGGTTTAGGTGAATCTCTGCTGATGCCGGCTGTAAACAAACACTCGTGTTCCAACGCTCGTGCACGTCGCTGTGGAGGAGTTCCTTGGAAAGGAACAGTGAAGGGCGGGGCCTGACGCATGCGCAGTATTCAAAAAAGGACAAACAGTCGCTGGTTTCTCTGTAGTCGAAAAAAATCTTCCCTAATATCTTTAATAAAAAGGCTTCACACTTTTTCTGCATTATTTTATTCCCCTTTTTTTTATGTGTATAGAGTTGTGTCAGAGAAATCTAACTTAGACATCCGAAGGTTCCCAAAGTGGGGTCTGCAGGGGGCCCCGAGAGGTTTTCTCTAATAAGTAAATAAAAAGAAAAGCAATTTGAAAGGAAGTACAGTTATATACTTGTTTAAAAATATGACTTAAACTATTTTTAGCCAACAGTCTTTTGAATAGAGTGAAGTTTTATTGTTGTCTTCATCGTGTTTAAATTACCAGTCCAAAATATCACTTACTCATATACAGTTAGAAAATAATTGACACATTAAAAGCAGAAGGCAAAGCTACATGGACACATTAAACTACAGCGCCGCTCGCTGGCTGGAAGCAAAACTACATCTTTGCGCCTACAAGTTCTGTGTAAGTCGCAGCTCCCTGTGCTACCTTTATTTTATTTTTTCTTAAAGTTTCATAGTACAGCAAGTCTCTGCCAAGTGCTCAACCTTTATAATCCTTTCTGTCTTTTACAAAACTTTAAAAAAGTGCCAGCTCAGCAGTACGTGACAGTCTTGCTAACTTTTCTCTCATCTTTCTCCACACAATACCTTCACTTCACCACCTCCAACACGAGTCAAAGAGTAACCAAACTATTTTCAAACTATTTTTGACTAGTAAGCTTTTTTTTTTCATTTCATTTCATGTGTCGATGCCAGAGTTAAATGGAAACTTGCAGCACAAATCTTTCAGAAACTCGACCTAAAATTGCTGTTTCGTCGAACTATTCTAATTGCGTGTAGCCCCCCCCAAAAAAAAGGTTAAGTCAAGTTTGGATTGAAAAGCGGAGTGGAAATCCCTCTCGGTGCCTCCCGTACGGTGCAGCGAGGAGACACACAAGACTTAATATGCAGAAGTGATTCGCTCAGAAAATCCCCGATTGGCATTTTAATGTTGGCATTATCTGCGGAGAGAGAGCGGCAGATCCCAGAGCGACGGATGTGCTGACTACAGAATATCTCCCATCACGCTTCAATGGAAAATACAGATGAGGAAGTGAACGGAAGAATGACGCTCAGGGTTTAAGAGTTTAGAGACAGTTCAAGTTATTGTTAAATATAGCAATGGAGAGATGCACGAATCTGGGCAGAGCTCTGAGACAACTGCATCCAGAAAACTCAATTACAGAGGGCGAAAAAGTATTTAGTCAGCCACCAATTGTGCAAGTGCTCCCACTTAAAAAGATGAGAGAGGCCTGTCATTTTCATCATAGGTTTACCTCAACTATGAGAGACAAAATGAGAAAAAAAAAATCCAGAAAATCACATTGTCTGATTTTTAAAGAATTTATTTGCAAATTATGGTGGAAAATAAGTATTTGGTCACCTACAAACAAGCAAGATTTGTGTCTCTCACAGACCTGTAACTTCTTCTGTAAGAGGCTCCTCTGTCCTCCACTCGTTACCTGTATTAATGGCACCTGTTTGAACTGGTTATCTATATAAAAAACACCTGTCCACAACCTCAAACAGTCCCACTCCAAACTCCACTATGGCCAAGACCAAAGAGCTGTCAAAGGACACCAGAAACAAAATTATAGACCTGCACCAGGCTGGGAAGACTGTGAATGTGATTTTCTGGATTTTTTTTTTCTCATAGTTGAGGTAAACCTATGATGAAAATTACAGGCCTCTCTCATCTTTTTAAGTGGGAGAACTTGCACAATTGGTGGCTGACGAAATATTTTTTTGCTCCACTGTATCTACTGTATACTCTCTTTAATCTCTGAATTCAAACTGGGTGCACCGGTCTCCTGTTAACCTAAAACAGGGGTGCTCAAACTTTACTTTTAAAATCACCCAGAGTAGGAGATCGACCTAATATTTTTTTTACGCATTATTTCAAATCGGCACAGGGTGGTGGGCATTTATCAGCTATTATTATTGCAGTGGTTAAACATAAAAATTAAAATAGAAAATAACCACTTTAATAACGTCAGATTTTATTAAACTGAAATAAAAATAATTCAATATCAGCATAATCTGATAAATTTAGCACAAAGTTTTGTTTTAGTGATATTTTTTAAATTCTATGATCTCTTAAAACAGCTGATTATTATGGATTATAATAGGCCTACTATATTTATAATTATGCCTGAATTAAACTGCAGTATCAATGCAGCTTTTTATCAAAGCTCAGCATTATTTTAGTAACACTGGTGATTGACAGGAGCTCCATGGTAACGCTCAGGGGAGGAGCTTGTGAGACAAAGTCAGCTTTCCTCACGGCTCACAACAAACTACTGAAGGACAAAAACAGAGCAAACAGGTGACACACATCAGGCTCCTTCCTCACCTGTCTCCTCCCTTTCTCCTTCCCTGACACCGCTGCCTCTCCTCTCTGTGTGTGTGTGCATGTGTGTGTGTGTGTGTGTGTGTGCGTGTGTGTGTGTGTGCATGTGTGCATGTGTGCGTGTGTGTGTGTGTGTGTGTGTGTGTGTGTGTGTGTGTGTGTGTGTGTGTGTGTGCATGTGTGCGTGTGTGTGTGTGTGTGTGTGTGCATGTGTGTGTGTGTGTGCGTGTGTGTGTGTGTATGTGTGTGTGCATGTGTGTGTGTGTGTGTGTGTCGGCCCCATGGCAGTGTTCAGAGCGGCCGTAAGCACGAGCCGCCCGCAGCCTCCACAACAGAACTGAAGTGAAAGCGGACAAAACTCTGATTGTTATTAAGTTCCTTGTATTCGGTTTAGCTCGTAGCTCGTAGCTCGTAGCTCGTAGCTCGTAGCTCGTGCGGTTTACTCGTGCTTCCGCGGTGGCATGTGACTTTATTTGGAAACACAGGCCTCCGCGATCTACCCGCACTACCTTTATAATAATAATAATAATAATGGATTGGATTTATGTTGCGCTTTTTTTCAAGCTTGACAAGTTTCTCAAAGCGCCTTACAATTTGGTCCATTATTCATTCACTCCTCAGTCACACTCAGTGGTGGTGAGCTACTTCTGTAGCCACAGCTGCCCTGGGGCAGACTGACAGAAGCGTGGCTGCCATTCTGCGCCAACGCAGCCACACTGACACATTCATACATACAGGCAAGGTGGGTGAAGTGTTTTGCCCAAGGACACAACGACAGTATGCGCTTCAGATGGGATTCGAACCGGCTACCTTCCAGTTGCGCCACCATCGCCCCTTTATGATCGCAATTGACGCATTGGGCGCCCCTGACCTAAAACATGCACCATACGTACTCCTGACCAAGATCCTGGCTCAGATCTGGAGAAAGTTTAACCCCAGCAGCATCGGAGGAACACATTTTTATTTTTGAAAGCTCGTAGAAAGGTGTTAATAAAAGTGGCTAACAAATTATTTTATATATTTTTTGTTATTTTTACATGTCACTGTTTTAATATCTACTTTTTAAATTCAATTTCAGTAAATAAGAAATTAACAACAATTTAAGTTTGATAAGGAGACAAATAAGCTGTGTAAAAAAAATCCTTTTGGTCATAATTATACTGCAACTAAATCTGCAAATAAATATTGTAAAAAATCGAGAACATAAAATCGTGAATCAAATCGAATCATGTCTTCAGCGCATCGTTACATCCCAATGAATGAATGAATGTTTTGATCACTGTGTTTGGAGTAATATTATTTTGAAGTAACTCTACATTTACTTGAGCTCCTCTGTCCAGCCGAGCATCAGAAATCTTGGTGTCTGGTTCGACCGTCACTGTCTTTGGACCACCACTCTAGACTTTTGGTCAGAAATAGTTTCTACCATCTAAGAAATATTGCAAAATTGAGGGCAATTTTATCAGACTCAGATCTTGAGATGGTTATTCATGCTTTTATTTCTTCTCGTTTAGATTACTGTAACTCTCTTTTTAATTGTTTTAACAAATCTGCTCTTACTCGTCTCCAGTTGGTTCAAAATGCTGTGGCAAGGCTTTTAACAGGATCTGGCAGAAGGACACACATCACACCCATTTTATCCTCCCTACACTGGCTTCCCATCAAATGTCGTATTGATTTTAAAATTTTGGTTTTAACTTTTAGAGCTTTAAATGGACAAGCTCCTCAATACATTGCTGATTTGTTGTGCCCCTACTCTCCAGGCCGGGCCCTCCCATCTTCCGGCCAGAGTCTTTTAAAGGTCCCAAAGACTCGCTATAAAACCCGGGGAGACCTGTCCTTTCAGGCTGTGGCCCCCAGACTCTGGAACGCCCTGCCCCTGTCCCTCCGTGTGGCCGACTCTGTCGATTCTTTTAAAAGGCAGCTTAAGACGCTGTTATTTAAACAAGTTTTTGGTTAACTGGGCTTTATTTTGACCTTTTACTTTTATTGATTGTATGTGTTTATTATTATGATTGCACTTTGTAAAGCACTTTTGATTTTATCTGTGAAAAGCTCTCTATAAATAAACTTTACTTACTTACTTACTTACTTACTTACTTACTTACTTACTTACTTACTTACTTACTTACTTACTTACTTACTTGAGCACAGATTTGCAGTTCTCCTTGTACTTCTGGTTGTATTTAACAGCTTTTTACACTATAGATGCTTTATAGGATGATATAATTTTGCACAGGGAATATTTTAGCATGTAGCATTAGCCTCATACTTTAATATAAATTGCTATTAAACTGTGCACTCCCTTCATCTCTCCAAATCTGAACTCATGTCAGATTTGTGTCTCGCTCTGCACCGCTGCAGGCGATCCTGGGATAGGCCCTGACAGCTTTTTCTGGTCTCATCTCTCTCTCTCTCTCTGCACAAACGACACGACGACGAGGTGCGTTTGATTCGCTTTTTCGCTGCGGGTGGAGTGAGCGAATGTTGATCTTCATTTATGACGGTTGGCGGGCGGCGGGAGGGAGGGTAGGGGGGTGAATCCGCGGCACGCTCCGGGCCTCTCCAGTCAATACCGCTATCACTTTCAGAAGCATTCATTAAAGCAGGTACAACACTTCGGCGGCTGGCTCATTTCTGCCTTTATCTCGCCGTGGCTTGGGGCTGGGAATAAAGGGATAAAATCTATTCACTGTTATTGCAGCGCGGTTGTAGCCGGGAGGCAGTGGAGCTGAAGGTAACGGCGCGGACGGTGGCAGATTTATGGCCCGGGCTGCCTCGCGTTGATGCAGCGGCGGATACGGTCGGGTGTTTTGTGTGCGTTTTTTAGAGCCGGGGCCAGCAGATGTCCAGATTGCGGGAGTCATGGCTGAAGTGACGAACGACCGACCGACGGCGTCATCGACTGTCGCGGGGATGAGTAAGTGAGCGGTAATGGCTCATATTTACACAGAGCAGACAGCGACGGGCTCTGGAGACGAGAGACAGAAGGTGTTATCTGAAGATGAGTCTCTGATGATCTGTGGAACCAAAACAGGACCAGGAAAATGCAAAAGAAATGACAGAGAGGGACAAAAAAAATGTGGTAACACTTTAAAATGAATCCCCACTATTAAGCAGAAATAAAATGTTTAAAAATAACACTGATGTTTACAGTTGTGCATTGATTTACTTGAGAAATTAACATTAATAACAATGTTTAAAACAGTGGCGTAACTTGATGATGAGGGGCCCCAGAACAGGTTTTACCACTGGGCCCCAAATGTCTGAAGCTGCATTTTATTTTTCATAATTTAAAGAAAATATTGTGGTTGTTTTCATTTTTTTTTTTAAATGATATATTTATTATATTAAACAACAACGACAACGATAATGATAACGATAATGATAATGATAACAATAATAATAATAATAATAATTATTATTATATTAACAATGCTAATAATAATAATAATAATATAATAATAATAATAATAATAATAATAATAATAATAATAATAATAATGATAATAACAATGCTAACAATAATAATAATAATAATAAAATAATAATAATAATAATAATAATAATAATAATAATAATAATAATAACAATGCTAACAATAATAATAATAATGATAATAACAATGCTAACAATAATAATAATAATAATGATAATAACAATGCTAACAATAATAATAATAATGATAATAACAATGCTAACAATAATAATAATAATAATGATAATAACAATGCTAATAATAATAATAATAATGATAATAACAATGCTAACAATAATAATAATAATGATAATAACAATGCTAACAATAATAATAATGCTTTGTGAACCATATATTAACTCCTTTAGTTTGTCCTTAACAAATGCTTTATATATTTATAAAGTTATATAACTTACATAATTCACTTTCTTAGCGGCCAAACCAGTGCTAAATGACGACTGTGTTTGTAAACAGTATCGACTCTGCCTGCAGTGTAAATTAACACATTGTCCATAAAAAAGTTTGCATCAACTAGAGCTGCACGATATGGAGAAAACATGCGATATTCGATAACTATGTTGAAAATTGTGATAATGATATTATTGCGATATTTGAAAATAGAGCCTACTTTTCGAACATAGTAAGTTAAATTCACTACATTTCACAAAAATGTAAGTTCCTGTATTTACAAGTCAAAACAGCCACAAAATCAAAACTTAACACAGACTAAACCAGGAATAAAACAAGGCTAGGGCTGCACAATATATCGCAAACTTATCGTTATCGCAATATCAGCAAACACAATATCCGTATTGCAAGAATCTAAATATATCACAATAACGCTGTGGTCTTCCATCTGACAGAGATTTACACTGAAGAATCATTTTCCACCAGAGCCTTAAAAGAACATGTGTTGTGACTAAATAAAAATGTTTAAAAAGTCCAGTTTTAGTGGTAATTTAATTAATTTAGTCACAGCTTAGCCTTGTTTTATTCCTGGTTTAGTCTGTGTTAAGTTTTGATTTTGTCGCTGTTTTGACTTGTAAATACCGGAACTTACATTTTTGTGAAATGTAGTGAATTTAACTTACTATGTTCAAAAAGTAGGCTCTATTTTCAAATATCACAATAATATCGTTATCGCAATTTTCAACATAGTTATCGAATATCGCATGTTTTCTCCATATTGTGCAGCCCTAATATAAACGCACCTATAATTAAGCATAAAAAAGGACACATTTTGACTTTTTAAATTTAAACACAACTCAAAACTCAAAAAACTTTATCATAAATATACAACCTAATAAAAAATAAATTATGTAACTGTAATATTTAACTTTTATTTTTTCAGGGCAGATTGGTATGGAGGAAGTTTTTATCTGCCCTGTTTTTGAAAAGATCCTTTCATAAAAAAACGACTCACTTGAAAGAGCCGACTCGTTCGCGGCCGACCCATCACTAGCCTCAATCGAATTTGTTTTGGGCCAGCTGTTTCTACCAGAGCTGAAAAAAAAAAACATGTTTTAAGGCATCTGGTTCTTACAATTACAAAGCTGAAGCACAGACGCAGTGGTTTGTAGCATTTATTGGTCGATCCGTAGCAAAAACCCAACATTACAATTTAAATTCCTTGTTGTTTTGCAGTGAATCCTGATTATTCCTCACCTATTCATTCATTAATCCCCCGGTGGATACACGTCAGACATTATTTTCTCTTTTTTCTTCCTCAGAGCCGGGGGTAGAGCCAGTCTTTAAGTAGCAGCTGATTTGCCCGGTCGATAATGCTAACGTTGGGATCGATGTGGCCCTCCTCCGGGACCTCACCGCGGCGGCCTGTGTTTGAAATTCACCGCGTGTGGTTGGTATCAGTAACAGGAGCTGGTTTCCTCTGCCACTGACGCTCTCCCGGTGACGGAGCGAGATGGTAATGAGAAACCCAGCCGCGCTTGTCCGACCGTCGTCTCACCAGATAAACACCGGAGAGCGAGGAGGAGGGGGCGCCTTTGTCTTTGAATCAACACAGAAGATAATGAGAGATAGGACACAGAACTGATGATTGTCTCAAAGAGGCAGATGATTTTACTGAAGCCATATGTGATAATGGTAAATGATGGATATTGCCGCTGTGATTGCATGCATTTAACTGTTTAGACTCATTCACACAAACCCGGTTACATTTGGCCCAGTGCCGTAACTTGGTAATATGGGGCCCCAGTGCAGGATTTCAGAATGGGCCCTAAAGTCATATTTCAGGCCCAAATATGAAGCTTTTTAATTTATCAAATCCTGCTGTTTTACTGGAGGTGCTTATTCATTAATATTTAGGGGCAATTTTGTGAATCTATATTATTTTTTATTACAATTTGTGGATTTATTTTAAAGTTACACTGTGTAACTTTTCTCCTAAATATGTGGGGCATACTGACTTGTTTTTGTGATTTTTTGAGCTGATTATAAGGCCTGAGGTGCGATCTGTTGCTCCGAGCGGGGCTTCTGTACTGAGAAACCACCCTCGCAACTTGGCCGGGAGCGCTCCGCTGTTGAGGAAGAGTCACGTGACAGGGAACAACTTGAGGCGCAGTATAACCAGGAAGCTACTTTTAGCGTTGTTATTTTCGCCAGTTCGTCAGGGCTGAAGGACACAAGAAGATGAAGACAATGTCGGACGAGGCAAGAAAAAGAAAATGTGAAAGGGACCGCACCAGATCGCAGACAAGAGTCAACATCGGACAGACTTTTGCTCGCTGGCGTCAGATGAGAGACAGAGAAGGCTGCAAATCGGATCACGTTTTTGCTTCTTTATTGTTGGGCAGGTAAATTAGCCTCTTTATTTTTTCTTTAGAATGTGCTTTTTCATACAGTTATTAGTTGTTTTTACTGCAACCATTGCGCGATATTTGTTGATAAGCTAACGCTAGCGCTAACTCTATAGAAGATCCAGTCCAAACTTCCAAAGGTAGCAGCAGGTCAACTAAAGTTGAAACAATGATGGAAATAGACGCACGCTCGCACAGTTTCAGAAGGAGGAGGGGCCCTAGTGTTTACATTTTGCGACGGTGCAGTGGCACCTGTGGCCTCTAGAGGCGCAAGACCGGGAATCTTACACAGTGTAACTTTAAGAAAAAAAGTGATTTTTTTTGGGGGTTATTTTTGTTTGTTTTTGTTTTTTTGTTAGACATTTAGCAGAATTTAAAATTGAATTCATGTTAAAAACTCTCTTTTATGACAGAATGGTTTGCGCCTCATTATTATTATGAATATTTTAAACTCAGACTTCACCATGGATGAACAAGGACCTAATTTAATGGGCCCCTAAACCTCCTGGGCCCCACTGCCTGATGTTACGCCCCTGATTTTGGCCACAGCAAAATACGGTAATAAAATCTTAAACCAAATTCTAAAAGACACTGTGAGCCAGGGCAAAGAGGCCAGCTCTGTGGTGATCCTTGTTAGGTCCTTGTTAGGTGCAGTTGTGGTTAGAATGAGGGTCAGGACTGTAGTTTGTACACATTTCCAATAGATGGCGTTGCTGTGGTGAAGATAGATATACATTGGCGTTTACTTTGGAGCTATTTTATATTTGTTTATAGTGTTGTAGTTTGTATTTGTTAGTAATTTTGAAGACATGTTAGTTTCTCATATATATCATCCGCTTTGCAAGAGAGAGCTCCGGTACGACAGACCCAACAAAGGAAATCTTAAGAGATAAAATCAAAGTTATAAAGTTTAATTCACCAGCCTTTTTGATCACAAGTTTAGTTCTACTGTGTATTATTTGGGTTGCTCTTTAAACCACCAGTGAAAAGAACTCTTGTCTTCGCGCATTAGGAGACGAGCTGCAGCGTTTGGCGCCCCCTGCAGGCGGCGGAGAGCGGCCCGTTCTAACCCGCAGTGCAGCAAATTGCAATAATCCAGTCGTGAAGTTATGAAAGCGTGGACTGCCCTCTCCAGCTTCATAGGGTTTCACTTTTACTGCCAAAAAACCAGCTTTCACAACAGCACTTATTTATTTTTCAAATTTAAAACCAGAGTCAAGAAGCACTCCAAGATTTTTCACTAAAAGGTGAAGCTAGCAGACCAATAGCACTGTCCAAGCCCTCCAGGAAATAAGTTTGGCCAAATGCAACAATTTCTGTGTGGGATGTGATGTATTTTCTAATGTTCATGTGTTGTAAGTAAGTACTTTTATGCAGCAGACTGGAGAGTATTGAAGCTTAATGTGAAAATGTGTGTCTGTCTGGTCTTTAGAGGTGAGCTTTATTAGATCGATGCAGCAGAGACAGACAGGAAGGACTGAGATAAAGGAGAAACTGTGTGTGCTGCTGACATCGGGGCAGAACACAGAGGTAATGGAAACCTCCGCCGTTCGCTGCAGACAGTCTGGGATGTGGCCGTATACTTTTACGCCGGGAAACCTCCACGATGCAGGTCTGAGTGGTCCCTGGGTTCTGAGGTAATCTGTTTCTGATGATTTGATGCTGAAAAAAGTGTTTTAAAAGCTGAGAATATCCAGAGACAAAACTCCTTTACTGTTTAGCTTGCTCATATTCCCAAAACAGCCATGAAAATAATTGGACTGAAACATTTTGAACTCAAACAAACCTTTTATGAACAGGTAATGTTAAGATGTATGGCTTGATGCAGCTGCTCGGGCCACAGAAACCCATTCCATGAAGCTCGCTCTGCACTGTTCCTGAGCTAATCTGAAGGCCACATGAAGTTTGGAGGTCTGTAGACACTGACTCTGCAGAAAGTTGACTCCGCTTTTGGAAATAAAGTGTATATTCAGCTTTTTTTCAGGCTTTTTGAGATAGTGTTGGACATCTTTGCATTGGTATTTCAGGTTTTAAACCTCCTCTGTTGGGAGCTGTTACTGTGACTTTGCAGAGAACGCTTGGATTAGGAGTTTGTTGCCTCCTGCTGGCAATGGTGGGGAATAGACAGAGCATAAAATGGCTAATTAGCACGGCTACAGCAACATGACGCTAACAGATAGGTAAATGAGTGCTTCGTAGTGACGGAGGTTTAAGGCTGAAATGATAATGTATGGGCTTTAGAAACGCACAGGAGCACTTCCTGGTTTCACGTGTCTATGTAGAGCCAGAGACAGGTTTGTTTTTGAGGTGCAAACTAAATTTTAACAAGACTAAAAGCTAAAAAAAAAAGTCAATTTAGCAGAATAGGGAACCTTAAGCAGCTGAACTCCTACAACAGTACGACACTTGATATTGTTGCATTGTAATTTATGTTCTCAGTTGTTTTTAGTCTTTGTCTTAATGGATGCTCTCTGTTGATCAGTGTTGTATATCACTTTGCCCAAGATAGATTTCCTCTAAGACAATAAAGTTTATATGATTCAATATTTAATTCACTTCAGTCTTCTTTTGCTTAGGGAACAAGATGATCTGGAACCTATCCCAGCAACTATGGGCCTTAGGCGGGGTACAAAATGGACAATGGTGATTTAGTCACAGAGCAGTGTGGCTGCTGAACTGGGTGCTGAAGTTTGTTACTAATTTATAAATTCATTCATAATTGAAGTAGGCCTACTTATCTTACTTTTTAGCATTTAGTACTATATACTAGAGCTCGACCGATATGGGTTTTTTGAGGCCGATTCCGATATTAGGTAACAAAAAAACATCGATATCCAATACATCGGCCGATACAGTTATACATTAGGAAAATTTTAAAAGCATTTTAAAGCATTTTTCTTTCTGCTCTTGTTTACATGAATATGGCGTGTCCACCCCAGGACACTTTATCAGACTAAACATCTTTTTAAAATGTTATAGAAAGCTGCTTATTGTTCTTTCTGCTGAGTGTTATGTAGGCTGTAGTGGGCATTGGTGTGGGGAGTATTAATATGTATTTTTTATGTATTATATTTATTTATTTTATTTAGCTTTAACTAAATTTGTTTAACTTAAATTTCATTTAAACTTGCTCTGCAAGTAGAGCATGGAGAGAACTATGTAATGTATTTTGAATTTTTGTTCTATGAGGTTTCATGGCAGAGAAATTAACAAAATATTTTTATTGCCTTTTAGAGCTTTTTAGGCCATGAGAAGGTGATTTGGGGAGTTTCCTATGAACTGCAGTAAAAGCCCAACTGTTTGGAAACACCAGCGCCCTCTACTGGACAAATACCAGAAGGCCATCATTTGCAAGTAAACAGATCTTATTCCAGCACACAGTAAAAATAATACTGTTTATATCGGTGAATATTGGCCAGATTTTGACCAATGCCCTATAATTTCTAATGGGCTATATCAGCCGATATTATCGGCCGGCCAATATATCGGTCAGGCTTATTTTTGCTTGTTAACCAAGTTTAAATTAAATCCCAGACACATAAATGTGGCATTAGTTTAAGGAGAGCACTAAGGAATAGCTTGAAAGTAGAATATTGTGGAAAAGTTTAACTGTACAACCAAAAATAACAGTGACTGAAGTTCAGAACAATTACTTTTATGCTCCTTCTTCTATCACCAATTCACAAAGTAAATTATCCTCAGAAAGGCCTGATATAATTCTGGTTAAGCACTCGCTCACATCCTAATCCCGGGTCTGCGCGGGGGTCAGAGGTCATGACCCGCCCCTCACAGTGCGGTCAAACTGTGGGCGTCAGGAAAAACCTTTGTAGACACGATCCTCCCTCCTCCAGGAAGGCTCAGAGTCCGCGGGGCACGTCTCTCTCCTCTCTCCTCCATCACTGTGTCCTGACCCCGGCTTCGTTAGCGGTTCACATTCATGCATAATTAATGAGGAACAAACGAGTGTATGCTAATGCTGCGGCTCTGAGGGCGACGGAGGGAGAGTGAGCGCTGGTCTGGGGTCAGCGCTGGAGCAAAGACTGACTAAAGTTTTTAAGGAGGTTGTGTTTAAGATGAGGTGTAACTGGAGCTGTTTTTAGCCGCCCCTTTTAAGGTCTTTTTACTGTAAAAGAATGCAAGGTTTTTAATTTTGTGGCACAAAAAATATGTTGGTAAAAGGCACTTGTGCTTAGTTTGTTACTGAAATGAAATTGTGGCATTGTACTTCAGGGAGTCGCAGTGTGCTCTTTGTGCCACGTTGTCCAAACACAGTCTCGTATTCTGTTTGTTACGGCGTTCGCACAGGAAATGAACCGCACACGCAGCGTATTCAGTCTGAGCTGGTTATGGACCAATGATGTGGCAGTTCTGTCGAAAGTGCACGGCTTTCTTAGGGTGCTCTTTGATTCCTGCTATAATATGCTTTCAATATGTGAACAATGTTCCTATAATACTAAAAAAATAATTAAAAAAAATTGGTAACAATTTGCACAGATTTTTTTTGATAACTATTACCCCTGTGTGTTTAGTAAAACACAATCATTTAAAATGGGTAAATATTTTTTTCTAATACTTTTTACAGTAAAAAATTGGGTATCATTTATCTGTAGGTTGTGAGTATGAAATAGGTCTTCTACTGAATCATAACCAGTAATAATAAACCATTATTTTCTAATAATTTAACCATAGAAAATGGGTAAAAACTTTTGATTACAAGTTTAAAATTAGACATGCTCTAAATTATTATTGATAATAACCCACTATGAAGAAATACACAACAGAGACAATATTAAAATGTTAAATTGCTTTTATTGAAACAAACCAATTCCTTTTAGAGCTCCAGGAGCAGAGAACCCAGGGGCCGCTCCTGAACCGAGAACCGTTAGCTTAAAAAACATCCGTTAGCCCCAAACTTAGCTCTGAGGTTCACTGTGGCAGAGGAAAGTTAACATTAGCTAATTCATCAACATAACACTTCAAACATGCTCTATTAACTTTAAAGGCTTTTTTACAATTAAAAAATGTTAAAGTTAGCCAATGCTAATGCTAAAAATCGGAGCTAACAAATAAGCTAACACATTTGACAGTTAATATATTTAGTTACATCAAAGTAGAAGTTTACCTTCATGACTCTGGTCTTACCATTGTTGGTGCTTATTGTTCATTAGATAATGACTTTTTTTATATAACAATTGTTAGTTTCCTGTGGTAACACATTGTGAGTGTTTGTACGCAGATTAATTTATAGTACATATGTAGTATATTTAATAGATTATAGCTTATTAATTATTAAATCTTACCTTTTGAATTATATACTAACAAATTACCCTAAATTATACAGCCTATACAGCCTATATAAGAATAGTATATATCTTTATTAGTTATTGATGTATTTATGTATTTATTATGGCTTATTATGATAACTTATTGTTTTGCTAAAATTAATGTTATGAATATTATTACACAATAATTTATTATTTTTGTTTTTTATTTTTTTTCTCAGCCTTGTGTTTTGTCATTAATTGCACACCATGAACTATTCACTTGCTCAAAAAAATAAATAAATAAATAAAAATAACATCACAGACAACTTCCTTTTGTGTCTTTGAGCTTAAATAAACCATAAATATGAATAAAGATGTAGTTTTGACGTAGACCTGTCCCTGCTGTGAGTTTTCTACAGTTACACTGAGCTCCAACCAATCACACGCCAGCACACACAAGCTCAGCCAATGAGAGAGTGACAATTTCAAAAGAGAGGCGGGACTTGCTTAACACAGGTATTTAGGGTAAACTTTAACTCATGATTTTGGGGTAAACTCTATCCTGTATTTTTATTTACTTGTATTAAGGAGGTAACATCGGCAAAAAGTATCTGATATTTTAGTCTAAATATATTACCCAACTATTAACAAATTTACTACGCTCAAAAATCATTTATTACAGTGTATATTTTCCTGTTAAGCTCGAGTTGTGCTGCTGATTGTTGCACACAAACCCATTCTAGGAGGTTTATTTTTGGAGACATGCGCAGTGTTGTTGGTGTGTTGGCAGCTGCAGTTGGCTGTGAGAGGAAGGTGTCAGCTCTGAGTGAAGGAGTGAGGATGAGAGGGTGAGGAGAGGGTGAGGAGAGGGTGAGGAGAGGGTGAGGAGGTGCGGGTCGAGCAGATGGAGCTGGGCGTGACACTGTGAGGTGAAGGGGAGGAGCTCTGACGTCTCTGCTGCAAAAACCTCCTCAAGACTCAACCAAACGAGAGAAGACAGACGGTGAAAGACAATAGTTTTATATTTTAACCCTGAGATTTATGTCGTCAGTGTAATGCAGATGGTTCTTTGGTATAAACCCTGCTGAGAAACTGCATTATGTAAGTGACTTTGTTCTGGTTCTCTGCTGGTCTGTTCAGTAACACTTTAATATAGGGTCCACTTATTAACCATTATCTAAGTGCTAATTATAAATTTTCTTTAATCGTTAATTAGCTCTTAATTTGTAATTATAAAGCACCTATTATTCTCTTATTCTGTGTGACCATATTCTACAACTAATTAGCGACTTGCTAATATATTTCCTTTAATAAACTCATAATTACTGCTCATTAGGAGGAAGCAAGGAAGACATAAATCATGATCTTAATAAGATTTTTTTGGCACTGTTCCCTAAAAATGCTTATTTTCTAAAAATCGTATTAGGTTAATTATTTATGTCCAACATGACTTGAAATAAGTTAGAATGGCTTGAAACAAGACAAGTCAATTAATGTCGCCTATTAGTAAATAAATCCAATCTAGTAAAAAAAAGAAAATAATCAAGATTAGAAATGGGGCGGCAGTAGCTCAGTAGCTTGGTAGAGACGCTTGCCCACCGCGGTTCAAGCCTCGCCATATGAATGTGTTAGTGTGGCTGTGTTTGGTGGTGGTCGGAGGGGCCGTTGGCACAGAATGGCGGCCACGCTTCCGTCAGTCTGCCCCAGGGCAACTGTGGCTACAGAAGTAGCTCACCACCTCCGAGTGTGACTGAGGAGAGAAGGAAGAATGGACTAAATTTTAAGGCGCTTTGGGAACCTTGTCAAGCTGTAAAGCGCAATATCAATCCAATCCATTATTATTATTATTATTATTATTATTATTATTATTAAATCTGAATTCAAGTTATTTTAACAACTGCTGATTTTGATTTTTTGCAAACTACGTCATTTATTTATTTATTGTTAATAAAGCAGCTGTACCATTGTTATCAGTAAAACTAATATTTGATTTAAACATGGTTACCTCATATCTTGGGACACGTGGGTAATTTTTATGAAATATAAAAAAATATATCCTGCTTGTAGCACCGTTAAATTAAGTTATATATTTTCTTGTCTAAAAATGACATGTTATGTCATATAACATTGTTTTGTCTGACAGTACAGCTCTATTGTTGCATGTTGTCATTGTTTAACACACACACGCACATGCACATGCACACACACATGCACACACACACACATGCGCACACACACACGCACACACACATGCACACACACACACAGGAGAGGATAAACAGCAGTGACAGCGTTGGTATTTCACAGTTTGTGTTTTCAGAAGCGTTTCTTGTTTTCCATTGTCACAGCGCTGTACAGTAACAATAACAGTGCAGTAATAAAACTAAACAATGGCTCTCCACAAATGAAAACCTGATCTATCCAGATGTTATTCTCTCTGTACAGCAGTCACTCTCAAACTGAGGTACGCACAGCTGTAGACCCCTGCTTAGTCCTGCTTTAGTCCTGGTTAGGAAGTTTAATCTTGCTTTGGACTTGTTTTGCCCTAGTTTAGACTTGGTTTAGTCCTGGTTTGTCTTGGTTTAGTCTTATTTTAGTTCTGGTTAGGTCCTTTAATCCTGTTTTAGTCCTGATTTTGTCCTTTAATCCTGGCTTAGTCTTGATTAGTCCTCATTTAGACTTTGTTTAGTCCTGGTTGTCTTTTATTACTGGTTTAGTCTTGATTAGACCTTGTGAATCCTGGTTTAGTCCTGACTTTGTCCTGGTTTTGTACTTTAATCCTGATTTTAGTCCGGATTTAGATCTTGGTTTAGACCTGTTTTGTCCTGGTTTAATCCTGGTTTAGCCTTGGTCAACTCCTCTGTGTTTGTTTTGAGTCTGTGGCACCAGAGAAACTTAATAAAAGATAAAAATATTAATGTGAACATGAAGCTTGTAGCGCGTGGCTTTAATTTTCTCTCTCCCTCACAGAAGCGGTCTCTGCTGCCGCGGCTGCTCCTGGAACAGCGACAGGTGCACGCTGCTGGGAAATGCAAATAGCTCCTGAGTCCTGCTCATTGCCTCATTGTGTTAAATCTGGTCCAGTGACCTTTCTCAGGTGCGAGGACTGTGCTCAGGTGTGCAAACTGCTGATGATATGAACATATTCAGAACAGATCATCTGGTTATTACATCATAACAGTGTTACAGTGTTGTGTATCTATTATCTATCTATCTACAGAACAATGGCCGTCGTCAGCCTGGGCAGTGACCACATCTGCTTTGTTCATCTGTTCTGTGAATGGACAAGATAATGTGTGTGTATGATTGTATTCTTATTCTTATGTTAACTGTCAGCACGCTCCCAGCTTGGAGGAGCAGACAGGAGCAAGAGAACAGAGATGAAACCCACTTTAAAGTTACACTATGTAAGATTCCCGGTCTTGCGCCTCTAGAGGCCACAGGTGCCACTGCACCGTCGCAAAACGTAAACACTAGGGCCCCTCCTCCTTCTGAAACTGTGCGAGCGTGCGTCTATTTCCATCATTGTTTCAACTTTAGTTGACCTGCTGCTACCTTTGGAAGTTTGGACTGGATCTTCTATAGAGTTAGCGCTAGCGTTAGCTTATCAACAAATATCGCGCAATGGTCGCAGTAAAAACAACTAATAACTGTATGAAAAAGCACGTTCTAAAGAAAAAATAAAGAGGCTAATTTACCTGCCCAACAATAAAGAAGCAAAAACGTGATCTGATTTGCAGCCTTCTCTGTCTCTCATCTGACGCCAGCGAGCAAAAGTCTGTCCGATGTTGACTCTTGTCTGTGATCTGGTGCGGTCCCTTTCACATTTTCTTTTTCTTGCCTCGTCCGACATTGTCTTCATCTTCTTGTGTCCTTCGGCCCTGACAAACTGGCGAAAATAACAACGCTAAAAGTAGCTTCCTGGTTATACTGCGCCTCAAGTCGTTCCCTGTCACGTGACTCTTCCTCAACAGCGGAGCGCTCCCGGCCAAGTTGCGAGGGCGGTTTCTCAGTACAGAAGCCCCGCTCGGAGCAACAGATCGCACCTCAGGCCTTATAATCGCTCAAAAAATCACAAAAACAAGTCAGTATGCCCCACATATTTAGGAGAAAAGTTACACAGTGTAACTTTAAATAAAAGCTAGCGTTGTTAGCTGTACTCACCTTTTATGATAAAAAACTAATGTCAGTCCCATAAGCAGTGTCGATGATCCACTGCGACTAAAGAAATAGCTTTTGATGGAGTTTTATTCTTGCAAAGTGGCGGCGGTAGGAAGAAGAGTTTCCAAAGATCCAAAGCTCTGGCAGGACGTGGCTGTTGTCAGGACAGCGGTGATTCTTACGGGTCACAGCTCCCCAATATTTGTAGTTTTAGATCCATATCTAGGGTTTTTAGATCCCAAAACTGGGCCACATATTTTTTCACTAATCATGGTGCATTTGAACTGAACAGGTGACAAATGCAGTTTTCTGTCATGTCATTAAAGTACATGACGCTGGGCTGTAGGTTTTGAATTATAATGGCAATTTATAGCTATAAAATAATGACATTGTAAATAATTTCATCAGTAAGAACACAAATGTGTTTTGAGATTCCTATGCTTTCTGTTGGTTAAAATGGGGACAACTGGGGCAAATTGAGACTGTCCCTCTTAAATAGAAACATGTGGTCACCCTTTCTATATCTTATTTTGTCCCTGAGTTGTGAGGCCGTCTAAATACTTAAATGGCGCATCTTGTCACGCCTGCTGTGCGTCGCCATGTTTGTTCCTTCAGTTGGGCTCCATAAGGTTTCTTCTTTTTTCCCACAGCTGGGTTTTTTTAGGAGTTTTTCCTTACCGAGAAGGAGGGTCTAAGGACAGGGTCTGTTTAGTTTAGTTATTGTTTGTGTTGATTGTGTGTTAAGTCTGATTGTGTTTATGTTTGATCTACTGTTGTGAAGCTTTTGAGGTGACTTTTGTTGTGATACTGGGACATACAAATAAAAGTGAATTGAATTGAAATTAGTTTAACTCTCCATGGAACGCAGAAGTCTTGTGGCTAAATACCATGAATTAGCATCCATACATAACAAATAGTGATTGCTCCTGTCTGCTTCTCCAAACTGGGCCAATTAACAGAGCATTCAAACTCCATCTTCCAGTCTTTAGACCAGGGGACTCCAAACGGTAGCTCGGGAGCTACCAGTAGCTCTCAACCACTTTCCAGGTAGCTCCCCAAGTACTTTATCAATCCCACATCAGCTTCATTAGTCAAATTTCATGTTATCACTTGGAAAACCAACTTGTGTATCTATGGGAGAGTGGCAGCAAGGATGACTGCAGCTACAAGTGACTATTTTTATTAGGAACTGCAATGCAACTGAGTCAGTTGCTGCATATAGACATAAAATGCACATGCAGCTGAACTAAAAATATGTACTGTTTTCACGCAAAATGTATGTTGTGAGTACTAACATTTTGTAAATGTTCAGGTAAAACAAAATACATTTTCTT
This sequence comes from Bostrychus sinensis, assembly GCA_020698575.1. Lineage (NCBI taxonomy): Eukaryota > Metazoa > Chordata > Actinopteri > Gobiiformes > Eleotridae > Bostrychus > Bostrychus sinensis. Next base: position 3,995,756 of record CM036251.1, read on the forward strand.
TGGGTTTAATGTATTAGTTCTGTGACTAAATGGCCACTGTCCACTGTACCATGCCTAAGGCCCATAGTTACTAGGATTTGCACTAGTACCTGCAACCCTTTGCGGGAATACGCAGAAAAAGATGAATGAATGTTACAATGCATAAGTAGCTCTCTGACATTTTCATTTTTGTTAAAGTCGCTCTCAGGGAAAAAAAGGTTGGCAACCCCTGCTTTAGACACTACCGCACTTTACCAATCTCCCAGCTTTTGTTACACGCTGCATTCTTGTCTAAGTCAGCGAAAAAGACCCTCGTCAAAGTTTTGGGAGAAGATTTTTCTAAAACTTTGCTGCCCCTTGATGTTTCATAGACAGCAGCCTGAGTCCACTTCACTCAGAGATATCCTGCTCCTCTCTCCTCTGACCCTTATCCTCTCGTTGGACAGTGAGTTTGTCTCCTTGGCTCAGACCGGTGGCCCTGCAGCAGATCACGCTGACAGATAAACCTGATTTTGTGCCGGAGATGCCAGAGATTGTCAGTTTGGATCTCCGCAGAGACTTACAGGCCGCAGAGAAAGACCGGGACATGAGAGAGAGCGGTGAGGGCGTGAGGAGGCTGAGGGCTGCTGTCTTCAGGGATCAGGGACAGAGGCAGGGGTGGTTCTTGTGGGATACAGTGGGATATTCGTGTAATGATGGAAAAGGCTTGGAAAACTGGATGGAAAAAGTGTCTGATTTGATGTGTTTTGTATGCAGTGATGCCTCGTATTGTTGTATAAACCAGGACTAAACTAGGATCAGGAAGAGGCAGGGTTGGTTCATGCAGGGAAGAGTGGGAATAATGGGATACAGTGGGAAAGGGATTTAATAATGGCAAGTGTTGGAAAGGTCTGTCTTGAGCCCTTTTTGCATGGGATTAGTATTAGGGACCTCCAGTAATTTGTAATAATCGCCAATGTTGTCTGTGATTTTTATGCCGTGTGAATCATCCATGTCTGTAAAAATGTCTGTAAAAATTCCCCCGAAAATTACCGACCATATTTCGTCCAACACAGAGAGAAGAGAGAAATCTCCACAAATAATGGATGATATGTGTTTTGTTAGGATGGCAAATCAACAAAAGATAGTAGCTTAAGATTAAGTAGAGCTAGAAATATTGGGGATTTTTATTATAAATCTGTGTGGTTTTCAATGCCTCATATCTGGAATAAAGTTCGTGAAATCGAGGAAATTACAGACATTGTTTATCCGTGCGAATGCCCGACTAAAAACACTGACGTCAGGGGTAATTCACGAATTACAGAGGTCCAGGGGTAATGTTTATCTCGCATGAATAGTGCTTTAGTCTTTATTTTTGGCCTGTTGGGTGCAATTTAATGGGTGTCTTGTTCATTGAATTTGTATTGTTGTTCCACATCAACCAGGACTAAATGAGGAAGAACCAAAGACTGAACCAGGAATAAACCAGGACTAAACTAAACTCCAATTCACCCCAAAGCAGACGCGAGTGAACTGCTTTCTGTTTTAACCCCTGACAGTTCATAGCAGGGACGTCTTACAAACGACTCGCCGTGACGCTACGCTCAAATTAGGTTGGAGTTCTGTTTTTCGAGCGTCTACTGCGGCGATCTGCAGAGCTACAGCCGGGAAACACAGGAAACAGGCTCCAAGTGTCAAAATAAACTTCCACTACACTTTCAAAATAAAAGTTCACTGAAAACAGCGGTAATGTAAACACTACGCACCCAGAAGTTGATTCTTGAGGAGAAGAAATGTAACGTAATTTGCTTGAGCAGCGTTACAGCAGCAGCTCTGACGCCCTCGGTGTGAACTGATGCTTTTAAACAGTACGCGCGTAAAACGACCTGCTGCTGCGACGCTCTCCAGATGTTTTCGGTGTGAATTCAGGGTTAGACTAAAATAAGTCAGCGATCAGAGAGGGAACTTGGTGGAGTTTAGTTCAGGCCCAAAAAAATCCAGCCTGACCCAAACCAAGCCTGTTCAACTCTGGGGTTATCCATATTTTTCTCCTGGACAGAAGGCGCACGTCCTGCAGGGTTACTGCAGGAAATTATTTCAAAAAATAGTCAGGTGGGACTCGGGCAGACAATCTGAACTCTAGAACCGAGGTGGAACACATTCTACAGTTTTGGAAAATGGGAGAATTTGAAAAATGCACTGGGGAAAAAACTGTTTTTTGGTCTGTTAAAGGGAGCAATGGGTTTGCGATGTGTGTTTTGTTCAGTGATGTTTAGTAAAACCAGGACTAAACCAAGGCTGAATTCAAGACACTGTTACCTCTGCCTAAAAAAAACATTTGTTCATTCTCTAAATAGAGCAGTACATGGGTCTGTGCAGTGTGCATGCTGGGACATTTAATGAGGTTGACACGTACAGTGACCAAATGTGACAGCGTGAGCGGACATTCAGCATCAAACTCCAGGTGAGATACAGGCTAATAACTTCAGTATAATGTGGTATGACTTCTGCAAAGCAATGGTCCCAAAATAATTGTGTTCACGTCTACAGGAACAGAAGATACACGAGGATGACTCAGGACTAAACACTAGGCTCGCAATCAAACCAAACCAAAACATTAAAGGTCCAACATTATGCTTTTGTCAGTCTTTTTGAAATAGTTTTGGACACATTTGCATTAGTATTTCATTTAGTATTTCTGGTTTAGGTGTTTGTCGCCTCCTGCTGGAAACAATGGGGAATGGACAGCATAAAATGGCTATTTAGCACAGTTATTAGCGACATGATGCTAACAGATAAATGAGCTGACGGAGGTTTAAGGCTGAAATGATCAGAAAGAGTCCGCTGACGGTGTCTGGGCTTTAGAAACTCGCAGGAGCACTTCCTGGTTTCATGTGTCTATGTAGAGCTGTGAGACCGAGCGTTTTCAGCTCTGGGGAAAGGCAGCGCCTCAGCATACAGGAATTCTTTAAACGTGTGACTTAGGGCTGCAACTAACGATTATTTTGATAATTGATTAATCTGTCGACTACTTTTTTGATTAATTGATTAATAATCAGAAAGGGAAGTGTGAGTAAAATGTTTAAAAACTTGAGGTATTTTATAGTTTTTGTTAAAAATTGGTGATAATGCTACCAAAAATCACTTAATTCTTACAAAATTAAATCAGACAAAGCTACAAGCTTCTTGAAGATGTTTATATAAAGCATGTATACATAAAATATCATCTGTAATACATATGATATTTTTAATCAAAAACACAAAATGTACATTGTTTTTAACGTTTACTGCTCTGTCTACAGTGAAGCCTGAAATTATTCATACCCCTGGCAAATTCTGACTTAAAGTTACTTTCATTCAACCAGCAAGTTTTTTTTGAACAGAAATGACACAGGCTTCTCCCAAAAGATAATAAGACAATGTACAAGAGATATCATTGTGGAAAAAACATATTTCTTAGCTTTTATTGTTTTTACTTTTGAACAAAAAGTGGCATGTGAATTTGCCAGGGGTATGAATAATTTCGGGCTTCACTGTCGGTAATCAAACCCTCTCTCACAGAACATGGCATGTGTCAGAGTCTATTAAATATCCCAGTTGGCGATTATTCGATTATTAAATTAGTTGACGATTTTTTCAATAATTGATTATAATTGATTAATCCGATTAGTTGTTGCAGCCCTAGTGTGAATGAAACAAAATACTACTCCAAGTCTGTTTTTGAGGTGGAGACAATATAACATGGTTAAAAGCTCCAAAGAACTAAGCCAGAGTCTAAACCAGGTCAACAAATCAGGATTAAATCTGAAAATTAACCAGAACTATTGACCCTCTGCCCAATAAAACAAACCGGTATCAACCCAAGAGTAAACCAGGATTCAATGAGAACTGAACCAGATCTGAACCAAAACCTAAACTAGGTCTAAATCCAGGACTCAGACAATGTGTTATTGACAGAAAAGTGACGTTCCCAACCTTTGTGATACCATTATATTAACAGAAGCATTTTGCGTTTTCTGGAAATGTCACCACTTTCTAGGATTAAGTTTAAAACATGGCAGACACTTCATTATTTGACCCAAAGACAAGACGAGGGTTAATGCATCTCCGGTTCCTTCGTAGTCAGATCTCTGGCAGATAAAGTCCTGTAAATCTCCCTCGGATCCGAGCGGGGAGCGTCTGGTCTGAGGTTGTTTTTATCCTCCTCTAAATGCATTCTGATAAGAGCCATGTAAATGTCAGAGGCACGGAGGCGGTAACGGTTTGATTCTGAAGCAGGTGACAAGGGCTTTATCTTTTTATGAGCTTCACATTTTCATCTTTCATCTGCAAATTGGCCCGTGCCACAGGAAAACACTTAAGAGCCGTCAGGAGCCATGTAAAGGTTATTTCTGACGCAACTGCGCTGGCTCCGCGGCTCAGAGCAGAAGAGCGTGAGGCTTGAGAGGCGCAGAAGGAGATGGGCTTTTAGCAACATTTCTATTGTTTATGTGGGTTCTGAAATAGTGTTCTGGAGCTCTTTAGGCATCTTTCTACTGGGACTGAGAGGGAAAGACTCAAAGTTACTGCCGTGTAAAGACGGGTAGGCAGAAAATCTTTATTTAGTTACAATGAGAAACTTGTGCTCTAACATTGTTCTTATACGCCACAGAAAATGATTGCTAAATGTTGCACTTCTGAGTTTTGCGTCTGAGTTTTGCAAAACAGAACAACTGTATACGCTCTCAGACAGAAGTTGTGGCAATACATTATGATTTTTTTTGTTTTTTTTACTGGTGCAGTTCTTGGTATTTATGTTTAAATGTAGAAAATATGGGATGCAGCATGTAGTTAATGTGGCCACCTTAACAACAAGCACCTACCACCTTGACTACCATTCAGTATGGGTTCCTTGAAGTATTTTTTAACTGTAAAAAAAAACAAAAAAAAAACATTGTGATGCTTTTGTGATGCGGTGTTTTTGAGGTATTTCAGGGTTGTGAATGCGATGTATATTTGAGGTACAGTAACCTGGCTACCACCTTAACTGACATCATTTCCATGGGAAATGCAAATCAGTCACATACACAGGTGCAAAGTTCTTGCTTTTGGAGTTTGCAAATTATTGCTGTTAAAGCACTATTGCATTCATGCATCTGGTGGAAGCATTTACATTTTGTCTATGTCAGCCTCATAAATACAGTGACTGTAAACTTAGTGTGTTTAGTAAAAATTTAATCATCAGTGGTGCCTTTTTTTACTATAATCAACTGTTTGCTCTCCAATATTATTAAAGGTCCTATATTGTGTGTTTTTTTTTTCAGGTTTTGTGAAATAGTCTTGGGCTCCTGTGCATTAGTGTTTTACATTTTGTAACTTCAAATTTTGTATCTGTAGAAAACGTCTTCTTTTGGAGAGCTGTTACTCTGACTATGCAGAGAATGCGTGGATTAGGTGTCTTTCGCCCCCTGCTGGCAACAGTGGGGACTGTACAGCGCATAAAATGGCTAATTAGCACAGCTGAACATGATGCTAACAGATAGATAAATGAGCTGATGCTTCGTAGTGACGGAGGTTTAAGGCTGAAATGATCAGAACGAATCCAGTGATGGTGTCTGGGCTTTAGAAACGCGCAGGAGCACTTTCTAGTTTCACGTGTCTATGTAGAGCTGTGAGACCGAGCGTTTTCAGCTCTGGAGAAGGGCAGCGCCTCAGCATACAGGATTACTCAAACAGAATACTACTGCAGCTCTGTTTTTGAGGAGGAGACAACATTATAACATGGTTAAAAGCTCAGAAAAGATGATTTAGCAGAATAGGGGAGCTTTAAAATCCAACTATTTCCAAAGACATATTCTTCTACTTATGTTATTTCTATGCCCTGGAAATACAATTTGAATAGAGACTAGACTGATTGTGTGTATAGAAATGGAAAAATAGACTGAGGATAGATAAAAAGCTGTCTGTATTGGCATAAAAGCTGTTCATAAGTCTAGCCGTGCATATTTTGACCAGTAGCATTTATGAGCAGAGCGGCTCGCGTTAATGCGTCTCGTCACGTCGGCCTCTCTTATCTGAGCTGAACACCATTTTAATGCCACACACAGACCTCGGCCCAATTGATTTGAGCAGGTCTGACAGGGCCCCTCTTCACTGGACTAAATACCAGACCGGATCAAGGGCCCCGCGGCGCCACTTTCGACCCCAAACCCTTCAAACCGCCGCGACCGCTTTGAGACTCTAAACGCTGGCATTTACCAAAGACAACACCGCGACCTGCGCCTGGCGCGTTCAGAGGGAAAAGGGCAGGAATAAAACAGTTTGGTTCCTCCCACCAGCCGAGGCAGAGGCAGGAAGGTGGAGGTGAGCTGTCATTATGTAATCAAGGCTTTTGTTCACGGGACTAATGTGGAACGACTCACACTGAGGTCAGAGAAGTGAAGGGAAAACAATTAAAGATCCACTACTTGATAATTCCCCACTAATTATTCAGTCAACAGCAGCATAATAGAAGTTAGAAGACGAATACCACACATGCACTTAAGCTGAGCTACTCTGAGCTATATTAGGAGCTGTCTCACTGAAGAGTGCACTTGTTATTCTTGAGCCAGATTTAAAAGATTTTATAAGGTTGACTGTTGTATAATTGTTTGTCTTTTGTAACTGCCTCTTGCCAGGTCTCCTTTGAAAAAGAGGTTTTATCATAAGGGGCTTCCTGGTAAAATAAAGGTTAAAAAAATAATAATTCTGCAAAATCGACTTTTCTGGGCTTTCTTTCATGTTATAATGTCGTTCCCTCATCAAAAACAGACCTGGAGTTTTGCCTGTTTGAGTAATCTAGTATTAAGTAAAGTGTTTTATTTGTCATTATACATACAAGGTGTAAAACAAACTTGCACAGGTCTGACGGAGGGTTCGTCCTGAGCTGCATGTTTTTGGAGGTAGCCACCGTGCCGCCGTGTGGTTAGAGCCGCTGTATTCTCTGGCACAGCCTCAACGCATCACAGCGTTGCACGAGTGGTAAATATTTTTTATATTTCAAAAAAATTACCCATGTGTCCCAAGATATGAGGTAAACATGTTTAAATCAAATATTAGTTTTACTGATAACAATGGTGCAGCTGATTTATTGACATTAAAAAAAAAATTACATAATGGCCAAGTTTTTTTTTTTTATGTTTTTTGTTTTGGTTCTAAAACTGCATTGCCAACGGTCCAATCAGAAAAAAGACCATTATTTTGATTTAGACTGCAGTACCATTTTCAAACCAGTATGAGTGCTGCTGCTTACAGGACCTTTAAGAAAATAAAAAAATCCTTTTCTGTGGTTCTGTTCAAATCAATCACTTTGCTGCCCTCTGCTGGTCTCTTGTCTTGTTTCTTTATGGCAGTAGTAAAGTATTTATTGGAAATACTTTCTTTGAGTCACATGTTTTTAAAGGTTGTAAAATGTGCTGCTGTTCTAGAGCAGACCAAGATTTGTTAAAAATAGAAATAAAATAAAAAATATATTCCCTTTAACCTCAACAACCTTACTACTAACATGAACATTATTTGATAAAGGTGTTAATGTTCTTTCCCAGTCACAACAAAAGGTTCAAAGGCAGTCATCTGGACTTGATTTTTAAAGTTTAAGACGTTTCACCTCTTATCTGGGAATTTCCGCCAAGCCCTGAGAACCTGTGGATATCCCAACTGGGCCTTCTCCAAACCCAAAGAACAAGAGCCAAAAATGAGCAACATAGTCATTCCTTACATCTCCAGCCTGTCTGAGAAAAAGGATTTTTTAGCCAACACAACATCCCGGTTTATTTCAAACCTGTTAATACTCTCAGACAAAAACTGGTTCATCCCAAGGACAAAATTCCCAGTTACAAACAGAGCAATGTTGTGTTCTCCATCCACTGCAGTGAGAACTGTAATGAACAGTACAGAGAGAAACCAAACAACCTCTGCACCAGCGGTTATACCAACACCACAGGGTTATACCAACACCGCAGGGTTATACCAACACCACAGGGTTATACCAACACCACAGGGTTATACCAACACCGCAGGGCCAACTCCAGTGGACCAGAATCTGCAGGACACCTCCACCTGAAGGACACAGACCACTGCTTTGAGGACAGTGAGGTCCAAATCTGAGCCAGAGAGAAAGGACGGTTTGAGCGAGGAGTGAAAGAAGCCATCTTTGTCAAAAAAGATAAACCTTCTCTAAACAGAAATGGTGGTCTCAGATACAACCTTCATCTGTCTACAACAGTCTCCTGAAACCCAAACAAAACAAACCAGTTTCACTCATTCATTAACATCTGAAGGAGCTGACCAGGCCCAGGAGGGTTAACCACTCTGCCACTCACTCCAGCTGAGGACAAAGGACTCCTAACGTCCCCAAACCACTCAGGCTTTTCATGGTCTCCTGAACCAATAGAAGTTAGTTTCAGGTCTAACTCCTCCTTCCTAGGAGCAGATAACCCAGCTCTGACCAGTTCAATTTCAGAATTGAGAAAGCTTCTTGGATAAAAGGTGAAACGTTCTCAACTTTAAAAATCAAATCCAGTTGACTGCCTTTGAACCTTTTGTTGCGATGCTATTACCCAGGGTGAGTGAGAGTCTTCACAGACATGCTTTTCTTCTGCAGCCAAAACCATGCAAAACATTAATATACTGACACTCAAGCTGCCATCTACTTCAGAACAATCACACCACTGCATCTCAAAGAAATGACATTTTTCTTCCCACAACTGAAAAAACCCACTCACATTTTTATTGCAGTTTTCCTTATGGTCTGATCTCTGAATCCAGCAGAGACCGAGGTCCATTTCCTCTCTGGCTGCAGACCCTGATTAGTTTTTCTTGATTGTGATGCAGTCAATACTCATTTAAGGTGACCCAAGTTCAGTCAATTACAACGCATTTAATATTTAATGAAGCAATCATTCCTTTACAATACACCAGATTTAACTCCACCAGACTCTGCTCCACTGAACCCATCACTAAACACCACTGTCACTGTTTTGTGGCTCACTGTTTTCAATTAGCCACAAATTATGTAAGTGTAAGTGTAAGTGGAAAGGAAACTACTGTACATGGATGTAATGTCAGTGCCTGGGTAGAGCACATTAGCGAGTGGCTTGGACATTTTATAAACGAAGGACTACATACTAAAATATTAATAATTCATAGGCTGGATATTGCACCTTCCTAGATATTCAAAGCGCTTTCTATTGCATTATTCATTCACACATTAGTTATAACTGAGAGATGAGCTATGACAGTATGCAGTGCCAGTAGTGGGGATTGAACCGCCAACCAAGTCTCTACCAACTGAGCTACTGCAGCCTCAAAGCCTCTAACTTCTTGTATTCTGCTGGAAACTTTACTTCCAGATGAACACAGTTTGTCAGTGACAAAGACACAAATTCTACTTTAATAAGTTATTTAAAAAGTGATCTGCTGACTCCAGATCTGTGTCGAAAGTAGAGTTTGAAGAAGTTCTCCAAAGTACGGCAGTCTAGGGCTTGACATTAACCCTCGCCAACTGCAGGTAGATTTTCATTTTTGTCAGTGAGACAAAAACTACCACTGTCACTTTGGTCGACTGAATTTTATGTTAGGCCTGAATTTATGTCGCTCTGCTCGAGTGCACGCCATTTATCATAAAATAATTCACCATGAATAAAGAAGAAAATTTAAAAAAGTATGTGAATTACTTGAATTTTTGAAGATCTGACCTTCATCTAAGTCACAGCAACAGACAAACACAGTCTGCTTAAACTAATACTGCAAAAAAAAAAAAAAAAAAATATTGAATATTTATTTAAACATTCACAGTGCAGGATGGAAAAAGTATGTCAACATATCACACGTATTACATGTTTTAAAAGATGTGACACCATATGTGCAGAGATGCACTTCTTATATTTGATAAATCCCATGCAAAAATCCAAATTTTACATTTCTTTAAGCTTATTGTACACTATAAAATATACACAACAACTCCACCAATTAAATTGTGGCTAGTAAAAACACTAACTGGCTAGCAACTTTTAACAGGGTTAGGGTTAGAGACGGTGGCCGGTGAGGGGGAAAAAAAGAACAAAAATGTCAAGCCCTGACTTTTTTCAAGCTGAGTTAAAATACTGTTGAAAGCACTAAAAATATTACTCACACAGAACACAAATTATTTAAGTAAAAGTTTAAAAAGTATTTTATGTAAACTGTAAGTGCTGATTGCTAATATTGTTTTTTAAATTCTACTACTACTACTACTACTACTGCTGCTGCTACTACTATTGTTACTACTACTACTACTACTACTACTATTACTGCTGCTGCTACTACTACTGTTACTACTACTACTACTACTACTGCTACTGTCCCAAACCTGGCTCTAACTCGAGACCTTTTTTTTGCATAGTAACCAATATCCCATTAAGCTAAAACACTTTTACTCCTTAAGAGAAGTAAAAATTAGGGCTGCATATATGATATGGAGAAAACGTGCGATATTCAATAACTATGTTGAAAATTGCGATAACGATATTATTGTGATATTTGAAAATAGAGCCTACTTTTGGAACATAGTAAGTTAAATTCACTACAGTTCACAAAAATGTAAGTTCCTGTATTTACAAGTCAAAATAGCGACAAAATCAAAACTTAACACAGACTAAACCAGGAATAAAACAAGGCTAAGCTGTGACTAAATTAATTAAATTACCACTAAAACTGGACTTTTTAAACATTTTTATTTAGTCACAACACATGTTCTTTTAAGGCTCTGGTGGAAAATGATTCTTCAGTGTAAATCTCTGTCAGATGGAAGACCACAGCGTTATTGCGATATATTTAGATTCTTGCGATACGGATATTGTGTTTGCTGATATTGCGATAACGATAATTTTATGATATATTGTGCAGCCCAAGTAAAAATGTACTCCACTCAGGCAAAAGAGGAGATGTTAGAAAATGTACTTAGATAAAGAATATCTGTTTATTTTCCAAATCTGTTTGAAGCTCAGTTAGTACAACAACCTAATGTTTGTCATCTAAAAACTGTCTTATTAAGTATTTTCTTGTTTGCCGCTTTTGTAAAATTTTATGGAAAACAAGCTAAAACACTTCTTTTTTTTTAAAGAGAAATAAATGTACTTGACATGGGCAAATGTACTTAGATAAATAATTAGCCTGTTTCTTTCCAAATCTGTTTGAAGGTCAATTAGTACAACAATATCCACAACAAGCTAATGTTTGCCATCTAAAAACTGTCTTATTAAGTGTTTTTTGTTTGCTGCTTTTGTAAAACGTGAACGGAAAGCAACATTACCCCAGTGCAACCGTTACAAAAACACACTTTTTCAGAACAGAAACGTATTTTCTGTATAAAGTAAAATATGGCTGTGCTCTTGAATCTTTGGACCTGGCTCAGTGTAATTTATATCTGTGCAGGTTTGCGAGGAGGCTCCAGGTCTGAGGTAAGTGAACCGCGTTGGGAGGTGAAGTGGATCAATGCGAGTCCCTCTGGCCCCGATCTAACCCGGGTCTCATTCTGAGTCCGCGTACAGAAGGGGGGAGGGGCCACAGAGGCACAGTGAATTATGGGAGAAGTCAAAGGCCAACGACTGAATAATTCATCTGACATCTATTGAACTGTGGCACAAAGACTGACGAGAAACCTCATATTCAGACAAAACCCAACTCTCAATCCATGACTAACACCGGATACATTAACCAAGTACTATAAAAACACATATTTCCAGGCATAGTTTAATCTGATAATATGTTGATTAAGGCATCTAACTGGACTTCTGCCTGTGTTTAAAGCACAGATAAAAAATAACTCATAAATAGTGCACCGCTCAGACTGTTGCTGCATTGATGTGACTCTTTTTTTTCCTGTAGAAATATAAAGAAGCCCCATTGAGTCCTTCATTATCATCAATTTTAGTGGATTTTTTTCATTCTGGGCTAAAAATTACACTTCAAACATGACTCATTTATCCCTCGTATAGTCCTAAGACATTTTTTGAGGTTTTGCACCTGTTTTTTGAGGATAACCTTTGCTGTGTTGATTCTAATGGCATAGATTTTGCCTCAGGTGTGTATTTTTGGATGAATTGTCTTAAAAAGGTGTCTAAAAAAACACCTCTAAGACATTTTTTGTGCCATTGACTCCAATTAAAACAACATTTTTATTATACACTGTCACTGCAATATAATTTCACATTTTTATCAAGTATTTCATGGATTCATGAAAGTGAGGGATTGGAATTTTAGTTTTTATTGTTTTTCAGTAGGTGGCGCCATTTCCCCATATATGGTAGACAGAGGTATAAATGTGGAGATGGCCACATTAGTGTTTGTATAAATGATCAAGCCTACAAGGCAAATAAAAACATTTTTTGAACTAAAATGATTTGGGTGAGTTTTTGTCATAAATTGGTGTGAAAGTGTTTGTTGAGAAATGAGTTTGTTTGTGTTTGCGTGAGCACAAATCCAAAATGTAGATCTTACAGAGATGTGCACATCAGGGCAAAGTAGAAAAAGGTCCCAGACTGAGCAGAGGCAGAGGTTTGCACCACACAAACTGGAATTTAAGGGGTTAAATTTCATAAACAGAATTCATTTTTTGCTGTGCATGATGAGGACTAAAGTTAATCATGAAATTAAAAAATTTTTTTTTTTTTTGAATGATCTATTATTATATAATTTTTTATATTGCAGTGTATTTTTTGCACCTTAAGACGAAAGGTGTGAATAAAAATGTTTCATCTGCTGCTACACAAAAATTAAAAATCTAATAAAATCAATCATGAAGCCAATTTTTAAGACTCCCAAGCTCTGATTATCCACCACAAAAAAAAAAAAAAAAAATCTAATTTGCAATCACAGAAACGAAAAAAAATCTTTTTTTTTTTTTTTTTTTTTCATAATTTGAAATCAACTTTTAATCACAAAACTGGAATTTAAGGGTTTTTTTCATAAACAGAATTAATTTTTGCAATGTATGATGAGGACTGAAGTTAATTTGGTGCATTTTATTTTATTTTTTATTTTTTTTTGTGCTTAGGGTGAAAGGTGTTACTAAAAAGTTAGGGAGGCAGGAGAGTAAAGAACAAGCGTAGGATTAAAAAATATAAAATTGTATGATATGCGTAACACCTTCACAATATTCACTTAATGCTTACAAAGTTTATTTATGAATAAAAATGCACATCAAATTTGACATTTTTATGGCAGCAACATATTTTTAACTATTAGTCGACTTTAAAAGATTTCAGCGCACTTTTTACAACTCAAAGTATGATACAGACTCCCTGAATGTGCTTTGTAACTCAGGGGCCCGCTTTGAAAACCTGCACTGCACTGAACAGACCAGAGGAGAACAGAAGAGTGCCACTGTACTATGCAATAAACAGCGCATAAAGATTTCAAAGTTATTAAAAATGCTCTCATTACACATCTATTTTTGGTTTGATTTAACATATTTTGTCACGAGAGACCAAAAGAAGTGAGACTAAAGGTTATCTGCGCTGTAGGAACCCAGGTCATGAATCTTTGATGGTCTTAAAAGGCATCTATTTCTTCTTTTTTCTGGTCTTTATGTGTTTTTCTCATCTCGTTACATCTGTTACTCTGTGCCACTATCAGCTCTGGAACAGCTTTAATTTATTTTTTTTAGTTAGTTCTCTCTCTTTTTTGTCTTGCATACACTAATTTTTCAAAAAGTGGTCATAGAAAACCTCTTTGTTGATTAGTCCAAAGACATTTTATACTTACTTTACTGTAAATGCTAATTCTCCTGCTCTATTTTTGCTAAAAAAATAAAAAAAGCTTAAATAAATAAATAAAAATGAATAAAGAAAATTAAATGGTAACACTTTATTTTAAGGTCCACCTATTAACCAGTAACTAAGTGGTGATTAGCATGCTAGTTAGCGGTTAATTAGCACCTATTTGTCTCTTATTCTGTGTGACCATATTCTACAGCTAATTAGCAACTAACTAACATTTTCCTCTTAATAAACTCATAATCAATGCTCATTACTATGACATAAATTATGAAATTATGAGCATTATTAGGGAATAGTACCACAAAAATCTTATTAAGATCATAATTTATGTCCAACAACTTCCTTACTTCTGACCAATGAGCAGTAATTATGAGTTTATTAAGAGGAAAATGTTAACTAGCATGCTAATACGAAGTAGCATGCTAATTATCTTGCTAGTTAGTGGTTAATTAGCTCTTAAGTGGTAATTATAAAGCACCTATTTGTCTCTTATTCTGTGTGACCATACTCTACAGCTAATTAGGCACTAACTAACATTTTTCCCCTAATAAACTCACAATTACTGCTCATTAGTAGGAAGTAAAGAAGTTGTTGGGCATAAATTATGATCTTAATAAGAGTATTATTAGGGAATAGTACCACAAAAAGATTATTAAGATCAGAATTCATGTCCAACAACTTCCTTATTTCCTCGTAATGAGCAGTAATTATGAGTTTATTAAGAGGAAAATGTTAGGTAGATGCGAACTAGCATGCTAATATGAACTAGCATGCTAATTAGCACTTAGTTAATGGTTATCAGGAGGATTTCTTTAATTTATTTTTCTATATATTTCATGTTCAAAATAAGAAAACAATCTTATACTCATAATAACTTTACTATACCAAAACAAATCTAAAATAACCATTATCATTTGACTCTCCTTTAAAACAAGCTATTAAACCTAAAAAATATGCAGCACAAATATTCAAATAATATTTTTAGCAGGTGCACCTCCTTTTATTCCGTCAATGAGACACTTGAGCTTTCTTGTTTTTCAGAAGTTTCAAGAGTTTAATGTAAAAAGATCACAAATATTTGCAATAAAGTCTCAATTGTTCAATAATAAGTTGCATTTCTTACTTCAAAGTCGTTTACGTGCGTTGTTCATGAGACTTGCTGTGCTCTGGTTTGACTGACGCACATTTCCAGATCAGCCATTTTCTGACATTACAGTGAGTACAGGAAGTGACAGTGGACGTGTTCTCCCTCGTGGGCCCCTGTCATCATTGTGCTCGTATTTATACTGGCTTTAAGAGAATCAAAGCGAGTCGGTCTAATAAGGCATCAAAGAGAGACTAAAAATATCCCATAAGCCCCTGCTCCATTCACCAGTGAAGAAGAGAGACGACAAACCTCAAAGAAATGTTACTGTAAAGGATTTACGTAGCTCCTCCGCTAACTTCGCTGGACTCCATACAAATGGTCTCTGGGTTTTTCTGAGTCTGGTCTAAAGTCTGGACCTGGTTTTACACCGAGGACCAGCTCAGGAAATATCTGGCTCCCAAAGAACCGTCATTAATGGACTGAAATGATGGTGATTAAATAAAGGACAAAACTGGGACTAAAAGAGGAATAAATCAGAGCATAACCTGAAATAATAAAGGACTAAACTAGGACTAATCTGGGACTAAACCAGGACCAAACCAGGACTAATCTGGGACTAAACCAGGACCAAACCAAGACTAAACCAGGTCTAAACCGGGACTAAACCAGGTCTAAACCGGGACTAATCTAGGACTAAACCAGGACTAAACCAAGACTAATCTAGGACTAAACCAGGACTAAACCAAGACTAATCTAGGACTAAACCAGGACTAATCTAGGACTAAACCAGGACTAATTTAGGACTAAACCAGGACCAAACCAAGACTAAACCAGGTCTAAACCGGGACTAATCTAGGACTAAACCAGGACTAAACCAGGACTAAACCAAAACTAAAACAGGACTGAGGCAGGACTAAACCAGGACTAATGTAGGACTAAACCAGGACTAAACCAGGACTAAACCAGGACTAAACCAAAACTAAAACAGGACTGAGGCAGGACTAAACCAGGACTAATGTAGGACTAAACCAGGACTAAACCAGGACTAAACCAGGACTAAACCAAAACTAAAACAGGACTGAGGCAGGACTAAACCAGGACTAATGTAGGACTAAACCAGGACTAAACCAGGACTAAACCAGGACTAAACCAAAACTAAAACAGGACTGAGGCAGGACTAAACCAGGACTAATGTAGGACTAAACCAGGACTAAACCAGGACTAAACCAAAACTAAAACAGGACTAATGTAGGACTAAACCTGGACTAAACCAGGACTAAACCGGGACTAAACCAGAACTAGGGCTAAAGCAGGACTAACCCAGGACTGAAGTTGGATTAAACCGAGACTAATCTAGGACTAAACCAGGACTGATGCAGAACTAAACCAGGACTAGGACTAAACCAGAACAAAACAGTGCCTAAACCAGGTCTCAGCTATCAGAGCAGGACTAAAACAGGAACAAAACTGGCTCTAAATCAAACTAAACCTAAACCTAGGCCATTTTTATTTGGTTTTAAATCCAGACTTATGTTTTGGTTTAGTCCTTCCTTTTGGTCGTACGTTGTTATTGTTATCAAGCTACTCACCACACTCATTGTTTGCTCGTGCTATAGTCTTCTTGTTTTTGTTTTTTATTCCTCTCTAAGACGTAACGGTTGACTCAGCGCGGTCTGCGGCTAACGTTCCCATCTGTGAACGCAGCACCAGACCTGATCCGAGTCCATCTGAGAGCCCCAGAATAAAAAAAAATCAGGTGAGAAAACAAACCCAGAGGCAGCTCCACGGGACACAGAGGGAAGTGAGAGGGCGAACAATGACAACAACAACACACTGCACAAATTAAACACAAACTGAGCTTTTGTGGAAATGGTTTAGAATTTCTGAAGAAGCATCTTTTTAACTACACCCCACTTCTCAAACTGGGCCAGTCCTGCTCCATCCCACTCTGGGCTGTGGTCGACTGCTGCTGGGAGCCTGTGTGTAGCAAAAACCTTCACTATTTTGACACATTTCACAGTAAAACTACCAAAACAAAAAACAAAAAACAAAAAAAATACAGTGTCCAGAGCCAGACTGAGGTGAGTTGGACAGCAGAGCCTCAGGGACTGGAGTCTAGAGACAGAGAGTTTGAAGTTCTGTACACACTGTTTCAGATTTACTGGGCCTGGTGACATTATCCAGGATATTTGATAACTATGTTGAAAATTTTTACAACGATATTATTGCGATATTTGAAAATAGAGCCTACTTTTCGAACATAGTAAGTTAAATTCACTACATTTCACAAAAATGTAAGTTCCTGTATTTACAAGTCAAAACAGCGACAAAATCAAAACTTAACACAGACTAAACCAGGAATAAAACAAGGCTAAGCTGTGACTAAATTAATTAAATTACCACTAAAACTGGACTTTTTAAACATTTTTATTAGGGCTGCACAATATATCGCAAAATTATCGTTATCGCAATATCAGCAAACGCAATATCTGTATCGCAAGAATCTAAATATATCACAATAACACTGTAGTCTTCATCTGACAGAGATTTACACTGAAGAATCATTTTCCACCAGAGCCTTAAAAGAACATGTGTTGTGACTAAATAAAAATGTTTAAAAAGTCCAGTTTTAGTGGTAATTTAATTAATTTAGTCACAGCTTAGCCTTGTTTTATTCCTGGTTTAGTCTGTGTTAAGTTTTGATTTTGTCGCTGTTTTGACTTGTAAATACAGGAACTTACAATTTTTTGAAATGTAATGAATTTAACTTACTATGTTCAAAAAGTAGGCTCTATTTTCAAATATCGCAATAATATCGTTATTGCAATTTTTAACATAGTTATTGAATATCGCATGTTTTCTCCATATCGTGCAGCCTTATTTTATTTAGTCACAGCACATGTTCTTTTAAGGCTCTGGTGGAAAATGATTCTTCAGTGTAAATCTCTGTCAGATGAAGACCACAGCGTTATTGTGATATATTTAGATTCTTGCGATACAAATATTGTGTTTGCTGATATTGCGATAACGATAATTTTGCGATATATTGTGCAGCCCTAATCCAGGACTAAACCAGGACAAGACTACAGCTGAGAGTAAAACCGAACATGTAAGGATAAGAAGTTATAGGACAGACACTAATTACCGTGGCTATTCAAGATTTTCAGTGTTAGATGAGAGGAAAGTCTAGATCCAGTGCTAATTTTGTTCTCACTTAGTTCTGGTTTAGTTTGGAACTGGTTCTGAATTGATTCATACTTGGTTTAGTCCTGTTTTGTCCTAGTTTAGGTTTAGGTTTTAAATGAATCCAGACCTTGTTATTCCAAACCTCGGTGGCTTTTTTGCCTTATTTCAGTCTGGGTTTAGTTAGTCCTGGCTCAGACCTTGCTTAAAACTTATTGAGGTTTTGCTCGTATAAATCTCAAAGGGACAATATTATGCTTTTTCATATTTCTAAAGAAATCTCGATCACCCCTAGAAAAAATAACCTTTTTAAAAAGTACCACTGGTGCCATAAAAAATATGTGGAGACACCAGCAAAGTGCAGACTGTTGTGGCCTTTTGAACACATTTTAAATAATAAAAATAAATTTACTTCCTTAAACTTTTTGTATTTAAGCCCAATATCACAACATCAGTCATCGCAAAGGGCTTTACAAACAATTAGCCACACAATCAGACATAAACAATAACTAAACTTAACTTAGTCCCACGCTCTCGGTAAGAAAAAACTCCTACAAACCCCTGCTGTGGAGAAAAAAAAGAAGTGTCGTTCGTGTCTGATGCCATTTTACTCCAAAATAAAACAAATGTCTGTGAGGAATCAGTGGAAACAGAGCTGTACACTGTTTTTTGGATAAATAAATTGGAGCAGACTGGATGTAGAGGACTTATCGATTGGTCAGTGCTTCCTGGAGTGGGCGGGGGCTCGTGCAACTGAGCGTTTTGAAGGCTTAGAATGGCCGTACCAGAGAATACAGGTTTACTAAAACATGCGAGAATGAAGCAAAACACAACTCCAGGTCTGTTTTTGATGAGGAAGCTCAGAAATGTTGATTTTGCAGAATATAACCCTTTTACTGACACTAGACTGGAGGAGAAACATGGTTTAGTCGTTTGTTTTTATGAATTTACATCTTTAATTTTCAGGAGATGAACTAATCCTGCTTCGTAGAACAGGGCCCTGGTTTAGTCCTGTTTTTAATCCTGGTTAGGCCATGAGTTAATTCCTATTTTTGTCATGGTTAGTCCTTGTTTGGTCCTGGTTTTGTCCTGGTCTAGCCCTTGCACTGACCCCTCCATCATTACACCTTGATACATGTGTTACTTCCATTGCGTTCTATTGGCTGAGACAGATCAACACATGTTTACAGAACGGCTTTGTTGTCGAACACAAGACTCTTATTAAAACTCGTCTCATTAAATCAGCGAGCGCCCGTTTACCGCGGATTAATGGCTTTTTTTTCCCACCACACTTTCTCTTCATTATCATTCTGTCTCACAAATGGATTCAGCGCCAGAGCCATGCATATTCATTTTACAGGAGGCAGGGAAGTGTTGGGAAAGGAGCCAAAGGTGGAGCCAGAGCTGCTGCTGCTGCGAGGAGAGTTCCATACACTAACACTGTAGAGTCTGCGGTGCTCAGAGAAGAGAGACAGGAACAGGGCTGAGGTTCAAACTCATGTGTTATGTGTTGTGTCATGTGTCATGTGTTTAAATGAGTTACTGTTGAGTATTTTTAATTTAATATTAATTACTGGTCCATTAGAGCTGCCTGACCTGAGTTTATTTAATTTAACAGTGAGTACGTGTGAGAAAATTAGTGTATTTTGTCCTAATAATAGTAATTAGTTCTTGAAGTGTCTTGCCCAAGGACACAGAGGCAGTGTGCAATTGCCGGTAGCGGAAATTAAACTTACTTTTAGATCAATGGGCGAACGTTTGCTGCCTGGCTATGTCAGTGGTTCAATTTTTATGGCTGCATAGCCTGTATCAAAGTTTACTTTTACAACATTTAGACGCTGTAGACCGTAAACATTCCATCGTATTATATGTATCGTACTTTTAGTTATGCACACAAACAATGATAAAGGTTCCTTATTCTGCTAAATAAACTTTTTTGTGCTTTTAAACATTTTATAATGTTGTTTGTAGCTCAAAATCAGATCTGGAGTAGTATTTTTTCATTCACACATTTGAGTAATCCTGTATGCTGAGGCGCTGCCCTTCTCCAGAGCTGAAAACGCTCGGTCTCACAGCTCTACGTAAACACGTGAAACCAGGAAGTGCTCCTGCGCGTTTCTAAAGCCCAGACACCGTCACCAGACTCGTTCTGATCATTTCAGCCTTAAACCTCCGTCACTTATGAAGCAGTCAGTTCATTTATCTTTCTGTTAGCCTCATGTTGCTAACAGCTGTGCTAAAGTCCCTATTGTTGCCAGGAGGGGGAGACAGACACCAAATCTACGTGTTCTCTGCAAAAGCAAAGTAACAGCTCCCCAAAAGAAGACATTTTGTACAGATATAAAATTTGAAGTTACAAAATATAAAACACTAATGCACAGGAGCTCAAGATTTAAAAACAAAAAACAGAAAAAATCACAATATGACAATTTTGGAGAGCAAACAGTTGATCATAGTAAAAAAAAGACATCACTGATGACTAAATTTTCACTAAACACACTAAGTTTACAGTCACTATATTGGTGAGGCTGACATAGACATAAGATATAAACGCTTCCACCAGATGCATAAATGCTTGCAATAGTGCTTTGTCGCTAACAGCTGTGAAAAAACCTGCAAAAAGCAGAATAATGAGACCTTTAAACCTTGCCAGAAACTTGGAGGGGACGCCATGAGAGGTGCGACCTGCGTTTCACTTTGTGTATTAATTTCAGTAAATAGGCAACAAATACATCATTATTTTTGCATCTTTTGAAATGAGGTGTTTTTGGTATTTTTAAGTTCCCATTTCAGGACTTTTTAAAATGTCAACTGTAATCTGTTTGCATTAATCTGGAGATAGCAAGCAAAATTATCCAAAACAGTACATGAACAGGAAGAGATATGTAAACATTTTCAGAACAGTAGCTCCGATGGACAGTCCCTTTCACCATCTGCAGAGACTGATCAGTGCTGACATTCACTTAATGTTTCTCTGAATGTTTAATGCACTTCTGACATCTTCCATTCGTATCAGTCTTATTTCTAAACCAAAACATGCCTCCACGCGTCTCCCTTTATCTCCAAACAACTCCCCCTTAGCTTTCCCCATCTCCCATACTTTTTATTCGAAACCGTTCCCGCTGCGTTTCAGAGTAAATACTGTATCTGCTGCGTCTGGTGGCTGATGTATTGAGTGAAATGGGAGCTTCACAGCTGTCTAACCCATCACCGGCAGCAGACAAGTGTGTCCAAAGCAGCGTTTCCATCTCCGCACGCCGCCTCCATCTGGTCTGCTACGTTTCCCGGTGAAGATGCAGATTATTGTCGTCTTTTTCACAGAAAGACTCCCCCCTGAGCCGAACAGTGAATGAAACAACAAGAGCAGAAAATACAGCCTGTGTACAGAGAGAAGCTGAAACATCGGAATTTGGTCTCGGTTTAGCCACAGCTTTACTTAGAGATGGAAGGAAGTACTCAGAATCTGTAGTTAGTAAAAGTACTGTTACTTTAAAGGTCCCTTACAGTGGAGCAGCGTTCGGTTGATGACACACAAGCATGAAATATTCATTATACGCTAGATTTTCAGAAAAAACTGCAGGCCACTTGAAATTCTAATATGGCGGCCATTTTCCAACAGTTGCCAAATAATATCTACAGCAAAAGATTATGAACTTGTGCTGGGCCGAGGTGTACACTAACAAAAATAACTATTAAAGAAGGTAGCAAAAATCTGGCTCCCGGACTGTTGCATTATAGAGATTATTTGGCCACCATGTTGGAAAATGTCGGCCATATTGGAATTTTAACACATTTTTTTCTGAAAATCTGGTGTTTAATGAAAATTCCAACCAATTGTCACTGAACGATTCTAGACAAAAATCCCAATAAGCCACTACACTGTTAAGGTTAAGGTTGTTTACTATAGATAGATAGTGTTTATTCAGACGTACTCAGACATATTTAACAGACATATAACAAAATTTGTCATTGTATAAATCAAACCATTTCAATTGTTAACAAGTTATTACCAAAATAAATTATTAACTTCTTTGTATTTTACACGTCTGAATAGGAGCGGGAAGAAGTAAAAAACTTATTTAATCCCACCCCTCTTCACAAATCCTTCACCATACAAAAATGTATTCAACTTCCTTTTAACATTAACATAATTTTCTTCATTGCTGACTCCGTGCTAATGTAAGCGCCCACGAACTCCCAATATTCAATTTATTTTATCAACAAACTTAGCCAAAATCATTTCTTTATATCTGTTTTTAAACTGCTTCATATTTGGACGTTGTTTCAATTCATGATTCAAGTCGTTCCATTTTTTTACCCCACAAATGGAAACACAAAAACTCTTCTTAGTGGTGGAAACTGTTTTTGTTGGGTTGTTAGGTTAAGTAAACATAATCGTCCCCGGAGATCGTTCCTCTTTTCCTTCACTGGGGCGACCGCAGTGCAGCGTCCTGGGACCCTTCTCCAGATCTAGAGCCAGGATCCTGGTCAGGAGCACCCAGCCAGGGGCCCTACACAGAGAGACCCAACACAGAGGGGCCTCAAACAGAGAGACCCAACACAGAGGGGCCCCAAACAGAGAGACCCCACACATGTTGTTTTTTCCTAAAAACATGTCCAGAATAGTATTTGGTTTCATTCACACGAGTCTGAGTAATCCTGTACATCTGAGAAAGTGATGATACTAAGAGCTGAGCTAATTTGGCCTCGTGCCCCACTCTGTTCAGTGTTGGAGCTGACAGAGTGAAGTGGGCGGGGCCTTAAAGGGACATGCACCTAATCCGAACTTTTTTCATTAAACAGAAAGCAACAGCTCCCAAAGCATTTCCAATAAATACAGCTATTTTTTGGGTTATAACAGTTCTGTACGTTCTTGTAAACTGCTTCAGGAAAAGAAACAGATGTACTTGTGATCGACTTCTCGCTCGATGTCTTTATTTATTCATCTCAGGCATCGAACCATTCTCCTCAGGTCCTGATTCCCTCCTCTGTCCCACAAGAACCCCACATTAAACATCAGGAGTGGGTAGACGAGCTATAAATTGTACTCAGATAAATGTGTTGTTACTTCAAAATAACATTCCTTGCTGCAATGGAACTCATTACGACCCCCCTCTGGATCCAACCCCCCACCTTAAACATGGCCCCGCCTCCTGATCCCCTCTGCTGTCCGACAAGAAGCTCTAACCCCATAAAACATGTATGGAAGTCTGTAGCACCTCTTTAAATATTGATGCATCTTCGCCTGGGCTGTGTCTCCGCTGCTCTGGTTAATGCAGTGTCCGTATGTGCGCTGTATGTCGTCCATGTAAAGTGAGTTTGAGAGAATGAGCAGCTGCAGTTACAATGTTTTTGCATCCAAAGGCAGAAAGTGGGCCATAGATCTAATTCAGCGTTATGAGCATCTCTGTCCCTGGAATCAAATGTTTGTCTTTATGTGCTGCTCATAGAAGACACACAACCTATACAGTATTTCCACAAACACTGGTCCATCCCGTTTGACGAACCTAAGAGTTTATTTCAACTCTGAGCCTAAAGCTGGGGACACACTACACGATTTTCTCAGTTGTTACAGATTCTGAAAAGACTAGGAGCACACACTAACCGACTGGTTTCAGCAAATTTAGTTCTGACGACTGAAAGACTGGGGCTCACACACTACAAGATCTGTAACTGCAACTGACGCCAAACAAACGCAGCAAACTCTGGCGGGGAACTAAATGGTAAACAAACATGGACGCTACCTGGGTCGCTGTTGCCGTTGTGTGCGTAGCTATCTGTTTGGAAAAAGGGAAAGAAAAAACGGCTATGTATCTAGTTGGGTAGCGCTCAACTTTCTTTGGTGTTTGCCATGATTGTTTATGTTTTCTTCTTCTTCAAATTTCCGCTTATATTTTCCCGCCGCTTCCTGTTTCTTCGTCTGCGTCCTGACGCTATTTCCTGTGTCCCATCAACTGTTTTTTATCGGCCGCTGGACTCCATGAATTCCCAGTTGGATGTAAACAGCCCACACTGCAGGAGTGTGCTCCAGAGTCAGCTTTAAAATTCAAACATGTTTGATTGCTTGCGACTGATGCCAGGCCAGGTTTTTGCGCTGCACACACTTAACGATTCGAGTCTTTGAACATCACACACTAACGGGTTTCAGGGCCGACTGGTGATTACGATTCCCTGCAACTGTTGTTGACTGGTAAAGACTCGGCGCAACTGTGAATCGTTATAAAATTGGGCAAAAAAATCGTGTCGTGTGTCCCCAGCTTAATCTGAGTTGTTGAGTTTTCCGACTGTTGAACTTTTTGAGTTGTTTTGCATTGGGACAGTACTTTGCCATGACAATTAAAAACAGTTACAGTAGTTCTATTGGTATTTTGCTGTTTATGTGACAGACGAGGGAGAGAAAGTTGATGGTGATTTTAAATGAGATGATCACTAAATGCGGTATCGTGGCAAAGTGTTTGGAAGAACCAGGGTTAAATCCCAGACTGGGCGGGTGGGGCCTTTCTGTGTGGAGTTTGCATGTTCTCTCCGTGGCTCAGATTACGCCAGTTTCCTCCATAAACCTAAAAAAAACGAGCATAGTATTCTAATCATCTGGGTAAGTACTACTGACCAGGATCCTGGCTCAGATCTGGAGCGAACAAATATTTCTACAGGGACAATAAAGTCTACCTTACTTCAGTACAACAAAAATTGGAACAGCTAAGCCTTGAGTCACGTAGGGCTGTAACGATTAGTCGACATAATTGACAATGTAAATTATTAAAATTTGTTGATGCAAATTTTTATAGTTGACGTGTCGTATGGACGCACATTTAAAAGTTTGTAAAATTGAAAAAAAAAAAAAATTCATTTTTTTATGACCCGGTGTTATTTTGGTTGCCTGGAAAATCCAGACTGATATGTCTCTGTGTTATTCTACAGAGAAATATCAGTCTGGTCACCACGCCGTCCGCAGTGGTTTACTCAAATCCAAACCGTACCGTGCATTTTGATTCGTTTATTTAAGTCACGTGTTCTTCACGAGCAGCGTCCGCAACAACAACAATCAAGGTGGCGACTGAGGAGCCGAGTTTGTTTCATTCAGCAGTAAATTCCCTTTTAAATTACCACAAACATATCGAGTCATTAAAACCACAGCAGCTTGCAGCACTAGAAGCCTTTATTTAAAAAAAAAAAAGTTTTCGCGTTGCTTACTTTCTTGTCGCTTTGTTAACGTCACATCCGCCATTTTCTGATTGGCTAACTCCGCTGTCCGTTTGCTCCGCGCTAGAAATCGGATTGATTCTATGGCGACCAGATTCATCCGCTGGTACAGCAGTGAGTCTGGAATTTACAGGTAATTATTGTGGAGGACCGCAATCCACTGCAGGAAGTTAAGGGGGCAATATTTCCCGTTGTCTATCATTGTCTCTCTTGACTGCATTCTGATGAAGAAGAAGACACAAACAATGGCGGAAAGTCAGACAGAAGCGCAGAAAAGAATAAGACCAAAACATTCGAAAGTGTGGAAGTATTTCAAAGAAAAAAAGTCAAAACAAAGTCAGTACTGTGTACGCTCTGCAAAACGGAGCTGTTTTTTTTACGGGAATACAACGGCAATCCATGAGCACTTTAAACAAAAACACCCGGGAGCCGTGTCCACTTCTGTTTTTGCAAGTTAAGCTAAGCTGAACATTGAGCATGTAACAGTAGTTTCTGAGCTGACAAATGCCACATGCAGTAAACTACAGATACATCAAAGCTTTTCTCTGTTGTTCACTTGCGACAAATATGGAAGCTTATTCTGTTGCGTTATTTAACACTAATTTATAGCTAATATTTTTATTTTTTAACAAAACTTGGGGTTATGTTAAAAAATATTTTGAGTGGCATATAACTCGTATACTATGATAACGTATAACACTTGGCATATAACATAACTTAGTTTGTATTATATATGTAATATGTACAGCAGTGTCGTGTTAGGTAAACCCAAACACAGATTTATCAAAGGTTTGCGTGCACGCTAACTGAATAAGATGCGCTAAAATTGGAGCAAACCCAGACGCAGATGAGATTTGCGTGTCTTACAGGAGCAGAGCGAACGCAAAGCAGATTTTGCTTCTATGACCTAATGAATCTGTAAACTGAGGCGTTCTTCCCAGAGTGCGCAAAATGGAAGGCGGAGAAAATGCAAATTCATTCATTTACCGCCCACAATATTATTTATCAAGGCTCACCATGACTTTGCGTAAATAGCGTATAAATTTAGCACGTTGGAGAAGGACGTGCTAATCTTTTGCACAGATGGCTGCTGTGATTCGTGTGAGACGAAGGAGAAGAAATGAACAAATACGTAGGGTTAGAGTGTTTGCCACGTGTGCAGATCTATTTGCCATGACGGATGAAAAAATTATTCACCAGCACTTTCAGCTCTTCTTGGTTAAATTTTTGCTTCCGTTTGTGTTCCACTTCCGCACCTTCCATGACGCAAAACAATACACGCAATGATGCCGTTTAAATAGTTTCGCCCCCTCTGTTTGCACTGTCACGCAGTTTGTCTTAGTAATTCACGCGCAACACCCGCACAGTCCAGGGATCAAACCTGGAACCTTCCTGCTGTGAGGCGAAAGCACTAACCACTTGGCTAACTACTTTTCTGAGCTTTCTACCAAGTTATAATTTTGTTTTTTCCTAAAAACATGTCCAGAATAGTATTTGGTTTCATTCACACGAGTCTGAGTAATCCTGTACATCTGAGAAAGTGATGATACTAAGAGCTGAGCTAATTTGGCCTCGTGCCCCACTCTGTTCAGTGTTGGAGCTGACAGAGTGAAGTGGGCGGGGCCTTAAAGGGACATGCACCTAATCCGAGCTTTTTCATTAAACAGAAAGCAACAGCTCCCAAAACATTTCCAATAAATACAGCTATTTTTTGGGTTATAACAGTTCTGTATGTTCTTTTAAACTGCTTCAGGAAAAGAAACAGATGTACTTGTGATCGACTTCTCGCTCGATGTCTTTATTTATTCATCTCAGGCATCGAACCATTCTCCTCAGGTCCTGATTCTCTCCTCTGTCCCACAAGAACCCCACATTAAACATCAGGAGTGGGTAGACGAGCTAAAATCTGTACTCGGATAAATGTATTGCCATGCGTGCAGATCTATTTGCCATGACGGATGAAAAAATTATTCATCAGCACTTTCAGCTCTTCTTGGTTAAATTTTTGCTTCCGTTTGTGTTCCACTTCCGCACCTTCCATGACGCAAAACAATACACGCAATGATGCCGTTTAAATAGTTCAGCCCCCTCTGTTTGCACCTGACACCGGCCACGCAGTTTGTCTTAGTAATTCACGCGCAACACGAACATTAATAGCGGCCGCATATTTTCTCACTGCACTCACAGTTTAGCACCTGTCTTAGTAAATATGGCCCAAAGACACAACAGAAATAATCACCTGACTAGTCAACTAACTGAAAAAATAATTGCTGACTAATCAACTGCCAAAATAATCATTAGTTACAGCCCTTGAGTCATGCACTCACCCCCAACGTCGACGAAAAGCACCAGCGGCTTGGAACGACAGCAGTGCAGTCTGTCAATTCACACCAGCAGCGGCACACGCGCGCGCCACGTGAGTTACTTTCCGTAACAGCGTAATTTGCGATGCCACAAAGCAATTTTACAAAGACAACATGGAGAAGGAGAAGGCCTGAGACTCAGTGGCCGCAGCTTTGTGTTTAGGCGGTGAGTAGTTTCTAAAACAGAGGGAGGAGACCTACACAGTAAACTCGGGGTTTACAACATGCAAAGACGTGATGTGCAAATGATCCGCGACAAAGCATTTGTGCAGAATAAAACACTGGCGTTGCACATCCAGAGGGACTATCCCCAACAGCACTGCTTTAAACCCACATGGGATAAATATATGTATCTTATAACCACGTTGTGTATAAATTGTATGTCAAATAAGTAAAAAAGTTGCACAAATGTGTTGGTGGCATTTGGATTCCACATCACCCGAGCGTATCTGTATCTATGAAGGGTCTATCTACCAAAATGTCCCATCTACTGTATATATTTGTATTTTATGGTCTAAAAGTGTCTGTCCCTTCAGTGTGGAGTTATAGTGGTACATTCACACAGATATCTTTGTCTATCTTTGTTTGAGAAAGCTGTCTTGGCTCCCTCTGCTTCGGCCGTGTTTGAAGATCTTCGCCTGTCTGTGTGTGTCTGCTGGTCTTTTGGCAGTGAACAGTGGGAGACGCTGTTTACTGAAGGAACTGTCAGATGTCAGCGTCCGACCGCGAGAAACACTCAATAAAAATTTAAAGACACATCTGAGCTGATGCGGGCCAAGTTTGAGACAACAGCTGCTGAGCGCGAACAAATGAACTGGAAACTTATCAAAGTAGAGAGAGTGAAATCATCCACTGACAAGCGTTTACAGCAGGGTTCGACGAGGAATTTCTGTTGTAATGTGCTGGCAATCCACAATGAAAATCTGAAGATGCAAAAATACTCTTGTTGGCAGCATATGCAAGGTAACCCACTTCTCGTTTGGGCTGTTCACCAACTAACTTCATGTCCTCATTCACTGCATCTACAGCAGACAGGACACGAGGCCTAGAGGAAGATCAGAGAGGAGATCAACTTCAGCAATCATCTACCCATATAATCACTATTAGGGGTAACTTTTAACTTGTACTTCATAACCTAACCCAGACTAAAGTGGGGCTTAACCAAGACTAATTTCATGTCCACGACAAAACAAAAAATGTACCGTATTTTCCGGATTATAAGTCGCTCCTATTAGGATTGTTCATTTTGGGTGTAAGCATCAAAGAGGACGATGATTCAGAAGTATAATCAAGTCAGAAGGTTTATTTTAGTATCACACAGGTGAGGTTACAACAGCTGTGCCCCGCTGAAAGAGATAGCGTGGGCCCGCCAAAAAGGAGTGATCACAGTTTTTATACTATGTATGACAATGTATGATGATTTCTGCATAGCATTAAAATGTTTTCTTCAAGAAACTCCTGTGCCTCGACCAGGCCAGAGTTCTCATTACTGCGGTGCGTAATCTTCGTTATCTTCAGGAGCGTCCCCCACCTGTAACCTTGAGTTTCCTAACTTTGTAACCAGCTCATTATTGTGCACTTTTGCAAATGCACAATGTACCTAATCGCAGAGTGACTTTCTGAGAGGAGAAAAACATCCTTTAGAATCAAAGCATTCTTAGTACTATTGAAGCGTTTATTAACCTTAGCAGTAGTACATCAAAATATAGTTTAGTGGTAATACGCAAAGCTATATGTAGACATATTCAACACTCCGGAGTATACTGTAAGTCGCACGAGCCAAAAAATGCATAATGAAGAAGAAAAAAACATATATAAGTCGCACTGGACTATAAGTTGCAATTTTGGGGTGAAATTTATTTTACAAAATCCGACACCAAGAACAGACATTTCATGTTGAAAGGCAAGTTATAGTAATAATAGAATAGAGAACAACAGGCTGAGTAGGTGTGCGCTATGCTAACGTAACACATTGATGGTTATTCAGCTACATGAAGCATAAACAACGAACTGAATAGGTGTCTCGTATGTTAACGTAATATATTAACAGTTATTCACATAACTATAGCATAAAGAACATAATATAACAAGTTCACCAAACTCACCATCTCACTCCTAATCGCTAAATCCTTTAAATTCTTCATCCTCGGTGTCGCTTCTGAACAACTCCGCCAACTCCGGAGGTAGACGAAGCGCCGCTTCCTCCTCTGCGTGGCTGTCGTCAGACTCAGCATCAGTTCCATTTCCAATTATTCCGCTCTTTCTCAGTTGTCTTTATAGCCTAAGTTGTTAGTGGTAATGTTTACATTTTAAATTGTCAGTGGTACAGGTGCAGCAGATGCTGGTACACAAGCCTAGAGCGCCCTCTAACCAACACCTGAAATATTTTAATATATAAGTCACACCTGAGTATACGTCGCACCCCTAGCCAGACTATGGAAAAAAGTGCGTCTTATAGTCCGGAAAATACGGTAAACCCGGGCCGAAACCAGAGGTAGTCTCATGGCTCATTGACCAATCACCAATGGCAGACATTGCACATCAACCAATCAGAGAGGACGGCACCCAAAATGCTCCTCATACAAATTAAAAAGTGTCCACTGCAGGAAGTAAAGCAACCCTTAGTTTTACATTTTTAATTAAAGTGGAACTATGCAGCTTTGTTTCTTCGCTGTTTTGGTTGTAGTTTTCTCTACAGATTACCGCCTACATTTCGGAGTAAAGCCCTGTGGTAAAAACTCATGAGTCCGGTGGAATCCTGTGTGACCTCCCGCTCGGCTCGACTCAGGTTTTCTCCTCCTCGTATCCCTACAGTGGTTTCCTCTGCCTCTTGGCTGCTCTGCAATGCTCAACATCTAAGGCCTCAAACACAGTGGATGCATCGGGCGCAGCTGCACAGTCGTTCACACCAGCGGCATGAGCCACACGCTGCTGGCAGGTCATTCTCTACACTAAAGCCATTCAACAGTCAATATGAGAGTACAGCCACATATAATAGACCTACGCTGACTATAGTTGACTGATTAGATGTGTGTTTACTGTCTTTGTAGGCTGGTAATTGCAAATGTGAACCTTTTTACAAGTCACGGTTCATCAGAGCCAGTAAAGCCAGTATTTTCTATGTTTTTAGGGCTGAAAAATACATAAATCTTGAGCGTGAAACATAGACGAGGCTTCTATTTTCTAGGATAACTGCGTGCTCTAATGTCATAAGTTGGGCACTAAAGAAAAAATGGCTCCAGTGTGTTTGAGGCTGAAAAATAAAACCATTGCTAGCCTATTGTTTTGGCTAACCTAGACAAGACCCGAGATTTCAGGGACGTCAGGTCGGTGCTTCCATTCTTGTAAGGCTGTTTTTCCACCAAGATACACCATGTGCAGGAGACTTTATTCAGTCTGCAACGACTTCTTTAGCCATCACCCTGACTCTAAAACTGTTTAAAAATTAAAGTAAAAAAAAAAAAAAGCTGCATAGTTCCCCTTTAATTAACACGCATGCTTTTCATTTTCTTAAAAAGGCTTAATTATCTTCACTAAATATGTTGGTAGTCCGCTTTAGGATGCCCGTTATCCAGACGCTCATGTAGAAGAGACATCCTCTGCATGCTTCACAGAACAGGGACAGAATATTTATATTATTTACCAACATAAGCGTCAGAGCTAACCTTCAGTAAATGCTGCACAGGAAGTTGTTCCAGCCACATTGGTTTTCTTCTACTAAAATCTGTAAGTCTGCCCTGATAATCCACTTCTGGGATTGGTCCGTTTACCTCTCCTGTCTCTTCACATTACAAGTCTCCATCTTCAGCGCTCCTGTCTAAAACCCCGCTCCTGTATACGTGCTGTTTCCAGGTGAGCTTTTGGATTCTGCTCCTGTCTGCGCCTCCCGCTCTGCTCTCATTAATAATGCACTCCGACAAGCTTTTCTCCTTTTTCTGATTTTTAGTCTTTGAAAAGGCGGCGGCAGGAGGAGGAGTAGGTAGCGGTAGGAAGAGGAAATGTGCGGCTAACTCTCCCGACGCTTTTCGCTGAAGCTTTCATCAAACTCTCCACTGTTTTGTATGAGCAATATGTAGACCCCACTTCAGAGCTTCAGAGGTGGGTTTTAGAGATGCCCGCGGCGGGGAACCAAACAAAACTTCACTCCCCAGCCCCCCCTTTTTTGCCGAGTTGTGGGCTCTCTTCTCACCTGCGGCAAGATGAAGTACTTCAAAGTCAGAGGGCATCTTTTGTCAGTGCTCGCTCTGACAGTTCTGTGTGGTAATTGCAGACAAGAATCCCTCCCTTTGGCTAAACTTTCAAAAACAAGAACTGCACAGATCAGCCCCAGATTACAGATAGAAAATGCTTAGGAGGCACTTTGAAAGGAGGTTATAAACACTGCTGCAATATCCAAAATCTCGCAGTGTTTTTTAAATGAATGACTGGGGAAGTGGTATCTTTGAAAAGTTAAACCCAGCTCTATGCATACTTCATCACAGCTTAAATGATTAGTAGCTGTTTTGACATGTAAAATTTAACTGCACCAGATGGCACTGGTGACTGTCAAAGTGTGCTTTGACTCACTCTGGCTTTTCCCAACTCCTACAAAATACCTGTTCTGCAACAGTATTCAAGGAAGCTGATCTCCAATACATACACAGAAATAAACTGAGACATAACATTGGACATACAGTGGTCCCTCGTTTATCGCGGGGGTTACGTTCTAAATATAACCTGCAATAGACGAAATTCAAGAAGTAGTCAGCTTTATTTTTTACAATTATTATATATGTTTTAACCCTCACCACACACACACACATATATATATATATATATATATAATACTATATTATACACTATAGCACTTGTTGATGGTCTGGGCTCCTCGCTGTCATCGCTGTGAGCAAAGGTTTCACAAAGCTTTTTAGCTTTTGTGCGGATGATGTTGGTATCCAGCGTGATGTTCTTTTTCCTGCAGTCACTGAGCCACAGCTAAAGCAGACTCCATCCTTACGATGGTCTTGTTGAGGACAGTTACAACCCTTTTTGCATCCTTGTTAAAACTTATTGCTGATGTCATCCATGTTATTTTCCTCCTTTATGCAACGAACCGAAGATTCATTTATTCCATAATAGCACCCTTCAGCTGCGTAACTTCTTCCTTCCTTCAGCGCGTCCAGAAGTTCAACTTTTTGTGCAATGGTTAGCATCTTCCTCTGCCTTTTGGAGGCGACCGCGGGTGCCTTTGTCGGTGCAGAACGTTTCGTCAACATTGTGGGTTTTGTCGGGGAGAAAACTTGCAAACATACAGCACTTCAGATTCGCACTGTTAGCGATCGAACATTTATGCAAATTTGGCAAGCTGAACGCATTCTGTACTGTAGAGGAGATGCGGCACGGAGGAGAATGATTGACAAGGGTCGACAGTTCCTTAGACAATCAGGACGCAGAACACAATGCGTATTCATACTGATATCATGAAATGTTTGTGAGGCTCATACTTACTCCATGTTATTTGAACTATGTCTTTACATAGTGAGTTGAAACGTGAAGACGGAGCCTATAGGAGCCCCTTTTTGGCTCTGCTCCCATCTTGCCTTTTTTGGTACTTCTGCTATTTGGTTTTGTCAGTTCTAAAGTTAACTCCTTAAAACTATTGGCTCGTGGCCATGCTTCAACATGGCCTTTTTGGTAAAGAAAGTGTTGTCTCTCATGCTGATTGGTTCATAACTATGCTGTGAAACCGACTTAAACCTTTGTGAGCCGATCCTGCGGGGTCGGAGAGTTATCTATTGCCTGTGAGATGATTGTCCGAACCTGAGCTCAGAATAAACCAGCCTGAATCTTTTTCTACCTCGGCCTCGTTCTTCTTCAATCCTCTCGTTCAACTTGATAACGCATACGCTGTAAAAAAAAACAACAAAAAAAACAAACACATGCAAAATTGCACAAAAAAAATCTGTGAGGCTGCGAAAGGTGAACCACATTATAGTGAGGGACGACTGTATTCAATTATTTTACTCCAAAGCCAACAAACAATTGGTGCAGGGATATGCTGTTTAAACCAGAATTGAGAACTATAGTTTCATTTAATTAATGATTTTGATGGTCACACTAAACTTAACTAAAGCCCAGAGATCGGTGTGCGCTCAGTTAAAGTCCAGCTCTCTTCCTCTGGCCTTGGAAACTGAACGATTCCACTCAGTCCCAGAGGAGAACATGTCGCTGTGATCTGAATGATATTGAAAATAAAATGCACTTTTCGTTTTATTGTCCCTTGTACTGCACTTTAAAGACTCTGCTGTTCTGTAAAGTGTCTGATGTGTGCCTAGACTTGTTTTCTGTGTCTGATGAGGAGAGACGCAGGAGTTTGTGCTAAATACTTAGCACCTGTGCTAAAGGACACTCTATGTTTGACCTAATGTGATGTCAGTCTGCCTATGGTTTTGAATTTTAGTGTCTTGTAAGCTCTTGTAGGCTGGACACCTTTTATGGCATATGACACAAAATAATAACAAACTATTAGTACTGCTACGTTGTTATAGCAACCAGGCTGTAGTTTTCAATATTTAGCTTGAACACATCAGAACAATTTTGCATCTCAATGTGATGTTTCCCACAAAAAAGCTGTCAAACCAAAGGCAGAACCAGAGCGGGACTGTCTAGTAGATAATTATCATCATCAAATTTATAAAGCATTTTTAAGACATTCATCGACTCTTTAGGTTAGAAATGAAGTAAAAAAATGAGAAATGGTGCGTTAGCTGTTACAAATTATGCTTTATTACAATTTTTCCAAAGTCCTTTTTCAGTTTTATACATTTAGATTTGCAATAAATTAACCAAAGATAAGAACTACGGTGCTTACAGTAATAATATTTCCCACTAGAGATTAAATAAAATGAGAGGAACATTAGGTGGACAGAAAAATAAAATAAAGAGTACTGTGGAGGAGTCGCACAAAAGCTGCTTGGGTGGGGGATAATAATTTGAGCCGTTTGTTCCGTGGGTTTGAGCTGACATTTGAAGATCTGTAATGAGTCCTGGTTCCTGTTGACTTTAGGAAGGGGATGCTGAGGGTTGGGGCAGCAGCAGCGAAGCCTCAGTCCTCCTAACGTCCCGGGGTTGCTTCTGGTGATGGGGTCAGGAGTTCAGAGTCGGCAGAGACGGTTACTTCAGTGGTATTTCCCTGCTGGGCTCGCCACAGCAAATGTGTTTTAGTGATTCACAATGATTCACTGATGGTTATGCAGTGATTTGCATAAGGATCTGGGAAACATTCTTGTCTGATGTACTTCCTGATGCAACCCTATCCATTTATCTGGGCTTGGAACTGGCACAAAGAGAACAAAAGTGGCTAGATTACGCTGCTATGATACACAAAATGAAATCATATTTGCGTGAAGTAGTAAAATATCTCACTTTTAACTTATTTTTTGTTGTTGTTGTGAATAACAAATGAGTTTGTAAATCTTTGTATTCAGTTTTTATTTACAGAGCGTCCCAACTTTGTATGAATTGAGGTTGAACATGTTCATATAAAATGTTTTTGGAAATTTCTATCCACATTTTTTAGTTAAGATTAGGGTTAAGGTAGACTTTCGTGGCCCCATCTTTCTTTCTGGGGAAACAGTAGCAGTCGGAGCATGCGGCGCCTGGGGCCCCTGGGGCCCCTCTCTAAATGTTGAGGCAGTATCAGGGTCAGGAGTACCTAGCTGGAGGAGTAGCCTCATGTGCATGTTTTAATGTAAGCAGTGGACGTGTTTAAGGCCCTTTCTGTAGCTGTTTGCTCTAATGTTTATATAATTGGATGTCTATGCAAAGCACTTAAAAAGCAATAACCTGAAGATGCTTCCACTTTTTCAGATATTAAATAGAATGGAGTCTCTTGTGGACCGAGTGCTCTGACCTTCTCCATCTCCCTGACCTGTAAACACGACTCAGCGATAATCGTCCGCACCCAGGTAAATAATCGTTCTGCAACAATATTAAAAGAAGCTCATGCATATATAGAAATGTTAAGATGCAACATTGGACAGATTAAAAACAGAAGTGGTGCAGGGAAATCCTTTTTAAACCAAAATTATAGTTTCAATAAAGATGTTTATGACCAGAGCCCTACACTGAACCTTGGGAAAGTTCAGAGATCAGTTTGTGCTCAGCTGAGGTGCGGGACTCTGTGATCTGAATGTTACTGTACTGTAAATGAAATGCACTTTTTGTTTTATTGTTTCTTGATTCCCATGATTTACAGAGTGTGATGTCTGCCTAGACTTGTTTTGTGAGTGTTTGTCTTAGTCTAATGTGTTATTTAGCTCAGTTTGTGCAAAGACGAAATATAATTTTGAATAATCTTATACACTGAACAAAAATATAAACACTTTTGCTTTTGCTCCCATTTTTCATGAGATGAACTCAAAGATCTGAAACTTTTTCTACATACACAAAATAACCATATCTCTCAAATATTGTTCACAAATCTGTCAAATCTGTGATAGTGAGCACTTCTCCTTTGCCGAGATAATCCATCCCTCCTCACAGGTGTGCCATATCCAGATGCTGATGAGACAGCATGATTATTGTACAGGTGTGCCTCAGACTGGCCACAATAAAAGGCCACTCTGAAATGTGATAATATATGAAATATGTGAAAAAATATTTGAGAGATATGGTTATTTTGTGTATGTAGAAAAAGTTTCAGATCTTTGAATTCATCTCATGAAAAATGGGAGCAAAAGCAAAAGTGTTGCGTTTATATTTTTGTTCAGTGTATGTGTCTTATATGTGGCTATAATGTTATATTGTATTGCTAAATGCTCACTATGGTTTTTGTTTTAAAATAAACTAATATTGTTGCAAAGAATGGAAAAAGCAATAGCCCAAGAACAGCACGGCACATTTTTAGAGTAGTAATTGCCAGGCATGAATCCCTCTCCTGTTTGTATCCACAGCATTAAGGGATAGATTTATTTAACCCAGAAATCTGTATTTTGGCCAATCACAGAGCACGTACAGCAGTCGTAGTTACATAGCCTGTACTTTTGAGTGACAATGGCAGCAGTGACACAACCCTTTCCCTTTATCTGGGCTTGAAACTGGCACAATGAGAACACCGACTGTGCCTTGTGGCTGGGTTAAGGTTATTTTATTGTCCCCGTAAGAAAATTTGTTCTCTGCAGTTGATCTTTAGTGCCGGATCCTGGTCAGGAGTACCTAGCTGGAGGATTAGCCTGTTGTGCATGTTTTAGCGTTAGCAGTGGAACAGTTTAAGGCCCTTTCTGTAGCTGTTCGCTCTATTAACAACCAATGTCTTTTACTGTTTATATAAGTGGATGTCTAAGCAAAGCATTTAGAAAGCATGAACCTGAAGATGCTTCCACTTTTTCAAATATTAAACGAAATGGAGTCTCTTGTGGACCGAGTGCTTTGACATTCTCCATCTCCCTGACCTGTAAACATGACTCAGCGATAATCCTCCGCTCCTACGTAAACAGTTGTTCCGGTTTTCTCTCGCTCAGAGCTGGCATCTCTCTCTCTCTGAAGTGGCTCTCGTCGCTATCAGCTCTGATTAATTACTAAAAAACAGTGTAAAAACGATCCGTCCTCGTGCACACGCAGCTCTCTGTCACTGAGGCTCTGAGCGTAAATGCCAGCGAACAGTAAAACACTCTTTATTTGGGTTTAATTGTGTTACAGTTAATGAACGCCTCATTTATTCAGAGGCAGTGGGGGAAAGTAACAAGATCCTTCTTTTCAAGACATTTTACATTTTTGAAGTAAATTTTAGCGGAAAATTGTCACTTAAGTTTAAGCAAGTGTTCAGTGAATTCAGTTTTACACCAGATGCCCTTCCTTATGGCACTCTCTTCACCTACCTGGGCTTGGGACTGGCACAAAGAGTACACTGAGTTATGACCCATTGTGGTTGGATTAAATCTCTAAATGAGTATTTTGTTTTTTCGGTGATTGGGAAGGGTTTTACGCCAGATGCCCTTCCTGTCGCCACATACTGCGACTGGAGAAGGAAATATGGGTGAAGTGTCTTGCCTAAGGACACAATGACAGTATGCACTCCGAGCAGTACAGTAGTAGTAGTAGTAGTAGTATTAATAGTGCAGTTAGTTGCAGTTGTATTGTTAGTAATAGTAACACTAGTACTAGCAATGAAAGTAGTGTTATTAGTAAGTACTTTCTACCTAAACTTTATACTTTTTACTTTCAAATAATGATTTTGTTGATTACTTTAAAGGCGCTTATGGTGTTTATGGTGTTTAAGCTGTTATTTTCCCTTTGCAGACAAAGCTTGGATTAAGTGCCTATCCCTTTAAGACCCTCTGGCCCCGCCCACTTCACTCTGTCAGCCCAAATCCTTCCTCTGACTAAAGCCCTCTATAGACTACTCCGATGAGTTCACACATGACTAAAGTTTGGAGTTTGAGTTCAGACATGAGAGGAGAATCTCTGAGCGCTTTTACTGAACTGTGAGGGCAGACGGAGCGGGTACGATAGCTAATTAGCACGGCTGTTAGCATCATCAAATGAACTGATGACCTGACTCCTTCGTAGTAGTGCTGAAATGGTCAGAACATGTATTTGGAAGGTCTGGTGATGGTGTATGTGCTTTAGAAATGCCCAGGAGCACTTCCTGGAGAAGGCGGGGCTTCACATGTCTACATAGAGCGATGAAACCAAGCGTTTTCAGCTCTTGAGAAACTCAGTGCCTCAGCTTACAGGATTACTGAGACATGCGGGAATTAAACAAAATATTACCTCAGCTTGTGTTTGACGAAGAAACATTTTAACCCTGTAAAGCCTGAACTATGAGATAAAAAAATTCAGATTTTTTGATACTGAGCTATAAGGGCTACACAAAAACAATGTTTACTGCATTTTGAACTCTTGTGTGGTCTGTTCACTCCTCCAAACAGGATCCTTTTAAGACCTTTTGTTTTGCAGTTACAACAACAAAATGGTAAATAAAACCACACATGGCCATAATATTTTCCACAGTACATATGTGAGAAATGAGTCTCAGTGCAGTGATTTTATCTCCTGCAGGTTCCTCATCAGAAAAATGCCATTACCCCTGTGTCTGACATCAGAGAGCACTCTGGGATCAGGATCTGTACTCGGGGGTTGGTGTGCTGTTGCACCAACATGGAATTCATTATTTAATTAATTAAAGATGACGTTGTAATCTTTAGTCCAATTAGGCACAAAATAATTTCAGAGGTAACTTTTGCATTTCGGACATAAGTAAGGACTTTGTATGAAAAATTGTATACATATTTTTTCAACATTATTTTTGAAACATCATAAATAAAATATTGAAGTCATTCAGGTTGCTTTTATAAAGTAGACCTTTTGAAGAAACATTAGTAATATTTATGCAATTTCTACCATAACCTTTGTAAAATGAACAAAGTTTTTCCTCAAAAATACAAGATAATTGCAGGTTGAAGTTAGCCGTTTAGAGAGGGGCTCCCTTCAATTCAATTTCAATTCAATTCAGATTTATTTGTAGAGCCCAGTATCACAACAAAAGTCGCCTCAAAGGGCTTCACAAACAGTTGATCAAACATAAACACACAATCAGACAACACAAACAATAACTAAACTAAACAGACCCAGGACACTCCTGTCCTTAGACCCTCCTTCTTGGTAAGGAAAAACTCCTAAAAAAAACAGTTCAGCCTGCTATTGACTGCAGAGCACCAGTACATCCACCAGGGGGCAGAGGACATGTATTATATACCACAGGTTTTTAAAGAAAGTTTTGATTAGGTGGGTTGTGCAGTGGTCTCAGAAAAATGTGCTACATAGAGTTAATATGGTAAAGGAATCTCGGAAAAGTCGAGCTAACACAGTAGGTCCGCTTTAACTTCTGCTTAATATTATTTTGACTGGACAGTGCTTGTATTTAAGTGTGGATTTGAGTATTTCTTCCACCTTAGATAATAGTTTATTAAAGGAAAGCACTTTTTTAGTTTTAGGGGACAGAAAATAGAATTGGTCAGTCGTCGCCTGTGCTTGTAGTAATGGCAAAGGTCCAATTACAAAACCTGGTGTGAACTCGGAGTATAAATGGTTCTAAAGTTGTGTTAGAGCTGATAGAGGCACAGACAGTGCTAAATCTGTGCTCTGTAAAAGTCACTGGATAAATTAAACTGAACAAGTTTAGTTTGGGTCCAGTCCATTGGAGTTTATGAGTGCAAGAGCTGCCAACCCCACAGTCAGGCAGCAGTGATCTGAGGACAGCAGCATTAGCCAAAAAAAAGAAAGAAAATAATGCAGGTTTTGGTCTATGTTCAAAAACTCACAAGCTGAAAAAAATCCTTCACATTAAAGCCCCATTACATTACATTGCATTACAGTTTGTTGTGACTAAAGTTGTGTGTAACCTAACATGGATGTGTATATTTTTTCTCACACAAACCTAAAATCCAGGATATTTTCACATTAGATGGACAAAAATGACGTGTATCTATTTGTAAAGGTTCTTTGTGCTCCCATGAAAATGTATGTAGCCTACATAAACTGCTGAATCAAAACTCCCTGGTGAATCCATAGAGATGGGGAGGCGACCGACGAAACTCAGCGCCACCGTGTGGTGACCCAGCACACGGGAGGCGCTGAGCGACAGCAGCCGGCGACAGGGCGAGCCTCAGTTCTAAAGAAAATCGCTGGTCTCCCACAGAATTAATTGGCTGTCAAATTTAAGGGAACTTCAGGTTTTAAAGTGGGGAAAGAAAATTACAAATATAAACTAGACTCTAACATCAAGATTTTGTTCAAACTGAATGAAGTAGACTTTTAGAATGAGACTAAACCTCATATTGCAGTCAAGAAAAAAAGGTGAATAAGCTACTGTTTTTTGTTTGTTTGTTTATTTTGGTTACATCTCTGTAATCACATCTGGAAATGTCCTAAAACCTGACACAGGGCTGTTATTTTCTCCTCCATGTTGATCTCAGTGACTGAGCGTCCTG
Organism: Bostrychus sinensis; assembly: GCA_020698575.1. Classification (NCBI taxonomy): domain Eukaryota; kingdom Metazoa; phylum Chordata; class Actinopteri; order Gobiiformes; family Eleotridae; genus Bostrychus; species Bostrychus sinensis. The sequence continues at coordinate 4,036,296 of CM036251.1, forward strand.
TCCGCTCATTGGTTCGTTGATTAAACTCCTGCTGATTGGTTCTCGTCAGGCGATGGCCACGAAAAGTTGAACATTTTTCAACTTTCTCGGATCGCGTCGCAAACCAGCGTGTGCACGAAGACATGCACGAGCGCGACATTTCACGAGCACGAGTGTCGCTTCACAGGAGGGAGACTCATCGCTCAGCTTCCATAGGAAACAGAGGAGAAGCAACGTCGCCTCGCGTTTGTCGAGCCCATGACAGTAAATGCCATTTTTGTAAAGTCACACCAATATCAAAATATTCCAACACTGTTTGCATTCTCTTTAGTTCCTAATGCTGCCGTTTTGGTCAGAAACCAGTAGCATGGTGCTGGAGCATAAAAGTAAACTATTATGCTGCGTTCACACCGGACGCGTTTGAGGCGTCTGAGGCGTCTGGTTTACATGTTAAGTCTATGTAAACTAGACATCTAGACATCTTGCGGCGCAAATCAATCGTCCAGCGCGGCGCGAATCGGGTTTTGACGCGTGAATAGCACGGCGCGAATCGCGTCTGACGCTCTCGACGCCCGAGTTGAAAAATCTGAACTTTGGCGAATATTCGCGGCGCGTTAACCAATCAGGATCTAGCTCCTGCAGTGACGTGGGAGGATGTAGAAAGCGGAGATCCATCAAAACAATCACAGTGGACTTATCGAAGCTGTCAATGTGAACCTGGAGCTATAAACTACAGCCTGCAGCAGCTCTGCTACTTTTATAAAGACAGCAGTCAAAAAGATAGTAACAAGACATTGAGGGGACCTTAACTTTAGCGTGAGCTGAGCTGAGCTCGTTGGATCAGCAGTTACTGTACTTCCCAAAACAACAGCAAAAACAGTCTGTGTACTGACTGCTAGCCTAGCCTATAACCCGCTAAAACCACTAGAGACTGCTATTAAACAAGAAAAAACTCTTCCATATCTCCGCTCTGCTGCTGGTGTTGAGTGCCTAAAAACAGCAGTAGTGTCCTGGGGACATGCCCTCGCACCGACCCGGGACAAAGGTGAGCAAACCGGCGTGGTCTCAGTTGGATTTAGCCCTGAATGAGCGGCCATTACCCTGGCACAACAGACTCCTCCCATGATGCGAATTCGCGTCTGAACACATTTGTTTTGACGCTCGAACAGAGCAAAATTGGACGCGCGAATGAAGCGTCTGACTTCAAAATGTTCAAGCGTCCAACTAGACGCGTCTGATGTGAATTTGACGCCTCAAACGCGTCCGGTGTGAACGCAGCATTAAGGCACAAAGCAACACAAAATTGCATCTCTCATATTACAATGAAAATTTTGAAATATAAAAAAGTGTTTAAATATTTGTCGTTGATGGAAATAAGTCACAGGTCTAGCAAAATAGTGAAAAAGTGTTGTCATGAGTTATATTGTCTGCATGTCATCAGCCAGTTGGTGTAAAACCTAATAATGAATCACTAGCAAACTAAAATAAATGAGTTATATGTATCCAATAATGGCTGTTCTCCCTTTACATTTCCAACACAAGTTGCTAAAAGAGCACATTTTACAGCTGCAGCATTAAATGTAAAGCCACAGCAGCAGTAGCTTCATTAAATTCTTTAGCTCTGAACTTTGACTCCTTCCTGTCTCGAAAATGCCGTGGTATTTTGCATGGACAGGAGGTCGCGACCTGCAGGGGGCGATGATGAGGGACTGGACACATTTTACTACCTCCCCCTCACGATCCGGCGCATTACGGGTGAATAACTCAAGCACTAAAGAGGCTAATTAATGTATACACCACCCGCTCCTGGAACTCCTGGGACAAAAACAACAAGAAAACACGGTGAAGACATTAAAATAGGACACAGTTTATTATTTGTTGTCATCAGAGAGAGGAATATATTTTTAAAAACACTAACATAAGGCGCTACACTGTGAAAAAGAAGGTCCATGAAAGCTCAAAATGTTCTAAGATGACTTACTGCAGTAGATTTGTGAGACTAGTTCAAGTTCTTACATTATAAAGAAACCCATTCACAATATATTTTTATTTTTTAAGTTAATTTATTTTTCCTGTCTCTGAAATCTGAACAACAATTAGAGGAACTCAGGAGCTCAGACCTACACCAGGGCATTGTGCCCATCTCTCAGTGATAAGGATATATACAGTAGATCCCAGACCTGGACTCAAACCAGGGATCTTCTAGTTTAGGGGTAAATGCTTTATCCCAGCCATTCCTAAAGTCACTCAAATCAAAATACAAAATAAAAAGAGAGACTTTTTCTTACATCAAACAGACAGTTGACTAGGGCTGCACGATATATCGCAAAATTATTATTATTATAAATTATATTCGCAATATCTGCAAACACAATATCCGTATCGCAAGAATCTAAATATATCACGCTGTGGTCTTCATCTGACAGAGATTTACACTGAAGAATCATTTTCCACCAGAGCCTTAAAAGAACATGTGTTGTGACTAAATAAAAATGTTTAAAAAGTCCAGTTTTAGTGGTAATTTAATTAATTTAGTCGCATCTTAGCCTTGTTTTATTCCTGGTTTAGTCTGTGTTAAGTTTTGATTTTGTCGCTGTTTTGACTTGTAAATACAGGAACTTACATTTTTGTGAAATGTAGTGAATTTAACTTAATATGTTCGAAAAGTAGGCTCTGTTTTCAAATATCGCAATAATATCGTTATCGCAATTTTCAACATAGTTATCGAATATTGCATGTTTGTCCATATCATGCAGCCCTACAGTTGACTATAAATTGCTATAATTGTTTTTTTCTTTTAAAAACTGTATATAATTGTACTTCATTTCAAACCCAGTTACTTTTTACTCTACTTAATGCAGTACTTTTGTGGCCCCGGACCCCAGTTTGTGACTCACTGCTCTGTCCACAAAACCTGATATCTCACAGTGGTAAAGAATCACAGACCTCTCGTGGCTTGAGTATCTTTGACCCTATCTCGCAAAAGTATCAAATTCTGAAAACTAAAATCCTTGATCAGTGTTGTGGATTCTGTATCATTGTCAGATAGTGCCAAGTAAACTCCAGCCACAAGGGGTCAGCACAGGAGCAGTTGTTTATTTTCTTTTAGTGTAGCTTTTGTTGTGTATCACAGTTTAATCTAGATCCTGGATTCTTTACCGTTGTAAGATATAAGAGCTCAACGGACATGCATTTACCCCTGAACTATAGGATCCCTGGTTTGAGTCCAGGTCTGGGACATTGCGCAGTAGGGACAGTGCCTTAGCGGAGGTCCATGCTCATTGAATTCTTGTAGTTTGTTGGTATTGTCAGGTTTTTATAACTTTTTTAGGAAAAATCATGAATGGGTTTAGGGACAAATGATTGTTTTTGGCTTATTTTTATTTGTAAATCCAAAACCTCGTCTGGAGCCAGGATTTTTTGTCAGTATTAATTAACATTGCGAGATAGAGCCAAGCTGTCCTTTGGCTACATAACTTTAATCATTACAGGCAGATGTTCTTCAAACTTTTAGCAAAGATTGCACTGTAAAAAAAAAATCTGTAAATTTTACAGTAAAAAATTGGCAGCTGTGGTTGCCAGAATTCTACCGTAAAAACTACAAGAGGCCTGTATTTCATTTTACAGTATAATTTTATCACAAATGTTGTTTTTACAGTTTTTGACTTGAGTTTTTATTATTATTTAATGCAAAATAAAGTTATTATGTTTCAAAAAAATAGATTAATGTATATTTTAGTTTGTGGCTTAACTTTTAATCAACATTTACTGTAAAATTTAAAGTTATCTTTCAAAAAAATAGATTAATGTATATTTTAGTTTGTGACTTACATTTTAATCAACATTTACTGTAAAATTTAAAGTTATTATCTTTTATAAAGGTGTTAAACTGTAATAAACACAGGATTTTTTTAACAGTGCTATACTGTATACTTTACAAAAAATAAAACAAAAAAATACAATTTTGCCTTATTTTTAATATTACAGTTAATTACCGTAACCAAAACAGTATTTTACCGATATATCAACTACGGTCTTTTACTGTTGAGATTTTACAGATTTTTACCATGAAATCTACAGATATTTTTTACAGTGTGGTGATGGTCCAAAGAAGAAATAATCTGTTTTAGGACAAGAACTGGATCCAGGATTTTTTTTGAATGCACAGAAAAGCTTTGGAGAAGATCTTCTTTCCTCCTCCTGCTTCTACTTTTCCCAGTGTGTCATGTTCCCATCACGTCCACTCCGCTTGCCCTCCGTTTTTCCACACATCGCGGCCTGTTTCCTCCACAAAAAGCATCTGTTTTTTGACGAGAGAAAGGACCAAAGAACGCGGAGGGAGCGGAGTGAACGGCGCAGCGTCTCTGCCCAGTCAGGGATATTGGAGATAAGTGTCTGTTAGTGATTGGACGTCCCACTCGTGCCTCATCAAATATTCATGTTTAGGCTTGTGTGGGGATGGAGAGAGGAGAGAAAGAGAGAGTGGTCTGGTCCCGGGTTTAGTCCAGAGCTGCTGCCCACTGACTCCGAGGCATGGCTTTGTGGAGAAGAGAGTTTTGTTGTTTTTTGCTTTTTTTTTGTTACTGGAAGATACTTGGATGCATAGTGACAGCTGCTGAAGGCCAGAGGGACATGGAGTTCTTCAGAGAGGTAATGTCAGATGTCTTCCTTCTTCTGATTGGTTAGAATTTAGGATGGGATTTTTTTGGGGAGCAGCCTTTGTTTATTAGGATCTGGAAAAAGGGAAGTGGCTCCAACATGTCTACTGTATTATAGAATATTTGACTCAACTTTAATGTGTTTTTTTTCTCTCTCATTTCAATTCACTGGGTGTGTGTTTTTTTACTGATAACATAAAAGTATTGAATTTGTGATTTTATAATTGTTTTAATTGGGATTGGGCGCTAACTTAAAGGGGCTTTATTATGCAAAACCAACTTTTTTGAGCTTTTTAATATAATAGAAAACTCAAAAAAGTCAATTTAATATAATGTTTCCTTGTCAAAAACATATCTGGAGTTGTGTTTTGTTTCGTTCACGCCAACAGAGCTGCACTCTGCTGCCCCCTTCTGGTCTCTTTACCAGTTTGTTTCTGACAGTAGTATTTATTGGAAATGCACATACAGTTTTTAAAGGTTGTAAACAAAGATTGGTTAAAAAAGATTCATATTTCATTTAACTAATGCTTGTTATAAAGTGTTATCAGTATTTTTTTATATTTTTTCCATGCCCAAAGTAGAAGACGTTCCTTTCAGCTGCTTCCTGTTTTTCATAAAATATAATCAATTGAATAAAAATGCATTTTCCCCAGAGTGAAAGACAAATGGACACAGAATGTTTTTATGCAGGAAGTCCCTTTTTTATGCAAACATTAAGGGAAACAAACCCATACTGAGAGGAAACGCTTTTGTCCAAATTTAAAGTAATCTGGTTTAATAATTAATTTTGGTTATGGTTAGGTTTGGAGACGGGAAGTGGTTGTGGTCAGAAATATCAATCACATTTGGTAATTAAAGTTGTATGTATGAAATTCAAGTATGTATTTAAAAAGCCTATGTGGTAAAGGACATTCATTTGGAACAGTGAAGGTGTATTTCTCACTGTGAGTGTGAATAAGTGAATGGATTCTTGATGTAAAGCACTTTTAATGTCGATAGATGTAGAAAAGCTATATAAATGTGACCATTTAATCTCAACAGGCAAGACCCAACATGAATTTAACCAAACATGACCCATGATTTTGGTGAAAACATCAGAATTTAAGTTTAACCTTTAAATTCTCATAAAGGACAGGGATCAAGTGCAGGCTACACATTAAAAAGTAAATAACGAGAATGAGATAGCACTGTTTGAGACAACGCTAACGTTACACTTGACCAGTGGTTCTCAAACTGTGGTACAGGGACTACTGCTGGTCCTCAGGAGTCTTTTCCAGTTCAAGTCTGGATTTAGTTTAATTTAGAGCCAGTTTAGTTCCTCTTTTAGCTGGGGCTCGTCCTTGTATAGACCTGGTACAGTCCTGGTTTAGCCCTGATTAAGTGATAGTTTAGCTTTGGTTTAGTCCTAGTTTAGACCTGGATGAGCCCTAATTTAGGTCTGGTTTAGTCCTGGTTTAGCCCTGGTTTAGTCCTGATTTAGCCTTGGTTTGGTCCTAGTTTAGACCTGGATGAGCTCTAATTTAGGTCTGGTTTAGCCCTGGTTTAGTCCTGAATTTTACCTTGGTTTAGTCCTAGTTTAGACCTGGATGAGCCCTATTTTAGGTCTGGTTTAGTCCTGGTTTAGCCCTGGTTTAGTCCTGATTTTGCATTGGTTTGGTCCTAGTTTAGACCTGGATGAGCCCTAATTTAGGTCTGGTTTAGTCCTGGTTTAGCCCTGATTTTGCCTTGGTTTGGTCCTAGTTTAGACCTGGATGAGCCCTAATTTAGGTCTGGTTTAGTCCTGGTTTAGTCCTGATTTAGTCCTGATTTAGCCTTGGTTTGGTCCTTGTTTAGGCCTGGATGAGCCCTAATTTAGGTCTGGTTTAGTCCTGATTTAGTCCTGATTTAGCCTTGGTTTAGTCCTAGTTTAGACCTGGATGAGCCCTAATTTAGGTCTGTTTTAGTCCTGGTTTAGCCCTGATTTAGTCCTGATTTAGCCTTGGTTTGGTCCTAGTTTAGACCTGGATGAGCCCTAATTTAGGTCTGGTTTAGTCCTGGTTTAGCCCTGGTTTAGTCCTGATTTTGCATTGGTTTGGTCCTAGTTTAGACCTGGATGAGCCCTAATTTAGGTCTGGTTTAGTCCTGGTTTAGCCCTGATTTAGTCCTGATTTAGCCTTGGTTTAGTCCTAGTTTAGACCTGGATGAGCCTCTAATTTAGGTCTGGTTTAGTCCTGGTTTAGCCCTGGTTTAGCCCTGATTTAGTCCTGATTTAGCCTTGGTTTGGTCCTAGTTTAGACCTGGATGAGCCCTAATTTAGGTCTGGTTTAGTCCTGGTTTAGCCCTGATTTAGTCCTGATTTAGCCTTGGTTTGGTCCTTGTTTAGGCCTGGATAAGCCCTAATTTAGGTCTGGTTTAGTCCTGGTTTAGCCCTGATTTAGTCCTGATTTAGCCTTGGTTTGGTCCTAGTTTAGACCTGGATGAGCCCTAATTTAGGTCTGGTTTAGTCCTGGTTTAGCCCTGGTTTAGTCCTGATTTTGCATTGGTTTGGTCCTAGTTTAGACCTGGATGAGCCCTAATTTAGGTCTGGTTTAGTCCTGGTTTAGCCCTGATTTAGTCCTGATTTAGCCTTGGTTTAGTCCTAGTTTAGACCTGGATGAGCCTCTAATTTAGGTCTGGTTTAGTCCTGGTTTAGCCCTGGTTTAGCCCTGATTTAGTCCTGATTTAGCCTTGGTTTGGTCCTAGTTTAGACCTGGATGAGCCCTAATTTAGGTCTGGTTTAGTCCTGGTTTAGCCCTGATTTAGTCCTGATTTAGCCTTGGTTTGGTCCTTGTTTAGGCCTGGATAAGCCCTAATTTAGGTCTGGTTTAGTCCTGGTTTAGCCCTGGTTTAGTCCTGATTTAGCCTTGGTTTAGTCCTAGTTGAGACCTGGATGAGCCCTAATTTAGGTCTGGTTTAGTCCTGGTTTAGCCCTGGTTTAGTCCTGATTTAGCCTTGGTTTAGTCCTAGTTTAGACCTGGATGAGCCATAATTTAGGTCTGGTTTAGTCCTGATTTAGCCTTGGTTTGGTCCTTGTTTAGACCTGGATGAGCCCTAATTTAGGTCTGGTTTAGTCCTGATTTAGCCCTGATTTAGCCCTGATTTAATGAGACTCACTGGTCTAAACTGTAGCTATAAACATCTTTTGTGAAATCTGCCCAACTCTGAAACCATTTTTACCTCGCAGCAGTATAAATCCATTGTTCGGTGCATTTCTTCTCTGCCCACTGTCAGCTGTGAGGCGTCCATTTTGAGTCATTTCTCCTCGGTATGGATTCCAGGTGCAGTCCAGACCTCAGCGGGAGGCACAGCTTATGGTCTCATTATAACAATCCCAGCTGGAGGCGCACTGTTTGAAATGAACCAATTTAAAACACATTCTTTTCTCAAATCTCAAGGTTAAAGATACATTATGCCTCCATTTTACCTGCAATTTGCCTAATCTCTGAGCACGTGTTTATATTACGGGACGGAAAATGGAACAACGGAAACACATCGGAGGATATACAGTATAGGCTAGCTTTGGATCTCAATTTGCGATTGCACAGCGGGGATTTTTGCAGATATTGTACAAAGATTGCTTCTGAGCGCGGCCGGCAGCTTCTTTAAATAACAACCACTGTCTGATTGGAAAAGCAGACAGGAGCAATGACTTGGGGTTCTGTATATCTACTAATAGGGCCACTGAAAACACACTTTTTATCACAACTACAGGCTTCTACTTTCTAAACTAAAAAGTGTGTATTATTATTATTATTGACTGATTTTTATTCTGTTATTTATACAACCGCTCCTCAATGTGGCTCTAAATATGAGACATTTCCCATGCAGCAGACATTGTGGACACAGTTAAGTTTACATTAAAGTAGAAATCCAGATTTCACTCACCTCATTAGCAGTACAGCAGTACACGGTTTAGCCTCTGTGTCTCTGCTCCTGTCTGCTTTTCTCTCTCTGTGTATGAATCATCTCTAAAAGCATCTATTAGAACCATCACTTAGTACGCCACACTTACATTTGCACCAAATGGCTCTTTGCATATAAAATTATACCACAGAGTGATCAACACATAATATCAATATTTTGGTTATTATTTTAAATTACTGAAGAAGGATCATCTCGTCTACACCATTTGTATTTACTAGGGATGTAATGATTCTTCTTAAATCTGCAAAAAATCGATGCACAAGAGAGAAATTTTGAATCGGTGCGGAAAAAAATTAATCGCGATGTCCCTTTAAAACAGCGCACAGGCCACCAAAGTATAATGGTGCGTAATCTGGCTCACATGTTTGGCGCTAGACATCATTACCTGACAATTTTACAGAAGAGAAACATGAATTTATATAAAGTTTTAGTTTACAGGACTCGTAAAATCATTAGCCCGACGTACTGGGAACGTGAAAAGGCTGCACAAGAGCTTCATAACTCGGAAGAGCGCTCCCTCACCTCTCGCACAGACGGAGGAGCGCACACACAGCGCACAGGGAGCAACAACAACAAACCCAGGGCGAACGGCAAGAAAGACACATCTGAAGGTTTTATTTAGGCTGCACCTCTTCGCTCCGTTTACCATCGTTCAGAAAGTAGCTTGTTGTTAGCAGCGAGCTAATGGAAAGCTAAGTGGCTAACAACAGCTAAAGTTTATCTGAAGTTTCAGTGGCCCTTCCCCAGAGCGTTTCCATGGAGATCAGAGTTTTTACTGAGGATGTGTCTTTCCTCACTGATATTTTTATAAGACTTGACTTTTATTAGGCCCATAATAAATTACTGAGGCCTTGATTCATGATAAGCTGCTTCTCTATGCATTGCTGCTACTGTAGTGTTTTTGAAAGATAGTAGAAAGGTGTTAATAAAAGTGGCTAACAAATTATTTTATATATTTTTGTTATTTTTACATGTCACTGTTTTAATATCTACTTTTTTATTAAATTTCTGTTAATAAGAAATGTACAACAATTTAAGTTTGATAAGGAGACACAAATAGGCTAGGTAATAAAATCCTTTTGGTCATAATTATACTGCAAATAAACATTGTAAAAAAATTGTAATCGTGAACATAAAATTGTGAATCGAATTGTGACTTCTAAGGGTGCTCCAATCGATCGGCCGCGATCAGTGATCGGCCGATCATGGCTAAAAATAGAGTGATCGGTGATCGGTAAAATGGGCCGATCAAATTACAACAAGCACGCGAGGCTCTCACATTTACTGTCCTGCAACTCCGGTCTAAAACAAAAATAAGTAGAATTTTGTTGTACTTTTACATTTACAAAAACTACAGTATTTTTCAAGTGGAACTAATAATAGCCTGCATACAGTACATTATTACATTGAAGACCACGTGATCGGTATCGGCCATGATCGGTATTGGCCGATCACAGCAAAGGCTGATTGGTGATCGGTGATCGGCCTCAAAAACCCTGATTGGAGAACCCTTAGTGACTTCAGTACATTGTTACATCCCTAGTATTTACTTATTGGTAAATATTAGTCAAGTGGTTGTAGCAGGAATTGAAGAGTAGCAGTAGAGTTAGCATTCACGGTGATAGTCTGCGCTCAACAACGGCTGCATTTTCTACATAGACGCAAACTTCACGGTGTCAGTCAAAGGCTAAGGTTTTTGTTTTATCAGGCAGCTTGGTGATTACAGCGTAACCTATCTGTACAGCTACAAAAAACAAAAACAACAACAACATATGCGACAAATTAACGCCGTCTGAGGAATCTGTGCTCAGAGCTGTTTTCTTTAGTGTCCCATCCCTCGCTATAGCACTAGTCCTAATAGTTTTATTTTAGTCTTTGCAAGCCAAATACAGTATATAAAGATAATATAAATGATCATATAACTCTGTGTACCTCTTGCAATGTGCTCGTGTACCCCTACAGGTCCGCATACCCCGGGTTGGGAAACACAGATCTATAGGACTCTTAAATAATAACGCCTAAAACTTTTTTGAAAATGTTTTATATGAGCGTTAGTGATGTGGCTGTGGATGCTTTGTATTTGATCAGTTTTTTTTAGTATACTGCATTGTATCGTAGTAATCGTAACAATAATTGTACTATAATACAAGTAACGATAGTAGTAGTTGCAATAATAAAGTATTAGTTTTGCTGTGTAACTGCAAAAAATAAGTCTAACTGTACAGGATCAAATGGAGAGTAGCGATTGTCAAGACAAAGGGGAATACTTTTACTACTAACTACCGTATTTTCCGCACTATAGGGCGCACTTAAAAGCCTTCAATCTTCTCAAAAAACGCCTTATAATCCAGAGCGCCTTATGTATGAATTTATTTACAGCTACCGTAGTCAGGAGCATCGCGGAGTAACACATACTGTACCACCATAATATCGCCGTAATCGCCCAACTGTTTAACTCGGACACTGCAGATGAAGAATTTGAGGGATTTGTGGACGAGGAATGAAGTGAAAAAGTGAGTGTATTGTGTTGTATTTTGTTATAACGTTAACTGAACAGTTATGAGTTATTGTGAATACGCTATCGTTTGATTTAGCCGTCTCAGATTGTGTTTTTTATTCACGCAGTTACAACTGAACAAGTTTGGGAGTTATGGTGAACGCGCTGAATAAAGTTTGACTGACTGACTTATCTGACTGTTTTGTTTCGTCTTTTAGTCCGGAGTTCGAAAATAGACCATTCAATGACTAATCCGGAGCGCCCTATAGTGCAGAAAGTACGGTAAGTGGTATTGGTGTATTTTGAAGTACTCTGACAGTAGTGTATCTCCCTCTGCTTGTCTCTCTCCTCATCCGTTGAGTGTAAAGTGGGTTCACTCCCGTCTCCGTGTCCTGCCCCGTGTCTGCAGCTCTCCCTGAGTGCTCTCCCCGTCCACTGCCCTCTCTGCGGAGACGCTCTCTGCTGAATGTGGGACAGGCATTGTGTCTGCGCCCTGTTCACTCTCGCTGCCTTTCACAAACCGCTGGCAGAGTAAAACGTGCCCAGTCCTGATAGTGCTTTCTCGTGTTATCTGCCCCCGGCCTCTCGCCCCGCCGGCCATTTTCTCATCTCGCCATCTGACCCACAGGAGCTTTTAAGGAGCAGACTGCGGTCCCTTTTTACCCCTATTTCGGGGTTTTGAAAGAGAGAAAGCGGCTCCGGTGATGGGAGCTCTTTGGACTGGCATTCAGCTTCTTCCATCTAGATTTCACTTTTAGGCCACACATAAAAGAAGAATGGAAACCAAAGATGGAAAAGGAAAGTCTGAGAGTTAATAGGATTGTTGTGCACTCTTCTGAGATGCAAAGTTTGTGTGTATGGGACGGTGTAAATGGGAGTCTTGCATTCAATTCAAAGGAAAATGCATGTAAGTCTATGACGTTATTCCAATCCAATACTTTACTTATTATCTAAAATGAATAGTGTTGTGGACCTGCTGTTTTGTGTACAGGATCTGGCTTAAAGAAAACTGCACAGAGCCAAAGAGAAATTACTGCAGAAAGTTGTTGTGTATTTTGTATTTAGCTGTAGTTTATTGGGGCGCTGAGCAGTGTCCTCTCTTGATAAGAAGCCTGGGTAGTTTTCCCAATTCACTGAAGTCAAATGAACTTGGGTTCCCATCCCTTCACTGCCATTTCTGCTTGGTAGAAAGTCTGACAGGCCATTTGTTACAGTTTATCTAAAATGATGGAGAAAGTTTCTGTTTTTGGTTTTATGTCATGAGGCAGTTTGTTTCGGCTGGGACTGAAATCACTGTTGAAATCCAACTCAGATCCACAGAGGACCATACTTATTCATAATACAGTATGTATTAGAAGAAACAAGGTGGCTTTGTTAGGTCAGAATTTGTTTTAGATGTATTTTTGTGATGGGAAGTATTTGGTTTGGTTTGTCAATCGATCCTTTCTACCGGCATTTGTGCCGTTGGGGCCTTGGGCAAGACACTTCACCCACTGAGGCTGTATGAATGTGTAGTGCCTGGTTCACACGGCAAGATCTTAACATTGTCGGAAGATTTTAAAAACCTGAGAGACCCCACACATGGCGATAAAAAAATCAAAGCTATCACAGGTTTGGTCCTACAGTGTGTGGCAAAGACAACACACCACACACCAACAGATTTCACTCAGCAACATTCCCAGGTCAGACGGGAAATCTCACAAAATCTCATGAGATTAAATGTGACATCGACGTACACCTGACTTTCTGGTGAGCCATGACAGCTGTTTGGATTTTGGATTCCTCGCCGTGCCTCTGTCACCTCGCTTTCTGATTGGCTACACGTCACATTCAACAGGGCGCGTGCTCGTCTGTCCTGTGATATCGGGCCAAGACTAATCCAACAATGTGGAATATCCCCGATTTGAGATTCGGAGCGGTCCCGATGTGCCTCTGAGCCAGACCACAGCATCTCTGAACTACACCACACACAGCAGGAATATCTGATTAGATTATCTTTTGTGCCATTACGATAATCGGGGCGACCTTAAGATTTGTAGGAAGGGGAGAATCGGGTCAAAAATCGGCATAATTATCTTGCCGTGTGAACCAGGCTTTACTGTGACAGTGTTTGGTGGCGAGGCTGTAGGCCAGCGGTCTCTGACCTCTCGACCACTTTCCAAGTAGCTCTCCAAGGGCTTCATGAAACCTACATAAGCTTGATTAGTCAAATTTGATTGATCATTTGGGATACTAACTTATTTATAACTTAATATCTTATTATCTTATTTATAGTGCCCACCCTCTTTGTGCACAGGGGGCAAGTTTAAAGTTACACTGTGTAAGATTCCCGGTCTTGCGCCTCTAGAGGCCACAGGTGCCACTGCACCGTCGCAAAACGTAAACACTAGGGCCCCTCCTCCTTCTGAAACTGTGCGAGCGTGCGTCTATTTCCATCATTGTTTCAACTTTAGTTGACCTGCTGCTACCTTTGGAAGTTTGGACTGGATCTTCTATAGAGTTAGCGCTAGCGTTAGCTTATCAACAAATATCACGCAATGGTCGCAGTAAAAACAACTAATAACTGTATGAAAAAGCACGTTCTAAAGAAAAAATAAAGAGGCTAATTTACCTGCCCAACAATAAAGAAGCAAAAACGTGATCCGATTTGCAGCCTTCTCTGTCTCTCATCTGACGCCAGCGAGCAAAAGTCTGTCCGATGTTGACTCTTGTCTGCGATCTGGTGCGGTCCCTTTCACATTTTCTTTTTCTTGCCTCGTCCGACATTGTCTTCATCTTCTTGTGTCCTTCGGCCCTGACGAACTGGCGAAAATAACAACGCTAAAAGTAGCTTCATGGTTATACTGCGCCTCAAGTCGTTCCCTGTCACGTGACTCTTCCTCAACAGCGGAGCGCTCCCGGCCAAGTTGCGAGGGTGGTTTCTCAGTACAGAAGCCCCGCTCGGAGCAACAGATCGCACCTCAGGCCTTATAATCGCTCAAAAAATCACAAAAACAAGTCAGTATGCCCCACATATTTAGGAGAAAAGTTACACAGTGTAACTTTAAGGTTAAGGTTAAGGTATATTTATTTGTCTCCCGTAGGAGTGCTGCAGTACAATCCAAACAATACAGTTATAAAAACATTAAATAACTTATATAACTTAAATAATAAAACATATGTAACTCCTTTTAAGCACTCGAGACACAAGTGGTTTCCTCTGACTGATGAATTTATTTTACTCTTGACAAATCAACATAAATCCACCGTGAAAACTAAAGAAAAGCACAGACGAATACAACAATTAGCTAACAGAAAATAAGGACAAATGACGAATATAAACACTTGTAAAAACTTAAAAACAAACTAACATACCTCGTTGGCTGTGTGCTTATTTAAAAGGAATTATGCGTGTTTCTCTTCTCTTTCTTGCACTTATTTTCTTCTTTTTTACTTGTCGATGTGTGTCTGCAAACCATGCCTTTTCTTGGATCCGCTTCTTCCAATTACTTTTTACTTTAGCAGCGCACACAAACACATTTCAACACTACAGCGCCCTCTCTGGTGAAACTTACAATTACACATAATGAAACAAATGGGCTACATATACAGTAGATGAACGCAATAGAAATGTGACAGTTACAACATACCTGCATTAGTATCAGTGCAAAGAATCTCAAACACACTGCACATACATCCATTTTTATGAGTGTGTGTCCTGCCTAAGGCCCATAGTTAGTGAGATAAGCTCTATAACCTGTGACCTGTAACAGCAATAAGCAGAAGAAGATGAATAAATGAATAAATGTTACGATACACAAGTAGCTCTCTGCCATTTTCATTTTGTAAAAGTAGGAAAAAAGGTTGGAGAGCCCTGCTGCAGGCGCAGAAAAGCAGCCACATCTCCGTCGGTCTGGCCCTGGGCAGCTGTGACTGAGGATGGGCTCAGCTGTAAAAGTGATTTTGAGAGTCTAGAGAAGCAACGCAAAGACTGATGCATTATTATTATAAAAATCTGTTTTGTAGAAGTGGTATTTTTTGGGTTGTCAAATTACACTGTTCAGGCCTACTATGCAATTATTTTTTGATCTGTCTGCAACCTAATGGGTCTCTAATGCGTCGCCTTTACACTTTATCAAAAATAGGACGGACTTTTAGTGATGCTCAGTTTCTGTTACTGGTTTTAACTCATACAGTCGCTTCCAGAGGCAATTTATTGATTCTGTTTGTCGGTGCTGCCTTCTGGAAATCCAACTCAATTCTTCAGAGAGAGAGATTTATTCTTTGTATAGCAATTTCATTTTCTTTGCTTGAAACAATATCATTCAAATTGACAAGCTTATAATGTGAAACGACTCTCTTTCTTCTCAGACACAGAAAATCATCTGCCTCCAAGTCTGCAGTGACTCACATAAGCATACGTATTCGAGCCAGATGCCCTTCCTGACCCATCCCCTCAGTGCTGGAATGTAACAAAGCAAAATACTTAGTTACTTTACTTTTGTGCATCTGTACTTTACTTGAGAGAATTTTACGATGGGTACTTTTATTTTTACATTATATTTTAGTGGTTTGGTGTAAGATCATGTGTTTTTGTCGTACCCTCAGTGTAGACACACAGTACTAAATATAAAAGATGCAGTAAAGTAGAATAATAAAGAGCTCAGAGCTCAGCGACAGATTCAGTTTCTTCTACTGCAGCAGTTTGTTCATTTCATCTGGAATCAGCAAAATCCCTCACATTTAACAAATAATGAGTTTGAAAGTCAGTACTTTTATAGTTTTACTTAAGTAGAAATGTTAAGGTGATACTTTTACTTTTACTTACGGCAAGGTAAGGCAAGTTTATTTGTACAGCACAATTCATACACAAAGTAATTCAAAGTGCTTTACAGAAAAAAAGGCAAGTTTAAAAGTACAAAGACAAGAAATTACAATTAAAAATATAAAATAAAATTTGAAAATTATAATTAAGAATCCATTTAAAATTAAATTAAAAGAGAAGAGTGCAGATAAAACACTTTCAGTTGTCATATGCACAGCTAAAGAGAACAGTTTTAAGTCTGGGCTTGAACATTGTCAGAGCAGAGGTCTAACATCGTCAGGAAGACTGTTCCAGAGTTTAGTCCTGACTCTGGGACCAGCAGAGACCTGTCCCTGAGCTCCTCAGAGTCCCAGCGGAGACCTGTCCCTGAGGTCCTCAGAGTCCCAGCAGAGACCTGTCCCTGAGGTCCTCAGAGTCCCAGCAGAGACCTGTCCCTGAGGTCCTCAGAGTCCCAGCAGAGACCTGTCCCTGAGGTCCTCAGAGTCCCAGCAGAGACCTGTCCCTGAGGTCCTCAGAGTCCCAGCAGAGACCTGTCCCTGAGGTCCTCAGAGTCCCAGCAGAGACCTGTCCCTGAGGTCCTCAGAGTCCCAGCAGAGACCTGTCCCTGAGGTCCTCAGAGTCCCAGCAGAGACCTGCCCCTGAGGTCCTCAGAGTCCCAGCAGAGACCTGTCCCTGAGGTTCTCAGAGTCCCAGCAGAGACCTGTCCCTGAGGTCCTCAGAGTCCCAGCAGAGACCTGTCCCTGAGGTCCTCAGAGTCCCAGATGGTTCATATGGGACCAACAGGTCAGAGATGTACTTTGGTGCTAAGCCATGGAGAGACTTGTACACAGCAGAGATGTTTTAAAGTCTGTTCTCTGAGCGACAGGAAGCCAGTGCAGAGACCTGAGGACAGGACTAATATGGTCGTACTTCCTGGTTTTGGTCAGGACCAGCAGCAGCGTTCTGGACGTCCTGCAGCTGTCTCACAGCTGGTTTAGTGAGTCCAGTGAGCAGTGTTACAGGAGTCTAACCTGCTGGAGATGAACGCATGAATAAGTCTCTCTAGGTCAGGTTGAGACAGTAAACCTTTGATTCTGGCAATGTTTCTGAGAAGGTAAAATGCTGATGATGTTATAGATTTAATGTGACTGCTGAGGGTCAATCTGAGTAAAAATGATTATATTTATCTTTTAGATGTAGTGGATACTACTCAAGTAAAGTACAGATTTACAGTACTCAAGTTAATTTTTTACTTTGTTACTGTCCACCTCTGCGAGTCTTTTCCTGAAGCTAGCTGTTAGCCGCGTTAGCAGCCGGTGTTTGCATTAACCCCGTGTAGATGCGTCCCGTGTGGAGCCGTCGGCAGCATTTTTTTGCCCTGTGTTTGAAGAAATGAGCACAGGAGGCGTGAGAAATGTCTCCTCCTGCCAACAGTTAGCTCTTTGACCCAGATTAGCGCTTAGCCAGAGGTGCACTGGGAGCTGCTGTACCTGCGCCGCCATCCACACTCGCTCCGCTCACGTTATCCCCGCTCAAAATATAAATTATTACAGCGGGCTTCAGATGATTAGTATTTGAATATGGTGAGGCGCTCTCGAGGGGAAATGTATTCAATTAGCTCTTTGTTGTTGCGCTGCGCTGGGCTAATGGACTGTGTGTGTGTATGACTTCAAAGTGTCTCTATGCCCGGAGAGGCCTAGCGTCATGTGTCAGGAACATATGCCACAGTTGTCCTCCAGGGGGCAGAGTGTGCTTTTAAAGGGCCCTCGTGGATTAGCAGCTTGTCGTGAAGTCGACGACAAAACACAGCAGGACTGAGCAGCTCTGGCCTAGAAAGACAACACTGTAGGAGAGTTTAAAGGAGACACACACATTTTTTATCTGTGTTTTAGTGAGGAGTGGAAAATGCTGCTAACTAAAAGTGGTTTTATAAAACAACGATTCATAAAAAGGTCAGTAATGGGCCAAAGATGAAATGATTAATTCTGGTTTAGACTGAGGTCAGTGTTGTTTTAAACCATTTAGATACAAACCGAAAATATCAACCTCACTCGGTAAAAAACAAACATGAGATAGAAAGGTTTTGTGGGTCAATAAAAAGAGCATTAACCCCTGAACTATTTTTTTAACCTTTATTTTCCCAGAACATTAGGAAACAAATTCTTATTTACAGTGTTGACCTGGAAGTGCTGGAGAACAATTGAAAGGACATTTACACAAAACATTTACACAAATGCAAGAAGACATTAAAACAGGGCCCCCTGGCAGTTCGCAAAGGTACTGCAGGGGAAGCTGTCTGTATTAAGTACATAAGAAAAAATTAAGTTTGAAATGAATTACAGTTATATACTTGTTTAAAAACATTACTTTTAAACATTTTTTAACCATCAGTGGCTAACATTTTTATATGAATACAAATTCGAAACTTTATTGTCCATGAATGTGTAAATTTGTCAGTTTCACCATAAAATACATTCAAATTACTAAAAAATACACTCAAACACACCATACATCTACATTTCATGTGTATCTTACATTGAATGCAAGACATATTAAAAAGTACAAAGCATGCAATAAATACATATAAATATAAATATGACTACACCCATGGCAATACATCTCATGTTAATTAATTTGATACTCTATAGCCAATGTAAAATATAATAATAATCAATAATCAGTGCACCATCAGAACATCAAGAAGAACTTCCCTAAACCAGATGTTAATTAAGATTTGCAGAGTTAAGTGCTTTCACAGCCTGTGAGGCAAAAGATTTCTTAAAGATGTTTTTGTTTGCTGATAATATTCGATATCTTCTACCTGAGGGTAATATAAAAATATATGGACAAAAACATGACATAGGCTTTTGAATAGAGGGAAGTATTATAATTGGCGTGAGATTTAAGGGAACCGCCGCTCTCCTGACTTTGGGAATACTGGAAACTGTTGTTCATTAGTAAAACATTTACATGAGTCCTAAAAAATTTCCTTTAATCTGCTTTTAAAGGCAGAAAGAGATCATCGAGTCCATATGAAGTGTATTTTATTAAAAGTTCCCATCAATCGCAGCAAAAAAAGAAGATCTCTTATTTGAGTCCAGGTCTGGGCACTTTATCTTTACCATTGCGAGATAGGACCAGTGCCTTGGCAGAGGCTCTCTGAACGCCACAATTACTGGGTATTTTACACTTTATTTATTATAATGTTTATTTTTCTTGGTGCTTATTAAGTCTCTGTAGTCCTGTGATTTTAATGGTTAATACAAATTTGTCGTTCATTTAAGTTTATGCAGCATCTAATTTTTTTTTGCTTGTTTGTTGATTTTACTCATATTTTTTGTTTGTGGTTATAACATGCATTTGCAAGTAACTGTATAACAATTATTGATTTAAATAAGTTGCAGTTCTAAGTATTTTCATATTATTATTTATTTTTCCCCCCAAAATCGTTCCAGTTTGTTTTTTAATTGGCTGAGACTGGCACAGTAGTGGTCGTAGAGTTGCTGTAAGTTGCATAACGTACTTATCTTAAGTTGATGATGATCTATTTGGAAGTTTATTTGGACGTCAGAATAGACTCAGAAAAGTGTAGCTCTCATTTACTCATCACAGGAAAACACTTCAATTAATGCTGATGTAAAAACTGGCAAACATTTATCTGTAATCTGGGCAAAACTGACATAAAATAACTCATTATTTTTGCTCTTAATGTCTGCATCTTATCTCTGCAATAATCCAAGAGTGTTTTTGTATCTGAAGATTAACCCGTATATAAATCTGATGTTAAATAATCCTGTTACGTCCAAAGCTCGGATCGTTGTGCCGCTCTGTTCCTCTCGGGCCAGGAGTCGAGAAATCACGGCCTCTTTACTCATCAGTCGTCCGGATTATAGCGACACGTTTGTTTGTAGGGCTCTTTGACGCCTGATTGCCTTGAAGCTTCAGCATCGGCCGCCGCATATTTCAGGAGATAGCCCTCGAGTCGGCCACGGCACACCTGCGCCACAGCCGACAACGGCAGCAGGCGCTAACGACGACGTGCGCTTCCTGGAAAACAGAGCGAGCTGATCATAAATGAACCTACTGTATGTGGGCTGTGTGCATATGCTTGAACTTTAGAGGAAGATGGTTCACTGTGCACAAATATAGGTTGTAGCACAGGGCTTTAAATAAAACACGGATAAGTTGTGGTTATATGAACTCAATTTGACAGAAAATATATAAGGATATTGCAATGTTACGCTTCATTTCTATTTCTAAGCTAATCATTTGTGTCATGAGAGACCACTTGCTTGTGAAAAGTTTAAAAAGGACATGGCTCAGTGGAATATGACAGAACAGTAGTTGGCCACGGCCTAGGAGATAAAATATATTTGAGTTATGTTGCTAACATTGCAACATTGGCCATATTTCGGAACAGAACTGAATCTTGCAAAACAATCCAGGAAGCAGACAGTGATCCAGAGTCACAGCAATTAATCATTATTTGTTACCATAACCTGACACACATTTTGACTTATCATATTTTCCAGAGTATAAGTCACATTGGTCAAAAAATGTGTCTTGACTGAATACTACTGACTACTACTACTGAGTAGTTGTTGCAAGCCTAGAGCGCCCTCTCGTGGCTGTTTACTCCTTGGTTCATGTTAAATGTGATATATAAGTCGCAGGACCAGCCAAACTATGAAAAAAAGTGTGACATAGTCTGGAAACTACGGTATGTTGCTGACAAAACGAGCACAACACTCACTGATGGAGGTGAAAAACACAAGTACTGAGCTGTCAGGGCATCAAGGTATTCAGTGATTACACTCACTGACAATAAATTACAAATAATTTTTCAGTGTTGACATAAGAAAACCTTTGCTCGTCCCACTGTGGGCACAGTTGTAGCAGTTGAGTATCTTTTAAGGCGAACTGTGCTGTGACTGCCTCGAGCACCATAAGTCAGGTCATTTATATGTTGTCTCTAGTCATTTAATTCAGTTCACTTTTACTTTATTTATAAAACCCAGTATGACAACAACAGTCATCATGGAGACTCTGGTACAGCTGCCTTATTAAAATGTGTTTAATTAGTCTATAAAATACAACTATTTAGTTATTGTCTGTTTTTTTATCCTTACTATTGGACCACAAGTCCGAAATGAAGTTGAATTGTATAAATTTTTCTGTATGTCATTCCTAAAGAAATGTCGTCTCTAGCAAAAAAACAATGTTTAATGATTTTATTTCCTCCTTTATTGTATATTATAGTTCATAGTGACTGAGGGTCACATACACAGAACACAGTCAGAAACATGAAACAAAAACTGCATGGCAGTAAAAGTAAACCCATTTTGGACACATTTGTAGCTACAGCTGATGTCTGAAAGCGTGCATGTACAGAACTGGAGAATAAACGCCTCATAGAGAATGAATGAGTGTTGTAGCGGTAACTCTGCGACTTACTGCTGATTGTTCAGTTTGAACAATGATGGTTCTAGCCCCAACTCCTATGAGCATAGTTGTGGAAAATAATTAAAATGTGGCTTTCGTAGTTGTGCCCAGCGGCGCAGGCCGGCGGCGCCCGGCGGCGCCCGGGCGGCGCCCGGCGGCGGCGCTGTCACAGTCTCTTGGGAAATATTTGTTTATAAAAATATGTTCATGTTTAGACTCGGCCTAACTGTCGTCCTCAAAGAAACACTGCACATGTATCTGCTCCCTGTGGACCTCCTGTCTGCAGCAGCACCTCCTCCTCTCCTTCTCTCTCCTCTCCCTCCTCCTCTCTCCTCCTCTCTTCTCTCCTCCTCTCTCCCTCCTCTCTCCTCCTCCTCTCTCCTCTCCCTCCTCTCTCTCCTCCTCCCTCCTCTCTCCTCTCCTCCTCCCTCCTCTCTCCTCTCCTCCTCTCTCCTCCTCTCTCCTCCTCCTCTCTCCTCTCCCTCCTCTCTCCTCCTCCCTCCTCTCTCCTCTCCCTCCTCTCCTCCTCTCCTCCTCTCCTCCTCTCTCCTCTCCCTCGTCTCCTCCTCTCTCCTCCTCTCTCCTCTCCCTCCTCTCCTCCTCCTCTCCTCCTCCTCTCCTCCTCTCTCCTCTCCCTCGTCTCCTCCTCTCTCCTCTCCCTCGTCTCTCTCCTCCTCCCTCCTCCCTCCTCTCTCCTCCTCCTCTCTCCTCTCCCTCCCTCTCTCTCCTCCTCCCTCCTCTCTCCTCCTCTCTCCTCCTCTCTCCTCCTCCTCTCTCCTCTCCCTCCTCTCCTCCTCTCCTCCTCTCTCCTCTCCCTCCTCTCCTCTCCTCCTCTCTCCTTCTCTCTCCTCCTCCTCTCTCCTCTCCCTCCTCTCTCTCCTCTCCTCCTCTCCTCCTCCTCTCTCCTCTCCCTCGTCTCCTCCTCTCTCCTCTCCCTCGTCTCTCTCCTCCTCCTCTCTCCTCCTCTCTCCTCCTCTCTCTCCTCTCCTCCTCTCTCCTCCTCCTCCTCTCCTCCCTCCTCTCTCCTCCTCTCCTCTCTCCTCTCCTCTCTCCTCTCCTCCCTCCTCTCCCTCCTCCTCTCCCTCTCCTCTCTCCTCCTCCTCTCCTCCCTCCTCTCTCCTCTCCCTCCTCTCCCTCCTCCTCTCTCCTCTCCCTCGTCTCTCTCCTCCTCTCCTCCTCTCTCCTCCTCCTCTCCTCCTCTCTCCTCTCCTCTCTCCTCTCCTCTCCTCCTCTCCTCCTCCCTCCTCTCTCCTCTCCTCCTCTCCCTCCTCTCCCTCCTCTCCTCCTCTCTCCTCTCCTCTCCTCTCTCCTCTCCTCCTCTCCCTCCTCTCCTCCTCCTCTCCTCCTCTCTCTCCTCTCCTCCTCTCTGCTCTCCTCCTCTCTCCTCTCCTCTCCTCTCTCCTCTCCTCCTCTCCTCCTCTCCCTCCTCTCCTCCTCTCTCCTCCTCCTCTCCTCCTCTCTGCTGCTCCTGCAGGAGGTGGAGCTGGTCTGAGGTCTATAGGGACTCACTCTGAGCTCGGAGCTGAGGTCGGCTCCAGATGTTTTCCCAGAAGGCCACGGTGCGCTCCATCACACATTCATCTGCCGCGCTCTCAGACCAACATCACACCAGCACCAGCTCTTTACACAGCTGTCCTCGTACACAAGAGGTCTGTGCAAGCCTTATTAAACTGTTTTCCTTTCTTTTTTTTTGCATTTTTCTTGCCTTTCATACATGCAATGGCCTGTTGCAATAGAAATCCTCTGTAAGAAATAGACTGTAAAACATAATTATGTTATCTCTGATCACATAATATCTGTATTGCAAGTAAATTTATTCCAAATATTTTTACATGGCACAATTTCTGGAGCCTAAAACCAAGTCTAAACCTAAAAACAACTTCTATAAAATTATTTTGATTTAGTCATAATTCAATCTTAAATTTAGTCCTGATTTAGTTTTTATTTAACCCCCATATTATTTACTTTACTTTGGACTTTTAACTCATTGAGCCAGATGATTTGCCAGAGCCAGGGGCAGATTTATCAAAGGTTTGTGTGCAGCCAAAGTGAAAAGACGCACTAAAAGTGAAGCAAGTCCCAGCTACGGTTAGCCTCTCTCACAGGAGCTAAATGAACACAGTGCAGATTTTGCTCCGGTGACTCAATTAATCTGTAAAACGAGGCAAGTGACACCTGCCCTGACGCACCTCTGGCCCTAAAACCCACGTTGTCCCACCTCAAACTTGCATTGCTTCTACAGAAAACACAAGCTGCTCCTCTTTCCTTTTCTCTTTTCCTGATAAAGCGCGAGTCACTGTTAAAACTGAAGCATGTTTTTCTGTCAAGTCTCTCACACATCCATCTCTTCATCTGCTGCGGTTGACTGACAGGCTGCATTGAGGCGAAGCACTGCTCTCGCTCTCTGACACACACTCAACTCTCATTTCCATATCAGATTTGTGGTGACTTTTTGCTCTGGCACAAAGAGGTCTCTGGTTTGTCATCCTTTTGTGACTGGATTGTTTCACCCTTTCATGTTATTTAAACAATATTTATACTTCAAATAATCTTATTCTAAACCAATTTGCAACCCACTGGTCTATGCCGTTCATTCATTAAAGTAAAGCTGTGAAAAGCCAGAACTGTTGTCACTGGGAAAGCATGCACCGGCCCTTGCTGTGGAGCCAGACCACAGCTTTCGCCCCACACATTCTCCCACAGATACAGTGGGTCTCATTAGAGAAGCGGAGCTGGAGCTGCTGACAGTGCGGTGACAGGCGAGGACACTCCGGGACAGGCCTGACGAGCTGCGGGACGTGGGGTGGAGGAGGTGGAGGGGGACAGAGGGGGTAGAGAAGAGGAACAGTGGCTGGAGTGTGGGAAAAGGCTGACGAGATGTGGGACGTGTAGTGGAGCTGGTAGAGCCGGTGGAGGGCAGGCTAACTCTTCCTATTCTGTAAGTTAGTCTATTTCTATGGGTGGAACAAACATAGGCAGAGTAACCAATCAGAGAAACGAAGGGCAGGATGTAAGCGATGCACCGCTGATCTGTATCCTAAACAAACATGGTGGATTCTTGCCTTTTTTTTTTTACATAAAACACAAGAATACGGCGTATTGTGAGCAGCTCTGTCCTTATTTGTGAACAGGGACAGCAGCAGAAGCCAGTTGTACAAAGATTTGTGGAAAAAGTGGGTTTGTTTGAATGTGGTGGATGTCAGAGGGACTTTACTGTTGTTAAAATGGAAACAGGACGACGACAAAAATCCCACAGAGGACTGAACAACAACAAGGACTTCAGCAGAACCAACAGGTGACGAAGGAAAGACCTAAATGCAGTTAATAAGGTCAGAAAAAGTGGGTTTGTTTGAATTAGGGCTGCACGATATGGACAAAACATTCGATATTCGATAACTATGTTGAAAATTGTGATAACGATATTATTGCGATATTTGAAAATAAGAGCCTACTTTTTGAACATAGTAAGTTAAATTCACTACATTTCACAAAAATGTAAGTTCCTGTATTTACAAGTCAAAACAGCCACAAAATCAAAACTTAACACAGACTAAACCAGGAATAAAACAAGGCTAAGCTGTGACTAAATTAATTAAATTACCACTAAAACTGGACTTTTTAAACATTTTTATTTAGTCACAACACATTTTCTTTGAAGGTGGTGGAAAATGATTCTTCAGTGTAAGACCACAGCATTATTGCGATATAATTAGATTCTTGCAATATGGATATTGCGTTTGCTGATATTGCGATAACGATAATTTTGCGATATATTGTGCAGTTTGAATGTGGTGGTTACGTGGGACGTCAGAGGGACTTTACTGTTGTTAAAATGGAAACAGGACGACGACAAAAATCCCACAGAGGACTGAACAACAATGAGGACTTCAGCAGAACCAACAGGTGACGAAGGAAAGAACTAAACACCGTTAACAAGGTCAGAGAAGTTATTACATTTGCTCGGTAGTACCTTGGTTACCTTCTGCATTTGTAAGACGCGCAGTGTCTTACAACGGCAGTGATGGGCCAGTTCCAAATCAACCAGAGACAAACGCTTCCCTTCGAGTGAGGAACCAGACTGTCCTGCTTGCGAAAAGAAAGCAGGAGAGGCTCAGCAGGCTGGGAAAAGATGGGACAGTGGCTGGATGTGATGCAACCAGGGACAAGGAGTCGACACAAAGACACAAACAGAGAAACAACTGAGAGAGATTACAATACTAAAGTCCAACTGCAGTGCAACAATGACCTGGAGCTGTAATACTCAGAACTTTTATTTATATCCAAAATGAAAAGGATGAACTTTCTGTGATGAAACTTGTTGTAAAATGGATGATATCTCATAATGTAATTAGATTCACAGTTGGAGCTTTGATGAAGTCACTGTTTGTTTGGCTTCTGTTGTTCTGACAATAATTATGCATACCATTGGCTTTTGTTGCTGTTTGCGCCCTTTTCTGCAAGTGAGAGTTGTAGAAGTTTGTTTTTTATTTAAGATGCAAAACTTTAATTGTCAAATGCACAATAAGGACTGCGCAATGAAATAGTCTTCTACTCATTTTAATTGTGGAAGTTTGTTGAATAGACAGTGTTTTTAGGTTTGTTCAGGATGAGGAGGTAAAAAATTCTTTGTAATGCTGTGTGTAATGTAGTTAGTGACAAAAATGTGGATTGCAATGCCACGTCTCACTGCTGCTTTTTACAGTGTGTGAACATCTGCGCTAGCCCTGTTCTGTTGTGTTTAAAAAGTGATTCATGTGAGGGGAAATGGAGGAAAGTTGATTTTTCTGATACCACAGGTTCTGCTGTGTTTCCCTAAATGTAACCAAGTCTAGTTCTGGTCAAAAATTAACCAATAAAGTATTTTTATTGATTAAAACACAATTTTTTTCTGTTATTTTCCTTTGCCTTTCCCTTCTGGTGTTGCCAGAGTAAATAATCTGCCTCTGAGTGTGCAGTGATTGTTTTATTCGATATATAGGTTTTATATTGAATGCCCCTTTTCATGCAACCCCACCATTTATCCAGGCTTGAGACTGGCACAAACAGCGCATTGACTTGGAACTCTTTGCGGCTAAATGTATTTTCTGTTTGTTTTGTTTTTTTTATATAACACAAAAAAAGTTATTTCAAACAATCAATCAGTTGTTGTCCCAAAACAAAATTAGTCTTGGGCAAAGTGCTCAACATCTGCACAATAATAATACAAGACATCACATACATGAGTACATACTTATGCACAAAAGCACACATTCATACAGTAACACACAGTACTGTGAACAAACTTCAAGTGCAAAATACTGCATGCTGCAAGTTAAGTATTGCACCTGCCCTGAGCTAAAAACATGTAATTGAATATGATTAAACTAAAACCAGCAAATTTAACCTCATCAAGAATAAATACAGAAATACAAACTAAAAAACAACTCTAAGAACAAAATAAAATGCTAAAAAATGACTGAATGAGTGAGTTTCCTTAATAAGCAGAGTGATGGATGTTGGAATAAAAGAGCTTCAGGCTCATTCTCTGTGGATATCAGTCTTGCACAAGTTAGAATTTATATGAGACCAAACAAGCACATTTTTTTAAAGGTGCTATATTCTGCAAAATTGACTTTACCTCTCTTTTTTTTCCATGTTATAATGCTGTTCCTTCATCAAAAACATATCTGGAGTTGTGTTTTGCTTCATTTACACCTGCCTGAGGAATCCTGTAATCTTTGGCACTGAGTTTTTGGCCCTGTCCCAATACTCGCACTACGCACTATACACTTTGTTGAAGTGTGCATTTTCTGAAAGTGCATAAAGTGCATAAGTGTACGAGGGTGTGTGTGTGTGGGGGGGGGGGGGGTTAAAAAAAAGGAGAATTGGACAGTTCACACTTCTTGGACGCTCGTGCTATGAAAGTCACAAGGTAAAAACATTTAACAGCGCTGTCTTTTAGCGCTGTGTTTGCTAAACTGCTGCTGGATTTATCTGAAAGTTAATAACAGTTAAAAAGTGGATAATTTTTTTCACAGAAAGATCAGACGTGTTTAATCTAACAGTGTTGTTACCTGGACATTAGGCACTTTCATTTAACATTTCCATCAGTTGAGCTGTTACTGCATTGCTTTTCTTTTTTGCCAGTTAACGTTTGTGTGTCCTGAGTCGGACACTTTCTGCTAAAATTCTATTACTTTTTTATCTTCAACAAGTCATAAAGTCGCTCATTTATTATCTTCATTAATGCAAATTGTATAAAATAAAAGTACATTTTCTTATGTTTATAACGATATATTGGTTGGATAGTTTCTTTTACAAATATTTTATAGCGTCCGTATGAAAGAGCGCTTCTGTCCGAGGTTTAAGCTCAGCAGTGCTATGGCCCTGAGTCGGACACACGGAAGTTCCAATATCAGACACGCTCACCTTTCTGGCTTTTTCAGCCTTATTTGTTTTTCGGCTCTAATTTAAGGCTGGGATATTTACGTTAACAAATTTTCACACCCGGTTCCTTGTTTCCGTCTTTCAAAATAAGACTGTGGGCTAAGCTAACGTTAATCAGAAAATAATAAGACGGACAAAGTTAGCTACAAAAACACTAAGATCACTGAAAGAACGTCGCCCGAGTGTGACCTGAGCGTTCCCTGTGCATTTCCCGATCAAAATTATTTTCATATCATGATTATTTTATAAACACTTAGCATAAATACACAAAAATTACCACAGAGGTAGCGCAATATGTGGAGTTTTTGTTTATCTACCGTTAGCCAGTTAACGTCTTTGCGAGCGTCTGTTAGAAGACTGAAAAATAGCAAAAGGTGAGCGACTCAGGACACACATACGTTAGCGCTCTTTGCTAAGTTGCTAAGAAACAAATGCAGCGTCGTTCGAAAACATCACTATGAAATGCATCATGGGTAATATACTTCAGCAAAGTCCGATCTGATCCACACTGACTGGAAGTGCGCAGTGAAGTGTGGTTCCAAACGTTGAAGAGAATTGGGACACACAACCTCTGCCTCTCCAACAAAGCCCCGCCCACTCCCGGAATCACTGACCAATGAACAACAAGCCCTCTACATCCAGTCTGCTCTCATTCATTTATCCAAAAAACGATGCACAGCTCTATTTCCACTGATTCCTCACAGACCTTTTCATTTTGGAGCAAAATGGCAAGGAAAAAAAAACGTTTTTCTTCTGTTTGTGTTCAAAGGACAGCAAGTCTGCACTCTCCTGCTCTCTGCTGCCCTCTGCTGGTCTCTTTGTTTCTCTATGGCACCAGTAGAGTAGGCCTACTTGCTAAAAACAATTTCTTTAGTCACATAAAAGGCTGTAAAACTTTTTGCTGTTCCAGAGGTGACCAAGATTGGTTTAAAAATGTGATAAAAAGCAGAATACGTCCCCTTCTTTATTACTCACAAAGCGCTTCTACTGTATTCGCTAAAATATGTGGTACTAGATCTTATTATGTTATCTTTTAATGTATTTCCTAATCCACTGCTCTGAATTTGAGCGATGCTGCCATAAAACATGAAATACCAATTAAATGCTAAAACTGACATTTATTTTGTACTAATCCGCAATTGTGAAAATGTCTAATGAACACAGTGAATTCAAGAGCTATTGCCTTGTAACACGTCTTTCCAATTAATTCAGACTTGTACACGTTGATAAGCACTATTCCCCGCTGCGTGCTCATAATTAAAACCATTAGTCTAATTAAGCCTCCCTCTTTTAACGTGACATATTCCATTATCTGTCTACTGTACGTCTAAATATGTCACAAATGTCTGTGGCACTTTGACCACTTTAAATTACTACCAACATAGATTTATTTTCATAACAAAAGCGTTTAGTATTGCGCACTGCAGCACCGTTCCCTTATCACCGCCCTGCCCTGTTTGACTGGGAGCTTTTATTTTGAAGGAAAATCTATTGAAAGTGTCTTCAGGCCTGACAGAAAGCCAGTGCCGGATCCCCGCAAATCTCCGGCTTAATTGATTATTTGCACGGCGCGGTGTATCTACGAGGTGCAGCTCTCTCCCTTGGGAAATAATTTTTAAACAGATAACGAGATGAAATGCTGGAGAATTGCTTCCCCGTCTCGCGTGTATTAATCGTTTTTCACCCCCTTTTTTTCTTATTCACAATGAGTTTCTCTCCTCTTCTCTCACCGCATTCAGGTTTTTTTTTCTTCCCCCCCATTAAAATGTAGCGGCTGTACTTTAGAGTGGCCCGATTGGAAAGTGGAGATTTGATGCGAGCGGTGAGAAAAGCGTTTGTTAAAAGGTTATTTTGGTTCGTGCTAATGCCGGGAGAGGTGTGTGCGCCGCCTGCTTAAGCATCCCACTGGAGAACGTTTGATTTCCTCGTCTCTATAAAGCCGTGGAGCTGCCGGAGAATGAATTTGTTACACGGCACACAAACATTTAAGGACAAGCAGCCACAGCAGCAGCAGCAGCAGCAGCAGCTCGGGGAAAGTGAAAAGTTGAAAACGTTATTAGAGCGACGTGATGCAACAAAGAGGTTTTTCCAGGTTTTGTTTATGTTTATTTATAAAGACGCAGTAGATGAAGAATGGTGGACCAGTGGACTGCGGTGTGGAGAATGGAAACGCACAGAGGACAGCGGAAGTTTATGGAGTTAGCAGTTTGTTGATCTGTTGTGGTTTGTTTCTGTAGCTAATGATGCTGCAGCAGTGTGTGGTCAGGGAGCAATGAAGCATTAGTCAAGAAGTTAGCAGCACAAACCAGGTCACACCACACCAATAAGTAGTTATATAAAAGCAGAGAGTAAGACCATATCCATGACACGATCTAGTTTTACTTTTTTTTTTTGAAAGCAGGAGCCATAGAGAGTGGTTTTTAATCGACTCGCTTGATACCAACCTATCACCGTCGTTTGTTTATCTGCAGCGCGTCTTACGAAAGCAGAAGATGGATATGGAAGCAAACTTGTTTCATCAGATTTTTTATTTGAAATGCCTTTGAATTTCTGTCACTGGAGTCGGTTTCAGAATAAAAAAATGCCTTTTAAAAATTTGATGTATATATTTTTGAGCTCTCATATTAGGCCAATTTCTGAGTCTAAAAAATTCACATGAAACCTCTGTGTTACAGGAGCACTAGTTTCCTTTCATGTGCACAAGCATAAACAGAAATGTTTTCAGTAAGGTATTTTTGTTATTATGTTTTTTACTTTTTTTTAAATAAGTTTAGTTTAGTTTAGTCTTTATTTGAAGGGGCAATGTACAAAGACATTATGCATGATCTGCTCCAGATTATATCTAAGCAGCTAGTTTCCATCTGCAGTCCATAAGCCGTACTTGATTTTAACAAGACGATAAAAATACATATCTTTAAAAGGATGTGTAAAGTGAAAGTATGAAAGTAAAGTGTCTATGGGAGAAAGACGGACAGAGAAAGACAGTGAGATAAGGAGAAAACACTACTTTTGTTTTGTTTGTTTAGTATTCAGATTTTTGCATAACTTCTTTATCAAAAATAACCATATTTAATAACTTCTCTGCTGAAGTCCTCATTGTTGTTCAGTCCTCTGTGGGATTTTTGTCTTCGTCCTGTTTCCATTTTAACAACAGTAAAGTCCCTCTGACGTCCCACCACATTCAAACAAACCCACTTTTTCTTCCACAAATCTTTGTACAACTGGCTTCTGCTGCTGTCCCTGTTCACAAATAAATACAGAGCTGCTCACAATACGCCGTATTCTGGTGTTTTATGGCAAAAACAGCAACAGTTCTTCATAAACGCCATGTTTGTTTTGGATACAGGTCAGTGTTCTCTGATTGGTTCCTCCACCTGTGATTGTTCCGCCCTTACAAAAGAAACTCAAGGAAAGAGACCATCTTTTGTGAATAGATCAGAGTTTTCTACATAGTTGTATTATTTCTCTCCATTGCATTCAGAGGTAGTTTGTCTCGCTCCTAGAAATCCAACTCAAGACGAGACATAAAAACAAGTATGGCTGACTACCATCTATGTTCACACAAACCGGCACCTTCTCCTCATTACCGACTACTTTTCTGCTGCTAAAATGCCACAAAGCTCTTAAAAACAGAATCTAAACAGGCACATATCCACAGAGTAAACATGATCTATATTTCCTCTCTAAACCGGCAGTAAACTCAGTGGATATTGTTGCAGAGCTGAGAGAATGGAAGCTATTGTCTGCCGTCTGAGTGCCCTTGTTGAGGCTGAGCCGGGGCCATAATTGTGTGGTCCTCGCTGGGGAGTTTTGTATTTTCCATCTGAAGTCTGCAGTCTTAGATTTCACCATAAGAAGAGGAAGAGCAGCAGGAGGAGGAGGAGGAGGAGAGGAAGCCGGTGGCAGATCAGTCGTTTTCTGTGAGCTGTCGAGAGCCGAGGACAAACGGGAGAGATTCAAAGAGAAAGAAAGGCAGTGAAAATGTGTATTCAGCGCGAGTGCGTCCTTCAGACCGAGGCGTGGAGATGTATCAGCCTGTTAGTTTATCTGCTCCATCTGCACCACACTTTATTTAGAGGCTCGGGAATATTAGGGGCAAGCCACGTTGTATTAGGTAGGACAGAAATGTGCAATAGTAAACCGTTCATTGTCAGGCCTCTTCGACTCAGTGGCAGAGTGGTTAGCATTTTCACCTCACAGTAAGAAGGTCTGGGTCTGAATCCCGGGCTGTGTGTGGCCTTTCTGTGTGGAGTTTGCATGTTCTCCTTGTGTCTAATGGGTTTCTTCCAGGTGTTTCTGTTTCCTTATTAACCTAAAACATGCACAGCACTAATCCTCCATGGAATGAATAAAGTCTTCTGCCTTAACCTTTACTTCAGATGTTTTCACTGAAAATAGGTCTGCAGCTTAAATTTCCCATTTACAGAACTGGGAAAACTACTCAAAATCTGTAGTAAAGTAAAAGTACTGTTACTTTAAACTGGCTTTACTCAAGTACAAGAAAAAACATCTGAAAATATTAATCAACTAAAATAAGTGTGAACTTACTGCCTCAACCACTACTACTACTACTGCTACTACTACTACAAATACTCCATTACTACTACTATAAATATTACTACTACTGCTACTGCTGCTGCTACTACTACTACTACAAATCTACATTACTACTACTATAAATATTACTACTACTGCTGCTGCTGCTACTACTACTACTACAAATACTCCATTACTACTACTATAAATATTACTACTGCTGATACTGCTGTGGCTACTTCTATTGGTTCTGGTTCTGTTGTAACCTTCCACCTTGCTTTACAGTATATTATATTTTATATTATATTGTATTATAAAATACAAGAAAAAGAATGTATAGATCAAAATGCATGGAAAACACATCACACAACTGTGTCTTACATGGAAAAGGCCTTCGTGTGTAGTATAAGTAGTAGTAGTAGTATGATGTATTGCTTACATTGGTTTATGTAACAGTGTATTTGGTCAACTATCCCTCCCTAATTCCTCTGTTCTTGATGCAGTTTTTGTTTAGAAATGACTTTTCTTGCTGCTCTTCTGCGTACTTACGAATGAATTTTAGACTTTGCTGACCATAACACGTTTATCCATGACCATAAAACTCAACTCTGTCCTCAGTGACTCCTCAGTCATCCAGAAGAGGCGGCCAAAGCTTCACTGAGGGTCATCTTAAAAAAGGTCCAGTTGTATTTAAGTATTTGTTTGGTTAATATTTTCTAATTTTTGGTGTGCTGAAAAACATATTTGTAAAATGCACTTAATTTATTGAGAAAAATAATTCTCTCTTGAAAGGATTCTTTGATGAACCGGGATACTCGCGGTTTTGGTTTGTAAAAAAAACAAACAGAAATCGCTCCAAGATTTCCAATGTTAAGGGGGGTATACACCAAGGCGACGATCGCCCGTCTGAAGTCATCTGAACGGTTCTTCCACGTCGCTCATTTCCGTCTTTTTGATCTGTATGCGCCGTCGCCCCCCATCGCTCCAGGACGGAGGCCGTCTGACCAGTTTTCTGCCGATTGGCCTTGTTGTTGTTGAATCGGCGTCTTTGGTCTTTGGCACGAAGCGCTCTGATAGGCCGAGCACTACAGCTGCCGCGCCAATCAGCTCACGGGAATTTTAGTGGAAGTGACGGAGTGACGAGAGGTGACAAACGCTGTGGCAGCGTACTGTCACCAGTTTTGCATTCTTCGCAATTCCGTGCGTAAAGTTATCTTCTTCAAGTAACAGAGCAGCGGCACCTAATCCACACAGAACAATGTCCAAACCGGCCATGATCACGTTTCTCAAATGTTCAAACAAGCTGAGAACAGTGGCAGACCAAGGCGCTACATGCAGATGTACTCCGCAAACATTGTGTCACTTCTGTTTATCTTTGTTCACTGGCTAGTGCCATCTGCCGCTTTGGGGGGGTAATTACATCACGCGCATGTGCAAGACACAGTCTTTAGGTCGGTTGTCGCTTCGGTGAATGAAAAGGGAAAAAGGTCATGCGACGTGAGGAAACGGGAGGGAACGAGAGGAGACGAGAAGAGACGAACTGTCGCTCCGTCTTTTCGGTGGCAGTCTGGGAGTCGCCTTGGTGAATCTAGGCCTTTACACAACCAACAGATTCATCTCTTTTTTCACTGCGCTGGTCACAATCACAACAAAGGCACGACACAAACTTGACTGCAAAAGTCACAAAGGAGGTTGTCAACATTTCCACTGCCAAAATCTGGGTCACTAAGGTTGGGAACCAGTGTTTCAAAGCCTGCTCTGCTCTTCTGTACTACGTCGCTGCACTAAGACGTCAAGCTCAAACCACTGCAGCATGTCTCTGGAAATGTGAAATTATTACTGATCAATCATTGAGCCGCCGTGCAAGATGACAGTATCCTTTCTATATCATCTGTAGTGAGCAGTAGCCCTTTATCCAAGCAGACAGCCTTAAGAAATCCAATGTAAGAGCAACACTAAATTCTTCTTTCTCTCTCTGTGTGCGGCTCAGTGACAATCACATAAATAGCATTAGGAGATTTGCGGAGGTCGAGCTGCTGTTGACACTCGTTGGTTTTGAGGAGAATAATCGAATTGAGTGTGGGGTCTGAGCCGCTGTCATAGGCGCGTGAGTGTAACAGGATTTAGCTTCACGTGGAGGAGGTTTCAGTCTAAAGCTCGTATTAGTGAGGAGAGAGCTGAGCGAACGCACAGCTGGAGAGGGTTAGGTCCGGTCCAGTTCACACGCCCAGAGATGGAGATAATGGAAGTTTTATGCTGCGCTGGGCTGGAAACATTTACTGCTTTTTAAGGTTGGACTGAAACAAAAGCAACTAAAGTCGAGGTGAAACTGTGGCCCACACTGAAACTGAAGCATATAAAAACCTTTACTTTCTGAATATATTTTCTCAAGCATCCTTCTTTTTACCTGAATAATTTATGAGAAAGTGGAGAAGTTGTTTTTAAAGGAGCTATATTCTGCTTTTATTCATATTTTTAAACCATTCTTGGTTGCCTCTAGAACAGCAGCAGGTTTCACAGCCTTTAAAGAAAGCGTTTTTAATAAGTACTCTACTGGTGCCTTAAAGAAACAGGACCAGAGAGACACAGAGGGCAGAGCTGTGACGGTCTTTTGAACATAAACGTAGAAAAGAGCGTTTTATTATTATTATTAAACCTTTTGTATGATGCCACTTTACTACAAAATGAAAAATGTCTGTGAGGAATCAATGGAAACAGAGCTGTGCACCGTTTTTATTTATATATATATATAAATGAATGAGAGCAGACTGGATGTAGAGGGCTTGATGTTGATTGGTTCCTGGAGTGGGCGTTCTGAGGCCTTAGAAACTCAGTGCCAGAGAATACAGGATTACTCAAACAGGTGTGAATGAAACAAAACACAACTCCAGGTCTGTTTTTGATGAGAGAACAACATTAGAACATGGGAAAAAGCTCAGAAAAGTCAATTTTGCAGAATATATCAATTTTAAAGTTGAAAGTATTTTAGTCCTTAGTGAAGAAAGGTGCTCAGTTTACTCACTTAGAAGTATTAATAGTGATAAAAGTAGCAGCAGCAGCAAAAAATAGCAATGTAAAAATGTAATTTGTGATGTAAAATGAGCAATCACCTCCTTAAGGTCCTGGGTTAGCTCCAGGTTTGGTACAGTGTAGCAGTATAGAAGTACTTGTAGCAGTAATACTGTAGTAGTAGTAGTAGTAAAAGTAGTAGTAGCAGTAATGCATTTGTGTGTGCAATCATTACCTGAGTTAATGATTCTTTAAAATTTCTATGACTAGAAGATTTCTGGTTCAAGTCACTATCTTAACCATTGTGAGATAGGGAGAAAAAAAAAAACACTCATATGTCCCAGTTTTCAACAAACCATGTCCCAGTTGTCCCCATTTTAACCAACACCAACAGAAAAACACAGGACACTTAAAAACATATTTACCTAAAGACTTTTGTTACTAAAATGATTTACAATGTCATTATTTCTGTTAATAAAGCCCTAGCGTCATGTACTTTAATTACATAACAGAAAATTTGATGGATTTTGGACGCTTTTTGTCACTTTAAGTACAAATGCACCAGGATTTTTATTTATTTATTTTTTTTTAATTATTATTAACTTATACATTTACACATAAATAACCAAAATAAATAACAATACAAGCAGCTATGACAATAAAGCGATAATGACAGACAAAACAAAAATGACAAAGAGGTAAACCATACAAATCATATACTTAAATGCTTAGAGAGGTGTTTTTTTTTTTTACATTTTTCTGTTGGATTGAACATCTTGTCCCATCAAAAAGCAATATTAAAAAAGCACAAGAGGTCCCCTTTAAAAAGGTCCATATATCTCTTGGAGAATGTTATTGCTTTTTTATTTTCCATTTTGTTTATGAGTGATATGCATCTGTCCATCTCAGTTATGAATTCTTGTATACGTGGCGTTTTCCTTGCCCATTTACATTTATGAATATAATATTTTGCATGGATAATAAACTGATTAAGGATATATTTAATATTCTGATGAATACATTTGCTGTATCCAAACATCACATCTTTTTTTTCAATTTCAATTTTATTTGATAGAACACGATTAAAAAATTGTTAGCGCGAATATACACAATCAAAAAACAGATGGCAAATTGTTTCGATGGTGGAATTGCAAAAAGTACAAAGTGTGTCAATATCCTTATTGAATTTATTTAAAAAACCTCTACACAGATATATTCTATGCATTATTTTGAATGAAACTTCCCGTAGTTTATTCCCCATGCAATATTTGTAATGCACCAGGATTAGTGGAAAAATAAATGTGTCCCAGTTTTTTGGCTCCTTCTGGAGGCACTGAAGAGTCTTTAGCTGTTCAAGTGATTTAGTTTTAGACACAGTTTTATTCCTGGATTGGTTCTGCTTTGGCTGGAGCTTAGATTTTAAGGTTAGACCATTAATTAAACCTGCTTTAGACCCAAGTGTAGGCCTGGTTTAGAACTGGTTAAGTCCTGCTTTAGACCTGCTGCAGAGTAGTCCTAGTTTAGTCCTGATATAGTCCATTAAAATATTTTCTAAGGTTGGAACGGACAGCTCTGGTTCAAGATGATACGCCTTAATATTTTATGAAAGGAGATGATTTACACAGCTCATAAAAGAAAAGGGGCAAGTTCTGAGCAGCACAATTCAAAGCGTGAGAAGGTCTGAGTGTTTTAAAACCATTTTGACTGAGGCTATGAGCAGTTGTATGGAGAGAGGGTGAGGTAAGGCCCAGTAACACGTGCCCCTCTCCCCCTCTCTCTGTTTCTTTGTAAATTAGACCTCAGTTTCTGTTCCCGTCCTGTATACGGCCCTCTGAGATCTGTAATGGAATACAAACGAGCTGTAGACTCAAAGCAGCGACCACACGGCATCGATCACTGCGCCGCTCCACGTGGGACAGGCCCAGTCAATACTCAGGCTGCGAAAAGTGGATTTAACACATCCATCCGCCGACGGCTGCAAATACGAGCAGTAATCCAGAATACAGTTAGCAGGAAGTACAGGGTTTTCTGCTGTTGTTACACTGTAGTCAACAGCAGGCGCGTGCAGAGACTTCTACAGGGGCAGGTTTTAAAACACTGTTGTGTAGGACTGTGGCAAGCAAGACTCTCACACAACTATTACATTTCTGTGTATACTATGATATATTGCAACACGGTAAGGATGAAGCTATACACTTTTTTATAAAATTTTGGGAAAATAATAAAAAACTAATGAACAAATAAAATGTAAAGAAAACACACACTGCATGACACTAAACTAAATAATGTAATTTTATCCATGCTCTGAAAGATGAGAATTATTCCCAGCCCTGAGGAAGTCCTTAGACATTTCTAGTAATAAATTAAATAAGTTATGTGGGAACAAGGTTTTGGAACATCACATTTTTTCTTTTCAGATCACATTTTGCCAGCTCTCATCACCAACTAGTTCTTATTTTTGCACAATTATAGCAAATTCTCGCAATTTAATTGCATTAAAATGCCTAAATGCTAACTGCAATCCATTATTTATAAGCAGCCCGGTCTAAAAATAAAAAGATTGTATGCTGTCAACAATCACAAAGCATTTTATGGAAGCATTTTGTAAATATCCAGGTGGTTAGCAAGTAGCGGTCAAAAGCTCCGTATTTAAACAGAAATGATCTAACGTGCGTGCATAATACTTTCATGGCTTTGTCTTACAAATCATGCGACACAAACAGCTCTCTTACTGGTTCTTTGATTCCCAGTGACCAGACTGGGTTTAAGTTCTGGAATCAGGACCAAAAAAATGATAACAGCCCTCTTTATTGGCTCCGCAGTCCACTCTTTCTCCTCTGTTTTCAGCTGCGCCAGGGGCTGCGCAACTCACGGAGACAAAAGGTTAAAGGTCACGAGCTGCTGGCGGCCGTGTGATGTCATTTATTTCAAATTATTAATAATTAATGAATGAATAAATGTTCTTATGAAGAGCCACATGAGGGCTTAAAGCCACAAAAAAAAAAAAAAAAAAAAAAAAACAAGACCAAGGACCAAAAGGGCACTTGGAGACAAGGGGCAAAAGGGGCAGGTGCTCAAGCCCCCTCCTCCACCCCACCCCCACCCCCCCCCCCCCCCTGCACGTGCCTGGTCAACAGGAAACATGACGTATCGGCTGTGTCGCCCAATTACTTTAACTCAGTGTACTGTACATACAAAACTATGGATTTATGAGCATATAAAAAGACATTTTTAATAGGCAATGATTTATTTCAGTGCTGGTTTTGATAATTACACAATATCTGCAAACAAGAAAAGTAAAGGCACTGAATTGCAGGATGTTTCTTATATAGGAAAAAAAAAAGAGCTTAGAAAATGTTCGGATTCACTCAGATGTTTTTTATTCATACACTGTAAAAAATATCTGTAGATTTCATGGTAAAAATCTGTAAAATCTCAACAGTAAAAGACCGTAGTTGATATATCGGTAAAATACTGTTTTGGTTACGGTAATTAACTGTAATATTAAAAATAAGGCAAAATTGTATTTTTTAGTTTTCTTTTTTGTAATGTATACAGTATAGCACTGTTAAAATGATCGAGTCCTGTGTTTATTACAGTTTAACACCTTTTCAAAAGATAACTTAAAATTTTACAGTAAATGTTGATTAAAATGTAAGTCACAAACTAAAATATACATTAATCTATTTTTTTGAAAGATAACTTTAAATTTTACAGTAAATGTTGATTAAAACATAAGTCACAAACTAAAATATACATTAACCCATTTTTTTGAAAGATAACTTTATTTTGCAGTAAATAATAATAAAAACTCAAGTCAAAAACTGTAAAAACAACATTTGTGATAAAATTATACTGTAAAATGAAATACAGGCCTCTTGTATTTTTTACGGTAGAATTCTGGCAACCACAGCTGCCAATTTTTTACCGTAAAATTTACAGATTTTTTTTTTTACAGTGTATGCAGTGTTTCTTCATACTGTTGGTCCTATTGTAGGCTTACTGTTGATTAAAATGAAAATAGTAACACATGATTACCACCAACTAGAGGTCGACCGATGAAAATAACCACATTGCCTCTAAAGCAGCCCTTGACTTTACAGCGGTGTTAAAGTCAATACTGTTCTCACTGCAGTTCATCAGAGGCCACTGTAGCAGCGCTGATACAAATCTGTGAGACTTAAGATGCTTCGGGACGTCCTGAGAAGCCAGGTCAGAGCGCCCCTTACCATCTTGTTGCAGTTTGGGCTCATACTCTGCAGTTTATAGGAAACATCTCGATTGAAAAGCTCAAAACGACAATAAAGAGGTTTTGCTCTTTTCTAATAGAGGCTTAGAGAACAAAAAAATCCCAAAACACTCGTAGCTCTCCCCAAGCTCTGCCTGCACAGAGTTCAAGTGAGATTGTCTTATTGGTTTTCTCAAAAAAACTTATCATCAGCTGTTCTCACTGTAACGTTCTAACATATTTTCATTTCATAAGCATTACTACAAAAAATGGCTGTATTATATAAATTTCTAGGTTTTAGGTTTGCCGACAACAAGTTCTTTTAGCAATATTTATTAACGACATGGCCACACAAAAAACATTTACAAAAACAGCAAAAATCTTTATTGTATTGGCGCTTTATCCAATAACCTCCAAGTATTGTACTGAAGGTCCCGCCCCTTCACCGTCCAAAGACATGCATGTGTTTGGTGAATTGGTGACTCTAAATTGCCCCTAGTGAATGAATGTGAGAGTGAATGGTTGTCTGTCTGTGTTTGTCTCTGTGTCAGCCCTGCGACAAGCTGGCCCCTGTCCAGGGTGTACCCCACCTACGGCCCAAAGTTACTGGGACAGGCTCCAGTCACCTGCGACCCCTAACGGGAATAAGCAGTAGAAAATGAATGAATGAATGTTTTTTATGTACTTAATGTTTTTAGGTACTTAATATTTTCATTGACTTTTTATATTTTGTTTTATTTGTTTTTATGAACCAAAACCATGTGTCTGAAATAACAATAATAAAAAAAAATAATAAATTCAAATTGAAATTGAAATATAGACAGCCTCTGGGGCCCCCCTGTAGTACCTTCACGGACCCCCAGGGGGCCCCGGACCCCACTTTGGGAACCACTGGCCTAAATAATAAAGGCTTTTTAACTTTATGAGAGAGTGCCTTGAGTATTTTGTTGTTTTTGCAGGAGCCATTCCA
This sequence comes from Bostrychus sinensis, assembly GCA_020698575.1. Lineage (NCBI taxonomy): Eukaryota > Metazoa > Chordata > Actinopteri > Gobiiformes > Eleotridae > Bostrychus > Bostrychus sinensis. The sequence goes on from CM036251.1 coordinate 4,076,766, forward strand.
GATGTTAGTAACTCTGTGCTAACGTTATATCAATCAGGCTTTTGCTAGGATATAAAGACGGTACCTTGGAAGACAAATATTTTCTGAGGTGGAGCTTGGCGTAAAAACTTTGAGACGTTTTGTCATGTTCAATCACAGCCAAGTCAATTCTGCTCATAGTCTAAAAGAAGGCTTTGTGGTTTTAAAGCCTGAAAGTGTTGCCCGTGCCTCTGTAACCTCCTCTGGCCCTGTGTCCTGTGTCTGTGCAGACCCCTGAGAGCCGAGCATGAGGCTGCTGTGGAAATCCCTGGACAAAATGAGGTGTCTGAGGAAACGCTCCACCATCCCCTTCCTGGGCTTCCTCATCACCTTCCTCCTCTTCCTCAACCTCTACATCGAGGACGGATACGTTCTGGTCAGTACACTGTTCTCATTAATGTTTATTTTAGGTCGACTTTTTCAGGGTTTTTGGTATTTTGAAAGACAACCAGGACGTATAGAGGTAACTGCTGTGAGTGGCAAAGCTGCATTAAAAGCTACGTCGAGTAATGATGCCTGTCAAATACTCCAAAGTCAACTAAAAATGGAAAGAGAGTTGCTGTGAAATTTACTGATACACACATATTCAACAAGTCTGGGATATTTTTTTGACTGACAACTGAAATCTAACGGACGGCGTGTCCGTAGGAAACGTGACGTCAGTGCATACCCTCTATTGTGATTTAATTATCAACATAATTATGGCGACTCTTCTTTTATCTCCTACACTGTATTTGGGTGGCCTTCACTACAACACTGCTTAATTGCATAATATGGCGCTCCCAAACACTTTTGTATAAATGAAGGTCATAATGGGACATACTTCTAAATATTTATCATTCTACTTTTACACTTTCACACTGTACGCAGGTTCTTTGTGGTGGTACACAGAAGTATTTTTGAAGACTAAAACCATTAAAAAGATAATTGCAATCTGGTTTAGTTCAAGTTTGGTTTCCTGGTTTCGTCCTGGGTTAAATCCTGGTTTTGTTTAGGTTTTAGTTCTGCTTTTGCATTGGTTTAGGCCCAATTTAGTCCTGGTTTAGTCCCACTTTAGCCCTGGTTTAGTCCTGGTTTAGTCCTGGTTTAGCCCTGGTTTAGTCCTGGTTTAGGCCCAGTTTAGCCCTGGTGTAGTCCAGATTTAGGCCCACTTTAGTCCTGGTTTAGGCTTAGTTTAGTCCTGGTTTAGGCCCACTTTAGCCATGGTTTAGGTCTAGTTTAGCCATGGTTTAGTCCTGGTTTAGGCCCAGTTTAGGCCTGGTTTAGGCCCAGTTTAGTGCTGACTTAGGCCTGGTTTAGCCCTGGTTTAGGTTTAGGCCTGGTTTAGTCCTTGTTTACACCCACTTTAGCCCTGGTTTAGGTCTAGTTTAGCCCTGGTTTAGGTCTAGTTTAGCCCTGGTTTAGGTCTAGTTTATTCCTGGTTTAGGCCCAGTTTAGCCCTGGTTTAGGACTAGTTTAGCCCTGGTTTAGGCCTAGTTTAGCCCTGGTTTAGGTCTAGTTTATTCCTGGTTTAGGCCCAGTTTAGCCCTGGTTTAGGACTAGTTTAGCCCTGGTTTAGGTCTAGTTTAGCCCTGGTTTAGGCCTAGTTTAGCCCTGGTTTAGGACTAGTTTAGCCCTGGTTTAGGTCTAATTTACCCCTGGTTTAGGCCTAGTTTAGCCCTGGTTTAGGTCTAGTTTATTCCTGGTTTAGGCCCACTTTAGCCCTGGTTTAGGACTAGTTTAGCCCTGGTTTAGGCCTAGTTTAGCCCTGGTTTAGGTCTAGTTTATTACTGGTTTAGGCCCACTTTAGCCCTGGTTTAGGACTAGTTTAGCCCAGGTTTAGGTCTAATTTAGCCCTGGTTTAGGTCTAGTTTAGGCCTGGTTTAGGTCTAGTTTAGCCCTGGTTTAGGTCTAGTTTATTCCTGGTTTAGGCCCAGTTTAGCCCTGGTTTAGGTCTAGTTTAGCCCTGGTTTAGGACTAGTTTAGCCCTGGTTTAGGCCCAGTTTAGCCCTGGTTTAGGCCTAGTTTAGCCCTGGTTTAGGTCTAGTTTATTCCTGGTTTAGGCCCAGTTTAGCCCTGGTTTAGGACTAGTTTAGCCCTGGTTTAGGCTTAGTTTAGCCCTGGTTTAGGTCTAGTTTAGCCCTGGTTTAGGCCTAGTTTAGCCCTGGTTTAGGACTAGTTTAGCACTGGTTTAGGCCCACTTTAGCCCTGGTTTAGGCCTAGTTTAGCCCTGGTTTAGGTCTAGTTTATTACTGGTTTAGGCCCACTTTAGCCCTGGTTTAGGACTAGTTTAGCCCAGGTTTAGGTCTAATTTAGCCCTGGTTTAGGTCTAGTTTAGGCCTGGTTTAGGTCTAGTTTAGCCCTGGTTTAGGTCTAGTTTATTCCTGGTTTAGGCCCAGTTTAGCCCTGGTTTAGGTCTAGTTTAGCCCTGGTTTAGGACTAGTTTAGCCCTGGTTTAGGCCCAGTTTAGCCCTGGTTTAGGCCTAGTTTAGCCCTGGTTTAGGTCTAGTTTATTCCTGGTTTAGGCCCAGTTTAGCCCTGGTTTAGGACTAGTTTAGCCCTGGTTTAGGCTTAGTTTAGCCCTGGTTTAGGTCTAGTTTAGCCCTGGTTTAGGCCTAGTTTAGCCCTGGTTTAGGACTAGTTTAGCACTGGTTTAGGTCTAATTTACCCCTGGTTTAGGCCTAGTTTAGCCCTGGTTTAGGACTAGTTTAGCCCTGGTTTAGGCTTAGTTTAGCCCTGGTTTAGGTCTAGTTTATTCCTGGTTTAGGCCCACTTTAGTCCTGGTTTAGGACTAGTTTAGCCCTGGTTTAGGTCTAGTTTATTCCTGGTTTAGGCCCACTTTAGCCCTGGTTTAGGACTAGTTTAGCCCTGGTTTAGGTCTAGTTTAGCCCTGGTTTAGGCCTAGTTTAGCCCTGGTTTAGGACTAGTTTAGCCCTGGTTTAGGTCTAATTTACCCCTGGTTTAGGCCTAGTTTAGCCCTGGTTTAGGTCTAGTTTATTCCTGGTTTAGGCCCACTTTAGCCCTGGTTTAGGACTAGTTTAGCCCTGGTTTAGGTCTAGTTTATTACTGGTTTAGGCCCACTTTAGCCCTGGTTTAGGACTAGTTTAGCCCAGGTTTAGGTCTAATTTAGCCCTGGTTTAGGTCTAGTTTAGGCCTGGTTTAGGTCTAGTTTAGCCCTGGTTTAGGTCTAGTTTATTCCTGGTTTAGGCCCAGTTTAGCCCTGGTTTAGGTCTAGTTTAGCCCTGGTTTAGGACTAGTTTAGCCCTGGTTTAGGCCCAGTTTAGCCCTGGTTTAGGCCTAGTTTAGCCCTGGTTTAGGTCTAGTTTATTCCTGGTTTAGGCCCAGTTTAGTCCTGGTTTAGGACTAGTTTAGCCCTGGTTTAGGCTTAGTTTAGCCCTGGTTTAGGTCTAGTTTAGCCCTGGTTTAGGCCTAGTTTAGCCCTGGTTTAGGACTAGTTTAGCCCTGGTTTAGGTCTAATTTACCCCTGGTTTAGGCCTAGTTTAGCCCTGGTTTAGGTCTAGTTTATTCCTGGTTTAGGCCCACTTTAGCCCTGGTTTAGGACTAGTTTAGCCCTGGTTTAGGCCTAGTTTAGCCCTGGTTTAGGTCTAGTTTATTACTGGTTTAGGCCCACTTTAGCCCTGGTTTAGGACTAGTTTAGCCCAGGTTTAGGTCTAATTTAGCCCTGGTTTAGGTCTAGTTTAGGCCTGGTTTAGGTCTAGTTTAGCCCTGGTTTAGGTCTAGTTTATTCCTGGTTTAGGCCCAGTTTAGCCCTGGTTTAGGTCTAGTTTAGCCCTGGTTTAGGACTAGTTTAGCCCTGGTTTAGGCCCAGTTTAGCCCTGGTTTAGGCCTAGTTTAGCCCTGGTTTAGGTCTAGTTTATTCCTGGTTTAGGCCCAGTTTAGCCCTGGTTTAGGACTAGTTTAGCCCTGGTTTAGGCTTAGTTTAGCCCTGGTTTAGGTCTAGTTTAGCCCTGGTTTAGGCCTAGTTTAGCCCTGGTTTAGGACTAGTTTAGCCCTGGTTTAGGTCTAATTTACCCCTGGTTTAGGCCTAGTTTAGCCCTGGTTTAGGTCTAGTTTATTCCTGGTTTAGGCCCACTTTAGCCCTGGTTTAGGACTAGTTTAGCCCTGGTTTAGGCCTAGTTTAGCCCTGGTTTAGGTCTAGTTTATTACTGGTTTAGGCCCACTTTAGCCCTGGTTTAGGACTAGTTTAGCCCAGGTTTAGGTCTAATTTAGCCCTGGTTTAGGTCTAGTTTAGGCCTGGTTTAGGTCTAGTTTAGCCCTGGTTTAGGTCTAGTTTATTCCTGGTTTAGGCCCAGTTTAGCCCTGGTTTAGGTCTAGTTTAGCCCTGGTTTAGGACTAGTTTAGCCCTGGTTTAGGACTAGTTTAGCCCTGGTTTAGTCAGGTCTGTGGTGAAATCCCAATTTTAATCTTGGGTTTAGACCTGGCTTAGTCCTGGTTTAGATCCATTTTAGTCCATTAAAGCTGGTACTTGGAAAGCCATGTGTTTTCTGGGGTGGTACTGGAAGTAAAAAAATTTGAGAACCACTTGTCTATGGATAATTTGTTTATTTCCTTTAGTAAAAAGTTGTCAGAAAACTCTTAAGTTTGGAGAAGCAGACAGGAGAACGCCACAGAGACTAAATATACTGCTGTAAATGGGGACAGAGACATTTTAATTTAACTCACTGCTCCATATAGGATATTTTAATATCTCCTGCTGAGAAATGTCCTATATTTTAGTTCAGAGCCACATTGAGGAGCTTGTACTGGGTGCTAAGTTCTACTACTACTACTACTACTACTACTACTACTACTACTACTAATACTAATACTAATACTACTGCCAGGAGCTTGTGCTAAGTTCTGGGGTTGCATAAATGAGGAACAGAATAAATAAAAATCACTCATATGTCAAAATAAATGACAGTAAATCCCTTCTATGGAGCACACACTTGCACTGAGGAGTTTTGGAAGCTGGAGGAGCTGAAGTCGCTGCTCCTGTCTGCTTCTCCAAACCGGTGCTGCCAATTCTGTACTGCAGGGAATAAGCTTCGAACTACAACACGACTATTTCACCGACTTTGTTCTACCCATTTAAGTCGTGTCTTGTTTGTGTTTGGTGGTTTCTTGTTGCCTCTTTTATAAAGGCTTGTTTTAAAAGGATACAGGATTAATTTTACATGAGCTGAAAGTCTCCAGATGACGTATGCCTTATTCATAACCTCTTCAAAAGTCAGTGATCGCACAGCATTATCTTTGTGCTGCTAATTATTGAGCCTCGCTTCCCCTCGGATTCATTTTGAGAGGATTTCTTTGGGGGATTTTGGCTGTGTTTTTGTCTTCAGATGTCGAAGGTTAGCACAGACGCAGCAAACAGAGCTGGTGTAGGCTTTGTTCATGAGGGCCAAGTCAAGTTCAGCCAAAATCTACTGCTCCCTCTGCGTGAATTATTTAGAAGAAATCTTGCTTCTTTTGGCCGACAACTTTGTGATTCGTGTGGTGATTCTCCTGCGGGATGAGCCCGGTTATGTCCACACTACAGAAGCCCCTGAAGACAAAAATCCTTCCTCTGCAAAGTGGAATGGTAGGACAAGACAGTGTGAGATGACACACTTTTAAAGCCTGGCTACATGTACACAGATGCTTTTTGATTTTTTGCTTTAATTAGACAGAGGAAATTAAGGAGAAGTTGATGTGGAATGGCATAGAGCAAACTCATCCAAGCAGGAATCGAACCCAAGCCGCTCCTATTTATGTGAGATGTCTGTGTCATTCAGGAGAAATCAGTAAAAAAGGTTAAACAAAAAGGTCATCTGGACAAGGTTTGTATGTGAGAAGACTTTTCTCGCTTTATCCCAAAGGCTACACTGTAAAAAAAAATCTGTAAATTTTACAGTAAAAAATTGGCAGCTGTGGTTGCCAGAATTCTACCGTAAAAACTACAAGAGGCCTGTATTTCATTTTACAGTATAATTTTATCACAAATGTTGTTTTTACAGTTTTTGACTTGAGTTTTTATTATTATTTACTGCAAAATAAAGTTATTATCTTTCAAAAAATAGGTTAATGTATATTTTTGTTTGTGACTCAACTTTTAATCAACATTTCCTGTAAAATTTAAAGTTATCTTTCAAAAAATATAGATTAATGTATATTTTAGTTTGTGACTTGTGTTTTAATCAACATTTACTGTAAAATTTAAAGTTATTATCTTTTGAAAAGATGTTAAACTGTAATAAACACAGGACTCGATTTTTTTAACAGTGCTATACTGTATACATTACAAAAAATAAAACTAAAAAATACAATTTTGCCTTATTTTTAATATTACAGTTAATTACCGTAACCAAAACAGTATTTTACCAATATATCAACTACGGTCTTTTACTGTTGAGATTTTACAGATTTTTACCATGAAATCTACAGATATTTTTTACAGTGTAACCAAAGGAGTTTATGTGATAAAAGCCATTAATAAAGACCAAAACAACTATTTATTCAGAAAACAACAGTTCAATGTGAAATCTCATTGGCGTTTACTTTCACTTCACAGGTTTTTCTTCTACAACGAGGAAGTAGTTGAGCACAAACAGCTACACGAGTGCAATAAATGTTCAGTGGTCTCTAAGTGCGTCTGTAAATAAAGTAAATAGCCTATAAGTATGAACATCTAAAAGATAATATGAGAAAAAATGATTAATTATAAATATTCTAATCAAAAACAACCATACAGAGTGATATTACTTTAAAATCTGGATGTTTTACAGAACAAAAGACTAACCCCTTGGAATAAAAAATCAAGCCTTCTCCAGATGACCTTCTTGTTAAACCTTTTTTCCTGTTTATGTGGCACATGCTCTACCAGGTGAGCGCCCTATTTGGATATTTTTATGAAAAAAAATCTTTTCCAAGTTAAAAATGTGTTAAAAACTCAGCAGACTTTAGCAGAGACATACAGATTTATAATCACAATGGCTGCGTTCCAAAGAATGGTGCCATGAACTAAACAAACCACAGTACGTTAGCATTAGCCACAAAATATCGCAAATTATGAATAATCATGATAGATTTGGAAGCTGACAACCCATCAGCTACATGTACATAATATCAGAGCCTTGTTAGAAAACATTAACAAGTGTGTAAACGTTTACCTGTTTTATTTAAAATAGCAATAAACTTTTATAATTATCATAAAAGCTAAAGGCTACGTTTAGCCTTCAGTGTGTGCTCAAGGACTGCAGGTGGAAAACAGATTCATATTTTCTGTGCATTGCCCTTCTTTATTAAATACATTCAAGGAAAATAAAGAAAACAGATACTAGAATGATAATGCATACAGAGTCATATTCATAATGTAGCGTTTCCTTTATAACGCTGCCCTTGACGTAAATGAGAAATAATCCATTCTCTGTCTACGTACATCTGAAAATGTAAATAAATTGGTATTTTCAAGGGCAATCCTAGCCTTTACAGATTTAATTATCCAGATATGTAATTATGGTGACTTCTCCTTTACTGGTGTCTACTTTGTGGCCTTGACTACAACACAACTTAATTGCAGTGAGCTGCAGCCTTACATACAAATAAATGACTATCTAAGGCCTTGTCCAAAATTGTCCAGGTTTTTTTTTTTAATCTAAAGCACTAAGGTCTCCTTTGTAGCTCGCACATTCACAGCCATGTTCTTTTGTTTACATCGCACCAGTTTTCTGCGCTGTCTGTTTTCTGTGTCAGCGTTACAGTGCCACCAACAGGCCTGGTGTATGTATTACAGCGTTTTCAGTTGTTTTGTGTGGAAAACGATTTTGAAACAATAACATTTTCATCTCTGTGTGGATATAGGCTCATATTTCAAATGACTTATTGTTCTACTTTTAAATTGCTGTAGCCTGTAAAAAATAAGCTTTGGACTACTTCAGTATCCATTTAACTGTGTGCTCCATAGAGGATATTTGCACACTATCTGCTGCTGAGAAATGTCCCATATTTTGGTTCAGAGCCACATTGAGCTGGGGAGTTGTTCCAGCAGTAAAAGTGAGTGTTTACAAGCAGCAGCTGCAGTTTTAGATCTACCCTTGAAATAAATGAGAACTCAAACATTCTGTCTACAACGCTTTAGACACAAGGAAAGGAGGATAACAAAACAAGATAGAAATGTGCAAAAATGTACTGTATTTTCCGCGCTATAGGGCGCTCCGGATTATAAGGCGCGCTGTCATTGAATGGTCTATTTTCAAACTTTTTTCACATATAAAGCGCGAAACAAAACGCGTTCACCATAACTCCCAAACTTGTTCAGTTGTAACGCGTGAATAAAAAACACAATCTGAGACGGCTAAATCAAACGATAGCGTAATCACAATAACTCATAACTGTTCAGCTAACGTTAGAACAAAATACAACACAATACACTCACTTTTTCACTTCATTCCTCGTCCACAAATCCCTCAAATTCTTCATCTTCAGTGTCCCTCTCAGTTATTATGATCTCATTATAAATTATATATCTCGTCGAATAAATTCATATATAAGGCGCTCTGGATTATAAGGCATACTGTCATTTTTTGAGAAGATTGAAGGCTTTTAAGTGCGCCCTATAGTGCGGAAAATACGGTAAATGTCTGTTCCAAAAAGGATTAGATTGTATTGTCAAAATGAGGAACTGAATAAAATTAGCCATATGTCAAAATAAATGACAGTAAATCCCTTCTGTGGAGCACACACTTGCTCTGAGAGGAGGTTGGGAACTCTTTGCTCCTGTCTGCTCCTCCAGATTGGCGGTGCACTGATGTTTGTGTGTTGTTGTTGTTGTTGTTGCAGGAGGAGGATAAGAGGCAGCTGAGGGAGTCTTCGGCCCACTCTCCCAGCTCAGAGAGATACGTGCACACCTTCAGAGACCTGAGCAACTTCTCGGGATCCATCAACGTCACCTACAGATACCTGGCCGGGACGCCCCTCAGCAGGAAGAGTGAGTCACCACTGTACTGCGATGTTCCGCTGGAGTAAAAGTACTGCCACTTCAGAATAATACTACTCAACAGAAATAATACTTAGGTGGAAGTTAAAGTATTGAATGTAAAGTAGGGCTGCACAATATTATCGTTATCGCAATATCTGTATCGCAAGAATCTAAATATATCGCAATAACGCAACGAGATTTACACTGAAGAATCATTTTCCACCAGAGCCTTAAAAGAACATAAAATAATAAAAATGTTTAAAAAGTCCAGTTTTAGTGGTAATTTAATTAATTTAGTCACAGCTTAGCCTTGTTTTATTCCTGGTTTAGTCTGTGTTAAGTTTTGATTTTGTGGCTGTTTTGACTTGTAAATACAGGAACTTACATTTTTGTGAAATGTAGTGAATTTAATGTTCTACTATGTTCGAAAAGTAGGCTCTATTTTCAAATATCGCAATAATATTGTTATCGCAATTTTCAGCATAGTTATCGAATATGGCATGTTTTCTCCATATCATGCAGCTCTAATGTAAAGATCAGTATAGATTCAGTAAAGCAGTAACTGTTAATAAAAATCTACTGCTGTTATTACTGTGAAAATGGGCGGCACGGTAGTGGTTAGCACTCCTGCCTCACAGCAAGAAGGTCCCGGGTTCGATTCCCGGACCGGGTGAGGCCTTTCTGTGTGGAGGTTGCATGTTCTCCCTGTGTTTGTGTAGGTTTACTCCGGGTGCTCTGGTTTCCCCTACCACTAAAAACATGTACAGGGGCCAGGACTCCCCTGCAAAAGAGATTCTGAATCCTGGTTAAATAAAGGTCAAAAAAAAAAAGAAATTCTTGAGTGCCACACAACGTACTTAGATTCTAAATGAGTAAAAGTATTTTGTATCTAAGAACTTCACAATAATACTACCAAATGCACAATTTACTACTTTAGATTATGTTTTTTCAGGCCTTTTTAAACAGTGTTTGACTCCTTTGCTTTACTATTTCAGGTTTTATAACTTAAAATAATCATAATAATAATGTATCTGTGGAAAATGTCTTATTTTGGAGAGCTTTTACTTTGCAGAGGACGCTTGGATTAGTTGTCTGTCACCCCGATTGCGGCATCCAGCATGCTCTCGTTATTATAATCTCATTATAAATTATATATCTCGTTGAATAAATTCATATATAAGGCGCACTGTCGTTTTTTGAGAAGATTGAAGGCTTTTAAGTGTGCCCTATAGCGTGGAAAATACAGTAAATGTCTTTTCCAGAAAGGATTAGATTGTATTGTCAAAATGAGGAACTGAATAAAATTAGCCATATGTCAAAATACCCCCTGCTGGCAACGGTGGGGAATTGTCAGAGCATAAAATGGCTAATTAGCACAGCTGTTAGCAACATGAAGCTAACAGATAGATAAATTAGCTGACTTCTTCTTCTCCTCCTCCAAGTTTTGAACCCAGAACCTTCCGGACGCAAGGCTGCCCACTACACCACAGAGGACACTTTTAACTTCTTAAACAATTTCAACTTTTACCCAAGTAAAAGTGCAAAAAACATCATCCAAATTTTACTCAAGTAAAAGCATGTTCTACAAAATGTACTCAGAAAGTACTTCTTTTAAAAAATGGACTTACAGCGAAGCCCAAAATTATTCATACCCCTGGCAAATTCTGACTTAAAGTTACTTTCAGTCAACCAGCAAGTTTTTTTTGTTTGTTTTTTTGACCGGAAATGACACAGACTTCTCCCAAAAGATAATAAGACGAAGGTATCATTGTGGAAAAAAATATTTCTCAGCTTTTTTTTTTTTTACATTTGAACAAAAAGTGGCATGTTGGTTGAATGAAAGCAACTTTAAGTCACAATTTGCCAGGGGTATGAATAATTTCGGGCTTCACTGTAAGTAAACATCTTGAGTAAAAGTATGTAGTGACAGTGTATGCGCTTTAGAAACATGCGTCTATGTAGAGCTGTGAGACCGAGCGTTTTTAGCTCTGGAAAGGGGCAGTGCCTCAGCATACAGGATTACTCAAACAGATAACTACTGCAGCTCTGTTTTTGATGAGGAGTCATTATATCATGGTTGAAAACATGTCAGTTTAGCAGAATGGGGGATTTCTGCTTATTATAAGAATTATAAATTATGCAAAACAAACATAAACAAGTAAAGGAAAGTTGCTTCTGTATTTTTATTTTAATAATGAATTTTGTTAAACAGTGATCTGGGACTCAGCAGTGAGTCATGGGAGGATAAATATACATTTCCATTTTCAGCTTATTTGAAACCTAAATAATATTTTAATGACATGAAACCGTGAAACAAATGTAAAATAATTTATGGCACAAAAAGTTATTTACAATGGAATAGAATCAGGTCCCCCAATAAAACCCACTGCTGTAAACACTGTGCATACATTTTATCGCTGCTGTCACATTAAATACACTTACTAATTTCACACAGCGCTGCCTGTGCCATTCTCGTTCTCTGTGTCGAAGCCTGTTGATGTTTAAGGCCCTTTAGAGACACTGCAGTGAGTAAAAACATGTTGATTTAAACGGAGCAGTAAAAGAGAACTGCTCCTCTGTGTGTCTTTATGAGAAACATTACAGTAAACTCACACATTCATCACCTGCATATATCTGCTTTATAAACATAGATAGAGTAGATTTGTCCCACAGCACTCCGGAAATAACATCTTATCTGTCAGCTACAAACAACAACGCTTTAGCCACAACTTCTTTAGCGTCTCTCGCAGCCCATAAGGCGAGACACTGAGCGTTATGGGTCACCTCGGTCCAACGCTCCGTTCTGCATCATTACCTTTGGCAGAAGTGGTACAGGAGGTCCTTGTACTAAAATAGAGCTGCTACTTTCACAGAGAAGTGGAACATTTTGTCACCTGCATGATGTTATTGTTGGCTGCAGTGGAAACACGGCACATTTCTGTAACGAAACTGTGATACTGTGACCTTTTCTGTGTTGTATACCTCAGCAGCGGCACGGCTTTTTCTGAACAAAACAACGTATTTACAGCCAACATGAAATGGTTCAGAATATGAAGAGTTGGTTGCTACACTGAAGGAAAAAACAGTGTACATTAATTGCCATACAAAACATTAGATTAAATTTTATTATTATTCTTAATTACCTTGGAACTTGCAACTTTTAACAAAAATTTTATCTGCTAAGAAAGAATACAATATAGTTCTATATACGCTATATATTATATTGTAATTAAAAAGTTAATGGGGTATATTTATATTGCAGATGTTTATTGTATCCGTTTTATAATGCACAATACTAAAGAAAGAACGGTAACACTTTCTATGAACTCGCTGTCCATAAGACGCTATAAACACATTCATAAAGCATTATAATGCATTCATAAGGCTTTATAATTATTGACATAAGTTGACATAAATATATATAGATACTCATAACTACACTTATATGGCATTATAATGTTTCGTTATAGGCGTTTACAACTGAAGGTGACACAGTGTATTATAAAGCGTCTTTGTCCTCATGAGACCAGCAGTGTTGAGCTCAGTATTATAAGGCTTCATAACAGAATCCATGAATAAACCCAAAACAGCTCATGTGCACTTGTGTTAGAATTCCATGTCTTATTCATATATTTTTTTGTCAATGGTTGGATATAGGTTACTCACACTACACAGTTTGTCACAAAAGAAACTTTGTCAATCTGGCCACAAGGGCACATACACAGACTACTGAGAGGGCACGGCAGTCGTTCAAGGCTGATGTGTGGCGCCACCGTTCCAACCTGAAACACCAAGCAGTTAAAACAGTATTTGAAGGTAACTGAATGGGAACACTGGCTCGCAAAAAAAGCACATGGGTGGGATACTTGGCAGAATACTCCACGACATTAGGAAATGTTATCGATAACACTACATATTATATGAACTGATGCACAAAAAAATATAAATAAAAAAAAAAAAAACTCTTCCACAAAAACAACACAAATTATTATTTTGATTCATTGTTTGTTTGGTTGTTGTTGTTGACTTGACCATTTTTGTTCTTTATTAAAAATGCCACGTTTGTTTTGTAAATAAAAAAATAAGCAGTTTTGCCTTATTTTGTCTTTCATTCACCTTTTAATGTATGAGGGGAAACCCCACTTTACTTACTGTTTGTAATGGTGCCTGATGAGTTTTTATGAGTAATTATAAGTTAATCTTACTTTACCGAGCCTATGCAATGGGTGCCTGTATCTCTTAATTAGTGCTTATGAGCTGTAAAATAACCATTGACAAAAAATATATGAATAAGACATGGAATTCTGACACAAGTGCACATGAGCTGTTTTGGGTCTATTCATGGATTCTGTTATGAAGCCTTATAATACTGAGCTCAACACTGCTGGTCTCATGAGGACAAAGACACTTTATAATACACTGTGTCACCTTCAGTTGTAAACGCCTATAACGAAACATTATAATGCCATATAAGTGTAGTTATGAGTATCTATACATGTTTATGTCAACTTATGTTAATAATTATAAAGCCTTATGAATGCTTTATAATGCTTTATGAATGTGTTTATAGCATCTTATGAACAGCGAGTTCATAGAAAGTGTTACCGAAAGGGTAATTATATTTTTGGTCATTCTTTAAATGGAACATTTTATAGTACATTTATACCTTATACACAGTGCCAGGTTTGAGTTTGGATGCACTCATTTAATGGTTATGTGTCTAATTTTTTGACTGGCTCTGTTTATTTAAATTTCCTGTTGAGTTGTAGCAGTATTTTCTTTTCTCGTGATATGTAGTTAAAACCCCTTCACCTCAAGAGCCATTATAATGATGTGAATAAAAGATAATAAGAATAAATGACACACACACAAAAAAAAATCATCAAACAACAGAAACTCTTTTTTAACTCTTTGTTATTTTGACTTAACGCTGAAGTTCAAATGAAAAATGTCTCTGACTGTGTGGAGCGTCCTTTCACTTTTATAAGTGTTTAACAAACACCGCTAACAAGCGTCCTGCACCTCTCGACTGGAATCTTTGCCCATTTTTTTGTCTGCAAAAGCTTCCAGCTCAGTGAGGTGTGATGGACTCTGTGCTGTAGCTGTCTTCTTAAAATACCACCAAAGAATTTCAATGGGATTTAAATCTGAGAAGGACGTCGCAGGGTCCTCTTGTATTCTTGAAAAATCTTAGGGGAGCTTTTTTTTTTTAATTCAAGGTAGTCTTTTGGCTTTACATGTTGGCATTTAAAGAAGCTGTTTAATTTTCAGCCGTCTACCAATGTCATCAAGCTTTTGATTTCACTAAATTCTTACACACATTGTTTTCTTTTTTTTTTTCTTCGCAGAGTATCTCACCATCGGACTCTCTTCGGTCAAAAGAAAACGTGGGAACTACCTCCTGGAGACCATCAAGTCCATCTTTGACCAGTCCAGTTACGAGGAGCTGAAGGAGATTGTGGTCGTGGTCCATCTCGCTGACTTCGACCTGGTCTGGTGCGAAAACCTAGTTCAAGAAATCACCCGAAAGTTTCGCTCACCACATCATCGCGGGACGTTTACTGGTCATACAGGCCCCCGAGGAGTACTATCCGTCTCTGGAGGGACTAAAGAGGAACTACAACGACCCCGAAGACCGCGTCCGATTCCGCTCCAAGCAAAACGTCGACTACGCTTTCCTCCTCAACTTCTGCACGAACTTGTCGCACTTCTACATGATGCTCGAAGACGACGTCCGCTGCTCGAGAAACTTCCTGACCGCGCTGAAGAAGGTCATAACGTCCCGAGAAGGATCGTATTGGGTGACTTTGGAGTTTTCGAAGCTCGGATACATCGGGAAGCTGTACCATTCCCGAGATTTGCCGAGGCTAGCCCACTTCCTGCTCATGTTCTACCAGGAAATGCCGTGCGATTGGTTGCTCATACATTTCCGAGGATTGCTAGCGCAGAAAGACGTTATACGATTCAAACCGTCGCTGTTTCAACACATGGGATACTACTCTTCGTACAAGGGCGCGGAGAACAAGTTGAAGGATGACGATTTTGAAGAGGATTCCTTAGACATTCCCGATAATCCGCCTGCAAACTTGTACACGAATATAAACGTGTTTGAAAACTACGATGCTACGAAAGCTTACAGCACCGTCGACGAGTATTTCTGGGGCAAACCTCCCGCAACCGGAGACTTTTTCATGATCGTCTTCAACAAATCCACCAAAATCAGCAAGATCAAAATCGCGACGGGTTCGGACGACCGGCAAAACGACGTTCTGCATCACGGAGCGCTGGAAGTCGGGGAAAAGCTCGTCGGGACTAAGAAAGGGAAGCAGTGCTCGAGTTTTATAACGATCGGAGAGTTTAAAAACGGGAACGTGGAGGTGCAGGACGTGGACCGTAAGATTGCGTTCGATATTGAGTGCGTTCGGATTGTGGTCACGGCCAATCAGAAAGAGTGGCTCATAATTCGGAGTATCAGTATATGGACGACACAGCCTCCGAGCCAATGACTGCATCCACAACAAAACTCTTAGTAACGTGACAGACGAACAGGTTTCTATCCTTTAATATTATCATGAGTTTCTATGATTTCCTATTTATTTATTTTATATGTATTTATTGATCCTCTTCTTTGCCAAAACGCTGTAGTTTTTATACCAGAAGGAGTTGTTTATGTCGTTATGAAGGGATTGTTCCACTGACCTCATGTTGTTTCTTAGTGTTTTGGGGTTTTCTGAAAGCAATTCTTGAAAAAAATGTCCTTTACAAGTGGAAGATAGATCTAAAAAAGTCAAATAATAGAAAGAGTTGTACGGTTTCTCAAAATATTGTTTTAGTATTTAACATTTGGCCGGTTAGACCCATTCAATTTCTCTGCTAAGTGAAGTGGGTCTGAAACCTCTCTCTTTTAAACCTGTTTCCTTTGAAATTGAACTTACCTACCAATCATAACTGGGCAAAATTATGTGTGTTTGTTGCAACTTGTATGGACAGAAATCAAATTAATTCTCTGTAAAGATGATAAAAATAATAAAGAGGCCAGTATGATTCATTATCTTAATAAACATTCAGAGTTACAAGCTGTTCAGCCCATTTTGCTCAAATTTTCAGGTCACCATTTTAGGTCCCAGTTTTGAAAAGCCACAATCTTGTCCCTGTGTCAAAGTTACAGAAGTTTTAAAATGTCATTCTTTTTTGGGAAAGTGAAAAGTATGAAAAAATAACTTCTAAATAAACGTTTGAATGCCCCCACACTTGTTTTTTTCTGTTCTCCCAGCTCTCTCCATTTGAGTTAAAATTGTAAGCCTTATTTTGAGAAGGCTTTAAATATGAGGCTTCTGACATTTTAACCAGTGCTCGGCTAATGCACAACATGTGAAAGAACCAGCGAGCTAAAATATCAATCAGCCATAACATTATGACCACCAACCATGATAATAGTTTTTCTATTAAAGCCTAGAATTCAAGCCACAAATAATCTAGACTCCACGGGTTTGCTGTGAGATTTGTCTTCAAGATGTTGAAAACAGAAGAAGCCATTTTGGATTTGGGTCAACAGTGTAGATTACTGTGTTTAAAGTCCTGCTAGCGAGTGTAAAGGCTCATTTATACTCTACGTTAGATACATATTCAGATTTGTTTATTTATTGGATCGTCATTAGCTTCCACCGCAGTGGTCGCTAGTCTTCCTGGAGTCCAAAAATCAAAATATGCAATAATTATAATAAAATATCCATACATACATTATAAAATACTTTCTAAAAATTAAAAAAAATACCAACACAAGAATACTTTTACATTCACAATCAAAAATAAAAATTTAAAACTGAGGTTAGAGCTCAGAGGTTTTTTTAAAGTATGTAAGCTGGGCAAATCTCTTAACCTTTTAGGTAACATATGCTACAGGTGAGATGATCTAAAATAGACAGAATTTTGT
Organism: Bostrychus sinensis; assembly: GCA_020698575.1. Taxonomy (NCBI): domain Eukaryota; kingdom Metazoa; phylum Chordata; class Actinopteri; order Gobiiformes; family Eleotridae; genus Bostrychus; species Bostrychus sinensis. The sequence continues at coordinate 4,093,652 of CM036251.1, forward strand.
AAAAAAAAAAAAAAAGGAAAAAAAAAGAAATTTAAAGTCATGTTTGCACAGGTAACAACTAAATTAGATACAGACATAGCGCTCTGTCCGTCTTCTGCGTTCATTCTGTTGTACGTCGGTCAGTTTTCCCAGAGCTTGCGGCTACGGACAAACAGAGCAGTACATGCATTAACCACTGGGGGCGCTAGTGAACTCAACTCAACAGTCACTGGAAACAGCTGAACTTTTTAGGAGCGACTAGAGCTAAAGTTATTCTCACAAAAATTTAGGACTGAACAGACCATGGCTAGTTTTGCCTCATTTTCTTGGCTCTTTTTCACTAAATGTGGTGTAAAAAAACAGCCAGGGTATCTTTACAGTTGCTCTTTTTTTTCCATCTTGGTAAAATCTCTGACTGTCGGTGATCGCCCCCTGCTGGTTATTTAACATAACACACACGTTGACAGAAAACGGTTGGAAGTATAAAAATGAACGGATCTATTTATGTATGATATGGGAGAATAAATAAGCCATAAACCTTATTATGTGGAGGCTTCGTACAGTAGACCCAACAACAGGTGAAGGAACCAGTAACAGCATTAGTGAATCAGCCATAATATTATGACCAACTAATGTAAGTGTTCATCTGTGGCCTTGAATTCAGTGCCTGAGTTTATGGGTTTGCACTATAATGCCCTGCTAGCGACACAAAGTGGGTACCAAGTTAACATTGTGAGCTTTATTTTGAGAAGGTTTTCAATATGAAGTGTCTGACAGTGACACACTAAAGCTGGGGACACGCTACATGATTTTTTGCCCGATTTTACAATGATTCACAGTTGCGGGGAATAACAATCACTAGGCGGCCCTGAAATCCGTTAGTGTGTGATGTTCAAAGACTCGAATCGGCGCAAAAACCCGGCCTGACGTCAGTCGCAAGCGATCGAACACCGACTCTGGAGCACACTCCTGTAGTGTGGGACGTTTACATCCAACTGGGAACTCATGGAGTCCAGCGGCCGATGAAAAACAGTTGATGGGACACAGGAAATAGCGTCAGAGAACGAAGACGACGCAACAGGAAGCAGCGGGAAAATATAAGCGGAAATTTGAAGAAGAAGAAGAAGAAGAAAACATAAACAACCATGGCAAACACCGAAGAAAGTTGAATGCTACCCAAGCGAAACTGGATACATAGACGTTTTTTCTCTTTCCCTTTTTCCAAACAGAGAGCTGCGCACACAACGGCAACAGCGACCCAGGTAGCTCCATGTTTGTTTACCATTTAGTTCTCGCCAGAGTTTGCTGCGTTTGGTTGGCGTCAGTCGCGGCCTCAGCAGATCTTGTAGTGTGTGAGGCGCAGTCTTTCAGTCGTCAGAACTAAATCTGCTGAAACAAGTCGTTAGTGTGTGCTCCTAGTCTTTTCAGAATCTGTAACGACTCAGAAAATCGTGCAGTGTGTCCCCAGCTTAAGGCACAACAACAAAGTGAAGGAACCAATGAAATAAAAATCAGTTCAATCAGTTTGTGGAGACGTTCGCCCACTAAAACAAAGGTTGGCGGTTCCATTCTTGCTATCGGCTTTCCATCAGGGTCTAACTTCTGTTAAACTGTGAATATATTCTATTGAATTTTAGAGGCCATTTTGAATTCGCAATAACAATTTAGATTACTTCAACCTTCGCTTATAGGTGGTCATAATGTTGTGGCTCATGGCTTCTTCATTCAACATTCCTCCCTTCAATTTGGCCTCAGCTCTGAAACTTAACACATCACCTTTTCTGTGTCTCGCTCACATTTTCTGACCTTGAGTAGCCCCTGAGTGTTGTCAGCTGAGCGCAGAGAAAAATGAATGCCAGCGCTATGAAATATTAAACACGTCTCGGATTCACAGAAACAGATTGTACCAGGTTTGACAGCGATGCCCCGTTGTAAATTCTGTTATGACGTGTGTTGTGAACAGTGTAAAATGTTGCAGTTCTGCTCCGGGACACTGAAGACAACAGCTTGAATTATGAAACTTTTTGCCACTGTATAAGATCCGGATTCTGGGTATAATTTAAAGTGTAAGACAAGTGACAAGTGACTTTTATTAAAAAAGCAAAACTGGATTAATTCGTAGGCGTGCAAGGTGGCTAGCGCGTCTGTTTCTCTGCAGGGAAAGCTTAAGGTTGAGTCTTCACGTTCTCCCGGTCTAACTGTGGGTTCTCTCCTCTTCATGCATTCACAGGTGAACTGGAGAATCTATAAATGTCCCCTAGTGAATGAATGCGAGAGTGAGTAAGCAACTGACTGTCCATTGTCCAACCGTGGGCTTTAGGCATCATCGGCAGTCATTCATTTAATGTTGACAGGTGACACAGATCAATCAATGGGACTCTAGAGAAAGTTTTAAAGTCTTGTACTTTTCATAGAAGGTTCCTGTCCTTATACACGAGATCAGGCTCACAAACTTAGGACAAGATGAGGTTTTAATTAATACATTTTTTTTAATAACTGAAGATTACAAAATGCAAAACATTTTTGGTGCATTTTGATTTTTGAACAGAAGAATTGCTTTGGGGCCCATTTTGAAAACCTGCCTATTACTGATGGACTACCTTTTTAAGAAATGTGTATGTTCAAGATAGAAATATTTTCAACATTATGATTTTATGTTTGGGATTTTTATATATATCATATAAAAGTCTAAAGTCCCTGAACCTTCAGCAGCTCCTCTCCCGCTGCCCTCATCCTTTATCCTATCTCACATTAAAAAGTCAGTACTAAGTAAGTTAATATGTCTTTTCTGATCGTTTTTGATACATTAGATACGACCTGGAAAAGACAGGCAGGATTCGCCGACATTGCTGTTAATTAGATGCGCGGTGTGTCTTTTATTGAAACCTCTTAAACTGATTTAAAAGCTTTAACAAATGATATCTCCGTGATCCCTGTACCTACTTTTCTTTTAGGAAGCTTAAAATCTCCTCTATCAGCACAAGTTTACTGCACATCTTTATGTGTAGCTGCGTAAAGATACAATTTCAATCATGGCCCTCAACCGGCATGGTTGAGGGTTTGATTCCCCCTCCAGCGGCTCCAGATGCACCCACAGCTCCCATCATGCACAGCGGGTGATGGGAGTGGTGGGTTTCACTTGTGTACTCCATCATGTTTGCTAAATCCTTCTTCTGATTCATTCATTTTCTTCCGCTTATTCCCATTAAGGGTGACTGGAGCCTATCCCAGTAACTTTGGGCCTTAGGCGGGGTACACTCTGGACAGGGGCCAACTTGTCACAGCCTTCTGTTTTTTTCTGTTTGTTGTTCAACGGCAAACATTGGCTGCATGCATTAGGCTCGTTCGAGATGAGCCAGACCTGCGCAGTTTCGATCGGTGTCGGTCTGTGCACAGTGCTCAGGTTAGATTTGTGTCCGACTTGTTTCCGACTTGCTCTGATGTCACGAGTGCAACGGTCACCGAAAGCTCGTGAGATCCAAACGAGACCAGCGCCTGAGCCGCCGCAGTTCATCAGGAGCAACTGCGGAGGCTGCACGGCTCAGTGCATGATGGGAAAATGCCCACCAGTCAGCGGTGAACAGGTGATTGGATCTGAGTTCAGTGCTGATCAGAAACGTAACGCGCGACACTTCACTGCCCTCCTCTCCTCCTCCCCCCGCCTCCTTTTTTTTTTTTTTTTAATACAGACTAAAGTTCCAGTTGTGACCTGGATAAACTTTGTGCCCTGCTGCTCAGTGTGAAGTAGAATATTATTAAAAAGATTGTGCACAATATCTGCTGTTATAGGAGGCTGTTTAACATTTATAATGTGTAAACTTAGACATAAAAGCTGAGAACCACTGCTGAATGTGCCTCATGTTGTGTGCGCCAAAAGAGTACCTCATTAACACAGACTGTGGTCAAGCACGGGACAGAAAAGTTCTTACAAATCAGTTTAATGCATTTATTTTCAAAATCATATCCTACACATGCGAGAAGTGGATTTGGGGCGTGATGGAGCGTGATCTGAGCCACAGACTGTCCGACTTCAGTACAGGTGTATTCCCCCTCCTCCTGTTGCGGCAGTGCACTCTCGTTCACAATCCAGGCGAGGCGCAGTTCATCTCGAACGAGCCTATTGTTGCCAACGTAAACTCACAAGATCACGCTCCACTCTCGTCAAATCTCGTGACATTTTGATCTTGCGAGATTTCGTGGCCCTTGGTGGCAGGTTGTTAAACAGTTTTCCTGAATGAAATAAAATGAGTACTTTCACATTTCACTTTGCCAAATAGACAGCAGCTTAAAATATTGAATACAAATTGCGAAATGGTTTAATTTAGCAGAGTGTCCATCCGTTCGTCACTCTTCTTATTTGAGGCCAGGTCACAGGGGCAAACATAACCAGACGTTCCTCTCCTTGGATACCTTCTCCAGCTCACCTGTAGGAGGCGTTCCCAGCCGAGAGACACTGAGAGGATCCCATTTCTTATGACTTGCCTCCACAAAGCCTCAATTCTTCAGCTGTAAATCCCGTCCACAGAGGAGAGAGATGTACAGAGGAGAGGGGCACAGTGTTTCCTATTGGCCTCTCTGTGGGCAGGATTTACAGCTGAGGCTTTGAGCGGACAAGTCAGAACAAATGGGATCCATCTGGTGTTCTACCCCAAGAAGCCATCCTAGGGTGGTTTAATATCTGTCCATTTGCAACCTGAGGAAAATCCAATCCTCACATTGACAGAAACTGCTCTGGCCACACTTTCTTCCTCTCAAACTCTGCCTTTATTTTGAACATCTGCCCTCTTGGTACATCCTGGCTCAAACGATCCAAAGTAGATGGGTAACGGCATCCGAAAAACAGATGCCAAGCCTTCTTCCTATAGTCTGTGCTCCTCTCTGTTATAGCGCGCTGTATGTTTGTGTCTTAGCCTCTGTGACAGCACAACACTGCTCATCTCCAGCCTCAGCCTCTGTCTCTGCAGATCTCTGGGTGAAGAATGGGCTGCTGTGAACTGTTAGCTCACAGTTTCACTCTCTTTTTCCACAGAGCCACAGTTTTTCCCTCAGTAAATTGGTCTGTGTTTGGTCCAGAACAACATCTCCCCCGGAGCTAAAGCGTCTCTATTGGAGCTTTCCCTGGCAGCACCGAGACAGAATGAGTTTGTGAGACTGATATTAACACTGGGGCTGTTTTTTATGCCTTTGCCTAAGATGTATAGAGGTGTAGGTACAAAATATACTCTGGTAAATAACGTCTCATGTCTTATTCCAACTGTTATTGTGCATGAGAAGGCACCTAAACCTAATAAAACTAAGATAATCTGTAGCAGCAGCTTAAGAGACGATCGATTTTTCATTAAAGAATTCATAATGAGTTCCTTCTGATCAAATCTGCTAATTCTGCTCAGCTTTGACGATGTTCAGCCCGAAGTCTCGTCCAATCAGAACGTCATCATTCAGCGGCGCTACCGGATAGATTTTCAGAATCAGAAAGCCTTTATTGTCATTACATAAAAACAGATGCAACAAAATTAGAACTGCTGCCTATGGAAGGTGCTACTCAAACACTCCCTTCATTCATTCAGTGAGAAAGACTAAAAGCACTTGCACCCAACAATAAATATAATATTTACACCCAGATAAAAATGTGATAAATGTGATAAAGTGCAAAAGTATGACATGACATTTTTTTTTCTTTAGGGTAGAAGCTGTTCCTGAAATGGTTTGGCTTGGTCTTTGAGCTCCAGTACTGTCTTCCTAAATGTTGTAACTAATTTTTTTTTTTTTGGACAGTGCACATTCAACAAATCAGCAGTGAGCATCAATGAAAATACGCTGGAATTAGCACAGTAGCTAAATTTCATCTGTTTTCCTGAGGCAGGTACCATAAAAACACAAACACAAAACACAGATGAATACAGTAAAAGGTGGTCACACAGAAGTTAAAAGTCATCAGATGGGAAAGTTATTTACGTATGGCTACATCGCTGGTTTGATTTCAACCATTGTTTAGGTTTTTTTAAGTAATTGTCACAGTTCCTAACCTGAGCTGCAGTGTGTTCCCTGACTGTGCCTCTGATAAACACCATTTGGCTAAATTTAGTCCGGCGCCATTGTACATTACAGTCTCCTCAAGTTAATGCTCTACTGCAGACATTCCCAAAGTCAGGAACGTCACGGCATTCCTTAAATTTACCAAAATCCCACACGGACCCCCAACAATACAACTTCACTCCATCACAAATTTTATTTTCATGTTTTTCTCCATATATTTCTATAAAAACATTAAAAAAGACACTGACTATTGGCTAAAAAGTGTTTTAAAGTTATATTTTTAAACAAATACACTGTAAAAAGCTGCAAAAACTCAATAACTCAAGGCAAAGGATCCCTCAAGATTTTTGGGGTCAACTCAAAATCTCAAGTTTTCCAGACTTTCAATTAATTTGATGTTCATACGTCTAAAAACTGTTGCTGTTAAAAAAGTTTTTCTCTCTATCATTATTTTTTACTCATCTTACAGCCAACTTACAGAGTTCAGAAAAAGTTATTCTTTTGTTAAATGTAGAATATTTAGTTTTTATTATTATCAATAATACTTTTTCTGAACAGTGGAGTCAGTTGCTGTAAGATGAGCTGGAAAAAATAAAGATAGTGAGTAAAACTTAAAATTTCAAGTTTTTAGATGTATGAACGTTAAATTTGGTGAGTAAAAAGTACTAGTGAGATTTTGAGTTGATCACCAAAACTTAAAAATCTTGAGGGATCCTGTTGCCTTGAGTTTTTGCAGCATTGTTTTTTACAGTGCATTTCAAACTCAATTTATTTTTATGTACTTAATATAGACAGCCTCTGGGGGCCCTGGACCCCATTTTGGGAACCGCTGTTCTAGTGTTTACCTTAATGATGGTGGGAAAAGCCCATTCAAAACTTAAAAAATGAGTCAGAAACAACTCCAGCGGCCTGAGTAAAGAATCACTGTTGCAGTTAAGACAAAAGGAATAAACTGATCATTTTTACAAATCCCAAAACAAACTCTGGTCTAATGGCATCCAAAACCACTCTTATTACAGCGTTTCCAAAAGGATGGGGCAAGGTCTAATAACAGGTATCACGGATGTTAAATGACGTTTCAGTTTTTCACTCATGAGTCTTCTTTCATTTCATCTGCGTTCTTAATGAGAAGTGATTTGCATCTTGTTTTAACCGACAACCCTAAGACATTTTTTTATGTTTTGCAGCATTTTTTTTTATTTTTTTTTTGTGTGGATAACTTTTGCTGTGTTGATTCAAATGGCATAGATTTCGCCTCAGGTGTGAATTTTTGGATGAATATTTAGATTTCGGGATTTTTTTTATTTTTTAATTCTCTTAAAAACACCTTTTCCCCAATGACATTTTTTGTGCCATTGACTCCCATTAAAACAACATTTTATTCTACACTGTCACTGCAATATAATTTCACATTTTTATCAAATATTTCATGGATTCATGATAGTGAGGGATTGGAATTTTTGTTTTTATTGTTTTTTACTAGGTGGCGCCATTTCCCCATATATGGCAGACAGAGGTCACACAAGGACCAACTGGACTTAGACATTTTTACATTTTTTGAGGTTTTGCACCAGTTTTTTGAGGATAACTTTTGCTGTGTTGATTCAAATGGCATAGATTTTCCCTCAGGTGTGTATTCTTGGATGAATTTCTCTTAAATTCTCTTAAAAAGGTGTCTAAAAAAATAGTCCCACCTTTACCCCTAAGACATTTTTTGTGCCATTGACTCCCATTAAAACAACATTTTTATTATACACTGTCACTGCAATATAATTTCACATTTTTATCAAGTATTTCATGGATTCATGACAGTGAGGGATTGGAATTGTAGTTTTTATTGTTTTTTACTAGGTGGCGCCATTTCCCCATATATGGTAGACAGAGGTATAAATGTGGAGATGGCCACATTAGTGTTTGTATAAATGATCAAGCCTACAAGGCAAATAAAAAACATTTTGTGAACTAAAATGATTTGGGTGTGTTTTTGTCATAAATTGGTGTGAAAGTGTTTGTTGAGAAATGAGTTTGTTTGTGTTTGCGTGAGCACAAATCCAAAATGTAGTTCTTACAGAGATGTGCACATCAGGGCAAAGTAGAAAAAGGTCCCAGACTGAGCAGAGGCAGAGGTTTGCACCACACAAACTGGAATTTAAGTGGTTAAATTTCATAAACAGAATTAATTTTTGCTTTGTATGGTGAGGACTGAAGTTAATCATTGTAACCATGAAAAAAAATTGAATTATTGACCTTTATTGGTGCATTTTTTTTGTGTTTAGGGCGAAAGGTGAGACTAAAAAGTTAGGGCTGCAGGAGAAGTGACAAAGCTCTATCCATTTATCTGGGCTTGGAACCGGCACAGGAAGTACTCTGACCTGTGACCCCAGTTTCTGTTTTTTATTTAAGTCCTAAACATTGTTGAGATTACATGAATTGGCAACACTGATTTAAAACATGTCCCACGGAGGTCATAGTAAAATAATTCATATTAAAATTAACAGTGTTTGCATCCAGAGTCCTTCAGCTGGCGAACATTCAAAAGTTTCTTGAAGTGTTGCTTTAAAAATAATTAATAGTTTACCAGCAGCAGCTTGGAACAACATTGAAATCAGTCTGAGTTCATTAAAATATATCAGCGGAAAATGAGAATAAGCAACTTTTCTAAATTGCTTGTTAATTAAACTGTAAAAAATTGCTTTGTGCCAGTGAAAATAATAAAGGAGATACAAGCAGGAAGTAAAAAGCTGTAATTTCAAACAACTACACTTCTGACAGGACAGGACTTTAGTTGTGTTTTGTTTTTGTTTTTTTTTGTTGTTGTTGTTGTTTTTTACCTTTTAAGAAATGTTTGCATAACTAAGAAACTGCACAACAAAGATAAACATTAACAGAGGAAATGTGCAGTGGTCCTGAAGGTAAGTCACAACAACAAGGTCAAAAACAAAAACAAACAAACAAAAAAAAGGAAACGGAATCGGTGCGCAGAAATTTGGAAACACAGATACACATTCAAAAACACAATTCCAGAAACATGCACACAAATATAGAAAAACACCACAAATTTGGAAATGCACACAAATTCAAGAGGATGCACACAAATTTGGAAACACAAATTCAGAAACTTCCACGAAATACAAAAATTTGGAAAAACTCACAAATTCGGAAACACACACAAATTCAGAAGCACGCACACAAATTTGGAAACACTACAGCAAAAACTAAGTGCAGTTTGTGTATGTTTACAAATGTGTGTGTTTTTGTATTTGTGTGTGTGTTTTTGTATTTGTGCGTGTTTTTGAATTTGTGTGCGTTATTGTATTTGTGTGTGTGTTTTTGAATTTGTGTGCGTGTTATTGTATTTGTGTGTGTGTTTTTGTATTTGTGTGCGTGTTATTGTATTTGTGTGCGTGTTTTTGAATTTTTGTGTGTTTTTGAATTTGTGTGCGTTATTGTATTTGTGTGTGTTTTTGAATTTGTGTGCGTGTTTTTGAATTTTTGTGTGTTTTTGTATTTGTGTGCGTGTTTTTGTATTTGTGTGCGTGTTTCAGTTTTTGTTGTGTGTTTTTGTATGTGTGTGTGTTTTTGTATTTGTGTGTGTTTTTGTATTTGTGTGCGTGTTTCTGTATTTGTGTGCGTGTTTTTGTATTTGTGTGTGTTTTTGAATTTGTGTGTGTGTTTTTGAATTTGTGTGTGTTTTTGAATTTGTGTGTGTTTTTGTATTTGTGTGCGTGTTTTTGTATTTGCCTGTTTTTGTATTTGTGTGCGTGTTTTTGAATTTGTGTGCGTGTTTTTGAATTTGTGTGCGTGTTTTTGTATTTGTGTGTGTTTCAGTTTTTGTTGTGTTTCAGTTTTTGTTGTGTGTTGTTGTATTTGTGTGTGTGTTTCAGTTTTTGTTGTGTGTTGTTGTATTTGTGTGTGTTTTTGTATTTGTGTGCGTGTTTCTGTATTTGTGTGCGTGTTATTGTATTTGTGTGCATGTTTTTGTATTTGTGTGTGTTTTTGAATTTGTGTGCGTTTTTGAATTTGTGTGTGTGTTTTTGAATTTGTGTGCGTGTTTTTGAATTTGTGTGTGTTTTTGAATTTGTGTGTGTTTTTGTATTTGTGTGCGTGTTTTTGTATTTGCCTGTTTTTGTATTTGTGTGCGTGTTTTTGAATTTGTGTGCGTGTTTTTGAATTTGTGTGCGTGTTTTTGTATTTGTGTGTGTTTCAGTTTTTGTTGTGTTTCAGTTTTTGTTGTGTGTTGTATTTGTGTGTGTTTCAGTTTTTGTTGTGTGTTGTTGTATTTGTGTGTGTGTTTTTGTATTTGCCTGTTTTTGTATTTGTGTGTGTGTTTCAGTTTTTGTTGTGTGTTGTATTTGTGTGTGTGTTTTTGTATTTGCCTGTTTTTGTATTTGTGTGTGTGTTTCAGTTTTTGTTGTGTGTTGTATTTGTGTGTGTGTTTTTGTATTTGCCTGTTTTTGTATTTGTGTGTGTGTTTCAGTTTTTGTTGTGTGTTGTTGTATTTGTGTGTGTGTTTCAGTTTTTGTTGTGTGTTGTTGTATTTGTGTGTGTGTTTCAGTTTTTGTTGTGTGTTTTTGTATTTGTGTGTGTGTTTTTGTATTTGTGTGTGTTTCAGTTTTTGTTGTGTGTTGTTGTATTTGTGTGTGTGTTTCAGTTTTTGTTGTGTGTTTTTGTATTTGTGTGTGTGTTTCAGTTTTTGTTGTGTGTTGTTGTATTTGTGTGCGTGTTTCTGTATTTGTGTGTGTTTCAGTTTTTGTTGTGTTTCAGTTTTTGTTGTGTGTTGTTGTATTTGTGTGTGTGTTTCAGTTTTTGTTGTGTGTTTTTGTATTTGTGTGTGTGTTTTTGTATTTGTGTGTGTTTCAGTTTTTGTTGTGTGTTGTTGTATTTGTGTGTGTGTTTCAGTTTTTGTTGTGTGTTTTTGTATTTGTGTGTGTGTTTCAGTTTTTGTTGTGTGTTGTTGTATTTGTGTGCGTGTTTCTGTATTTGTGTGTGTTTCAGTTTTTGTTGTGTTTCAGTTTTTGTTGTGTGTTGTTGTATTTGTGTGTGTGTTTCAGTTTTTGTTGTGTGTTGTTGTATTTGTGTGTGTGTTTCAGTTTTTGTTGTGTGTTTCTGTATTTGTGTGTGTGTTTTTGAATTTGTGTGCGTGTTTTTGAATTTGTGTGCGTGTTTTTGAATTTGTGTGTGTTTTTCAGTTTTTGTTGTGTGTTGTTGTATTTGTGTGTGTGTTTCAGTTTTTGTTGTGTGTTGTTGTATTTGTGTGTGTGTTTCAGTTTTTGTTGTGTGTTGTTGTATTTGTGTGTGTGTTTCAGTTTTTGTTGTGTGTTGTTGTATTTGTGTGTGTTTCAGTTTTTGTTGTGTGTTGTTGTATTTGTGTGTTTTTCAGTTTTTGTTGTGTGTTGTTGTGTGTCTTTCAGGGCCAGTGTAGAAAGGAGACTGTAACACTGACAGTGGTTAAAAACAGAGATGATGATGACTTTTGTCTAACTCTGAGCTCAGAGCCAGAAGTCTAAGGTCAGCTCTGAACTCGTTTCCTGGTGTCAGAGATTTTCAGGAATATTATGGGGTAACTTTTTGCATTGTGGCTCGGAGGAACAGACAGGAGCAGAGCTGAGATGTTTCTTTGTTCATGACGAGGATGAGTTCAAATCCAACCTTTTTCCTCATGGATCGTATCTCCATCACTTCATTCATTATACTCATAAACCCATACACGATGCACTGTATACAACTCAGAGTTTACTACTCATACAACCTTTGATCATTTCTAACTTTTATTTTCTTACTTTTATAGCCGCCTCCATATTCCTTATAAAGATCATATCTCTGCACCTTTTTGTGAAGAGTTTCATTTCCTGATCTCCACATTCAACCCTCACCCCATAAACAGACACAAACATTTTTCCTCATTGTGCGAACGCTCACAGTTTTTAATTTCGCTGATCCCCTTCAGTTGTATCCCTCTTCTCTTTCTATGAACTTCCTTATTTTACTGCTGTCAAGAACGTCCCACAGTCTAGTGTTTGTTTTTTCTGGTTGCACATTTCCTGTTTTATTTACTTCCTGTTTCCCTCCACTGTGATTGCTGGCCCCGCCCTAATGTGCTACATCTGTGTCTTCCCCCTTCCCTTCGTCTTTGTCCTCCCTTGTCCATGGCCAGTTTGTCTTGTTTCGTTCAAGCATTCCAGCCTTTTTCCCTGGAGAGTTTTTCCATCGTTTATGACCTCTGTTTTGTAAAGTGACCAGATTTTGACTTAACGTATGTGTGTCCTGAGTCGGACACTTTCTGCTAAAATTCTATTACTTTTTTTATCTTCAACAAGTCATAAAGTCCGCTCATTTATTATCTTCATTAATGCAAATTGTATAAAATAAAAGTACATTTTCTTACATTTATAACGATATATTGGTTGGATAGTTTCTTTTGCAGATATTTTATAGCGTCCGTATGAAAGAGCGCTTTTGTCCGAGGTTTAAGCTCGGCAGTGCTATGGCCCTGAGTCGGACACACGGAAGTTCCAATATCAGGACGCTCATCTTTCTGGCTTTTTCAGCCTTATTTGTTGGATTTTTTGGCTCTAATTTAAGGCTGGGATATTTAACAAATTTTCACACCCGGTTCCTTGTTTCCGTCTTTCAAAATAAGGGCTAAGCTAACGTTAATCAGAAAATAATAAGACGGACAAAGTTAGCTACAAAAACACTAAGATCACTGAAAGAACGTCGCCCGAGTGTGACCTGAGCATTCCCTGTGCATTTCCCTGTCAGAATTATTTTCATATCATGATTATTTTATAAACACTTAGCATAAATACACAAAAATTACCACAGAGGTAGCGCAATATGTGGAGTTTTTGTTTATCTACCGTCAGCCAGTTAACGTCTTTGCGAGCGTCTGTTAGAAGACTGAAAAATATCAAAAGGTGAGCGACTCAGGACACACAAACGTTACCAGCCTTGTGTGAGTTGTGTGTTTTCAGTGTTTTTTTCAGCCTGGACAACAAAAGGCTGCAGAGAACCTCCACTCGTCGTCTCTGGAAGTTCGCTGTGAGTGCTTCAGACCTGCTCGCCTCCTCTCTCGCTCTCGCTCTCCCCTCTGAAGCCCTGTGTGTGAGATGTGAAATTAAAATGGCCGCCTCTACACAACTCAGCATTGTTTCCTCTCTGCGTCTCCGTGGGAACGCCTCCTCTGTTCCTGCAGGGCTCACAGCTCCTCGTGTGTGGGACGCCTCGTCACAAACAGCAGCGCAGTTACTCTCGTACTTTTACTACAATCACTTTTTAAATCAATTCTACTTCTGAAAGATTTTTTTTTATTGCATAGATACTTTTTACTTTAATTATATTATTTTGAAGTATTATTATTATTATTATTATTATTATTATTATCATTATTATTATTATTACTATTACTAAAAGTAAACAAATAAAACTGGTGAGTGTAACATTTATTTAAACAGAAAATGCTTCATTCTTCAACTACTACTACTACTACTACTACTACTACTGCTACTGCGACAACTACTACTACTACTACTACTACTACTACTACTGCAACTGCTACTACTACTACTACTACTACTGCTACTGCAACAACAACTCCTACTGCTACTGCAACAACTACTACTACTACTACTACTACTGCTACTGCAACAACAACTCCTACTGCTACTGCGACAACTACTACTACTACTACTACTACTACTGCTACTGCTACTGCGACAACTACTAGTACTACTGCTACTGCTACTGCAACTGCTACTGCGACAACTACTACTACTACTACTGCTACTGCAACAACTACTGCTACTACTGCTACTGCAACAACTACTACTACTACTACTACTACACTGTTACTACTACTACTACTACTACTGCTACTGCAACAACTAATACTACTACTACTACTGCTACTGCAACAACTACTGCTACTACTGCTACTGCAACAACTACTACTACTACTACTACTGCTACTGCGACAACTACTATTACTACTACTATGACAACTGCTACTGCTACTACTAGGCTACTACTACTTTTACTACTTTTACTACTGTTATACTGTTACTACGGGTACTACTACTACTGAGGCTACTACTTCTATTGCTACTACTACTATTACTATTGTTATTATCACTACTAAAACTGCTACTACTACTACTACTATTACTGCTACTGCAACAACAACTCCTACTGCTACTGCGACAACTACTACTACTACTACTACTGCTACTGCGACAACTACTACTACTACTGCTACTGCTACTGCAACAACTACTGCTACTACTGCTACTGCAACAACTACTACTACTACTACTACTGCTACTGCAACAACAACTCCTACTGCTACTGCGACAACTACTACTACTACTACTACTGCTACTGCGACAACTACTACTACTACTGCTACTGCTACTGCAACAACTACTGCTACTACTGCTACTGCAACAACTACTACTACTACTACTACTACTACACTGTTACTACTACTACTACTACTACTACTGCTACTGCAACAACTAATACTACTACTACTACTGCTACTGCAACAACAACTCCTACTGCTACTGCGACAACTACTACTACTACTACTACTGCTACTGCGACAACTACTACTACTACTACTACTGCTACTGCAACAACTAATACTACTAGTACTACTGCTACTGCGACAACTACTATTACTACTGCTACTGCTACTACTACTACTACTGCTACTGCAACAACAACTCCTACTGCTACTGCGACAACTACTACTACTACTACTACTACTACTACTGCTACTGCGACAACTACTACTACTACTACTACTGCTACTGCAACAACTAATACTACTACTACTACTGCTACTGCAACAACTCCTACTGCTACTGCGACAACTACTACTACTACTACTACTACTACTGCTACTGCGACAACTACTACTACTACTACTACTACTGCTACTGCAACAACTAATACTACTACTACTACTGCTACTGCGACAACTAATACTACTACTACTACTGCTACTGCGACAACTACTATTACTACTACTATGACAACTGCTACTGCTACTACTAGGCTACTACTACTTTTACTACTTTTACTACTGTTATACTGTTACTACGGGTACTACTACTACTGAGGCTACTACTTCTATTGCTACTACTACTATTACTATTGTTATTATCACTACTAAAACTGCTACTACTACTACTACTACTATTACTGCTACAACTTTTACTACTCCTACGGCTGGGAACACGGCAGAGAACAAATTTCCCTACAGAGACAGTAAAGTATCACTTATCTTACCTTACTACAACTACTTCTACTGATACTTTACTATTACTCTTAATACTGCTATGACTACGACTACCATCACTGCTGCCACTGCTGCTGAGAGCATCAGTCAGGATTTATTTGTATAGCACCTTACAGCAGCCTAAAGGTGCTCCAGGTGCTTCACAGAAGGCAATTTAAAAACATGACAGAGTCAAACACGGAACAAGAATAATAAAACAATTTACAGAATAAACATGAAGACAGAGAGATGCACAAACAAAAACACACAGTCACATCTGCAAGACATCGAAGAATTAATTATGTGTGGCAAAAGTGGCTCGTATAGGGCTGACAGGATGAATACCAATTAAATAAAAAAACAAAAGACATAAAAGAAAACAGTGGCTGCAGGTGAGCAGGCGGGCGCTGAAGGCCTGACCTTTAAACTCCACAGGCCACGCCCCCGCCAGGTAGCACAGGAAGTCCAGGTCAGCAGCTGGCCACCTGCGAGGAATAAATGAATGAATGAATGAATGCCAGCTGTGTCTGTGGTCACTAAACCAGGGCAAAAACAGAGCTAAACTAGGGCTAAAACAGGACTAAAACAGAGCTAAAACAGGACTAAAACAGAGCTAAAACAGGACTAAACCAGGGCAAAAACAGAGCTAAACTAGGGCTGAAACAGGACTGAAACAGAGCTAAAACAGGACTAAAACAGAGCTAAAACAGGACTAAACCAGGGCAAAAACAGAGCTAAACCAGGGCTAAAAAAGAGCTAAACCAGGGCTAAACCAGGGCTAAACCAGAGCTAAACCAGGGCTGAACCAGGGCTAAAACAGAGCTAAAACAGGACTAAACCAGGGCAAAAACAGGGCTAAACCAGGGCTAAAACAGAGCTAAACCAGGACTAAAACAGAGCTAAACCAGGACTAAACCAGGGCAAAAACAGAGCTAAACCAGGGTTAAACCAGGGCTAAAGCAGGACTAAAACAGGACTAAAACAGGGCTAAAACAGAGCTAAACCAGGGCTAAACCAGGGCTAAACCAGAGCTAAACCAGGACTAAACCAGAGCTAAAACAGGACTAAAACAGAGCTAAACCAGGGCTCAACCAGAGCTAAACCAGGGCTAAACCAGGGCTAAACCAGGACTAAACCAGAGCTAAAACAGGACTAAAACAGAGCTAAAACAGGACTAAACCAGGGCAAAAACAGAGCTAAAACAGAGCTAAAACAGGACTAAACCAGGGCTAAAACAGGGCTAAACCAGAGCTAAACCAGAGCTAAACCAGGACTAAACCAGGGCTAAACCAGAGCTAAACCAGAGCTAAAACAGAGCTGAAACAGGACTAAAACAGAGCTAAAACAGGGCTAAACCAGGGCAAAAACAGAGCTAAACCAGGGCTAAAACAGAGCTAAACCAGAGCTAAACCAGGGCTAAACCAGAGCTAAACCAGGGCTAAACCAGAGCTAAACCAGAGCTAAACCAGGGCTAAACCAGGACTAAACCAGGGCTAAACCAGGGCTAAACCAGAGCTAAAACAGAGCTAAAACAGGACTAAAACAGAGCTAAAACAGGGCTAAACCAGGGCAAAAACAGAGCTAAACCAGGGCTAAAACAGAGCTAAACCAGAGCTAAACCAGAGCTAAACCAGAGCTAAACCAGAGCTAAACCAGGGCTAAAACAGAGCTAAACCAGGGCTAAACCAGGGCTAAAACAGGGCTAAACCAGAGCTAAACCAGAGCTAAACCAGGACTAAACCAGGGCTAAACCAGAGCTAAACCAGAGCTAAACCAGAGCTAGACCAGGGCTAAACCAGGACTAAACCAGGACTAAAACACCACCTGCGAGGAGGAGGAGGACAGAGAGGAGGAGAAAGAGGAGGAGGAGGTAAAGCAGGAGACAGGACTGGAGGCAAAAGTTGAGCCCCGCAGAGACAGAGTAAAGCTGCTCTGAGGTTGTCTCGTGTGTCTAACGCCAGTCTGAATCAGTGTTTTAGCTGTGACTGCAACTCAGGTGGAAGCAAAAACAGCAAAGGAAGTGTACCTTCTTTACCACAGAGGTCAAAAATACTCAAGTAATAAGTAAGAGTACAAAAATGTTTCAGAAAATGTGCTCAGAAAGTAGACTCTACCTACGTCTATACATTGCCTCTGTATTGGTTTAAAGCTTTATTTTGTGAAAAAGTCAGAAGATTTGGAATTGTGTGTTTCTTTTGCCGCACTTTGTTCTCTTATAAAGATGTTTATTGTAAGGAAAAAGCAGAAGTGTTTTATTATATTGTATATTTTGATTACACAGAAACCAAACCAGGCACTAATAAAGTTTGAGAAGAAAGAAGATAGAAATAAGATATTAAGTCTTACTCAGCTTTTCAGTAGTTTTTGGAGTAATAATATTTTGAAGTAACAATACTCTCACTTCTCGGTGCAGCCGCTGTTTTACAAGACGAGTAAATGTCTCCGGAAAAGTCGCGCTGTCAGGCCGTTTTGCAGTTTTCTGATATTGCGCTGTGATCTGTCTTTGATCAGAGACAGAGGACAGAACCAGGGGCCCGTCGTGGATTTATGTGCACATTTACACTGAGGGGGAGAACAACAAAAGCCGCATAAATTGCTCGGTGAGGAGAAAGTGCTCGAGCAGCAGATCCAGTGTTGGCACAGACCGCGATCTATACTCTCTCTGTCACTAATACATCTCACTTCATACACAGCGCTGACAGCACCGACAGCGGACAGAGCCTGGTTTATTAAAGCCAGGTTTACACAGAGCAGGGGCGCACAGTGACCTCTGACACGTGGCACGGGACAGGAACATGACCCACGCTACACTGGGAGAAAAAAATGATGTGAAAACTCAAAAATGTAAGTAAGATTTTTTAGTTTTGGGGCTAACTCAAAAATAGTTCTCATAGGTAATGTTCATATGAGAGTAAAACTTAAAATTGAAAATTACCTTCACACTGAGAGGTTTACTGCAGTACTCTGGCCTTAGTACTACCTTCAGACTGCAGTACTCTGGCCTTAGTACTACCTTCAGACTGAGAGGTTTACTGCAGTACTCTAGCCAAGTACTACCTTCAGACTGAGAGGTTTACTGCAGTACTCTGGCCTTAGTACTACCTCCTGACTGAGAGGTTTACTGCAGTACTCTGGCCTTAGTACTACCTTCAGACTGAGAGGTTTACTGCAGTACTCTGGCCTTAGTACTACCTTCAGACTGAGAGGTTTACTGCAGTACTCTGGCCCAGTACTACCTTCAGATGAGAGGTTTACTGCAGTACTCTGGCCCAGTACTACCTTCAGACTGAGAGGTTTACTGCAGTACTCTGGCCCAGTACTACCTTCAGACTGAGAGGTTTACTGCAGTACTCTGGCCCCGGTACTACCTTCAGACTGGACCAGGACTAAACCAGAGCTAAACCAGGGCTAAACCAGAGCTAAACCAGGGCTAAAGCAGGAGTAAAACAGGACTAAAACAGGACTAAACCAGGGCTAAAACAGGGCTAAACCAGAGCTAAACCAGGGCTAAACCAGGGCTAAACCAGAGCTAAACCAGGGCTAAACCAGGGCTAAACCAGAGCTAAACCAGGACTAAACCAGAGCTAAACCAGGGCTAAACCAGAGCTAAACCAGGGCTAAAGCAGGAGTAAAACAGGACTAAAACAGGACTAAACCAGGGCTAAAACAGGGCTAAACCAGAGCTAAACCAGGGCTAAACCAGAGCTAAACCAGGGCTAAACCAGAGCTAAACCAGGGCTAAAGCAGGACTAAACCAGGGCTAAACCAGAGCTAAACCAGGGCTAAACCAGAGCTAAACCAGGGCTAAACCAGAGCTAAACCAGGGCTAAAGCAGGACTAAAACAGGACTAAAACAGGACTAAACCAGGGCTAAACCAGAGCTAAACCAGCGCTAACCCAGGGTTAGTATTAGACCATTGCAATCCTACAGTTTAATCTGCATTTCACTCAGCTTCTATTTTTTTTTTTGATTAAATATATACAAGTGGAGTTGATCACTATCCTTTACTCAAATGAAAGCAGCAAGCCTCTTTCATACTAACATGCAATAATCATTCAACATTCACATAACACACATAAAACATATGACGCCCCGTGAGCTTGTTTTGTGTTCTTAAATCCTTCTTATAACCATGTGATTTGAAACTATGTCAGTTCAGCACATTAAATGGTATAATATTATCCAGCACAAAACTTGGTCCTAAATTATAAGAGTATTTATGTTTACAATATTAGTCATAAAACACCAACCAAAATCTTGTCAGGAGTTGTCTTCTAAATATGATTCATACATCCCAGTGTTATTTTATAGCAGCCCCTAGTGGCCTTCACTGGAATCACCTCTGATCTCTGGACATTGTTTGACAGACAGCTCGGTGACCTAATACGCTTTCCTTTTTAAATCTTACACAAAATCACCATATTTACACCAGGCACTGCGTCGAACTCTGCCCGCCCTCCCACTCTCCAGCTCCACCAGACAATAACGCTCCACATTTCACACAGAAATAACACGGCTGACATTGAGACTTCCTTGAAACTCCCTCAGATCTGTGTGCGGCTGTGGCCAAGAGCGAAAAGCATACATTAGTCCTATTAATATTCATATTGTGAGTGCCTTTTGCAGCAGTGGATTTAATGAGCAAAGAGCTGGAGCTGGAGGGAGACGCTTCACTGTTTTAAAACCGCTGTCGTCTTAGCGTTTGTGGAGAAGGTCACTCTAATATGCTTTACATTATACACATTTAGAACGACTATAGTCAGAGTCCGAAGAGCAAAGAATACACGAGAGGAAAAGTCTCTGCTATTAGCTTAGAGGTTGATTTAAGGAAGAAACAAGTCAGCGCAGATAGATGACACAGAACATTGTTAGCTTGTTTAGAAGTGGAGAAAGAATAGTCCCCTTATAAGCTCAACTACTGGTACTGACACCATGCAAACATTGTGTTGCATAAGGTTTCATGAAGTAAAACCTTAGTACAAATGATTGCCTGCAGGAAAGAGAACAGCAGAACAGGACTTGCTGTTGTGGTGAGGAAATATCTGTCACCTCCAGTGAGTGGCCTAAAGTTAAGTCTGTTACCCATTCGCTTATATTTCATTTTTTACAAGTTGAACAATGACAGGAGGAGTAATCAATCAGAGAAACGAAGGGCGGGATGTAAGCAGTGGACCTCTGACCTGTAACCTAAAAATATTGCTGATTTTTCCAGAATACGGTGTATTGTGAGCAGCTCTGTGCTTATTTGTGAACGGGGACAGCAGTAGAAGCCAGTTGTACAAAAACGAAGGGAAAAAGTGGGTTTGTTTGAATGTGGTGGTTACGTGGGACGTCAGAGGGACTTTACTGTTGTTAAAATGGAAACAGGACGAAGCCAAAAATCCCACAGAGGACTGAACAACGAGGACTTCAGCAGAACCAACAGGTGACGAAGGAAAGACCTAAACGCTGTTAATCAGAGAGAAGTTATTACATTTGCTCAGTAGCCAGTGCTACCTTGGTTAGCTTCTGTATTCATAAGAACTGCAGATAAACGGCAGTGATAGGCCAGTTCCAAATTAACCGGAGAGAAACACATCTCTCCAAGTGAGGAACCAGACTGTCCTGCTTCGGAAAGCAAGCCGTGTGTGGCCCCTCAATGAAAAAAAAAAAAAGTTTGGACCCCTCTGAATTAGGAGATCAATGTCTCATTCGTGTTTTAGCAGTTTATGTGAAGTTTACAAGAATTCAATCACAAGTCAGTGAACTCTTTGTGTCAGTTCCAAGCCTGTATAAATAGAGAGGGTTGTGTCAGGGAAGGGCATCTGGTGTAAAGTCTATGTAGGATTTGCTTATGGAACAGAAAAGTATCATAAGATGGGTTACAGGTCATTTCTTTCAGCTGCTTCTCTCCACAGTGAATCATCTGTAGTTGCTCTCATATTTACTTTTTATTGGGTTCTATTCCTGACACAACCCTCTGCCTTTATCTGGGCTTGGAACTGGCAAAATGTTGACCTTGAGGATGGATTTTTGGCGTTCGGTGAATCAAACCCCTCATCTTCCCAAATGACAAATTATGGACAGGTTACTACAAAGAATACATTCCCCTGTGTTCAAAAAGAGTCACTAGCCATGTTTTGTCAACAGCTTGGTTTAATAATCGTTTAGCCCTATTCAGACTTAGTTTGGTTTCAGTTTGGTCCTGGTCTAGTATTAGAATTAGATCCAGTTTTGCGCAGGTCGTGGTCTTATTTGGCCATGATGTAGTCCTGACTAAGATCTGGTTCAAACCTTAAGTTAACATAGTCACTTTTTAGTAATTTTTACTACAAGTTGAGTCCTAATTAATGTAAAATTGTCTTCTTATGGTTTAAGTTTAGTTTGGATATGGTTTACAATAAATTTAGTCCCATATTAAGTCAGGTTTTTGTTCAGTAAGCCAGCAGTATTTTTGATAATACTGGTAATAATCTTTTAGGCCCAGATGGAGTCTTTGGTGTTGCATGGTGTGGAAGAACAGACAGATTTTCGCACATGGGAACATTTTAGACCTCTTTAATATTCACACACTAATGATTTGGAAGAAGACATAAAGACAAAAATACCCTTCACACTTCTTTGTCATTGGGTCATTTGTGTCCACAGAGGTGTTTGTGGCCTGCACTTGGCCAAAGTTGACCTGCAGTTTACTCATTAAACACAACAAAAAGGCCACATATTGTTCCTTTTATTATATTATTTAAACATATATTAAAACATACTTCTTCTATTGGTAAAGCCCAGTTCTTTGCCCATTTCTCTCATGCCCTGACCTCATTCTGAGAACATTATCTGCTCTCTCGCAGTCTGTTTCTCTTTCAAAGTGAACCAGAACCAAACCGAGCTCCAATTACGCGACCTGAAAAACCACGACCAGCGAATCCACAGAGGAGCTACGCTTTGAAAATCCCACAGCAGCCGGGGGAAAGACAATATCCACATCAGCGCCAGGAGAACCGCAGGAGCCCACAGTGAACAGCAGGGGGCAGAGAGGGGCAGAGGCGGGCGGGGCTACCGTCGCCTGCAGCCGAGGCATCATGGGAAAACGGCTGTGTGAATGTCTGAAGACGTGTTTGAAGAGTCCAGCTCTGGTCCTGCAGGAGTCCGTCGCAGAGAGAGAAAGGCTTTAACCACACTTCTACAGCGCTTTGTGCACTTTAGAGACAGAGGAGGCAATGGAAACTGTTATTAGAGGGACATTTTCACGCTGGAAGAGTTGTTTTCATCTTCTCTGCACTTGTGTGTACCTGAGTGGAAACACTGGCTGTGTCCTGAACGTCCTCCCTAGCCCCTAACCCCTCAAGTCTCTATACAGTCCAGCACTATACAGCAGACTGTAGTGCACTCATTTTGTGAATGATTCAGACTCGCACACAATTTTTCTCTCAGCGGTGATCATGTGACTCTGGCGTTTATGTAAAAAAAAGTTTGTGGAAACTCCGCTGATAATGTTCTTCTGTGATAAAGGCCCGACCACACTCACTTGATGTTTTAGTATTTATAGATAAATAATAGTCATACGTGTGATATTTAACATGAATTATCGCTATAATGAATAAAACAGATGATTATTGCAGCTCTGTGCCTTACGTGAGGAGGCTGAACTTTGGCTAAGCTAACGTTAGCAATTTTACACTGCAACGGTTTATTTAAGAGCTTTTTATTTCTGATTACGACGTGACAGAAGTAAAAAAAAAAAGGTGTTTCTAACTGGTTTCATTCAGACGTGTTGTGTACAGTTTAAAGTCCTGTCGAGGTCACAAAGCATTCTGGTCTATACTGACCTCTAGTGACCATCGCTGTCCACTACTTTCCAAATACATTGTGGGAAATTTTGAGTGCACTATTTTTTATCCACTAGACATTCGGACACCACTACAAAATGGCGTGATCACTGTAGAGGGCGCTATAGAGGGATTAGGGAGGACGTTCAGACAATGATGTAACGTCCTGTTCGAGTCGAATCCTTTTCCCACAATAAAAATGTAAAAGTTGAAGTGAAGATGTGGCTTCTTCTGCAGTTGTTAGCAGGTGGAATAGCGCCGTTTGCTGGCTTCATGGGGTTACTACAGATTTTCACACCTTCTACAGTTTTTTTACACCTCAGGCGTTTCTGTGTAGACGGGAATCAGAGATGGTGTGACTGTTTTCCAGGCCAGTGTTGTCGTCTAAACCTTGTTTACCCCCAGGTCTGTTTGTCACACCCCTCACTCATCTGTGTTGATTATTCTTTATTTGTTAATACTCAATTTACTGTGGCTACAAATGTTCCTACATATTTTTCTTTAAAGTCAAATACAATATAAAAAATTAAATAGAAAAATAATAATTTGCCTGCCTTTAAAATAAAAATATCTATAATATAAACTACTATTACATTGACTTATTTTTTACTAAATATCTTATGTTCATTATAAATAAAAACTATTAAATACATAGTACCATTAAATGAATATTAGCAAATAATAACCCGATAAAAATCATTTCAATTAACTCTTTGAAATGTGCTATTAAACCTGAAAATATATAACAAATATACAGTGAAGCCTTAAAGTTACTTTCATTCAACCAGCAAGTTTTTTTTTTTGAAATGACACAGGCTTCTCCCAAAAGATAATCACTGTGGAAAAAAATATTTCTCCACTTTTTTTTTTACATTTGAAGAAAAAATGGCGTGAATTTGCCAGGGGTATGAATAATTTCAGGCTGTAAAAATATAGGTAATATTCAAATAATATTCTTTAGCAGTCAATGAGACACTTGAAATATTTATAATAAGGACACAACAACAGCTTGCGATGCCGGTAGTGGGGATTGATCCAGCAACCTCGTGGTTTGTGGGTGAACTTTTGGTGTTGGCGGTGTTTCTGTAGCAGGTGTCTCTCTCTCTGCAGCTCTAAGAATCTCTTCAGGGATTACCAAACCAAACTGTGCCGTACCGACCCAACACTTCCCTCTCAGTGCTTATTACAAACTGATTATCCACTCCACCGCTCACTCTTTTCCATTTCCCCCTCCAGTGCTGTTGAACTTTACAGTGTCCCATGTAAATGCCACATCCTCTGCACGTCTCTGTCCCACTGCGTCCGCTGGGTCTTCATGTTGAGCCCAGATAACACTTCACCGTCACTTCAGCTGCCTCCAAACCTCTTTTTAATGCCTCCCAAAAGCCTTTCCTCTCCTCTCTACCTCCACCTTCCTCTCCATCTGTCTCCGCTTCCTGCCAATGAGCAAATCCCGCCGCTGGGAAAAAAAGGAACGCGCCATTCTCCGAACAATCCGAGCGCTGGGGGAGAACGGCAGAAGTAATCAAAACAATTACCTCTGTGTGTTGTGTTTGGTTTGTGAGGAGACTGGGAAGTGAATTGAGAGCGGGATGAGGCAGGTTGGATCTCGAGTGGCGGACATATTGTTGGGGATTATCACAGAGAAGGCAGCTGTCGGCACAAGAGAGAGGCTTCAGAGGGACAGAGCACACAGGGTTTGTTTGTTTTTGTTTTTTTACTCAATGGTTTACAGGCAATTACCAGAAAGGAAATCGACCAAAGAGAGAGGATGGAGCGTGAGGAGAGTGGAGTGAAATGGAGTCACCTTGATTTTAATAAGCAGAGAAATTAGGAAAAGAAGGAAGGTGTTTTATCCCAACGTCCCATGCAAGTGCTGGATCTACACCAATAACCATCTGCCTAATACTCTGTCCCATACACCAGGGGGTCCCAGGCCCAGGACCTGGATTAGTCCTGGTTTGAGCCCGAAATAGACCTGGTTTAGACCTGGTTTAGGCCTGGTTTAGATCTTGTTTAGTCCTGGTTTATTTCTAGTTTAGGCCTAGTTTAGATCTTGTTTAGTCCTGGTTTATTTCTAGTTTAGGCCTGGTTTAGATCTTGTTTAGTCCTGGTTTATTTCTAGTTTAGGCCTGGTTTAGATCTTGTTTAGTCCTGGTTTATTTCTAGTTTAGGCCTGGTTTAGATCTTGTTTAGTCCTGGTTTATTTCTAGTTTAGGCCTGGTTTAGATCTTGTTTAGTCCTGGTTTATTTCTAGTTTAGGCCTGGTTTAGATCTTGTTTAGTCCTGGTTTATTTCTAGTTTAGGCCTAGTTTAGATCTTGTTTAGTCCTGATTTATTTCTAGTTTAGGCCTGGTTTAGATCTTGTTTAGTCCTGGTTTATTTCTAGTTTAGGCCTGGTTTAGATCTTGTTTAGTCCTGGTTTATTTCTAGTTTAGGCCTAGTTTAGATCTTGTTTAGTCCTGGTTTATTTCTAGTTTAGGCCTGGTTTAGATCTTGTTTAGTCCTGGTTTATTTCTAGTTTAGGCCTGGTTTAGATCTTGTTTAGTCCTGGTTTATTTCTAGTTTAGGCCTGGTTTAGATCTTGTTTAGTCCTGGTTTATTTCTAGTTTAGGCCTGGTTTAGATCTTGTTTAGTCCTGGTTTATTTCTAGTTTAGGCCTGGTTTAGATCTTGTTTAGTCCTGGTTTATTTCTAGTTTAGGCCTGGTTTAGATCTTGTTTAGTCCTGGTTTATTTCTAGTTTAGGCCTGGTTTAGATCTTGTTTAGTCCTGGTTTATTTCTAGTTTAGGCCTGGTTTAGATCTTGTTTAGTCCTGGTTTATTTCTAGTTTAGGCCTGGTTTAGATCTTGTTTAGTCCTGGTTTATTTCTAGTTTAGGCCTGGTTTAGATCTTGTTTAGTCCTGGTTTATTTCTAGTTTAGGCCTGGTTTAGATCTTGTTTAGTCCTGGTTTATTTCTAGTTTAGGCCTGGTTTAGACCTGGTTTAAACCTAGTTTATTTCTAGTTTAAACCTGTTTTATGTCTAGTTTAGGCCTGATTCATTTCTTGTTTAGTCCTGGTTTAGACCTAGTTTATTTCTAGTTTAGACCTTGTTTATTTCTGGTTTAGTCCTGGTTTACTTCAAGTTTAGTTCCTGTTTTATTCTTCTCCTTTAGTGCTGCATTTTTAATTCTTGTTTAATCCCTCAGCATAGTCCTGGATTAGTCTAGATTTAGGTTCATTTTAGTCTTTGACAGACAAATATTTTTAAGTTGCTATGAATGTTAAACAAACTCCTCCTCCTCCTGCAGTGTGCTCGTGTACCTGTAAGGGTCCCCCGCACCCCTGGTTGAGAAACACTGCCACACACAACAAACCACTGTGCCCTGACGCCTTTCTCTCAGAACCATTTTTCCTTGGTGTAAATGTCTGCATATGATGTTCAAACATGCAACTTTTTCCTTGTATATGAAGAAAACTGTATCCTCACCTGATCATACTGGAGCTGAAACACTTTACTTTTACAACACATGTCCCTGCAGGGCTACCGTAGCTGTTTAACTGCTCCTAAAGAAATTGCAATCTGACCTTCTTCAACTTGATGTTGTCAAAAAATCTCAACAACTTTGAACAGAACAGGCACACCGACAAAAGAATTCAAAATGCATTAAACATGTTTTTGTGCTAAAAACATTAATTTTCTGCATCACATAAATGCCTAATGTATCAAATGTGATACAAAAAAGCTCAGAAGTGTAGCTCAATATAAAAAAAATCTGAATTTTTTGCCTATTATTTCATAGTTCAGACCTGATTTACCACCAAGTCCCCAGCATTTTTAAAGATATATGCATTTATTTTTTTACATTATTTCTCATGGATACAATAAGACAAAAAAAAAAAAAAAAAAAGCTTTTGTTTGGCAGCATCTCGGCGCCTGTTTGAAAACTATGCAGCTTTGGTATTGTCTTTTTTCATCCTCACTATGAGCCAACAAACTCAGAGCAGCCTGGCTTCTCTTCACTGCCTTGACTTTGATAAAACTAAACGAGCAGCTGATATAACACGCTCCTAATCTCCCTCTCACTTCCTCTTTGACTCAGTGTCACGTCGACCCGAATTATAAAAGTCCTAATTAAAGATTAATGTCAGGCGGCTCAGATAAGACTGTCCCAGGGGGCGCTGTGTGAGACTGACCCGGGCCGGACACCGAATCAGAGAACAGCGGGTAAAAGGACGAGCCGTGACAATCCAACAGATACCGGAGAGCAATAATCCCAGCACCGCTACGACCTTTAACAAGAAGAGGACACTTTTAGATGCGCAAGTGTAATGTAATAACAAAGATAAGGTGGAAAAGTTTGGGACACTGAATTTAAGACAGTTGTGCTTGGATACACTTAAAATAGCACTATCTGGGTTATTTTTACTGCCATCCAAGCTGATATTACACCAAAATCTGTTATCAATACAGTGTTTCTAACCCCAGCACTCACCACCGACAACAGTAGAGCTACTTTTCTGCATTTTTTACATAAATATGTAACATTTAACCATTTAAAATACCATGACATTGAAATTAGGAGCTTACATTAAAGGGGCTATATTCTACAAAATTGACTTTCCTCTCTTTCTCCCACGTTATAATGTCATCAAAAACAGACCCAGAGTTGTTTATTATCTGTTTTGTTTGATTTAATCCTGTTTGAGTAATCCTGTATTCTCTGGCGCTGAGTTTCTGAGGCCTGACAACACTCAGTTCCGCAAACCTCAGCACTGACCAAACAAAAAAAGCCCTCTACATCCAGTCTGCTCTCATTCATTTATCCAAAAAAAAAAAAAAAAAAAAAGGGGTGCACAGCTCTGTTTCCACTGATAGTAAAATAGCATCATACGAAAAGTTTAAGGAAGTAAAGTGATCTTTTTCTTCAGAATGTAACACGGGGGAAAGAGAGAGCCGGGCTGTGTACCGAGGGTAAGGTAGGGTGCAAAAATAACAATATTTATTAATTTTTAACAATAAAAGCACATTTTTATTGAAAAGACTTTTAAAAATTCACTAAATAAAACAAAAAAATAATAAAATAAAACAGTAAATGTGGGCTTAAATTAACAAAAAAAAAAAAAAAAACTTAAACCAAAAACAACCAAATTAGTAACAAAGTCAAAACCACTGTTAGTAACAACAACAAAAAAAAACTTAAACCAAAAACAACCAAATTAGTAACAAAGTCAAAACCAAACTTATTAACAAAAAAAAAAACTTAAACCAAAAACAACCAAATTAGTAAAGTCAAAACCAAACTGTTAGTAACAAAAAAAAAAAAAACTTAAACCAAAAACAACCAAATTAGTAACAAAAGTCAAAACCAAACTGTTAGTAACAAAAAAACAAAACAAAAAAAAACTTAAACCAAAAACAACCAAATTAGTAACAAAGTCAAAACCAAACTTAGTAACAAAAAAAAAACTTAAACCAAAAACAACCAAATTAGTAAAGTCAAAAAACCAAACTGTTAGTAACAAAAAAAACAAAAAAAAACTTAAACCAAAAACAACCAAATTAGTAACAAAGTCAAAACCAAACTGTTAGTAACAAAAAAAAAAAAAAAAAACTTAAACCAAAAACAACCAAATTAGTAACAAAGTCAAAACCAAACTGTTAGTAACAAAAAAACAAAACAAAAAAAAAAATTAAACCAAAAACAACCAAATTAGTAACAAAGTCAAAACCAAACTGTTAGTAACAAAAAAAAACTTAAACCAAAAACAACCAAATTAGTAAAGTCAAAACCAAACTCAGTAACAAAAAAAAAAAACTTAAATCAAAAACAACCAAATTAGTAACAAAATCAAAACCAAACTGTTAGTAACAAAAAAAAAAAACTTAAACCAAAAACAACCAAATTAGTAACAAAGTCAAAACCAAACTTAGTAACAAAAAAACAACTTAAACCAAAAACAACCAAATTAGTAACAAAGTCAAAACCACTGTTAGTAACAAAAAAAAAACTTAAACCAAAAACAACCAAATTAGTAGTCAAAACCAAACTGTTAGTAACAAAAAAAAAACTTAAACCAAAAACAACCAAATTAGTAAAGTCAAAACCAAACTCAGTAACAAAAAAAAAAAAAACTTAAACCAAAAACAACCAAATTAGTAACAAAATCAAAACCAAACTGTTAGTAACAAAAAAAAAAACTTAAACCAAAAACAACCAAATTAGTAACAAAGTCAAAACCAAACTTAGTAACAAAAAAACAACTTAAACCAAAAACAACCAAATTAGTAACAAAGTCAAAACCACTGTTAGTAACAAAAAAAAACTTAAACCAAAAACAACCAAATTAGTAGTCAAAACCAAACTGTTAGTAACAAAAAAAAAACTTAAACCAAAAACAACCAAATTAGTAACAAAGTCAAAACCAAACTTAGTAACAAAAAAACAACTTAAACCAAAAACAACCAAATTAGTAACAAAGTCAAAACCACTGTTAGTAACAAAAAAAAACTTAAACCAAAAACAACCAAATTAGTAAGTCAAAACCACTTAGTAACAAAAAAAAAACTTAAACCAAAAACAACCAAATTAGTAACAAAGTCAAAACCAAACTGAGTAACAAAAAAAAAAACTTAAACCAAAAACAACCAAATTAGTAACAAAGTCAAAACCAAACTGTTAGTAACAAAAAAAAAAAAAAAAAAAACTTAAACCAAAAACAACCAAATTAGTAACAAAGTCAAAACCAAACTGTCAGTAACAAAAAAAAAAAAAAAAATTGGTAGCCTAAAATGCTAACAGTGATCTTTGGCAGAACTGTGCATAAAGTTGGTTTGAAAATGATTCTAATGTGCTTTAAATAAAGTGGCTACAGTTGTTTTTAGTTTTTAGTTTAAGTTTAGTGAAACTTCACCAAAGTGACTGCACTGCGCCTCACAGCTCCACACTGAGACAGAGCACAAACACCAACAACAAACAACCACCTTACAAACTTTCACACTAAAGTCACCAAAAAAAGAAAACTAGAAATGAGAGTTAACAGGAACGAGCGCT